>CM056051.1:256025828-256625828 GCA_029574335.1 Rana kukunoris | reverse complement strand
AGCTGATTTTTGGGAAGGGGGGTGTCCATGAATGGTAGTTTGGAAATGTGGTCATCCTAGAGATGGGACTTGTAGTTTTGCAACAGCTGGAGGCCTGCTAGCTAATTGCATATCCCTGCCTTATAGCATACAGAAGTGCATGTCTTTTTCTGCAGATAAAGAGAAAAACGTTATTTCAGTTTCTGTAACATTTAATCAACTTGTGTGTGTGCAATGTATGCAACATGCCTAAAACTGTATTGTGCTAATTACTTTACCTGATTGATTGAAACTTAAATAAGAAGTAAATCACTGGCCTTTTCTTTTTTCAGACCTGCAAAATAAAGGCATAATGTGCTAGTATGCATGGCATACTAGCACATTATGTGAAACTTACCTGCAAACGAAGCCCTCTATCGATGCGTTGTCACCGCTGAAGGCCGCATACATCTTCACCTGTCTTCCTTCCGGGTCTGCGGACTCTGGCTGTGTGAGTGGCCGGAGCCGTGTGATGTCACTACCATGCA
This sequence comes from Rana kukunoris, assembly GCA_029574335.1. Lineage (NCBI taxonomy): Eukaryota > Metazoa > Chordata > Amphibia > Anura > Ranidae > Rana > Rana kukunoris. The sequence goes on along the minus strand of CM056051.1, from coordinate 256,625,322 downwards.
TGCGCACGGGAGCCACCGGTCACGGCACAGGGCTCTAAAGGAATGGCGTGCCGATGATGTAAGCGGTACACGTTTAGGAGATAGTTACCATACCTATAGGTTATTATAGGCTTACCTATAAGTACAATTAATCAATAGGAGTTTACAACCACTTTAAAGTGAAACACCTCATTCAGTTTAAAATTTAAATGAAAGGTAAAACATTTTTTGTATCGATATAAAAAACATTATAAATACCTTGGGCCAGATCCACAAAGCACTTATGCCGGCATATCTCGAGATGTGCGGCGTAAGTGTATATATGCGCCGGCGTAACTATGCGCCGCATCCACAGAACTAGATACGCCTGAAAATAGGCTTCTTCCGACCGACGTAACTTTCCTACGCTGGCGCATCGTGGGCGCATATATACGCTGGCCGCATCTGGCGCTCCCATTGATTTCCTATTCAAATATGCAAATGAGGGAGATACGGCGATCCACGAGCGTACGTGCGCCCGACGCCGGCTACGCGCGCTGCGCATTAGTTGTACGTCTGGCCTAAAGTTACCCCTCATAAAGCAGGGGTAAGTCAGCAGCAGACATGCACAGGTCAGCCAGAGAGCACCTGCACTAGCACCGTTACGGACGAGCTGAGCATCCATATCTGCAGGACAATAATCTGGGGCATCCATGGTCATAGCTATACTACTGGCTTCACAGGCGCGTAGGAGGAGGGCATGGGAGAAGATATACCGAACGCGCATCAACGTCTTTGGCATGGGTGATTTGGAGGTGTATCGCATCTTCAGATTCAGCCCTGCTGCCATCCTGGAAATAGCCACAGCCCTGAAAGATGACCTCACCAGCCACACAGATCGCTCACATGCAGTGGAGCCATTCCATTTCCTAGCCAGTGGCTCATTCCAGCGTACAAGTGGAGTTGTGGCAGGGATGGCACAATCATCCATGAGCAGATGTATGCACCAGGTTGTCCCTGCAATCCTCAGACACATGTCCCACCACATCATCAGACCCACCCATGAGCACCTGCGGCAGAAGGCAATGCAGGATTTCTACAGAATTGCCGGATTCCCACGCACCATCGGGGCCATTGATTGCACACATGTGGCACTACAGCCCCACTACAGAGCACATGTACCGCAATCGGAAGCATTGGCATTCCATCAACGTACAGGTGTTAGCCAATGCCAAATCCCTCATATGGCACGTCCGTACCAAACACCCAGAGGCCAGCCATGACAGCTACATATACCGTCAAAGCCCCATCCCAACAGAATTCAAACAGAACGTGTACAGGGACAGCTGGCTGGTTGGTGAGTGACATGGGAGTCAGGCATGACTGTCCGACCCCATGATGCAGACATCACGAGGGGCACATGCATGGCTAACATCCTCCTGTCTTTTCCCTTCCAGGTGACTCGCTATATGTACTTGGACCCCATCTCATAACTCCATTCCGGAATCCCCAAACCAGAGGAGAGAGAAAATACAATGAAGCACACATACGTACCCTTGCAGTGGTGGAGCGCACATTTGGCCTCCTGAAGTCCTGTTTCCGATGCCCTGTTGTATTCCCCAAACTTCATGTGCAAGATAATCGGTGCATGTTGCATGCTGCAAACTACGCCGTGAGAAAGGGCCTGTAGATTGACATATGTGATGACCTGACCCCCGAACCACACAGTCCCCCCCCTGCCCGAGGCTACCCATTCTGCTGATGGAACAGCAGTTAGGAGATGCCTCGTGGAACGTATCTTTGTGCGTTAAACACACACATTCATCATGGCACATGGACAATGCATGCATGCACACCACTGTGGTCCCTAGCTCACACACACCACATCCACCTCAAATTGGTTTAGCCCAAGTCCACCATGCAGCAACGCCACGCCAAGGCACCAATTATGACGTTGTCCATTCATACCACATTCACACGGCCGTGGGGATAACCTCTCCCCGACGACCCAGGGTGACACACCTTACTGGCAGGAGTGTCACCCCCCCATTCACACACCATTCACACTGTAGCCTGCACTACTGACCGTGTGCTGGGTCTACAAAAAAAAAAAAACTCATAACCTGAGCATATTAGCATGTAGAAAACCAAAAAAACTCATAACCTGAGTATGTAGAAAACAAAAAAAAAACTCATAACCTGAGCATCCAAAAAAAAAAAGGCCATGTCTTGGTCCACGCCTGGTATCACGTCCCGGCTCCTTAGCTGCATGGTGGGAGCCTCAGGTGGGGAGGCAATCAGGAGGAGGAGGAGGAGCATCCCCTGGTCTCTCCCTGGCTAGCTGCCTGCCCTCCAATGCCAGGGCTATGCGGGTGAGGACTGCATTGGTCTCGGCCTGCAGCAGCCTTGACTGCCTCCCCTCCACCTGGATGGCAGCAGTATTGTCCCGTACGGCCTCTGCCAGGGTCTGGACCTCTGCCACGAGGCCTGCTGTGGTGACCTGCAGATCCCCCAGGCAGGTGACCACAGCAGCACAGTTGCCACTGACATCCTGGAGACTGTCATTGATGTTGGCAGAGGAGGCCATGCTGTCTGCCACTCGCCGCATCTGGACGGCAACACCACCCAGATGGCAGGTCTGGCGGGCCTGTTCCCTCGCGAGATGTTCCGGGTGGAACTCAGACACCCCCCTAGTCTTCCTGGTAGCCTTCCTGGGGCCAGGAGAGGCTTGGGGCCGTCGATATGGGGAGGCCCTTGAGGGGGTAGACCTATTGGGGGTGAAGGTCTAAGAGGGCCCGGCCAAAGGGGGAGACTCCTCCAAGTACAGAACCACATCTTGGTCCGAAATGACCTGCTCCTCCTCAACCACATCAAGAGGAGAGGTGTGGGCACTCCACTCCACCGATGACTCATGGCTTCCCATGGGGTCATGCTCGGAAAGACGTTTGGGGGATGGTGTGGGATGGCCCAGCTCCCTCCAGCACATCTGTGGATGACACAAAACATTCACATGTTGGTGGACCCACACACTTGTCACATGTCCCCTTGCACCCCCTCACATGCTACACACCAGATAGGAGATAAAACACACACTTACCTGTCCTCAAGGCATCCTCAACAGGGTCAAAGCCCTCCACTCCTTCCACTTGATGCCTGTGGAGACACTGGGCAACCACCTGCTCATCAGGAGTGAGCGTCATAGTAGTGGCTGGTCCCCCTCCAGTGCCACTGGCATACCTCCTTATCCTGCCCAGTTTCTCTCGGACCAGGCGACGCAGGTCGTTTATTTTTTTCTGAATGTCCTTGGAGGACCGTACCTAATTTCCCGGGGTATTGACCTCTGTTGTAATCTGCAACAGGATCTCATCCTTCCTGGCCTTACTAGTGGTGTCACTCTCTGCACCATGGAGGTACTTATCATACCTGGACATGGCCCTGATGATAACCTCCTTCTCCTGGTCCGAGAAATTCTTCTTCCTCCTCTCCTTCTCAGTAGCTGGAGCAGACATGGTTCTAAACCAAACAGCAAACAAACTTACCTTGCTTTAGGGGGGGAAAGAAGCGGATGTACTTTTGCACTCGACGGGCGCATGTCTGGGTGTATTTATGCCCTGGGCGTATCTCAGGGGTTACGCCCGGCCTAGTTGTGAGCATGCGCAGAGGGGTGCTGGACATACGTCAATGTCACGGCGCATGCGCCATTCGTTCGGCCCTTCATTTGCATGGGGTCACGGTTCATTTAAATAGAGCACGCCCACTTCCTTCCTACTTTGAATTACGCCTACGAATTTACATTGCGCCGGTGCAACGTTGGAAGCAAATGCTCTGAGGATACGGTGCTTGCCTCTCTGAGTTGAGCCGGCGTAGCGGAAATGAGATGCGCTACACCGTCCTATATATGCGCCGATGTACGTGGATCTGGCCCTTTGTTTCCCCTTTTTTAGAAGTGATCACATTACCTCTGTTCCGGGCTGCATAAAAGCTAGGGGAAGGAGAAGCAACGGCACACTGAACTTTCCAGTGAATGGCTGTGCAGAGGGGGCCTGTCAGGACAAGACTGATCATTGGAGGAGAGCAGGCTGAGTTCTCATCATAGCTAGGGAACTGACCACACTGCTCTCTCCTGCTTAGTCTGGTCAGTTTTTTAATGGAAAGCAGAGGGACTGGCAAGAACACCAGGGATTTCACATATAGGAAGCAATACTAAGAGAGCGGGATACTTTTTAATACAAGTACATGGTACAGCAGACACATATCAAGTATATGAAATGCTGGGGTAATAAACACTTTAAAAAGCAGAAATTATGAATTTAAATATACAACGTACCCCAGTATGCACAGGCATGCAGCTTTAATGCATCACAACATCATGCTGCATTGGGTGTTATGCCACGTACACACAATGGGCCAGATTCAGCAACACTTGCGCTGGAGTATTTCGATATGCGCGGCGTAACTGTGAAGATGCGCCGTTGTTTCTATGTGCCCGTACCCACCAAACTAGATGCGCCCGAAGACGCGCCATTTGCGACCGGCGGAACGTTCCGACGCCAGAGTATCGTCAGCGCATAATTTCGCTGGGCGCATCAGTCGCGCCTATTGATTTCCCCTGCAAATATGCAAATGAGGGAGATTTCCCGATTCGCGAACGGAAAAGCACCATACGCTGGCTACATGCGCCACGCGTATCTCGTCCGTCCGGCGCAAAGTTATTTCTACAAAAGGCTGCTTTATCTTTACTCCAGACGGTCAGAGGTCAGCAGGAGAGCAGCTACAGCAGCGTTACCGACGATAGGAGCTAGCTGAACAACCACACTTGCAAGGACAACACCTCTGTGTGCCAACATGCCAGGAGCAATTGTGGTCCTCGAACTACTGATGGGTCCCCCGGAACGAAGGAGGCGGGCACGTGAGAGGATATACCGCACTCGTATGAGCCTCTTTGGCATGGGGGATGAGGAGGTGTATCGCCGGGGGCTTCTTCTGGGGGCCCCTCTCTGCCTCCTCAGCTGCCTGGATGGAGTGGGTGGGGGTGGGGGGGCATCTGGAGGTGGCTGATCCCCAGGTGGGCCACTCCTGGCAGGTGTGGCCTCCATGCCCTCCAAGGCCATGGCTATCCGGCCGAGGTATGAGTTCGTCTGGGCCTGCATCCGGAGCTGACGGGTGACCTGGTAATGCTGGGCCAGCCGACTCAGCCTCCCCTGGTCCCGGATGGCAGCACTGTTACCCTGGATGGCAGCAGTGTTGGCCTGGACGGCTGCAGTGAGTTGCGTAATATCACCATGCACCTCCCCCAAACTGGTCACCACTGCAGCGCAGTTGCAACTTACATCCTGGACTGCGTTGCTTATCTGGGCAACGGAGCCCAGGCTGTCAGACACTTTCTCCAAATGCCCAACTATGGCCCCCATTTGTTCAGTCTGTCTGGCGTGATCCCTCGCCAACTGGTCCTGGACAACATCAGACACCCCCCTGGTCTTCTGGGTCACCTTCCTGGGGCCAGAAGATGGTTGTCCCCGGGGGGATGGAGTCGCCCTTGAGGGGCTTCCAAGGATGGGGGAGGGGATAACAGATGGCCCAGGATAAGGGGAGGAGACCTCCAAAACTAAAGTAAAGTCCTGCTTTGCCACAGCAGGCTCCTCCACAACCACCTCGGCAGGTGTGGTGTGGCCACTCTCCTCCACCACCTCTTCACCACCCAGGGGCTCGGGCACACGATGGCGTGGGGGGGATGGGGTGGAATGGACGCTGACCGATGATGGCCCAGCTCCGTCATCTGTGGATGACACAAAGCAGACACATGTTGGTGGTCCCACACACTTGGCACATGTACCCTCCCCCCCCAAATGCAACAAATAAAATAGGGGATAAAAAACACTTACCTGTCCTGGAGCCTTCCTCCATGGAGTCATAGCCTGGGACCCCCTCCACCTGCTCCCTCTCCAGGCAGCGTGCGACCACCTCCTCCTCCGCGGTCAGGGTGACAGGACATGGGGGACCCCCACCTGTGCCCCTCTCATGCCTCCTGATGGTGGCCACCTTGCCCTTGACCTTGCGCCGCAAGTCGTTGATCTTTTTCTGAATGTCCCCAGCAGTCCGGGTGGAGTACCCCAAGACATTCACCCTGGCAGCAATGGACTCCAGGATGCCCTGCTTCCTCTCCCGGCTGGTCTTGCGGCTTTTTTTCCCATGAAGCAAATCATTCACAGACTCCATCGCTGAGATGATAACCGAGACCTCCTGGGAATTAAAATTAAGGTTCCTCCTCTCTCTGGGGGTAGCGGGAGCAGCCATTACAGAGCAAAAGTATCTTCCCTGGGGTGGGGGGAAACGGATATACTTTTGCGCCGGAATGGCGTTTCCGCCTGCGCTTTTAAGCGCCCAGCGGAACGCATTGCGCTGACGTTTCCCGTGAAGTGGTGCCGACGGAAGTTGTGAGCATGCGCACAAGGGGGCGAATGGAGCCGCACTCACTGCGCATGCTCCGTGGATGATGCGCTGAACGTAAGCCTCTGCGCTGAGCTCCGCCTATCATTTACATATGATCACAGCCACTTACACTTGCGTCGGGTTACGCCAGCGCATTATCGTTACTCTGGCGCAAGTTTACGCGCAACTGCTATGTGAATAACAGTACTTGCGCTGAAAGGGTCTTCAGAGTAACGTAAATGAGAAGCGTTACTCCAGAGGAAAGATACTCCCATCTACCTGAATCTGGCCCAATCACTTTTTGTGATGGAAAAAAAAACAACGTTTTCAAAAACGTAATTTAAAATGATCGTGTGTGGGCAAAACGTCGTTTTATGTCTTCAAAAAAACAACCAAAAAAAATTTGAACATGCTTGCATTTTTTAAGCCGTTTTTCAAAATGTCATTTTTTGTGTCATAAAAAGTGATCGTGTGTGGGCAAAACGACGTTGAAAATGACGTTTTTAAACCCGCTCATGTTTAGAAGCAAGTTATGAGACGGAGTTTCAATGGAACAGAGTGCCGTCGAACGTGGTGTACGTCACTGCGCTTTGCTAGAGCATTTTGGAAAAACGATGGTGTGTATGCAACGTCGTTTTGGAAAATGACGTTTGATAAACTTCATTTTGTTTCGTCACATAAAACGTCGTTTTTTTTTCATCACAAAAAGTGATCGTGTGTACGCGGCATTAGTGTGTCTGTTGAGATGCTTCCAGTCACATATGTACATGGATGCAATTATACGTGACAAATATCAAGAAGGTTCATTCGTGGAAGTGCAGATATCCAAAACTGACAAGACTGCATTGCTGCACAGTCAATAAATCATTTTATGCTTTTTCAACATGAAAATAGAAAGATCTTTAAACCCTCTAAATACTTTTACTATATCATATTGTATAGCTCATACTTAAAACACTCACAATATCTGTCTGCAGCTGGTAGTTAAATACACGGGTTAGTCCAGTTCAGCCTTGAACAGATAATCAATGTTAGTTTAGTGGAGGTAGACAAAGAAAACAACCAATAGTCTTAATAGAAGAAAAGCAAATCCTCCTGTCTCCAAAAAGCAATCAGATTTTTCTTGGAACTATACGTTGTTTTTTTAAGCAGATCTTAGATATTAAGTGGCCCTTGTGCAGATTAGGAAGCCAAAGATTCCTGCTTCTCATCTGTGGGCAATATGATGTACAAACACAGGGACGTGCGGTGAGGTCAGTGGCTGGTGAGGCATTGGTTAGTAACAGAGCCAGAAACACAAAGGTAACATACGCCGCGATTGTTAGAGCGAGAGCAATAATTCTAGCACTAGACCTCCTCTGTAACTCTAACCTGTAAAACACTTTTACAGTGTCGCCTATTGAGATTTTTAAGTATTGAAGTTTAGCGCCATTCTTCAAGTGTGCGCAATTTTAAAGCGTGACATGTTAGGTATCTATTTACTGGGCTTAACATCATCTTTCACATAATACAAAAAAAATCGGGCTAACTTTAGTGTTTTTTTTATTTAATTTATAAAACGGTTTCTTTAACTGCTTACCGACCAGCGCACAACGATGTACATCGGCACAATTGGAAGTACAGGTATGTCCCCTTCAAATTGCGGCTTAGTGGGCACGCGTGTGAAGCCCGCGTACTGCGTGACTGTGCCTGTGGCTCCTGCAGACTCAATGTCTGCCGGTGTCCCGCGATCGTGACACAGAGCTGCAGAATGGGGAGATGTAAACAATGCATTTCACTATTCTGTCCAGTGACATGACAGGGATTTACTGCTCCCTGTCATCGGGAGCAGTGATCGCTGTCATGTCAGTGGTAGCCCATCCCCCCACCGTTAGAATCACTCCCTAGGACACACTTAACCCCTAGTGTTTAACCCCTTCCATGCCAGTATCATTTACACAGAAATCAGTTCCTTTTTATTGCACTTATGTATATATTGTTTTTAAGGTAATCTACTATATTTTCAAAAACTGTACTTAAGCAGGTGGCTTAATGGACAAATTACTGAAGTTTGAAGATATAACTACAAACCAGTATTTTCACAGTAAATAGATAAATAATAAATGATTATGTTATAACATATAGCCTATTAATATATTTAGCTTGATTAACAGTACCTTTTCATCAGCAGATTCTCTTTCTCCCACTTAACTGTGTGAGAAAAACATGGGATTGTTGGCAAATCTTATACCCATAAACTTAAACGGCAAGGCATCAACCTTTCCTGACAACATATTCTGTTACACTATCACTCCGATCATGCAGTGTATTATGCTATAAAAACATTGTGATTGCATGGATATTGTCACCCATTAAATGTATTAACTTGCATTAACGAAGATAGGAGTCACTAGAGGACTCATAGTAAAAGAAAAGCAAAGAGAGAGGGGGGAAAAAAAGTAAGTCATCAGATTGGCTCATCTACCTGATCAAGGTGGGTCCTCCCGGCGGTGCCACAGCTCCCAGACCTGACCATAGGCCTACAGTTTATTTTGTATTCCAGCAGTCATTTTCTCCATCATTTCCACATCTTTGATCCTGGCATGTAGGGCCTCGGGGGAGGGAGGGGAGCGACGTTTCCAATTTAGTGCCAACAGACAACGTGCTGCTGTGAGGATATGGTGGGTCAGTTTCTTATAAGGGACAGGGATTTTCAGTGGTGATAAACCCAGTAGGAAAAAATTTGGCGTGGTGAGGATCGGCCTATCAAGAAGGCGGGCCAGCAGCTGGTGGACCGAGTTCCAGAAAGAAGTGATCAATGGGCAGCTCCAGTAGATATGGAGGAGGGTGCCACTAGCCCCCAGGCAGCACCAGCAGCAATCAGAGCTAGTAGGGTAAATGGCGTGGAGTACATCTGGGGTCATATACCAGAAGTAGAGGATTGTATATGTATTTTCCATGTAAAGCGTACAAAGTAAGCTTTTTGCCGCCTGGGACCAGATCACCCGCCATTGTTCCTCGCCTTTTCACATCTAATCATATAGGCGTGTTTGCCCACTGTTTCCATGGGCCATGCGTTTAGTATTTTGTATATATCAGATATTAAGCCCTTCTGGGCAGTGCCCGCCAACACTAGATTTTCAAAGGGGGTTGAAGGAGAAATTTTGGTGCAAAAGTCAAGGCATAATGGTGTATTTGGAGGTACCCATAGAACTGGCACGGCAAATCAAATTTGGCCTGTAGTTCGGTTTAAGGCAACAGTTTTCGAGTCCGGGGAGCCATCAGATTCCAAAAATAGAAAAGATTGCGTGCAGCCCACGGCGGGGAAATTCGGTGGGTAAGGCTATCTGGCACTTTGGGATTGCAGACAAATGAGGTCAGGAGCAAGCTGTCAGAGGACAGCTTATGTTGGCGTGCCAACCTGTGCCATATCCGCCGAAGTTGGGACATATGGCCCAACAAACGTTCGGGGCCTACCCCTACCTAGACTTTGTACGGGGATATCTGAATGATGCCTGTAGCTATGTTGGCATCATTCAGATATCAGCTTTTTCAGCCGGCGATTCCATACACCATAAGAACAATCATAGTGGTTGTTCCACTGCTTGATTGTTCTTACGCCCCCCCCCCCCCCCCACTCCCGCCGCCCTCCTGCCGCCCTCCTGTGCTTCTACCGACTCACTGCTACGATCGAAGTCAGGATTGTTTTTTTTTTTATTTCAGGCTTCTCAGCCTAGAGGTGAAATGTGGGGTCTTATTGACCCCATATCTCATTATAAAGAGGACCTGTCATGCCATATTCCTATTACAAGGTATGTTTACATTCCTTGTAATAGGAATAAAAGTGATCAAAAAATGTATTTTTGGGGAAAAAAGTTTCAAACTAAAATAAATAAAGTAAAATGAACAATAAAAAAAATAAAAATTTTTTTAAAGCGCCCCTGTCCCTGTGTGCTCGCTTGCAGAACCAAACGCATACGTAAGTCCCACCCACACATGAACAATACTTTTGTCCCTAGACCTCCTCTGTTACTCAAAACATGTAAAACATGGATTTTTAAGTAGCAAAGTTTGGCGCCATTCCACGAGCATGTGCAATTTTGTAGGGTGACATGTTAGGTATCTATTTACTAGGCGTAACTTCATCTTTCACATTATGCAAAAACATTGGGCTAACTTTACTGTTTTTTTTTTAAAGCACAAAACTGTTTTTTCCCCAAAAAACGCGTTCGAAAAATTGCTGCGCAAAGTTTGCTAAATATAACATATATATAATGTTTTGGGGTTCTATGTAATTTTCTAGCAAATAAATTATGATTTTTACTCACCAGGCCTCTTTCTAAATACCTTGGAATGTCTTCTTTCAAAAAGCGGGTAATTTGGGGGATATTTGTACTTTTCTGGCTTGTTAGGGTCTCAAGAATTGAGATAAGCCGTCAGTACTTCAGGTGTGATCAATTTTAAGATATTGGCACCATTGATTCTTTCACAAAGACCAAATAATATACACTAATTTGTACTTATTTTTACCAAAGATATGTAGCAGTATAAATTTTGGCCAAAATGTATGAAGAAACATTACTAATACAGAAACAAAGAAAAAATCACCTTTTTACCGAATTTTCAGTCTTTTTTCTTTTATAGAGCAAAAAAACAGTAATTAAATACCACCAAAAAAAAGCTCTATTTGTCTAAAAAAAAAAGGACAGAAATTTCATATGGGTACAGTGTTGTATGAGTAATTGTCATTCAAACTGTAAGAGCACCGAAAGCTGAAAATTGATTTGGTTAGGAAGGGTATTTAAGTGCCCAGATGTCAAGTGGTAAAAAGGTTTTATCCTACCTGTCATGACACCGATGAGTCTGTGGACTATTAGACCATTAAGATGCCACCGACTGGTCAATGAAGACCGACAGAGGATCCTACTTGGTCTTCAGAGTATGGTTTGCTTCATCCTTTCCGGAGACAATAAGGTCCTTCAGTGCCTCCACTACAAACATACCCAGCATATAAAAAGTAAGTCCCCTTTGTGGAAGTTTTAAGCAAGAACAAACCACAAAAACACAAAATGAAGAAATGCCTGAAGAAAAAATATCTTAAAAAGTACAAAAACATATAACAATCACATATTTTTGGCAATCCCTCTGTCGAAGTCTTATGACAAAACGCGTCAGGGAGGGGCTTCTACGACGCCAGGAAGTGACACTTGCGCTCCACCGGAGTCACGTCTGAAACCAGGAAGTGTTGGCAGCCAGCTAATACATCCGGACAGCACGGCTCGTCTCCCTTGCCGGAGAGGGTGATTATATGCGCTTGTTTATTTTTATTTAATTTCCGTGCACTGATTGAAGGGATGTTCATCTGTGGGTTCTCTTGTGTTTTACATTAAAACGGAATTACGCTATATGCCCCTTTTTCTGTGTTTTTTGTCTGATTTGGAGACCCGTAGACAGGTGACTTGATTTCTTTTGATGTGAAGAGCTGTATCAATCTGTGGATATCCATACATTGCCTTACCTTTTGGGTTTTCCAGTGAGTGCATACCCCAGAGGGGGATTTCTAGTCCCATGAGGTGTTTGAGAATCCAGGTGGAAGGTGCTTGCTATCCTACTTTTCAAACTCTGCTATCAACGGACTGTTTTCTCCTATTACACTGATACACTCTATCATTGACGCTGCACTTCACTATCACTACCAGCGCTGTTTATGGTTTTAACTATTGGGACATTATTTTATGTTGTTTTATAGTTCAATTTCCATTTTTTTATATTTGATATTGTTTTAAATATCTGCTCTTCTCTGATATTTTGGCTGGGCACTACAGTCATTTATCCACTTTATTTTTAGTGTCTGTTATCTGTTTATCCAGTACTTTGCAAGTCCTTTCCCTTAGGCGCTGGGAGGTGTATTATAGACCTACGATACACCTTTTTACCAATCACATATTTTTACTTTTTTTTTTAAAAGAGAATTTACAAAACTGTGAAAAAGCAAAAAGAACTTTGGTGTATAATATCCTTTTTCCTAATTTTTCTTCCATGTAGGGTCAGTGGAGGACAAACATCTGAACCCAGAACACGACCTTTTTCGTGGTTGTGGTCAATAGCACGGTATCATGTGGTATCTTTAACAGATAAGTACTACATACCACCAGGACTTATAAATATTAAAAAAAAAATATTTATAAAAGGCAAAAAAAAAATGAAAACTGAAAAAATCCTTTAAAAAAAATCAAAAGTATTTTTAACATTTACAAAACTATGGAAAAACAAAAAGTCTTTTAATTTTCATTACTTTTTTCTGATCTGTTTTCCCAAATCTTCTTCTATTTAGGAAGATAGAGAGGAGAGGGGTGGTATGGTTAACGATGCGCTGGGCCTACAATCCAAAAATACAGAGTGGAGAAAGAACTCCCCCTTACAGGACTTTAATAGTCCAAGCAGGGGCGTCATTAGGAGTGGACTAGGGAGGACGGAGCCCCAAATGGGTCGCCGAAAAGCCTAGAGTCATGCAGTATTTAATTACTAGCCTCGAGTGCCGCCGAGCAAAAACCATTCTGTTGCCGAGCGCTGCTGAGTGTTAGTGTATGTAGGTCATGTCAGTGTTAGTGTATATAGGTCAGGTCAGTGTTAGTGTATGTAGGTCATGTCAGTGCTAGTGTATGTAGGTCATGTCAGTGTTAGTGTATGTAGGTCAGGTCAGTGTTAGTGTATGTAGGTCATATCAGTGTATGTAGGTCAGGTCATTGTCAGTGTATGTAGGTCTTGTCAATGTATGTTGGTCTTGTCAGTGTATGTAGGTCATGTCAGTGTATGTAGGACATGTCAGTGTATGTAGGTCAGGTCAGTGTTAGTGTATGTAGGACATGTCAGTGTATGTAGGTCAGGTCAGTGTTAGTGTATGTAGGACATGTCAGTGTATGTAGGTCAGGTCAGTGTTAGTGTATGTAGGTCATATCAGTGTATGTAGGTCAGGTCATTGTCAGTGTATGTAGGTCTTGTCAGTGTATGTTGGTCTTGTCAGTGTATGTAGGTCATGTCAGTGTATGTAGGACATGTCAGTGTATGTAGGTCAGGTCAGTGTTAGTGTATGTAGGACATGTCAGTGTATGTAGGTCAGGTCAGTGTTAGTGTATGTAGGACATGTCAGTGTATGTAGGTCAGGTCAGTGTTAGTGTATGTAGGACATGTCAGTGTATGTAGGTCAGGTCAGTGTTAGTGTATGTAGGGCATGTCAGTGTATGTAGGTCAGGTCAGTGTTAGTGTATGTAGGTCATGTCAGTGTATGTAGGTCAGGTCAGTGTTAGTGTATGTAGGTCATGTCAGTGTATGTAGGTCAGGTCATTGTCAGTGTATGTAGGTCATGTCAGTGTATGTAGGGCATGCCAGTGTATGTAGGTCAGGTCAGTGTTAGTGTATGTAGGACATGTCAGTGTATGTAGGTCAGGTTAGTGTATGTAGGACATGTCAGTGTATGTAGGTCAGGTCAGTGTCAGTTTATGTAGGACATGCCAGTGTATGTAGGTCATGTGTCAGAAACAACCCTGAAAGACATGTTGGTGTCCCTAAGAGCTTCCTTACATGATGATTTCATGGAATGTGTAACTGACATACATACACACTGACTTACACGTCACAGTGTGTATATGTATGTCAGTGTGTGTGTGTCTGTGTACTGACATACATACACATACCGCCAAACACACACATACACATACACGTCACATACACGCCAGTGTGTCGGTATGTATATGTGTGTGTGTGTACTGACATACACACACACGTATGTCAGGGTATGTGTGTCAAGTAGGTCACCCCGTGCCACTCCACCGCACCGGCACCCCCCTCTCCCAGGTTATGGCTTCAGGCTGAAGCCCCTGGTCTTTTTGGCACCTAGCAACGACCCTGAATCCAAGTATGTAAGTATAAAGCTTTCTAAGAAATACAGCAAGTGCTAAGGTAAGGCCATGTACTCAAATTCAAAGAAAGCTTTTATTTTTCTGCAACCGAGATACATTAATGATATGTTGGTACATAGGGAAGCTGGAATTTAGAAAGGAAAAAAAGGTGAACTTAGCCTTTAAACCACTGCAATGATGGAGACAAAACTAGATAAAATTTCACTTGTTTATGAAACCTAAGTAAGTTGTGAGTGCCAGGACTAGAGCTGCTAAATTTATAAACTGTATTAACCCCAAATGCTTGTGACACAGACAAGTATAAGTAATGAAAGCCCTTTAAATTGAATCAAAGTATTTCAGAGAAAAGTTTTACCAAGGTCTCATGTTTCTCTGATGTGTAGAAGTAACCCGCTCTTGGAAAGTGCTCAAAAATGAGGTTTAAAATAGTCCAATAAAAATCATAACATGCAATTTTCTGGTTACAAAAATGAATTTCTGCCTGTAGAACACAGGGAGGTCCTGATGTAGCCGTGTGAGGCACTTTTGTACCCAGAGCGCCTGGTTGTTTTCAGAGAGGGGGGGCATTTAATGAGGCTGCTTTCACCTCCTCACAGTGACTCACATACAGGAGACATATATAGCCAAGTAAATGTGTTTCTGCAGAATGTCCTTCTGGCTTTTCCACTTTGAGATAATGCTCCAACTGTTCCTGTGCTCTTTTTAAAAGACAAGCAGTCTTCTTGCAATCCTGCTTTGTAGAGATCTGCAATACCAATCAAACATCTATATTTTTAAAGGGTAAAAAAAAATGATACGTATATACAGTATGCACAGTATATCTCAACAACTCCCTCAGGAGCTGCTAGATTATTATTTTTTGGGCCCTCCTAGTCTTACTAATAGTGATTTGCTGTAACTGCACTCAAACGCTCACAAAACCCTAGCTTTTACTAGCTTCCTTCTCTATGCAGCAGGCAAAGCCTAGGATGGAAGGACCTTTCTAGAAAATATCTCCAAATATTTATCCTGTTTCGCAGCCCACATCACTGGAAATAAACCCCTCAGTGATTGGCCAGAGAAGAATTAATATTCATAACCTTTTTTTTTAAACTGAAGAACACTTACCAGTAGCAGTGGCCCTCTTGATTGGTTAATGAGCAACCAACATGCCTTGATGTGGCGGGGCGCTATCTTTAGGAAAGGAAAATGGCACCTTAAATAACTTACAAAAAAACATGTAAACTGAGTCACAAATTATTTAAACATTTTTGCTTGCCGCGAATCTAACTTTACTGCTACAGTATCACCCTTAAACCTACAGGTATTAGGGGCACAGATGTGGATTTTCCCTGTACAGTTACTGCCTTGTCATTTGGTTCCCCATTCTTAGATCAAAAGGACATTTTATATAAGGATATTTAATTAAATGTAGTAATATTTTAAACAAGCTCAGATCAGAAAAGGGCTATTCTCTGTAAAATGAGTGATCGTAAGTGAAGAGTATTACTAAAGGCCAGTGTCAAGAGACTTTAGTTTGATTCAGACAGGGGCATAACTAGGATTGTGAAAGACCTCAGGTACACTTGACAAATGGTAGATGTGGCCTAATTGTGCTGACAGTCTCAGTACTCCTTGCTTACTCCAATGGATAAGCTAAGGTTCAGGTTGAACTTGGTTGAACAGGGTTTCCCTCCCCAAGGCTGTGTGTAACAGAGGAGCAGGGGTGCGGGTGACATCATTGACCTAATGTGGCTGAGTGCAACCTGAACTTAGCTTATCCCTACGTCACCTTGGATGATGAGAGATAAAAAAAATAGACGTTATTAAAAGGCTTAATAAAAACAGAAGAGTTTAGACAGGTGCCCATTGTATGTTACTGCTTTGTTATAGTTGCATATGTTATTTATACTGGTGCATTGTAACTTAAAGTGTGAAATACCTTTAAGTTTAGTGGGTTTATTTACATATGCACCTTGTTGGGATGGCAGCAAAGAACTATATCAATAGCGCTTGGTACTCACTGATCTACTTCCATGTTGGAACCCCCTGGAGGTTGGTCCCTTGCAAATACAGTATATATACCCTAGAACACAGGATATGGCACATCTGTAGAGGAAATGGTCACAAAAGATCTGACCTTTGGAGCCTTAGCAAGAATTATTTAAAGTAGAAGACGTCCACTCTAAAACTAAAACCCCTTATCTATAGACATCCACGATCTAACACTAATCTAGCCCTGTAAAAAGAAATCAGTATACATACATTTTCTGAATCAGATCCGACCCGAAGCCCCATAGTAACTCTATGGGTGATGTCACTCCCCATTCATTACCCAGCTGTTGTCGGCTGTGCGCTGAGTAGAGCCTCCACTGCTGGAGACCGGGTCGGATCAGCTTCAGAAAAGGTATGTATAGTAATTTTTTTTCTAGTTCTTCTTCGAGTATGATGGTTTCTAATGCTTTTATGCTGGCCACACACTAGAAGAATTTTGTTTGAAAACTTTTATTATAGGGACGGTCATTTGATTTTTGAATTGTTAGTGGGGTGAAATCGAGAATCGTTGTAGAATATTAAAAGGAGAAGAATGAAAAAACATTTTCGAACTAATACATTTCTAGCAATAAATAAAATTGTTGGTTCTGGGTTTAATACCACTTCAAACAAATTACATTTTAAAGTACCTTCAAACAACATTCAAATATACTGTGAGAATTTATGTATGTATGTTAAGCATACGTTTTAAAGTGTACTAGTGTATGGCAGTTGCGGCTGGTGGTGTTTTGTTTGGGGGGGCAGGAGCAATGCTATGCATGAATCTATCTATTACATATAGGGGGGTGGCCCTAATGGACGGACCGCCCCTGGTGTATGAATATTTATAATAATTACAGTAATTTTTGCACTACCAATGAATGACCCCAAAAAATTACAGTAAAACCAACTTAAGAAACTAATGGACACATGGAGGAGAAGCCATAACAGGGACTGATCGAGGAGTTTGGATTAAGCTGTGGCACTATCTATGAGCCTGCAGAAAGTTTGAGAGGTACCAGTGGAAGTGTGGAAAGTGTGGATATTGTTAGGTTTGTGGAGGTGAAGTGCTCTATGAGTATCCTTGTTGCTGATTAAACTTATTGATGAGGTGAGAGTTCTGCGAGACCAGACACGCTTGTGATTAATGTTTGTGTGATAGGGGTTGCTATAAGAGAATAATGTAACTATAATAATGCAAATAATTAACATATACTATGTAATCCTAAGCAGGTGAAAAAACAATAAGTGGATTGGTTATTGCAGTGAACAATAAATACATGTACATATTACCCAAAATATTGGATGCTACTAATTAAAGTGCAAAATAGTCAAGGAAACTGACTAATAGGTGAGATAATTTACAAGTGCACACTCGCTATGCAAAAATAAACTGGAACCAAAAGAAAAAAAGTCCAAATCAGTTAGTAGTTTTCTGCCAGTGGTGAACTACACAGAGAGGGTGAGTATAAATACACAATTCAAATTGTTTATGAGCCACTGTGTGGATTTCAATAGAACCGCAGAAAAATCTTCTCGATCAAAAAGTGTCTCTCAGTGCTCATTCACCATGGTAAATGATCAACACCTAAACATGCTCAAATAGTGGTAATGCGCATACCAGAGATTGTGGACCTCTTTAGTTAAAAAGATGGTCGGATTCACTTATGCAGGATAATGCCTGCATACATATCATACGTCACAGATACTAGGTATACACCTTGTCCTCCAGTAGTTTAGAGATGAGACATGGAACAGAAAAAAACTCCCATAGTGCAACCGGTTTTTAATAAAAAAAATAGGAGAATAAAAAAGCATGAGCCAAATGGCCACTTACATTAAAAAGTGCCCATCCCGGCACTGGGGCTGCAGACTTGTCAGTAAAGGTACGGGTCACTACACTTCCATGTCAGCCTGATCGCTTGTGTTCCTCCGTCAGCTGCTACCTCTGTTACATGAAGCCGGGTGGTTTGGGCATACAACAGCGTGACCAGGCTACACCGCCGACGTACGTTTCGTATAGATTACGTCTTCAGGGGGGCGTGGCGCTTGTGATTTAAGCCATTTATTTATTTATCTACTTACAAGATCTGTGGATGTTTAGTTTCTTCTCTGTTCTCCTCCTTGGCAGTATAGCTGCTTTTATCACTGAGGACATTATTTTTGTGCATCGATTTGTTACTATTTTTATCACCATCACTCCGATTCACTTTATTGTGATATTATTTGTGTTTATTGATTATGCGCAAGAATTATTTTTCAATTACTTATACCTAGCTGTTGCTAATATCAAATATGTTCCCACAAATAAAACAGTACATTAGTACATTAGTACAAAAAATAGTGCTACGCTGCTGTCTTGATAACAAATATCTACAATCTATGCATATGTGATATGATTTCACAATAAAATGCCAAAATCAACCAAAAAGACCAAAATAATTAAAATGATTAGGGTTAAATGAGTGCTCTTTCATTAAACACAAATAACCAGTAATGTGTTCAAAAATAAAAATTTTAGGCCTACACACATTTTTTAAAGTAAAGTATGCCTTCTTAAAACAAAGGTTATTTATGCATCATCAATTCAAACACAAATCAAAAACACAAGGATTTATGCCTCACATTACAGTGGCCTAAACCATAACTAATATTTTTTCATGCCCTGTGGCTAACTGTGCCTTTGGAACAACCAGTAGTTATTTATTCCAACTAGAGCTAACTGTTTTATGTTCACGAGTGGAAATTTGTACTCTATTAACCACTTCAGCCCCGGACCATATTGCTGCCCAACGACCAGAGCACTTTTTGCGATTCGGCACTGCGTCGCTTTAACTGACAATTGCGCGTTTGTGCGGCGTGGCTCCCAAACAAAATTGGCATCCTTTTTTTCCCCACAAATAGAGCTTTCTTTTGGTGGTATTTGATCATCTCTGCGGTTTTTACTTTTTGCGCTATAAACAAAAATAGGGCGACTATTTTGAAAAAAATGCAATATTTTTTACTTTTTTCTGTAATAAATATCTCCCAAAAATATATAAAAAAACGTTTTTTTCCTCAGTTTAGGCCGATACGTATTCTTCTACATATTTTTCATTAAAAAAATCGCAATTAGCGTTTATTGATTGGTTTGTGCAAAAGTTATAGCATTTACAAAATAGGGGGTAGTTTTATGGCATTTTTATTATTATTATTATTTTTTTTACTAGTAATGGCGGCGATCAGCATTTTTTTTCAGTACTGCGACCTTATGGCGGACACTTCGGACACTTTTGACACATTTTTGGGACCATTGGCATTTTTTTAGCGATCAATGCTATAAAAATGCATTGGATTACTATAAAAATGCCATTGGCGGTGAAGGGGTTAACACTAGGGGGCAGGGAAGGGGTTAAGTGTGTTGCTGGGTGTGTTCTAACTGTATGGGGGGGTGGCCTCACTAGGGGAAATCACTGATCTTCTGTTCATACATTGTATGAACAGAAAATCAGCGTTTCCCCCGCTGACAGGAACGAAAGCTGTGTGTTTACACACACAGCTCCCGTTCCCTGCTCTGTAACGGACGATCGTGTGTGCCCGGCGGCGATCGTGCCCGCCGGGCACGCGCGCGTGACTCGGGGGCGAGCGGGGGGCTAGTGGCCATCGAAAGTGGCGACGTAGAGCTACAGGCTCTCGCGCAGGAGAGCCGACCTGCCGCCGTATAACTGCGGCTGCTGGTCGGCAAGCGGTTAAAGTGTCACTAAACCAGCATCATAAAAACGTATCAATAAATGCTGTTCATACTCACACATAGTCACTATGAGTTTTTTTTTCTGGAAAACCTGGTTGATCCTGCTGTTCTTTATCTCCACCTTATCCCTTGTTCAGCTTGGGATTTTGCAGCTGTGGTGGCAACACTACACATGCTCAGTTTTTAGTGAGTTTCTATGCTGAGCATTTCCTCCCTATCACATCAGAGCATCCCATATGACTATAGAATCACACATGTGGGTGTAAACACAGTGGTAAATGACAGCCCAATCCTACCCTCCTCCTCTATGCCCACTAACCAGCTAAACACAATAGGGGTGAGTTAATACATGTAGATTAATGGAAGCCTCATCTCCCTCTAATAGCAGGAATACACAATAAGAAAATCGGCCAGACACTCAACCGCTGACCAACAAAACAGCGTTCGTTGGTCGAAATCGTTGCCAACATTAACCCATCGAAAATAAATGTTAAAAGAGCAATCAATTTAATACATAGTGTTGATGTCTCACGCACAAGTGGAAGTGATGTAGTGTGCGTGTGACCTTGTAGCCATACCTTTCCTGTCTTGCATGAACATTCCTACGCAATCCATTAAAATGACCTGCATCGGAACCAAAATATCAGCGGAATTCATAGTGGAAGCATCTATGTGCATTTATAGTGTATGTTCGATGTGTGTGTGTTCATGAATGTATGGTTTAGCTTCAATATGGATGAGGCCCAGAGGTCAAACATTTGCATCATTGGACTTGGTGTTTTGGCCATCCATAAATATCACCGAAAGAAAACAAAGCATGTGGACCAAACAGTGGCTGCAGAACAGGGATCAATACTCACATATGCAACTAATCTGAGAGTTGAAAGAGAACAATCCAGATCACTACAGGAACTACCTGAGGATGTCTGATGCCTGTTTCAAACTATTATCTGTGGTTTGTCCACATATTGGAAAGCAAGGCACAGTTATGTGGGACTCCATTACTGCTGCTGAGCAAAACTTATTGCCACCCTGAGGTTCTTAGCAACTGGAAGAAGCCTGCAGGACCTGAAATACAGTAACAGAATATCCTCTCAATCTCTAGGAAGGATTATTCCTGAGACTTGCTGTGCAATTATCAAGGTCCTTCAGAAGGAGTACATTAAGGTAATGTAATCAACATTTTTGTTGACTAATGTTCTTATGTGTAAGTGGTAAGCAGCAATGTTTTGTAGATGAAAAAGACCATAATATTTTTAAAGTTATAATAATATGAATTGTTTTTATTGTATCCATAGATTCCAACAACTGAAAAGGATTGGATGGAAATGGCAAAGCAATTTAATGAAAAGTGGAACTTCCCAAATTGTGGCGTAGCGATAGATGGGAAACATATTCAAATTTCACCTCCAGCACACTCTGGATCCTTCTATTACATATAAAGGATAAGTATAAAGTGTAAAGGATTTTTCAGCATAATCCTTCCTGCAGTTGTCAATGCTAATTATGAATTCATATTTGTTGATGTTGGCAAAAATGGTAGGACCTCGGATGGAGGGGTTAAAGAAGAAACCGAGTTCTACCAACGTCTTAAAAATGAATCACTGAACTTGCCCACATCCCAAGAAACTGTTGAAAACGTAAACTTTGTTTTCCTCGCTGATGATGCATTTGCTCTAGGAGAGCATTTTCTTTTTGAAATTTTTCAAGAGAACAAATAATTTTAAAATCATTGACTCTCAAGGGCTCGCAGAGTAGTTGAAATTGCCTTCGGAATCCTGGCTGACAGATTCTGCATCTTCCTTACCACAATCAATTTGTCTGTACATAAAATAGATCAAGTAGTGCTTTGTTGTTGCATCCTCCACAATTTTCTTCAACGCAATGCTGCATAATATTTATCTTCTGGAGCACATACAGGGGCAGATACAGAAAGATTGAAATCTCCTCCAAGTTCTTGTGTCCAAACAGATTTGCATGATACTTTAGATATCCTGACACAAATTGGAAATTCTCACCCAAGATTGGAAACACAAGAAGCAAGGTAAAACAGAAAAAAATACATGAATTACTTTGTTGGTAGTTGTGCTGTGGACTGGCAGGATGACATATAGTTGTATTCAGACAAGTTTAGCCGGATAAACCTGTGTTATGTGCAGGGCCGATCCTAGGGTCACAGGCGCCTGTGTGCAGAAATATTTCTGGTGCCCCCCACATGGGCATGGTCATCTTACTAACTCCTCCCGTTTACAAATGTTTCTATGGCAGAGTGGCTGTGTTTCATGTTTCATTTTTATATTATACCATTTGATGTTTTGTTACACATGTGGTCATTTTATAGATATAGGGGACTCTTTGTAAACCCCCTTTATGTATTTGGATATGTATTTTCTATGTATATCTCAATAAACATCTGTTTTTACGAATTTATGTGTGTGCTATATCATAAGGGAATCACCACTTAAATGCCCATTTCCTTACATTCGCTACTGTTTCCTTGTCAATATTTAGGGCAGGGATTCCCTGTTAGCAAATACGTTTGTTTTGAGCTTGGGGCTCTGTCTATATATTCCTACAGCACTTTACACTTGCTTTGAAATTCCCTACTTTTAATAATAATTATACATCAGACAGGAGGCTCATATCTTATGCATTAATCCTTTCTTTATTAATGCTCACAGCAGATAGTGTAAACCAAAGTAAAACCATTTAACGTAAGTAATAAAGAAAAAAGCAGTAGGAACTACGTATCCCAGCAGCCCTGGGTCTTAGCCACTCCTACTAAAGTCTCTATAAATGTCTCGTTCTATTCTGAATCCTCCCTCTTTCTTTCTGCTCATGGAATCGGACGCGAGCCGCCGGGGCTGGGGCGCCCGCCTAGGGGAAACCTCAACAGGAGGGACATGGTCCAAGGAAGAATCCCTTTTACACATCAACGCTTTGGAACTCTTGGCGGCGTCCTTCGCTATTCAGAGTTTCTTAGCGGAACGGCAGTTGTGGTTTTATTACGCTGACAATATTGCAGCGGTACAATACATCAACCGCTTAGGGGACATCCAAAGTTCTGGCAGACATTACCACAGAGATTTGGCACTTCTGCCTGTTCAGACATCATCCTTATGGCGGAATAATTCCGGGTACTTCCAACACGGCCGGATGGAATTCCCGAACCTTATCGACGCCAGCGATTGTGCCTGGACCGATGATCTTGCCCAAATCAATCACTCTGGGGCCCCCTGGATATAGACCTTTTCGCCTCCGCCT
Source organism: Rana kukunoris (assembly GCA_029574335.1). NCBI lineage: Eukaryota > Metazoa > Chordata > Amphibia > Anura > Ranidae > Rana > Rana kukunoris. The sequence continues at coordinate 256,602,030 of CM056051.1, read as the reverse complement.
CAATTACCAGCTGCCCCGTTTCTTCTAGGGTCCAGGGTCCTCGGCAGTGGCGCCTCCGTCACTCTTGGACAGGGGGAATACACTACGCGTTTCCCCCATTTTCAGATCCCCAGGACCCTGCTGCAGATACGTTCAGAAGGCGACGATGTTCTAGTCACGCCATGGTGGCCGACCACATGGTTCCCTCTCCTCCTGACCTGGCATGATCACCCCAGACTTCTTCCCCATTTCCCTCACATCCTTCCCACCCGACCAAAGGCGTTAACCCTCTAGTAGAGGAGGGCACCTGACGCTAATAGCATGGTTGATCTCGGGTTGCCGGACGCGCACGTCGGCCTTTCAAGCTCAGCTAGAGATCTCCTCTCCGTGGCCTGGGCCCCCGGGACTCGATGGCATATCGATCAGCCTGGCAACTCTGGGTACGTGGTTGACCAACGGCAGGCTGATCCCGTACGTGCCCCTTCACCGTCGTAGCTAACTACCTGGCGGATGCCTTTAACGCCGGCAGGGCTTACAGCTCCATCAATGTCTACAGGTCTGCTTTCGGCCTACCACGTTCCGGTGGATTCCCTGCCAATCGGTAAACACCCTCTAATCTGCAGACTGCTTCGAGGCATCAGGTCAAACGGCCTCCTCGCCCCAAATACCAGTCCACCTGGGACGTTGCCAAGGTCCTTGACATGTTCTCAAGATGGGAAGATAACGATTCGCTGTCCCTCAAACTGCTGTCATTCAAACTTACGGTCCTGTTATGCCTGATCTTTCAAACGTGTGTCAGACGTTAGGGCCTTGATATCTCTAGACGTAGTTTTCACCCCACGGGGTAGGTTCACGGTTTCCGCAGAACCAAAACCAACCTACATTCGGTGTTCTACCCCTTTTTTCCGGCACACCCACGACTCTGTGTGGTAGGTGCCTCAGACTTACGAGGCTAACACGAACGACCTACGAACCTCGGGTTCTTCGCAACTTTTAATATCCTACACGAGACCTCACCAACCGGTTCCCCGGCCACACTGGCACGCTGGGTTAAGTCAACCATGCTATGGCGGGCATAGACGTCACCCTGTTCGGAGCACATCGACCAGAGGAGCCATGGCTACCAAGGTGGTTACCACCGGAGGATCCCTTTCGGACCTCTTATGGCGGCCACTGGTCTTCCGAGACAGTTTTCCGCCTCTTTTATTTCAGACCGGAGGAAATGTCACTATGTCTGTCTTATAATGTATGATTCGGAGCTAATGTTTTACTCGCAATACGTATGAATATTGTATTGAGCTTTGAACTTGCATAAGATATAGCCTCCTGTCTGATGTATAATTCGAGATTTTCCTAGCTTGTGACGGAAAATATTGATTATTGAAGACAGGAGGCGAGTATCTTCCCTCCCTCCCCACCCTTTCACGGTCATGTGTTTATTTAGCTACTGACATCGTCCCCGTTTAGTAGGCTGTTCGGGGATGTTCCCCGTTTTCGGATGACCTGCTGTCCGAGTAGCCCAGTTGGCTAACCGGTTGGGACCTGCGGACGTTACCTCGGGAGTTTTTCAGTGAAGAGTCGTGGACCGGCTGCCCGAAGGAGCGAGTTGCGGAAGGTTGCAAGTATACTCCTGGATCTAAACACCTCAAGTTCACACAAAGAAAGAGGAGGATTCAGTAGAACGAGACATTTATAGAGACTTTATAGGAGTGGCTAAGACCCAGGGCTCTGGGATACTAGTTCCAGCTTTTTTCTTTATTACTTACGTTAAATGGTTTTACTTTGGTTTACATCTGCTTGCATTAATAAAGAAAGGATTTGCATAAAATCGCCTCTGTCTTCATATACAATATTTTCCGTCACAATAGGAAAATAATTATATATTAATAATAATTATATAATAATAATAATTATTATTATTATTATTATTATTATTATTATTATTATAGCAAAACTAATCACATACACCTTTAGTATGATAGTATAAGTATATATTGTTAAACGGTACAACAATCCTACCATTGGTCTGTAGCTTTATTCGTCTTTGTACTAGGGATTGCATGAAATGTATGCAGGATGTCTCAAAGTTCAATACATTTTGCCTTTTTTATTTTTGATAGGTTGTTCAGAACTCACATCGTGTTTGATAACAAAACATAGTTTTCTCCTTGATTGTTCTGTGCTGGTGGAGATAATCTGTTAAAAGTTAGCCTTGGGGATCAAGCTAGAATCCTTCAGAATGCGCACAAGTGGCTAGCGCAGCTTTAAATAAGGCATGATGAACCTAGGGAGGAAAGACCTCTGAACTTCAGCTGAAGAAACCATACCTGCCAGGATATGAGGATTCTTCAAGGCATCTGGACTACTCAGAGGTCCGCCAGATGGGTCCCCCAGCTGCTCAAGCATGAAAAGAAAAGGCCTATGTCAACTTTGCCAAAAAGTTTTGATGAGTCAATAAGTAAAAATTGAGTGCACCAGCAGTTTGCCTGAGCACGGGACAGATGCAAAGAAGGAAGACCCAATACATTGTTTCTTATTTATTTTTCATAAAGTTGGTAAATGGTAAAAGCTCTTTATTTCAAAAGTTAAAAAAAATATGTAACTTGCGTTGGGATGAGTGGGTTAGCAGTCCAGAGGACCATTTACTATTGGCTAAGAGTGGTTGCAGCTTACAAATCCCACCACCACTTGCTATGGGCAGCAGTGCTTTAAAGGTTACAATTTTTTATTTTCTAAATAGGTTCCTTTAGGCCCCTTTCACACGTGCGGACCGTATGTTCGCTTTTTAATCCATCCGTTTGCGGATGAAAAAGGGACATACATTGGTCCCTATGAGATTGCGGGTGTCAGCGGATGAAAATCCGCTGACACCCGATCTCGTCCGCCTCCGCAATGATCCTATTCTGCAGATGGAAGAAAACCCTATTTTTCCTTCCATCTGCGGATTGGATGAACACGGACATACGGTCCATGTTCATCCGATCCCCCCCCATAGGGGAGAGCGGAGAAAAGACAGGGGACCGCCCTGTCATCCGCCGGCTCAGCGGGGATCAACGGAGCGATCCCCGCTGAGCATACGGAGGTGGATTATTACTGATCCGCCCTGTGTGAAAGGGCCCTAAAGCTAGTGCATTATTGGTTCACTTACCTTTTCCTTCGATTTCCCTTCTAATTTTTTTTTCCTTGTCTGAATTTCTCACTTCCTGTTTCTTGCCACCATAATCCGAGCGGTGGTTAGTCAGCTAGAACAGCTTACTGAGGAGTACCAGGAAGTGAGAAATGCAGTGAGAAATGCAGACAAAGAAAACAAAGAAAAAAAAACATTTAGAAGGGAAATCGAATGAAAAGGTAAGTGAACCAACAATGCACTAGCTTAACCGCAATATGGACCCGGGGGGGACCATATTGCTGCCCAAAGACCAGAGCACTTTTTGTGATTCGGCACTGCGTTGCTTTAACTGACAATTGCATAGTCGTGCGACGTGGCTCCCAAATAAAATTGGCGTCCTTTTTTTCCCACAAATAGAGCTTTCTTTTGGCACCCTCTGTGGCTTTTATTTTTTGCGCTATAGACAAAAAGAGAGCGACAATTTTGAAAAAAATGAATATTTTTTACTTTTTGCTATAATAAATATCCCCAAAATTATCTAAAAAAAAACATTTTTTTTCCTCAGTTTAGGCCGATACATATTCTTCTACATATTTTTTGTAAAAAAAAACATCCCAATAAGCGTTTATTGATTGGTTTGCGCAAAATTTATAGCGTTTACAAAATAGGGGGCATTTTAATGGCATTTTTATTAATATTTTCTTTTTACTAGTAATGGCGGCGATCAGCGATTTTTTTTTGGTACTGCGACATTATGGCGGACACTTTTGACACATTTTTGGGACCATTGGCATTTTTATAGCGATCAGTGCTATAAAAATGAATTGGATTACTATAAAAATTCCACTGGCAGTGAAGGGGTTAACACTTATTTGTTGATAAAAGAAGGCAGAGTTAGCAGGATGATCTTTCACCGTTTGATCACTGTCCATTCAGCAGTCTGGGGGTGGAAATAGAACAACACTGTATCCCTTAACTGTAAATGGTGTTATCCACCAGGCTGTGTTGTGTAGAAAAAAAACTGGATGGACAGAAATAAAAGAGGCAACATTTAAATATTGCCCATTACCTTTTAACTCCCTACCGCCAATGCCTCTTGACCCTATAAGAGGTTCTAAAAGCCAGAAAGCATTCCGATCTTGTGACCGCTGTGAGCGGCTGTCACAGAGGTCACATACTTGTAAAGCAGCCCACCAATAATTGTGCTAGGACCACGCAGGGCATGTGCCCTCAGTACTGAAATGAGTACATTTGGGACGCATATATGCAGCCTCTCAGCAGTAATGCCCACCCGCTGAGAGGCTGAATTAATGCATATGGCCAGCGAGAAGAGCTTAATTGCTGTAGTTTTGGATAGAATAGTCATAACCCCTTTCAAGTGTAACTGCTATCCAGGACTCCAAACTCTGTCCAGACTCTGTTCCCCATACTTTCTGCCCAGTCAAAGTTTTACAAGACAGAAAATAATGGTAAATCTATGTTAGGAAAATGGACAACAACAGAAAGCTGACAGGTATTCTGGCATTCCCCCACCAAACATTAAGGCTCAATTTCACACGAGTCCGACCCCAGAGGCGATTTGAGTCTTACAAAATCACAGAACAATGGAAATCACATTGTTTTCAATGATTCCAGTTCACGCCAATGCAACAGTTCAATTTTAGAAAAGATCCCTGTACTACCTAGGTGCAATTTGGCCCCAAATGCAAGCAATATCCAAATTACATCCAAGTTGTACTACATAATCGCACTGAAAATCGCATTAAAATTTGATCGCAGCAATGTGAACCTAGCCTAAAACACATTTTGACAATTGAAAAACACTCTTTTTCAATCTCATGCATTTGACTGTACATTCAATATTCTTAACTTTGTTACCATAGGTACTAAGCATCCGACTTCTGCATACTCGTTAAAATTAAAATCAAAAATTACACAAAAAAAAAATTTTGATTGCTGTCTAAGTTGCTTTTGGAAAGCTACTGTAATTTCCTGTTTGTGACAAAGTTGTACTCGGAACTGTGAGAAAGAGGAAAGCACTTTAAAGTATTCCTGGACAGTAGGATAACCTGACAAGGGGTCTAACCCTTACCCACTGTATACAAAATAAAATAAAAACTTACAGTCTAAAGATATTCTTGAACTAGATCAAACATGAATGGGGGAGTTGGCCATATAGTGTAAATTTGGGATTACCTTCAGTATCTGGGGTTTCCTGTCTAAAGAGCTGCTGCCCTGTGCTAGCTCTTCAACCTCAGAGAAAGGTGAGGAAACCTGTCACTTCTGTCTCACCAGCTGCAGTCTTCTATGTGAGGGACCTATACTGTAGCTATGAAAGAAAAAAAGCAAACAATGTTGACATAAGTGACAAGCAAAACTGGTCATACATTTTAACAAAATGTGGCCCGTTTAGCAGGTCCCTTTCTGAAGGATTGTTATAGATTTGGTCATCCCTTTGTTGAAATCCACTAGGGGGCATCAGTATATTCTAGGTATAATGGACTATGCCATCCGTTATTCAAAAGGGGTGCCTCTCTAAAGTCCTTTATGTCTTCTAGAACAATATCTAAAAAATAACTAGCCAAATGGCATTGCCCCTGTGAAGTGATGGAAAAAGCAGATGAAGTAAATTTCAAAGTTTGCCAACCACTGAGGAAGAAAACAGAGCAGATATACCATGTGAATTTGTTACAACCATGGCAGGATTGAAATCCCTAGTAGCTGAAACGTTACTGCTTCCTGTTCAATCTGACTGGCAGGCCATAGATTATGCTATTTTCTTTCTGCAACCGTGGGTTGCAGGAAAGAAAATTTTGCTCAAATTCCCCTCAACATTGACTGTGTGAATTGGCTGTCAATAATCGCATGCTATAAATCTGACATGCTGGTTGTAGCAAAGTCCATTGATGGAACGACTTGGGTATAATCAGTCTTCCCATGGATGGATTGAATCTTGACCGGTCCCTGCTGAACAGACCAAGATTCGATCCATCTATGGCCAGCTTTAGTCTGACTAGTTCCTGTAGTCTGGATAGCAGATATTAACCAAGAAGCTGAAAAACATTTGCTCTGTAATAAAGAGGTGAACCTCTCTATTGCAGACCAAGCATGACATTATTACCCTACCAAGGGAAGGGAAAAAAATAAAATCAGAAGCTAGATGAGAGGTAATACATAAAAAAGTCCAAAAAATTACCAAACCACATGGGAGTCGTGATCTTGCAATGATTTTTGTCAACTGAATAAGATCACTAAGTTTGACACCTATGCTATGTCCCACATAGACGAGTCAATTGACTGACTGAAACCAGTCCAGTACATGATGAAGTTGGACCTGACCAAGTGCTATTGGTAGATCTTCTTCTCTATGTCAGCCAAAAAAAAAAACAGCCCTTGTAATCAATCTACAATGTGGGATTCTAGTATCGGAGAAAGCCCTTTTGGCTTGCAAAATGCTCCAGCAGCATTTAAGCAATTGATGTATTTGGCCCCATTAAAAGTATGCTGCTGCTTACCTAAATTACATGATCATTCAGAGTGCCGATTGAGCGACTGAGCTTCTCAATATTTGCCAGAGGTTCAGGCCATATTAAACATTATACAGGAAGCTGGGTTTATAGGCCCATCCTAAAAAGTGAGCCTTTGGAGAAGGCAAAAATTTTGGATATATTATTGGGAGAGGAAAAATAAAACCCTAGGTAAACAAAGTTGAGCCCATCAAAAATGAAAGTTACAGCGTTTCAAAGGATCGCTGTATTTTGCCAGCAAAATAAATTCCCCGGTTTGTTTTGCAGAATGCTCCCATGGCTAACTTGACAAAGGAAAAAAAGAGTCTGGTATGATTAGGTGGTCCCCCAAAGAATAAGCAGCCTTTGATTTTTAAAACAGGCCTTGTGTGTTCAACCAGTGTTGTACTCTCTTGACTTCTATAGAAAGTTTATAGTACAGGCCGATGAGTCAGATGTTGGTTTGGTAGCTGTGTTGTCTCAGCTTTGGAATGCGGAAGAACAACCCATCATTTACATCAGCAGAAACTTAAGACCCACAAGTTAAATCATTGAATAATAATAGCTGTAAAGTGGGCTCTAGACTCCCTTATATATTATCTGTTGGGTAGACATTATGATCTAATAACTGATCACCATCTAATAAATTATATGACCCAAAACTGTGAGACCAATAGGAGGATAAATAGATGGCTCCTGGCCCTCCAATACATCAGCTTTTTAGTAAGGCATTACTCTTGTGTTAAGATTGGGAATGCAAATGCCTTGTCCCTTGTACACACTTGCATGGCATTCTGTGTTCTATCCCCAAGGTTGAAACAAAAAGGGTGGATGAAAATGTGACTGCGGCCAATAATAACATTTGGTATTATTCAGGACGGGAGGTACGTATGTCCCAGGTGCCGGCAGTTTGTAGAAGGTTTCTCCAGGTCTGGTAGCCAAGGACCCTCTACGGTACGTTTAGTGAGTCGCCAAGTGGCAAGGTTTTATTTTCTGGTATTCTTTTGCTGTTCTGTTTTGCTTCTGTACATAGTGTACACAGTCTTTGTAAATAAACTGTACACATTTCACTGAATATTTTTGTATGCTGTGCCCCACTTAAGGATCAGGGCTTTTCTGGCACTTTTTGTTTAATTTTTCGCTAGAAAATTACTTGGAACTCCCAAACATTACATATTTTTAGCAGAGACCCTAGCAAATTAAATGGTGATCATTCCAACTTTTTATGCCAAACTATATTTAGACAGTGGTTTTTCAAACCCCAATTTTTTTGGGAATAAAATGTTGTTTATTAAAAAAAAAATGTAAGCAAAAAAACACATCACAGTTACATCGAAATAACTGCCTAAAATACGTCGAAACACTGCCTACGACGTGAACATAACCTACGTCCAGCCCTATTCACGTACTACGTAAACGGCGTACACAACGTAAAATTCGACGGCGTCCGTTCCCTGGTCTATACCTTTGCATGGGTTGCGCCTCCTATGTGAGGAATAACTTTACGCCGGACGTAACCCTTGCGCAAATCGCTTAAAACATGCGCTGGGCGCATCTATGTTCATGAATCGGTGTATCTCCCTAATTTGCATATCTGATTTGAAACTTCCATATGCATCCAGAGTAAATATGCGCCCACGATACGCCGGTGTAGGAAAGTTACGTTGGTCGGAAGAAGCCTATTTTTCAACTTAACTTAGTTTGTGGGTCCGGCGCATAGATACGACGGCTCACATTTGGACTTACGCGGCGTATCTGTAGATACGTCGACGTAAGTGCTACGTGAATACGGGCCTTGATATATAACCCAATTTTTTATAACATATAAAAGATGATGTTCATAGATAAATACATACCTAACATGTCATGCTTTAAACTTGCTCGTGGAATGGCATCAAACTACAATACTTAGAAATCTCCATAGGCGAAGCTTTAAAAAATATTTACAGGTTACCAGTTACAGAGAAGGTCTAGAGCTAGAATTATTGCTCTTGCTATAATGTTTGCTGTGATACCTCATGAGTGGTGTGAACATCGTTTACATATGCATGCAAGAAATATGTATGCGTTCGCTTCTGTATGTAATTATTTTATCTTCTTTTTTTAAATTCTTTTACACCGTACCTTTCATTTTTTTTTTTATCACTTTTAATCCTATTACAAGGAATATAAACATCCTTTGTGATAGAAATAAGGGATGACGGGTCCTTTTTATTGAGAGATCGGGGGTCAAAGGCCGCGTACACACGATCAAATCTATCTGCTGGAAACGGTCGGCCCGACCGTCCCAGCAGACAGATTCGATCGTGTGTACGGGCGAGCCGACGGATTTGGCCAGCCGACAGATTTTAAAGCATGCTTTAAAATCTGTCGGCTGGGAATCCGTCCGCCCGATATGTCTGCTGGTTAGTACGCTAACCAGCAGACATATCTTCTCGCACATGCGTCGAATGGATTCGACGCATGCGCAGAAGTAATTTACTTCCTGGTGCGGTGATGTGGCGGCACAACGTCACCACCACGTTACCGCGCTGTCTGTTGGCGGGGATTTTGGTTTGATCGTGTGTACAGCGATCAAACCAAAATGGCCAGCAGACAGATTTGTTCAAATCGGTCGGTCCGACCGATTTGAACAAATCTATTTGCTCGTGTGTACGGGCCTAAGAGAAAATCTTATATTACAAGATGAGGGTTTACATACATACTTCAAATAGATACACCTGCTTAGGACAGGGTGGCTACTCTAAGGAGAGCAATAACTGCTTTCCTTTACAAATAAGTCCAGGAAAGTATGTACATTACTGTATCAATGTCATATACAGAACACACACACTATAAGCATTTTATAAAAAAAAAATATATATATATATATATATATATATTTCATAAATGACAACACTAGAAAACACCAGTAGTCAACATTACCAACTAATGCAACAAAATATTTATGTACCCAGGAGATTCCTGGAACACCACATGCATGGTTGCATTTCTAGCCTTTGCAGTATTTGAAAACTTAAATAGTTATTAATAAAACACAAAAACAATACAAATGTAAACACTCTAGTTCCCCTCTTTACATCAAGGCAAATAAAATACAATTAAACATTTAACATTCAGCTTGTTATGTATGTGAATTTTTAAGGAATCAATGGCACCTCTGAAGAAAAGATACCAATACATGTCCAAAGCGTTCTATCATAAGATTGCAGTTTTTAATAACAAAGAGTATAGCCAGCCTAAATTGGAAGGAGGGAAGAGATGTGTCTTTCTACCAAAAACATCCCCTGCACCAACCACTCCAACCCAAAAAAAATTCCAAGCAATACTTTCTGCATGTGACATATTACAAATGTTTCTAAAAGGCATATAGATCAACATAAATGAAGCAAGCAATTGTATAATAATTCTCATATGGTACAACTTAAGAACCATATTTCCCAAAAATGAAATATGTCACCAGCAAACCAACAACAGAGAGTCACTTATAGTAAAGTACGTACAATTCAAATGACAGCTGTAGAACACATGCAAATTTGCAACAACTTGAGAGCAATATTCACTATTGTATGCGCCTATTATATATACAGTACAAATGTGAAGGACACTCGAAGACCAAAATGTAATAGTTTGTGCAAAAGAAACAAACTGTTCGTTAATTTTAAATTAATTCAAATTCGAAAAGCTGCGTGCTCGGATAGGGGTCTGGTATGAATTTTTGGGGGACCCCCACGCCGTTTTTTTTGGCATAGGGGTTCCCCTTAAAATCCATAGCAGACCTAAGGACCTGGTATGCTCTTGGAGGGGAACTCATGCCATTTTTTATTTAAAATTTGGCCTGGAGTTCCCCCTTAAGATTCATACTAAATGCAGCTGGCACTGTGCACTGCGATTACCTGCGGTTATGCTGCTCCAAATCATTCCTGGATGCAGTCAATTCTATTTTTTCTATCTGTACCAAACTGCAGGTAACGAAACCTGCAGCTAAACGCAGTATGTGAAGGGGGCCATAGGAAAGCATTGTGTGCTTTTAGCGGCTGTAGAATCCACAGCTAAAAGCACCATTCTATCCGTCGGTGTGAAAGGGCCCTTAAAGTGTGACAGCGCTGTGTTGAAAATTGGCCTGGGCAGGAAGGAGGTGGAAGTGTCTGGTACTGAATTGTTTAAATAAGATTGCTATGAACTTGCTTTACAGCCTTTGGCATGAATTCTTAAGGAAGGAGAAGGAATATGCTAATTCACCACTATCATTTAGCAAGTCTGGCACAAATGCGAGCTTTGGGAATAAACTTTTTTCCTTGTTTGTTTTGTTCACACCCTTCATTTCTTTAGTGTCATATTTTGTATGTAATGACTATCATACAATAGACTTACAGATGTGTATACAGAGTGAAAGTATAACTCAAGGCACACTGGTCTGGTGGCAAGTGTGTAATGGATCTTTAATGTGGGTGGCAAAAATGGGGCTGAGCTGCGGTTTTGCTGTGTTTAGAATTAAGCAATCACATTTAAACCCATGTTAAATAGGAGTCAGTACACACCTGCCATCGATTAGAGTGTCTCTTATTAACCCCAAATAAAGTTCAGCTGTTCTAGTAGGTCTTTCCAGACTTTTTTTTTAGTCCCATCCTACAGCAAGAGCCATGGTCCACAGAGAGCTTCTGAAGCATCAGAAGGATCTCATTGTTAAAAGGAAAAGGGTGCAAAAGAATGCAAAAGAATGTCCAAGGCATTAGATATACCATGGAACACAGTGAAGACTGTCATCATTAAGTGGAGACTATCTGGCACAACAGTGACATTAAAAAGAACTGGATGTCCCTCCAAAATTGATGAAAAGACGAGAAGAAAACTGGTCAGGGAGGCTGCCAACTGGCCTACAGTAACATTAAAGGAGTTGCAGGAATATCTGGCAAGTATTGGCTGTGTGGAACATGTGACAACAATCTTCTGTATTTTTTATATATCTGGGCTATGGGGTAGAGTGGCAAGATGGAAGCCTTTTCCTACGTAGAAAAACATCCAACCTGGCTACATTTTGCAAAAACACATCTGAAGTCCCAAAAAAGCACATGGGAAAATTAGTTATGGTCCGATGAAAACAAGGTTGAACTTTTTTGGCCATAATTCCAAAAGATAGGTTTGGTGCAAAAACAATACTGCACATCACCAAAAGAACACCATACCCACTGTGAAGCATGGTGGTGGCAGTATCATGTTTTGGGGCTGTTTTTCTTCAGCTGGAACAGGGGCCTTAGTCAAGGATAGAGGGAAATATGACCAGTTTCAAATACCAGTCAATATTGGCACAAAATCTTCAGATTCTGCTAGAAAGCTGAATGTAAAGGGGAACTTCATCTTTTAGCATTAGAATGACCCAAAAGACAAATGAATGGTATCACCAGAAGAAGTCTAAAGTTTTGGAATGGCCTAGCCAGAGGCCAGACCTGAATCCGATTAAAAAACTGTGGGGTGATCTGAGGAGGGCTGTGCACAGGAGAAGTCCTCGCAATCTGATAGATTTGGAGTGTTTTTGCAAAGAAGAGTGGGCAAATATTGCCAAGTCAAGATGTAACCTGCTGATAGACTCATACCCACAAAGACTAAGTGCTGTAATAAAATTAAAAGGTGCTTCAACGAAGTATTAGTGTAAAGCCCTGTACACACGATCGGTTCATTCGATGAGAACGGTCTGCCAATCCATCAATCGGGGCAGATCACCGCGCCACCATCCTTACTAAGGGAAACCGGCAGTGAAGCCTTGCGGCTTCATTGCCTGTTTCCTACTGCGCATGTGCGAGTCGCGCTGCGCTTTGTGAATGGGAAAAAATAAAAAAGGTAGATTAAAACAATGGAGGACCAGACTTACAAATCTCCACTCTGGCTATTCAGCTTGATACAGGATGAATTTTGAAAGCACTAAATACGTTTTCTCATCTCGTATTTCAGCTTAGACCCCATACTAAAAAAGAAAGGAAGAGTGCCAACACCGATGACCCCTTGAGAGCCGGTTCACACAGGGGTGACTTGGGATCCGACTTGAAGTCGTCACAAGTCGCACTGTTGAGAAAAGCAATTTAAGTGAATGGAGCCGTCTTAATGTACACTACTGAAGTCGCTCCGACTTTAGAAAAGGTTACTGTACTACTTCAATCCGACTTCTAGGCGACTTGTATCCATTTATTTCAATTTCGCCTCAAAAGTCGGATCACTGTCTTAACAGAAGCAACAATACAGAGCTGATTCTTGTTTGATTGGCCAATGGCAAGCCTCCTGTCCTGGAAACGACTTGAAGTTGCCTTGTAAGTTGGCCCATCTCGCTCTGTAGTGTGTGCTCAGGTCGTTTTCAGGTCCCCTCGCAAAGTCGCGGCCAGAGTCATGTCGGCCCTGTGTGAACCGGCTCTCAAAGAAAAAAAAAAAGAAGGGAAATACTTTGACAAAAATATATATGTATCAATTCTGTTGGGACCCTTCCCATCAAAAAAAGGTGAGTTAACCTCCTGCACATATCCGAAGCTCCGGGACGGGGCCTACGGGACCGGTGAACCCGATCGCCGCTGGAGTCCTGCGATCGGCCCCCGGAGCTGAAGAACGGGGAGAGCCGTGTGTAAACATGGCTTTCCCGTTCTTCACTGTGGCGGCATCATTGATCGTGTGATCCCTTTTATAGATGACGTCACACCTACAGCCACACCCCCTACAGTTGTAAACACACATTAGGTCACACATAAGCCCTTCAGCGCCCCCTTGTGGTTAACTCCCAAACTGCAATTGTCATTTTCACAATAAACAATGCATTTTAAATGCATTTTTTGCTGTGAAAATGACAATGGTTCCAAAAATGTTTCAAAATTGTCCGAAGTGTCCGCCATAATGTCGCAGTCACGAAAAAAAACGCTGATCGCCGCCACTAGTAGTAAAAAAAAAAGAAAATTTATAAAAATGCAATAAAACTATCCCCTATTTTCTAAACGCTATAAATTTTGCGCAAACCAACCGATTGCGTTTTTTTTTTTTTTTACCAAAAATAGGTAGAGGAATACGTATCGGCCTAAACTGAGGAAAAAACATTTTTTTTTATATATTTTTGGGGGATATTTAATATAGTAAAATATATTGCATTTTTTTCAAAATTGTCGCTCTATTTTTGTTTTTTTTTAGCGCAAAAAATAAAAACAGCAGAGGTGATCAAATACCACCAAAAGAAAGCTCTATTTGTGGGAAAAAAAGGACGCCAATTTTGTTTGGAAGCCACATCGTCTGTTAAAGCGACGCAGTGCCAAATTGCAAAACCTGGCCGGGTCCTTTAGCTGCCTAAAGGTCCGGGTCTTAAGTGGTTAAGCTAGCCACAGACAGAACTGCTGAGATTCGGAATGTGTATGGGCAGGCTGAATGTACCAAGTTTATCGATCAATCATCTTAGGTATACCAGCGGACTGCTGGAGATTACGGATATTATTGCCCCCTCTACAAATTAATGACGCCACATATGTGCTCCCTACAGCTCTCTTAAAAAATACTTGTGCTAAATTTATTATTTCCTTTAGTGTGTTCCTGAGGAAAAAATATAAAAAGAGAAAAGGAATGAACACAGAAACAACTAATATAGTGTGAAAGAAATAAAACAAGCCAGCGTGTCTACAGAATACTTTTCCTTCACTAAGCACCAGAGCTTTTTTTTCTCAGAAAATAGGTGCAGGAACTCAACCAAGACCCCGTTCAGATTTCACAAACAGTAGAAGGGTCTTAAAGGGGCATTAAATACCAGGATTGCATTACATACAGAGTACAGAGTTCAGGGGGGTTACACACAGAGTGCAGAGCTGTCATTTGTAAACACAGAAACCGGACTTCTGTATTTACCAATGATTGTGGTGAGCAGGCACCAAAGGGTCTGAGCCAGAGGTGGTGGAACTGAGTTTCCCCAAGTTCCCCCTGAAAAAAAGCCCTGCTAAGCACCAAAACACAGACTACTGTCATCAGTAGGACTGCATACGTGCCACAGGATAAGTATGAGGGCATCCCCAGAGCCTGAACGAACCATCACATGGACAAAATACATAAGTGGGAAAAACTATTCTATCTAAAAATTATTTTAAATGTAAAGGGAATAACCTTTCTATTAAAATTTGTTTCCATGGATCTCTCCAGCAGTCAAGCTTCATTGCTTTTACTATCTCTTTCCTAACCTTACCAAGTCCCCCTTTCTATGCATTTGCCTCCAGCTAAATGTCAGGAACATATATGTTAATCTTTATGAGCACTCCCTCCCCCTCAAAATATGTGGTTAATATGTTTCACTAAGCTAGCTTGACACATTAGAATAAACTCAGGCAGCAGCTTTATCTGCCATTACAAGTGAAGATGAACAGATGTTGCTTGGTAGTCAAACATGTTTACATTCCACATTTGCCAGGAAGTGAAACCATTTCTATGACCCATGACCATACAGTCAAATCTAATTAACCCAACTTCCTTCTAACTACTACTAAGATGTTTCTTTTCCAACGGCTGTTAAAACCTTCCTTCTCCTACCATTATACCCACAATTTATATATTAATGATTCACACTTGACCAAGTTGCAAATAAAAATGCCCCTGAGGGGCAGGATCAAGCTAAAGCAGTGAGGTGAGGGTATAGATGAACCCACTTTTCAGAGGTGCTGGAGTGGTCTGCTTTTTAGAGGTGCTGTTCTGATTTGATTTTCTAATATGAACAGCATGTGATACACATTGATGTGTTTTGTATACTGGTCAAGAGGCTGGGCCTTTGAAAGTATATGCCCAAATCTTAAAAATCCATACATTTAGTGCTCGAAATAAGTTGTTTTATGGTAACTATATACACCATCAGATGCCTTCATCACATAACTACATTATTTAACACTCAATATCCAAACATTTATTTTATTCATTTATTATCGGTACTTACGCTTATATAGTGCTGTCAATTTACGTAGTGCTTTACACATACATATTGTACAATCACATGAGTCCCTGCCCTCAAGGAGTTTACAATTTAAGGTCCCTAACACACATTCATATGTACAGTACATATACTAGGGCCAATTTAGACAGGAGTCAGTTAACCTACCAGCATGTCTTTGGAGTGTGGTAGAAAACTGGAGTATCCAGAGAAAACCCAGGCAGGCAAAGGGAGAAAAGGCAAACTCCAGGCTGGTAGTGCTGTGTTTGGGATTTGAACTGACGACCCTAGCTCTGCTAACCACTTAGCCACAAACATGATTTTGACTCCATATACAGAAGGATCAGCATCTATATACTGTATTTTCAATATGTTTGGCTTTTGGATAACCAACCTCCTGCAAATAAAAATAAATAAAAATCTATTGGGACCATTAAACCTTTCACTTAAAAGTGTTATATAGCATACAATTGCGATTTACTGTTTTTCAAGAAATATTATTAGCAAAATTGCTATTTTATGTGGAATTAATTAATTGGCTAAATGTTCTGTCCCTTAAGATAACTTAGTTAATGATCATTGCGCATCCTATACTAATGCCACGCTTTGTCCTACTAACTGTATATGCTTAAGTCTTTTTCCAGGGCCAGCACCAGAATAAGGCAGCTGCCTTATATGAAAATATACAAAATTCTAATCCCCAGCCTGAGATTGGGAGGTGGGTACCAGTACCAACGCCCAGGTGGGTGGAGGACGGGGTGGGTAGCAGGGTCCCCTGCCTTTCCGCACTACTATTCAGTCTCACGATCCTCACCTGTGTCCTCAGCCAGCCCCTTTCTCCTGGTCTATAGAGCGCCACTCAGCCAGTGACCCCCCCCCCCCCAGAGTCACCTCCATTTCTTCTTTTGTACAGAGCACAGGCAGACCCCTCCAGTGCACACATCTCCTGGACAATCAAACTTCCTGTACACTGGAGCAGCCCTATGAGAGCCAGCTCCCCAGAGGACACAGCAGTCTCCCAGCCCTCCCACTCCCCCCATCATACACAGATCTCCCTTGGAGAGCCCATGGAGCAGAGGATGCGCCCTCCCATGCTGATCCCAATGTCTGTGCTACTGCTAGAGGGAGCCCAGGCGACCATGGACAAGTGCTTTAAGGGTGGTCACACGGTCACAGTGCTGTATACTTCCTCACTAACTACAACAGGCAGACACAGGGGCACAGCCAGATCATGCTGGCCTAGAGAGGTACAGCAGTACCAGCATGGGGTGGCTAGAGGACAGAGGGGAGTCTAGCTGTACCAGTAAGGGATGGATGGAGGATAAAGCAGTCAAGTAGTACCAGTACGGGGTGGCTGGAGGATAGGGGAATCTAGCAGTATCAGCATGGGGTCGCTCTTTTTAGGGGGTTTTGCCTAATTATTGTCTGCGCACAAACACTCAGCTCGCTACCTTACCTACATTACCTTTTATAATGCAGGGGAATACTACAGAGAAACCATTCTCGACCAGAGTGCCGCAGAACCCTAGGGTTCCTCTAGAAGTTGCTAGGGGTTCTTTGAGGTCTGAGTGACCTGCACAAACGCCAGTCACAAACAGACAAAAAATTCCTAGCACACTTACCAATTAGCCTGCAGTCTCAAGCATTTTCAAATATATGTGGAAGCTGCAGTGCCTACGTCAAGGTTCCTCTCTATACTGCTGTCCTAACTCTAGACTTTTGAGAGTATATAGCAGTGGATAAATTAAGGACAAGTTTGCCTGGAGGGAGCCCACTCCTCCTTAAAGGCACAGGGACACATTGGACACCCAGCAAGATTGATGGAGGCTTCACCTCCCTCTTATTATAATACACAGACTGGAGGGGTGTCACACAGCTTGTGACTGAAAGAAATCTCCCCACACCATGTTATTGCCAAAAACAAAAAAAAGATTTGATTTCCATTATATACAGGTGCATCTCAAAACATTTGAATATCATCAAAAAAGTTCATATATTTCCGTAATTCAATTCATAAAGTGAAACTCATATTATTTACAGTAAATTCATTACACACATGGTGATATGTTTTAAGCATTTTTTTTATTAATTTTGATGACTATGGTTTACAGCTAGTGAAAACCCCAAATTCTGTATCTCAAAAAATTTGAATATTGTGAAAAAGTTTAATACTGTATATTCATGGTGTCACACTCTAATCAGCTAATTAACTCAAAGCATCTTTAAAGGTTTCCTGAGCCTTTAAATTGTCTCTCAGTCTGGTTCAGTAGGTTACACAATCATGGAGAAGACTGCTGACTTGACAGCTTTCCAAAAGACATTAACGAGGAGGGTAATTCACAAAAGATCATTGCTAATGAAGCTGGCTGTTCACAGAGTTCTGTATCCAAGCTTATTATTGAAAAGTTGAGTGGAAGAAAAAAGTGTGGTAGATAAGGTTGCACAAGCAACAGGGATAATCATAGCCTTGAGAGGATTGTGAAGCAAAGGGACATTCAAGAATTTGGGGGTGATTCACAAGGAACGGACTACAGCTGGTGTCAGTGCTTCAAGAGCCACCACACACATATGGTATAAAGAACATGGGATACAACTGTTGCATGTCTTGTGTCAAGCCACTCCTGAACCAGAGACAATGTCAGAAGCGCCTTACTAAGGCTAAGGAGAAGAAGGACTGGACTGTTGCTCAGTTGTCCAGAGTCCCCTTTTCGGATGAAAGTAAATTTTGCATTTCATTTAGAATTCAAGGTCCCAGATTCTGGAGGAAGAGTGAAGAGGCACAGAATTCAAGTTGGAAAGACAAAGCAGGAAGCATCACCTGAGTGTAGTATTAAAACAAGCAGTTTAATCACAGGAATAAAAACACTCACAGGAAGAAAGTGTAAAATAGGCTCATCTGGTGCAAGGGGGGATGCTCCAATTCATCACACGGAGATCATGCTGTGCACAGAGGACACTGGTACTGTGGAGAGGTGGGATGGCATTTTGTGGCAACAGAGAAACTGGAAAAAAAAACAATGGACTGCAGGGCGGATGTGATATCACCGGAGGCGGGGAGGCAGCCAGGATACACACAGGAGGAGCACACTGGAATAGAACAGACTATGCTCTCAGAGCTTCGGCTCCTTCAACTGGCCTAAAATTTTATGTTGCCCATGCAGGGCTGGTGCAAGGAGTTTTGACACCCTAGGCGATACCTAATTTTGCGCCCCCCCCCCCCCCCCTCACGCACGCTCTGCCCCTCACTAAAAAGCCGTGGTGCTTGAACTTCCACACCTCAAATTGCCCCAATTCCTGTATTTTCAGGTCTCAGATCATCACCCCCTCTGTACCCCCCTGCACACACAGATATCTGTTCCCCACTGCACATCTGCCCCCCCACACATATCTGTTCCTCCTCTGTACCCTCCTGCACACCTGTCCTCCACACACACATCTGTTCAGCCGTCACCCACACATATCAGTAACCCCCTGAACATCTGTCCCCCCCCACACACACACATATTACCCCCCTGCACGTCTTCCCCCCCACACACACACACACACATATCAGTACCCCCTGGGCGTTTTCCCCCCACACACATATATCTGTCCCCCCCTGCATGCCTGCCCCCCACATATCAGTACCCCCTGAACGTCTGTGTCCCCCTCTGTACACAGTCCAATGCACTATTAACTTAAAAGCAGAGTCAATGTTTTATTGCTGCCTGTGTTTTCACTATACCTGAGCCAGCAGCTGGTGATGACTTTACTCCAGCAGAGTTGCACTGGAGAGATGGATGGAGGGATTGACATAGGAGGGAGGGATGGAGATGGAAGAAATGGGGCTCTGTACAGAGATGGAGGGATGGAAGGAAGGAGTGAGGGATGGAGATGGAAGGATGGGGTTCTGTACAGAGATGGAGGGATGGAAGGAAAGAGGGAGAGATGGGAGGGTGTGGCTCTGTATAGAGATGGAGGGATGGAGATGAAAGGAGGGAGGGAGGGATGGAGATGAAAGGAGGGAGGGAGGGATGGAGATGAAAGGAGGGAGGGAGGGAGGGATGGAGATGAAAGGAGGGAGGGAGGGATGGAAATGAAAGGAGGGAGGGAGGGAGGGAAATGAAAGGAGGGAGGGAGGGAGGGAGGGATGGAAATGAAAGGGAGGGAGGGAGGGAGGGAGGGAGGGAAATGAGGGAGGGAGGGAGGGAAAGAAAGGAGGGAGGGAGGGAAATGAAAGGAGGGAGGGAGGGATGGAAATGAAAGGAGGGAGGGAGGGATGGAAATGAAAGGAGGGAGGGAGGGATGGAAATGAAAGGAGGGAGGGAGGGAGGGATGGAAATGAAAGGAGGGAGGGAGGGATGGAAATGAAAGGAGGGAGGGAGGGATGGAAATGAAAGGAGGGAGGGAGGGATGGAAATGAAAGGGAGGGAGGGAGGGAGGGAAATGAAAGGAGGGAGGGAGGGAGGGATGAGGAGGGAAAGGAGGGAGGGAGGGAGGGAAATGAAAGGAGGGAGGGAGGGATGAAAGGAGGGATGGAAATGAAGGAGGGATGGAAATGAAAGGAGGGAGGGAGGGAGGGATGGAAATGAAAGGAGGGAGGGAGGGAGGGAGGGAGGGATGGAAATGAAAGGAGGGAGGGAGGGAGGGATGGAAATGAAAGGAGGGAGGGAGGGAGGGATGGAAATGAAAGGAGGGAGGGAGGGAGGGATGGAAATGAAAGGAAGGAGGGAGGGAGGGATGGAAATGAAAGGAGGGAGGGAGGGAGGGATGGAAATGAAAGGAGGGAGGGAGGGATGGAAATGAAAGGAGGGAGGGAGGGAGGGATGGAAATGAAAGGAGGGAGGGAGGGAGGGATGGAAATGAAAGGAGGGAGGGAGGGAGGGATGGAAATGAAAGGAGGGAGGGAGGGATGGATGGAAATGAAAGGAGGGAGGGAGGGATGGAGGGAGGGATGGAGGGATGGAGGGATGAAAATGAAAGGAGGGAGGGAGGGAGGGAGGGAAGGAGGGATGAAAATGAAAGGAGGGAGGGAGGGAGGGAGGGATGAAAATGAAAGGAGGAAAGGAGGGAGGGAGGAGGAGGGAGGGAGGAAAGGAGGGAGGGAGGAAAGGAGGGAGGAGGGAGGGAGGGAGGGAGGGAGGGGAGGGATGAAAATGAAAGGAGGGAGGGAGGGATGGAAATGAAAGGAGGAGGGAGGGAGGGATGGAGAGGGAGGGAGGGAGGGATGGATGGAGATGGGAGGGAGGGAGGGAGGGATGGAGATGAAAGGAGGGAGGGAGGGAGGGATGGAGATGAAAGGAGGGAGGGAGGGAGGGATGGAGGGAGATGGAGGGAGGGAGGGATGGATGGAGATGAAGGGAGGGAGGGAGGGAGGGAGGGAGGGAGGGAGGGATGGAGATGAAAGGAGGGAGGGAGGGAGGGAGATGAAAGGAGGGAGGGGAGGATGGATGGAGATGAAAGGAGGGAGGGAGGGAGGGAGGGATGGAGATGAAAGGAGGGAGGGAGGGATGGATGAAAGGAGGGAGGGAGGGAGGAGATGAAAGGAGGGAGGGAGAGATGAAAGGAGGGAGGGAGGGAGATGGGAGGGAGATGGAGATGGAGGAGGGAGGGAGGATGAGATGGATGGGGAGGGAGGGAGGGATGGATGGAGGGAGGGAGGGAGGGATGGATGGAGGAGGGGGGAGGGATGAAAGGATGGAGGGAGGGATGGATGGAGGGGGGAGGGAGGGATGGAGATGAAAAGAGGGAGGGATGGAGATGAAAGGAGGGAGGGAGGGATGGATGGAGGGATGGAGAGATGAAAGGAGGGAGGGAGGGATGGATGGAGATGAAAGGAGGGAGGGAGGGATGGATGGAGATGAAAGGAGGGAGGGATGGATGGAGATGGAGGGAGGGAGGGATGGATGGAGATGGAGGGAGGGAGGGATGGAGATGAGGGAGGGAGGGAGGATGGAGATGGGATGGAGGAGGGAGGGAGGGAGATGGAGGGATGGAATGGAGGGATGGATGGAGGGAGGGAGGGAGGGATGGAGATGGGGATGGAGATGGGAGGGATGGATGGGAGATGGAGGGAGGATATGGAGGGAGAGGGATGGATGGAGGAGGGGGGGAGATGGAGGGAGGGATGGATGGAGATGAGGGAGAGGCAGATGGAGGGAGGAGGGATGGAGAGGAGGGAGGGATGGAGAGGAGATGGAGGGAGGGAGGGAGGGATGGGGATGGATGGAGGGTAGATGGGAGGGAGGGGATGGATGGAGGGATGGACATGGAGGATGGAGGGAGGGAGGATGGAAGAAGGGTCTGGAGAAGGGAGGGAGGACAGGAGGAGGGGGAAGGAGGCAGGGAGGGAGGGTGGAGGGAAGGGGGGATGGGTGATAGATGCCCAGCAGGAGGGAGGGGGGGGCGGATATCGCGGCAGCCGGCTCTCCATGCCCGCCATGGTTACTTACAGTCCATGCATCTGCAGGGCTTCCAACTTATCCGCTCCACCGATCACGCGGCACCTCCGGCTGCTCCTCGTCCCGGCTTTCTCCCCTCATCTCCTCACTGCCGCCGCACTGCAGGCTGGGGATAGAGGCAGTCCAGAGCAATCCATCCGGCATGTAGTCAAAAGCGCAACCGCCCCCTAGCCTGGCAGCTGGCGCCAATCCGCTATAAAGCATGTTTTAAAAAAAAAATGCCGGTATTTTAATAATCTGAATCCGGATTTTGCCGCCTCCCCTACCCTGGCGCTCTAGGCAGCCGCCTGACCCGCCTATTGCTAGCGCCGGCCCTGTGCCCATGTGTACATGTGCTGACTTTATGGGGCTTTCGGTGTTCATGATCACACTGTACTTTGTGACAGTTACTCTCATTTTGTTCTGTTGGTACAGAATCCAAGTTGCATGAGGTCCAGTGTGAAGTTTTCACAGTCAGTAATGATTTGGGGAGCCATTTCATCTGCTGGTGTTGGTCCACTGTGTTTTTTTCAAGTCCAAAGTCAGCACAGCCCTCTACCAGTAAATTACGGAGCAATTCATGCTTCTCTCTGCTGACCAGCTTCAGGGAGATGCTGATTTAATTTTCCATCAGGACTTGGCATGTACGCACACAACCAAAAGTAGTGGTTTAACGGTATACCGACGAAAAAAAAAATCAGAAATTCAGTTAATCTGTATAGAACTCCGAGGGAGAAAAAAACATGCATGCTCAGAATCAAGTCGACGCTGGCTCGAAAGCATTGAACTTTTTCTCGGCTCGTTGTAGTGTTGTACGTCAGCGCGTTCTTAACGGTCGGAATTTGGTGTGACAGTTTGTATGCAAGACAGCTTAAACAGAATTCCGTCGTAAAAGTTCATCAGAGTTTATCCCGACGGAAATTCCGATCGTGTGTACGGGGCATAAGTCTGTCGGAATATTCAATGAAAAAATCCCGTCTGACTTTTTTCATCAGAAATTACGATCGTGTGTACAAGGCATAAGAATTGGTAAGCTGCAATATAATAAATGTTTGCTTTTGGGTACTTAATACTGCTTTAAGTTTTGGATTGAGTGGAGAGTGGTTAGTAGACCTGTCAGTTTTTATTGCTGTCTGTGCCCTTGTTAAGGACATTTACTCTCTCTATGTGTCCTGGTTACTGTTATGCCGCGTACACACGATCACTTTATGTGATAAAAAAAAAACGACGTTTTTAAAAACGTCAATTTAAATGACCGTGTGTGGGGGAAAACGTCGTTTTATGTCTTGTGAAAAACGACAAAAAAAATTCAAGCATGCTTCAATTTTTTGTGTCGTTTTTCAAAACGTCGTTTTTTGTTTCACAAAAAATCACCGTGTGTAGCAAAAAACGTTGTTTAAAATGACGTTTTTCAACCCGCGCATGCCCAGAAGCTAGTTATGAAGCGAGCTTCAATGGAAAAGAGTGGTGAACGTAACCTCGCTTTGCTAGAGCATTGTGAAAAAACGATGGTGTGTAGGCAACATCGTCTTTGAAAATTGAATTTTCAAAAACGTCGTTTTTTACTTCACAGAAAACGTCGTTTTTTTTTCATCACATAAAGTGATCGTGTGTACGCGGCATTATAAGTGAAAGAAAATCACAAATTTCAGGTTGTCACCAGAATACAATTATTGGAGAAATCTTCCAATGTGAAAACTAGTTCTGACCATGGTGACAACCAGGAATTCCATCACTTTGGAGGGATTTCCCCTTCCTGTTTAGTTTATGGAACAAGAAGTGAAGGAAAATCTCCCCGGTGGGACACAAGTGGTGTAAAAACTGACAGGGGTTTAAAGCCCTCCTCTGGTAACCGACAAGTGTGAAAGGGGACATCTACACTGATATCCGGGAACTGATCATTAGTATTCTGATGATCAGTGCAGTCCCAATAGTGCCTATCAGTGCTGCCAATCAGTGCCACCTCATCAGTGCAGATGGGTGCCAGATCAGTGCCCATCAGTGCCACCTGTCAGTTCTGCCTATTAGTGCTTATCAGTGCACATAATTAAAGGAGAAAAATGACCCGTTTGCTAAATTTTTGTCATTTTCTGTTTGTTTAGTAAAAAAATAAATAAAAAAAAACAGTGGTGATTAAATACCACCAAAAGAAAGCTCTATTTGTGTGAAAAAAAAATAATTAAAATGTCATATGGGTACAGCGCTGCATGACTGCGCAATTGTCATTCAAAGTGTGATAGCGCTGAAAGCTGAAAATTGGCCTGGACAGGAAGGGGGTGAAAGTGCCCTGTAGGCAAGTGGTTAAACCACTCCAGAGAGTTTAGAGTCATATTGTAGCTTTTTGGCATCAATATCAATTTTACAGCTATGACCGATATGTGATGTCACCTTTGCTTAATGTAGCTGTTACCCTTCACATTCAGAATGCCAAAAGGCCACACATGCACAGGTGAGCCAAAACAGTATTGTCTATGGACAGGAAAGAGATGTGCTTTACCAGATCTAAACTATACTCCTTCTGATGTGGGTACCAGCAGTAGTGTATTTAGGTTTTGTATTGCCCTAGGCCTGACTAAACTTGTGCACCCCCTAATTTAAATATGACCCACCCCTTCCTGTCAAGGCCACACCCCTGTTTAAGACCCGCCTTGAAATTTTTGAGTGGGGACACTAGTTCTGAGGGCCTGAGCGAGCAATGGATTTCCTTAATTTGCATAGATTTCCTCTCACTTCCTGTTTGGCTATGGGGAAAGTGAAGGGAAATCTCTGCAATTGGACAGGGATGGCAAAAATAAACTGGCAGGGGCTATAACCTTCCCTTACTCTATCCAAAATGAAAAGAAAAAGTGTTGCCTATAGTTCTACTTTAAGCACAAATTTCTGATAGTTTTATGGGGAGGACTAAGAAGCTATATCCATGCCAATGGTGCAGCAGAAAACATTTAGCACAGTGAGGATGAAAGGACAGGCAAAATTAGAAGCAGCGCCTCCCCGCGCAAAGTTGTGGAATGCCGACCGCCACCATACTGGAAGCAGTGTGGTCACCTAATGGGGAAGCTAATTTGCCTCTCGGCCCAGTGCACCCCATAAGACTGGCGCTACACTAACAGTGTAGCACAAGCCGGCGGGGACTCTTTCCGTGCTGCCCCCCCTGCAAAGTGCTGCCCTAGGCCTGGGCCTTGTTGGCCTAGGCCATGATAAAGCATTGGGTACCAGTATTATTTGATAATGGCTTTTCTGTACACCAATGACTGAATTCAAAAACTTCCACCCAAAATGTAAACACAAGCAAGTGTGCAGCAGTCAAAGGACAATTTCTGGAATAACAAACCAGACAAGTGTATAGACTGTGTAAAGCCACTAATACAACTTGCTGCTTACGTTCTGAACAATGAGCTCCCCATTCAGTGAGATTCAACAATCTTCTTGTAACAGATTCACAGCTGCTAGCGCCGAACAGGTGTGCGCAGAGTAGACAGCAGGCACCAGTAGCTTCCTGGGTAACAAGACGTGGATTCCATTCTCATGCAGTCACTATGTTACTCCAGGGAAACTTAAGCAACAAGCTGGCCAAAAGACATGGGAATGTACAAAAGTTAATCACAGAAAGACGAGGGATAACAGTGCTCTTAATGAAGCCTAGCTTTCATCACCTCCGTTCTTTCCTCCTTGGGCACTTCAATCAACATTGGACCAAGCTAGAAGATGCAGCAACAGGGATATTAACTGCAAAGCAAAGCCAATATAACAAAATGAATATGCTTCTTTATAGCTGTTTTAATTAAACAAATGACCCCTTTGAACATGTGAAATATAAAAATGATAGGGCTTGATGCAGAGGTGTACCTACACATTCTGGGGCTTTGTTGCAAATACAAGGCAGCCTCCTAAGACCTTTTCCACATTTTGTATATAGGGGCAGTGTAAGGTCTCATGCACACTGCTGCTCCTAAACTCACATATATTTTGTCTACAACTATTGCAACATGGCGTATGTTTTAGGTGAGGAAGTTAATGTAGAAATTACTGCAGCCCTTAGGAGCAAACAAACTGGTTCTGAAACCAAAGAAATGGAAATTAAAAGACTTTTTAAAATTCATAAAAAATGATTGATAAAACATCTAAATCGTAAATGGGATGTATTATTTTTTAAAACTTATATTGCACAAAAAATAATTCCAAGAGACAGAGTAATCCCTGCCGAACATCTACATAATGATAGATTTATCCCAGAGTGGAAGAAATTGTGTATATCCCACGGAATAAATCTAATGACAATGGCCCAGATTCACAAAGCACTTACGCCGACTGTCATGGACCATGAAATACTGAAGTGTTTCTACGTGAAATCCTAATTCATGTATTACAGAAGATGGGACATTACGGATAGTTCATATTCCAGCATGTCTTGAGTAGTGTTGCTCACGAATATTCGTATTGCGAATATTCGGCTCGAATATGGCATATTCGAGTATTCGCGATATATTCCGAATTTCGTGGTGAATATTCGCTATTTCGAATATTCATATTTTTTCAATTTTTTTTTAGAACAGATCACATCCTAGAGATCCCCATCGACGTCTAAAAGCATTGCTGGTATGATTAGAGACCTTGGGCCGAGTAGCTGCAGCGATCATTTTATTTTGCCGAAAAATCGCAATGCGATTATTCGGCAATAGCGATATCGCGCGATTATTTTCGAGAAATTCGCAATATTGTTTTTAGCTAAAATAACACATATATTCGATTTCAGAGTGTTACTGTCGAAATTCCGCAATCAATTTCTCATTCGCATTTTTGCGAAATTACGATAAAATATCAAGAATATTCTGAGCCAATCAGAGTGCTCCATTCCGTATTTCTCGAAATTTCGCAATTATTTTGTATTATAAAATATCACGAATATTCTGATCCAATCAGAGTGCTCCTTCCGCATTTGCCGAATATTCGCAATTATTTTGTATTGTAATATATCACGAATATTCTGAGCCAATCAGAGTGCTCCTTACACATTTGCCGAATATTCGCAATTATTTTGTATTGTAATATATCACGAATATTCTGAGCCAATCAGAGTGCTCCTTCCGCATTTGCCGAATATTCGCAATTATTTTGTATTGTAATATATCACGAATATTCTGAGCCAATCAGAGTGCTCCTTCCGCATTTGCCGAATATTCGCAATTATTTTGTATTGTAATATATCACAAATATTCTGAGCCAATCAGAGTGCTCCATTCCGCATTTCTCGAAATTTCGCAATTATTTGGTATTATAAAATATCACGAATATTCTGAGCCAATCAGAGTGCTCCTTCCGCATTTCTCGAAATTTCGCATTCGCATTCGCAATAGCGAAATTTCGCAATCATTTCATTTCCAAAAAATATCACGAATATTCGTATTTAGCGAATATATCTCGAATATTCGACTATATATTCGAGATATATCGCGAAATCGAATATGGCATATTCTGCTCAACACTAGTCTTGAGATTACAGGAGATTTTATTCTGAACCCCAACCAGGTCAATAGACTCATAAGAGATACTCATTGTCCATTGTGTGATAACCCTATTTAAAAGCCTTTTGATTATCAGGTAAATGTCTTCTGCCCTGTCTTAACTCTCCAGACAGTTCCATTGTTCTGTGGCTGGCTATTGTGTACATTGATTGCCCCCCTGGGGCTTGTGTCTGAATACACATAAGTCTTTCTATTCAAACCGTTCCAACCAATCTCTGCTGTGTAATTTTCAAGTCCTCATTTGCATGGAAGGTGGACCTGATGGGGAACTGATGGGACTGTAAAAAGGACCAATAAGAAAGCGGTTGTTGGGGGCGGGATGTTCCAAATCCTGTATAAAAGTGTGCTGTGTACTTTCAATAAAGTGTGTCCTGTTTACATCCAGCATTAAGCCTTGGCTCATGTGTGGATTATTCTGCGATTCCAGGGATATTCCTACTCATGGAATATTGGGTGATTTTCTTTTAAACCAGTAGAAGGGAATGGATGATGGGGATATGTTCTACTACCGTCACACCGACGTAAGTGCAAATGTGCGCCGGTAAGTGCAAATGTGCGCCTGACCCACAAACCAACATACGTCTAAAACTGGCCACCCTACGCCGACTTAGCTTGCACACGCAGGTTTAGCATGGGCGCACATATGGGCTGGACGCATGTTGCTGCTCCCATTGATTAGACATTCAAACATGCAAATGAGGGAAATACGGCGATTCACGAACGTGAGTGCGCCCGACGCATGCTACGCGAGGTGCGCGCAAGTTGTACATCCGGCGTAAAGTTATTCCCCATAGATGAGGTGCAACCCGGCAACAGACATGCAAAGGTCTGCACCAGAGAACACAAGCCGGCGTATTGTGCGTTGGACGTGTGTCTGGCTGGGCGTACATTAAGTTCACGGCGTACGTGGTGATCCGGCATAGCATAGGCAGTTGTGTCGGCGTGGTTGTGAGCATGCGCATAAGGGTGCTGTTCATGTGTCCACGTCACGGCGCATGCGTATTTCGTGATACGCCAGGCATAAAACACTGCACCATGCTCGGACCATCATTTGCATGGGGTCACGCCCACTTCCACCTACGCCGGCCTGTGCCCTCGAAAACACGCCACGCGGACGCAGCGTTGGGAGCAATAGCTTGCTGAATGCAATGCTTGCCTCTCCGCGCTACGTTGGCGTGGCGTACGGCGTTTGCACTACGGCGGCATAATGTGAATCTGGGCCATTAATTGTAGAAGAGGAGAAAGCACA
The DNA here is from genome assembly GCA_029574335.1 of Rana kukunoris. NCBI lineage: Eukaryota > Metazoa > Chordata > Amphibia > Anura > Ranidae > Rana > Rana kukunoris. The sequence goes on along the minus strand of CM056051.1, from coordinate 256,573,320 downwards.
ACTGATAGACCTTAAAGTGGAAATAGATTTGGGTGGATCCAATCTAGGCCTCTTTAAAGAAGAGGAAATTACTAGGCAAAATTACATGGTTCAAAAAGAAGTATAAAAGGTACAAAGAAATTTAAGTGTCAGATTGGTAGAGGGGTGACATGTTTGATCTGGCCTCTCAAAGAGGCACAAATAAATCGCAGAAGATTTCTTACCCTCTCCCAATCTGAAACAGACTAGTGAAACTAGTGAAACGGACAATGAAGGATCTATTCGATCAGTCTCTTTTTTAGATCGAAGGGGGCACAGCTCCCTTTACCCAGTAAAAAACAAGGGAATATAGGGAGTCTGAAAACAAACAAGAAAAAACAGAGAAAAGGACAAGGAGTCCGAGATGGAGAACTTAGATGCTAATTCTCCATCTCTTTGCTCAGATACCAAAGTATTTAACCTCTCTGACTTCCCCTTACAAGAGAGACATGTGCAGCTATTAAGTAATAGAGATGTACAGAACTGTTTGCCGGCGAATAGTTCCCGGCCGCCGCGGGCGAACATATGCGATGTTCTGTCCACCCCTTATTTGTCATCATTGAGCAAACTTTGACCCTGTACCTCACAGTTAGCAGACACATTCCAGCCAATCAGCAGCATACCCCCCCTCCCTGACCCTCCCACCTCCTGGACAGATTCCATTTTAGATTCATTCTGAAGCTGCAGTCTTAGTGAGAGGAGGGACAGTGTAGCTGCTGCTGATTTAATAGGGAAATCTATAGCTAGGCCAGTGTATTCAGTGTCCACTCCAGTCCTGAAAGACTCATCTGATCTCTGCTGTAACCACAGCGTCCTGACAGCACCCCAAATTGCCCTTTTTAGGGCTAGTCCATCAGTCTGCTTTTTTTTTCTTCTCTGTAATCTAACTGCAGTTGCCTGCCAGGCAGCGTGTGTGTCTCAGGCTCACAGCGTATACTGTGCCCACTGCCACCACTCATATATATTTTGTTGGCACAGTAGATAACATTTAAAAAAAAACACAATTTTGACTGCAATAGAGAATAGTAGTCATTTGTCTGCCAGCATGTCTCAGGCTCACAGCGTATACTGTGCCCATTTGTCCAGTGCCACCACTCATATATATTTTGTTGGCACAGTAGATATCATTAAAAAAAAACACAATTTTGACTGCAATAGAGAATAGTAGTCATTTGTCTGCCAGTTTGTCTAGGTCTCACAGCGTATACTGTGCCCACTTGTCCAGTGCCACCACTTATATATTTTGTTGGCACAGTAGATAACATTTAAAAAAAAACTAAATTTTCACTGCAATAGAGAGTAGTAGTCAGTTGTCTGCCAGTGTGTCTCGGGCTCACAGCGTATACTGTGCCCACTTGTCCAGTGCCACCACTCATATATATTTTGTTACCACAGTAAATTACATTTAAAAAAAACCACAATTTTCACTGCAATAGAGAATAGTAGTCATTTGTCTGCCAGCGTGTATCAGGAACACAGCGTATACTGTGCCCACTTGCCCAGTGCCACCACTCATATATATTTTGTTGGCACAGTAGATAACATTTAAAAAAATCACAATTTTGACTGCAATAGAGAATAGAAGTCATTTGTCTGCCAGCGTGTCTCAGGCTCACAGCGTATACTGTGCCCACTTGTCCAGTGCCACCACTAATATATATTTTGTTGGCACAGTAGATAACATTTAAAAAAAAAATACATTTTGACTGCAATAGAGAATAGTATTCAGTTGTCTTCCAGCGTGTCTCAGGCTCACAGCGTATACTGTGCATACTTGCCCAGTGCCACCACTGACTGCAATAGAATGGCGTGTGTGTCAGGTCTACAGCGTCTACTCTGCCAACTTCTGCCAGTTCACAGTGCCACTCATATCTGTCCACACCCTGCTGTATTTTATCTCTGCATGCCGGATGACTTGCGTGACTTATCCGCCACCAACTAGGGTTCAAGCCACAATGTTTTAGTGCACTTTCTGCCTGGAAAACATCAATTTTTGCAACAGCAGCGGCTGCAACAATACCTACTTTTTCAGGCATGTGTACATGCCTAATTTTTCTGGCCTCTGGTGCTGAGTGAGTGAGTGAGTGAGTGAAAAACTTATATAGTGCAGCACATGCAAACTGAATCGCCTCTGGGCGCTGTATCCATACAGTGGTGCTGCACTGTGGCTGCAAAAACAAAAACAAAAACAAAAAAAGGCACATACATGTGTCAATTCCCCTTTGTGATCGTTACCTTGTTGTGGCGATCGTTACCTTGTCTATGAGTGTGTTGGCAATGGCAATGTTGGCACACCCCAGATGATAAGGTCGTTGCTTCATTGTGAACAGACCAAAAGCGATCGACTGGATAATTTTGCATAGAAAAAAACATTCATTTTCTTTGTGATCATCTGAGGTGATCATTAAAGCCTACTAGGCCAACAAAGGGCCCACACTGCAGAATCATTGTTTTCTGGGTCACTTAACTGTCACTGAACTACCTCAGCACGACCATAGGCTTTGAAAAAACCCCATCGCCTGCAATCTCCCAAACATGCGCACGAGCACAGTCATCACTACACCAAAATTGACGCATAAAAAAGGGACGTAACAGGGATTAAACTGATAAGAATAGTACTACTTAACATACCAATCATATTGGGATTGTACAGTACACTACACAGCGCACGCGCAGTGCCCCAAATTGGAAGTAGGAGGACAGACCAAGCATCTTTTTCCATCTCCCGGTTCCTAAAATCTATTTGATACACCGGCCCCTAAAAGAGCACAGCCTCTGCGGAGCTGGGTATTTTTTGGCTGCGTTACTGAACGCTCATGCACAATGGCTATAGGCTCATGTGTCGTTTTGCGGAGGTGACAAACCTAGTCAGTCAAACCCAAGGCAACATCATCGACCTCATCCCATATGCGTTTTTCTGGAGCGTGCCCTGCGAAGAGTGCTGAATCAGGCCGTAGATGAGCATAAAGAGGAAGAGTTGTGGTCACCATCACCACCAGAAGCAGCCTTGTCGTCGTCGATTGCTGGACCTACGGTAATGCAGAGAGAAGAGTCTGAAGAAGAGGAGTCAGAGGAGGAAGGTGGCTTTGAGGAGGTGGAAGACCAAATACAGCAGTCGTCCCAAGGGGCTTGTTGTCACCTTTCAGGGACCCTTGGTGTTGAACGTGGCTGGGTGGAGGAAGAGACATTCAATGACGTCAGTGAGGACAAGGAACGTGACATGGCTAGCTTGGTATCCAACCTTGTGTAAATGGGGAGTTTGCGGTTGTACAAACGGACTGTTTGCAGTTGTTTGCGGTGCCTTAAATGGGGAGTTTGGTCTGTCAGAATTTGGTCTGTCACTGTGAACCCTAACCCTGTCTGTAACCCTAACCCTATCTGTAACACTAACCCTAACCCTATCTGTAACCCTAACCCTGTCTGTAAGTTACAGACAGGGTTAGGGTTACAGATAGGGTTAGGGTTACAGACAGGGTTAGGGTTACAGATAGGGTTAGGATTACAGATAGGGTTAGGGTTACAGACAGGGTTAGGGTTACAGATAGGGTTAGGGTTACAGACAGGGTTAGGGTTACAGGCAGGGTTAGGGTTACAGATAGGGTTAGGGTTACAGATGTGGTTAGGGTTACAGACTGTAACCCTAACCCTATCTGTAATCCTAACCCTGTCTGTAATCCTAACCCTGTCTGTAACCCTAACCCTATCTGTAACCCTAACCCCAACCCTTACACTACCTGATCGATACAACATCATACCTGGTGTTTTAAAGCACGTTATTCCAAACAATTTAGGAATGTTAGGTGATTTATGCCCTTTATGGATTAAAAACAGACTCTGCAACAACTACGTCATTTTCCATGGGAGTTTTGCCATTGATCCCCCTCCGGCATGCCACAGTCCAGGTGTTAGTCCCCTTGAAACAACTTTTCCATCACTATTGTGGCCAGAAAGAGTCCCTGTGGGTTAAAATTCGCCTGCCCATTGAAGTCTATGGCGGTTCGCCTGCCCATTTGTGGAAGTTCGCGTTCGCCATTCGCGAACAGAAAATTTTATGTTCGGGACATCACTATTAAGTAATAAGTTATCTTTCCCCCCACAAATGATATGGAGGAATTTATGGTGTTCAAAGATATCAGTCTTTTTCTACGTAAGATACTCCTTTGCTTTATATTAGATCAAAAAGATAGTACGAGATGAAGCTCAAAAAGCATGGAATGATCTTATTGCTCTATTGGATGAGGGATCCTTTGATCCTGATTATCCAATAGAAGACGATACAATAATCCTTAGATAAGTACATCTCCCATTTAGATCTAAAAAAAGTTATCTTTTTTTAAAAATAAACAGCTGGGCCAGTTTTTTGATCTAGTCAGCGACAATCTTAAGAGACTAAATTTGAAGGGTCAGAATAATGACAATCTTACAAAGAATGAAAGACAAGCTTTGCAGGAGTTAAAAAAATGTATCAAGAAGAGTGATAAGGGGGGCAATGTAGTCCTTATGAAGGAAGAAAATTATGTTAAAGAAATAGAGGCAATTACCGTATATACTCGAGTATAAGCCAAGTTTTTCAGCACATTTTTTGCACTGAAAATGCCCCCCCTGGCTTATACTCGAGTCACCTTTTTGCGCCTTATCTCCCAGATTTGGGGACCCGGTACCGGCCGGCGGTAGGTCCCCTGGACCCCAAACTTGGCACACACTTTTTCTTTACATGTGTGCAAATTTTGTTGTCAGGGGGACCTATGGCCGGAGAGCACCGATTTTTTTTTAAACCCGGGCACCCCTTCCATAGGTTCCCATGTTATATGGTAATTTCTTTGGTGAATTTGGGGTCCTGATACTGGCCGGTCGTTGGTCACCCGAACCCGAAACTTGGCAGACTTGTAGTCCCATTTCTCCTCTATAAGTGTGCAAAATTTGTTGTCTGGGGGACCTACAGATGAGGAGCACCGATTTTTCAAAGCTGGACACCCCTTTCATAGACTCCTATGTTAAACGTCAATCTAGTAATGGCCACAGTGAGACATGGGCACAGTGAGGCAACGTAAGGCACAGTGCGGCATGCAGATGGACACCCTAGGGTTATACTCAAGTTAATAAGTTTTTCCCATTTTTTTAAAATTAGGTGCCTCGGCTTATATTCCGGTTGGCTTATACGTGAGTATATACGGTAACTAACTTTGAGGTTTACAAAAAACTTTCTAATTCCCCGTTTCCAAATCTAGTAGAAAAGCTCAACTATAAATTGACCCTGGCCTGTGAAGGAGGACTACTCAGTAAACAAAAAATCTAAAAGTTGAAGAATATAATATCCCAGTCCTTTAAATCATCCCGAAACTCCATAAAAATCTCTGATCCATTGGGCAGACCTATTGTGTCTGTCATAAATGGACCCTTGGAAAAAACAGGCCAATATATAGATGAGCTTTTTAAAAAAAACATGGAACCCACTCTAAGCTCCTTTGTTGGAGACACAAAAGACGTCCTGGTTAAAATTCATGACATTGAAGTGGAAGAAAGTTTGTAATTGTTAGGCACCAATGTTGAGAGCCTTTACACTTTAACTCACCATTTTTTTTGGGGGGGGGGGGGGGGGGGCTGCAACTTTTTTTCTGGAACAATTATATCCTGAAATGGCTCACCAAAATTAGTTTATTCTAGATTTACTAGATTTTGCCCTACACAATAATTTCTTCCAGTTCAGTGAAACCTATAACAAACAAATATCTGGCACGTCTATGGGGGGCCCGTGCGCACCCTCCTATACATGCCTGCACCTGGGTTTTTGGGAGGAGGTTTCTGTCTAGGAACTAGAAACGTTCAATAAGGAGGTAGGCCTATGGCTACGTTATGTCGATGACGTCTTGGTGCTCTGGAAGGGCACTATTTCAAATTTACATGATTTCATGGAGGAATTAAGTGATAATCAGTTGAACATCAAACTTACTTATAATTTTTATTTAAGATCAATTGCATTTATAGATCTAAAAATCACTAAAAAAGGTTGGTTAACTACATCCACTTATAGAAAACCGACAGCAGCGAACACACTTCTTTGCGCAGACAGCTTCCACCCTAGACTTTTGGTGGATGGCATCCTGGTTCATCTATTCCTCCGTGTTCAATTGAATTGTACCAGTGACTTTGATTTTCAGAAAGAGGCACGAGATCTATATGCCCATTTTAGAAAAAGAGGTTGTGGCCATAAAGTTCTTTAAAAAGTCAAAATTAAAAGCATTGAAACATGACAGGATATCTCTGTTACAGGAAAGAATCCCTATACCATTGGGACAACAGAAAACACAAAGGGAACCAGTAAGGTTCATAACTCAGTATGACAACCAGTGGCCTAAAGTTAGAGAAATTCTGGACGCTGGTCCATTTTGTCTCTTTGTCCCACACTATAAAATATACAGTAGTTGGTGATTATCCACACATGGTGGTGCGCAGGGCCCCTAATTTATCTGATATCCTTACTCAATCGGAATATGTATGGAGTACTGGGGACTCGTGGCTGTCTTATTTTCCAAAAACGAAGGGCATGTTTCAATGTGGACATTGCCAGATTTGTAGATTTGTACAACGCACAGAGATATTTACAGACGCAGACAATGTGAATACATTTAAAATTAATAGTCTGATTAACTGTACAACCACAAAGATAATCTACTGTTGGCAATGTCCATGCCAAAAGATATATATTGAAAAAACTAAATGTCAACTGCGTATTAGAATAGGGGAACATTTGGGTGATATAAAACATAAGAAAACCCAAAAGCCCCTTGGCACAACATTTTCTTTGGTATCATCAGTCAAAACCCGATGAGTTACTAGATAAGGGGATATATGGGAAAGACATCTAATCACCGAAGTAAAAAGAATGGCGGACTTTGAGGCAGTGCGGAAGTACGTTAAAAAATATATACTTTAATATGGAACTAAAACATACAATTTTACAATATAGAAAACAATTATTATTAGCATAGAATATAACCATATGGATTATAGATTCAAAGATATTGGAACAAATCCTTTGAAGTCGCCTACGCGTTTCGCCGTTGGGCTTCTTCAGGGCGAGACAGATTTTTGGGAAGAATACAGATATTGTTGTATAATCTATTGCATCACAGTTAGTGTACTCATCCACAAGGTTTCGGACATCAGTAGAGTGCCAGAGTATTCAAGTATGAACAGAGTCACTTAGTATGACGTAGTGGAAGGATCAGTAATCCATATGGTACCATCAATGGTGATAGTCCCAGAGTGCCAGGGACCATATAGTGCATCAAGCCACCAAGGTAGGTTCCAGGGGCAATGACAGCGGTTGGAAATCAGCCCCTATTTCTGGACAATCCTAGAGTGACGTTACAACTGGGGCCAGTTCATATACAGAGTCAAACAGCCAAGCAGGGAAAGGATCCAAACTATAGTTAGAGAAATCACTTTGTGCCAACAGCGTGACCTGCACCAGCAACAGAATGTATCAAGATGACTCGTCTGTGTGTACCCCAGGGTCACAACCTGGGGTACACACAGGGGATTTATGATTTATGCACTTAAAGGGGTTGTAAAGGTTTGTTTTTTATTTTTTATAATAGGTTCCTTTAAGCTTGTGCATTGTTGGTTCACTTACCTTTTGCTTCAATTTCCCTTCTAAATGTTTTATTTCTTTGTTTTCGTTGTCTGAATTTCTCACTTCCTTTTCCTCCTCAGTAAGGTGTTCAATAAGCTGTTCTAAAATTTTTTTACCGCTCGGATGATGGTGGAAAGCTTACTGAGGCAAAACAGGAAGTGAGAAATTCAAACAAAGAACAAAAACATTTAGAAGGGAAATTGAAGGAAAAGGTAAATGAACCAACAATGCACTAGCTTAAAGGAACCTAGTTAGAAAATAAAAGACGAACCTTTACAACCCCTTTAAGATTAGTGCCAGAAGAGGTGACTTTGACAAAGTGCTTCTTAAAAAAAAGAGAAATTTTGGATATATAGGTTAAATTCATTGATGCCTGAAGGGTTAAACAAGGAGTTAAATCTTCAGGTGTTCTTGGACTAATTAACTCATCTTTTTAATTGTCTATTCATTTACTTACCTGCACTGTATTTTTCTGCTCTTTCCATGATATAGCTCTTTGTTATGAATGAATTTGACTTGTATGAATGGACTAAATGTGCAATGGGACAGATATATACAGTATGAATTATTTTCACTGTAGATTTGCACCATTTTTCATTCTTATTTTAATGACTATTGTTTTTCACTATTATGTGGAACAATCCCAGTTATCTGCTACTATTTAGTTGGATTCACATTCAATCTGTGTTATTTTAAAAGGTCATGATGTTTTAATGAAGCAGTAGGCACACGCCAATGAAACACCTGTGACTGGATAAAAAAGGTGTATAAATACCATTCACAGCCAGAGGGTGCCACGTCCTGATGAAGCTAGTGTCCCTAGTGAAACATGTAGATGCATGTCTTCACACGCCTGACACCTCACCACTCCTTCAATCATTCAATCATCTGTTTTCTAGCATGTATGTATATGTTGTCTCAGTGTTTTGACATTAATGTCTTGTGTGTGGATGCGAGTGGAGAATGCGTTTTACCTGGCTGTGCAGGAATAGGGGAACCAGTTACCAGCAGCCTCTTCGGGGGTAGTGCCATGTAAACCACAAATCACATGATGCAGAAGCAGCTGGTTTTCATTTCCCCCTAGCTAACAGCAGGCACTGTGCTGATATGTAGGTATAACTGCGGAAGAAATATGGGACATTTGGGTTGCAAAGAAGCCCAATTGCAATTGTAACCCCTTTTAACAGCCCTGAGCTTTTATGCCACCTGCTATTGACTATAAACTAATATTCAAAAGGCTGTTCTTTGCTGTTTAACTAAAGCAAAACTTTTTTTTTTTTTCATTTTGGATAGAATAAGGGAGGGTTTTAACTCCTGTCAGGGTTTTTTGCCATCCGTGTTCCATCGGAGAGATTTCCTTTCACTTCCTGACTCATAGCCAAAAGAGGAAGTGAGGGAAAATCCCTCCAAAATAAGAGAATCCCTGGTTGTTACCAAGGTTGCCCCTCAACTCAAAATTTGTGATTTTCTTTCAATGTCACTTATAAACAGGACAAATAGATAAGGTGTATCTCGTTAACAGGGGCAATGACCGCAATAAAAGCCTCACAGGTGTTCCAACCCTTCTCCACTCTACCTTTTTTTTTTAAATGCGGTACCCCACATTGCATGGTAATTTCCCTGCACTGCAGGTGCCTTGCCTACTACTATAATAGTGCATTGGAGTTTTATTTAAAATGGATGGCACTGCAAGATCCTGCATCATGGTTTGCATGCTATTTTGAGCTGTAGTGAAACACATTTCATCACAATGTAATAAGGTAAAGGAGTAATCTTCCTGTTTGTTGTGGATGGGTAAACAATTACTTCTCACTAGCCTATCCACTCGTCCTATATCCTACATGGAATTTTGTTTATACCCACAGTATAGACAGTGACGGCGCTACCGCTAGGTAAACTAGACAACTGCCTAGGGCACAGACGAGCCCCCACACATAGGGCTTACACCCCCTAAGGGGCCACTGAAAATATGTCTAAATCTCCCAAAGTAGTACAGAGGCTACCAGTCACAAGCACAGTTTCATGTACACTATCAATAAGGGCTCAGTCTATAAGATGTCTTTTTAAAACTTATTGCTGAAGAACTTGAAACGAGAGTTTTTTTTAGGGTCAGGAGATGCTACAAATGCTGTTAGAAATCAACAGGAGGACAATCTTCAGTCTAAATCCTCATAACTGCATTCATGCATGAAAGTCCCAAACCAGGTCCTACTATCAGTGTCCTAGGAGCCATACAGCACTCAGCTTCCACCAGGAGATCCCCAGTGAGGGAAATAAGGTATCCTCCTCCAGACCAGGATCTCAGGCAGTCAGTGGCAGCTGGCAGGGCCGGATTCCCACAAGGCCACCGAGGCCAGGCCTCAGGGCGGCAGTGGGTGAAGGGGCGGCGCCGCTCCTGTGGCGACTTCTTGGCTTTCGCAGCCCCCCGCACTGTAATGTAGTAATTTTCGCCGCCCGCCGCCACTGGAGGTCCGCGGCCGGCGGAGATAATGTCTCCACCGGCAGCCATTTTCTAGAAGACCTCAGACTAGTCATAAACGAGAAGGGAGCCTGCCGAGTGGCTACAATAGAAATTGAGCTGCGGCACCAACCAACCCCCGCCCCTGGTCTGTCTGTCATCATGTTGTGGAAAGGGGTAGCGCTGCTGAATTTCTATTGTAGCCACTTGGCAGAAAAAGACAGAGTCAGGTACTATACTGTATGTTACTAATAATTTAGATACAGCTGCCTATAAACAAGCACATATCCTTTCTTAGGGTGACATGTCTTCAGGATGTTGTGGATTCAGTTAAAACACATTTTGTCCAGCAGGTATTACATGATCTACAGTGCTGAGTAAGTGCAGGGAAGGTATCTGTAATTTCTACTATGGACTATGTACTTTATAGTTGAAGATGGTGAGTGGTGACAATATGAAATTAATCAGATAAAGACATATTCAGGGCTATATTGGCTGGAAAAAAAGATTATATGGTATAAAAAAAAGAAAACAGCCAGCCTAGAAAAAAAAAAAGAATATTCATCTATTTAACACTACTCTACATAAAGGGCTCATTCACATATAGTGTGATAATTGGCATTTCTCTGCAATGGATGGATACACGGTAGTCACTGCTAGGCAGGGCTGGATTTCCCACAAGGCAGTGTAATGTAATGTTGTGTTATGTTATGTTGTGGAAAGGGGTGGCGGGTGGGCGGTACCGCCGCTTAATTTCTGATGTAGCCACTCGGCAGGCTTCCTTTTTGTTCATAACTCGTCTGTGGTCTTCTGGAAAATGGTTGCTTCTAATTTGTTCCCCTCAGCCTTCATTAATGACGCAGGAGACACTGCTGCTGAGATATAGAAGGGCTCTAATGGGGGGGGGGGGGGGGGGCGATATCTGAGATGTAAGGAAGCACTCCCCTGGCTGGGGACAGTGACACCTGAGATGTAAGGAAGCACTCCGCTGGCTGGGGACAGTGACACCTGAGCTGTAAGGAAGCACTCCGCTGGCTGGGGACAGTGACACCTGAGATGTAAGGAAGCACTCGGCTGGCTGGGGACAGTGACACCTGAGATGTAAGGAAGCACTCCGCTGGCTGGGGACAGTGACACCTGAGATGTAAGGAAACACTCCACTGGGGACAGTGACATGTAAGGAGAAGAGACCCTCTGTGAGTGGCCGGCATTTCCCCCAGGCCAGGAGCGGGGGTCTGAGACTGTGGTGTCACCACCACCACCAGAAAAAGAAGAAGCAGCCAGCAGGGATTACACACTAGCAGGTATGATTGATGACCATGATTGATCATCATGTTGTGCATGTGTGTGTGCCACTGTGCCAGGCCCAAGCAGAAGCAAGCAGCCAGTTAAATGTTATAGTGCTAAATATGGATGCAAGCTCTCTCGCATATGGGTTAGTTCTTGCGGGCGCGCTCCTGTGATACAGTCGGCGGCTATAGCCGCCGACTGTATCACTTGGCTCCTGTGTGTGTGTGGGCGGGGGGGCGGCATTGAAGGACCCGGCCTTGGGGTGGCACAGGGAGTAAATCCGGGCCTGGCAGCTGGTGTTTTTTTTGGATGGGGGGGTGCAAACAGCCACCAATCACTCATGTGGCACCCACCCTCCTCCTGTTTGCCAGTCAGTCCGGCACTTACACCATCAGCTGCGGCAGCAGGTAGCGTGGTGCAGCGGCTTCATGTCCTCTCCTCCATGGCAGCTTCCAGCTCCTTCCCTCCTCCTCCTAGGCGTCCAATAGGATCGCCTGTCCTTTCAGACAATCAGGTGACAAGTGTCAAAACCAGCTTGCTAATTGGCCGGGAGGAGGATCAGTGTTACAACAGCGAATATTTGGGGAGTAAAGGGAAGGTAAATATAACAAACTGCAGGTATGGCTTTAAAGAGAACTTGTTGTTTTGCCCTGCATTGTGTCAAGTTATGAATACAAAAATATAAAAACTTCTCTCTGGAGAAAAAAAACATAGAATGAATTAATAAACTTTGAGTAGAAGTACAATTAACAAGGAGAAAATGTTTACAGATATTATAATCATATTGTTGAAACTTTAAAAAGCTGCTGACAGATAACAAGTGCAGGCTCACCTCTTTACTACTAGTTTGCTTTACTGGCCAATAAGAATGCCTAAAAAACTAGAAGATGCAGGCAACACAATACATTCTGACCTACACGACTGACCTTTATAGGTTAAACGCTAGCATCAATTCAACTGTTTGTAGGGTGCCACCTTGTGGTTATTTGCAAAAGTACAACTTCTTTCTCCAAATGAACTAAAACAGTGGTGGTCAACTTGAAAATTATAGAGAGCCTAATTTGCAGTCCCCGGCACTTTCAGAAGGCCACACAATAGCAGCGCCTTTTGCGCACCTCAATGTCCAAATACTTTGGTTATGTTGCAGTGCATCGCAATGCACACTGAAGAAGTTAGAGTACAGTAACCCCCAGCAGTGGTGTCAGTGAACACAGTAATAACACCCAACATTGGTATCGGTGAATGCAATAACACCCAACATTGGGAGTCCGTAAAAGCAATGACAACTCTCAACATTGGTGTCAAAGGACGCAATAACAACCACAACCTTTGGTGTCAGTGGATGCAGTAATAACAACCAATATTGGTGTCAGTGGACGCAACAATATCCTCCATCACTAATGTTCGTGACAACAATAATGGATCCCTAACTCACATGTCTTTGGAGTGTAGGAGGAAACCAGAGTAACCAGAAAAAACCCACACAAGAACAGGGGGAATGTGCAAACTCTATACAGGTAGTGTTATTGAAACCAAAGTACAGACCACTATATTACTATGCTGTCACATTGTTCTGCCTCAAATAGATGCAAAGATTAGACGTGCTTCAGGCAATTTTTTTGCAATAAATGCAGAAAATGATTTAGAAAGAATATTTACTTTGCCCAACAATGCAGATACAATATTAATTATATCATAAAAAGAAAAGAAGGAAAGGCTATAGCATTAATGGCAATGGATACTGCAATCCACATTCATGCTGATCGCCTATGTACAGTATATTTAACCATTGGGCTCAATACACCCTCCATAACCTAAGAACCAAGGAGGGCACTAGTGTAAGAAACACTCAGAATTTGGGGGTTTCCACGTGTCCAGTTTTGAATAAGTCAGTTTTTTATTTTTTAACCGTTTAGTCATCCAAGTAATGTAGAGTTTTACTGCAGATTTTAGGTTCCTTCAGGTATGACTGAGTACAGGAACAGTGATATTGTAGCAGAGTCCCTTGTTAACCACCTTGTTCATAGTTGGGAACAAGCTCTTTAAACTTATTTTTCCACAATCCTATGGACTCCCCTAATCTACTAGGATTAGTAATTTTCCTGAGTCTCACCCTCTGGAGACACGATAGGTGGCACCTGATGAGACATAAGTTAAATGTGCATGAGACCTGTCACCAGGCATCTGATATTAAGGTTGGCGGCAGCCAGTTTGGAGTACAATAGCATGCAGCTTCAGGAGGAGACACCATCACTGCAGGGAGTACTGTGCATATTGTCTACTGAAGGGATCTCAAACTGGTGACCCTCCAGCTGTTGCAGAACTACAAGTCCAATGAGGCATTGCAAGGCTGACAGTTACAAGCATGATTCCCACATGCAGAGGCATGCTGTGACTTGCAGTTCCGCAACAGATGGAGAGCCAATGGGTGGAGACTCCTGGTCTACTGAGTGGTGAGCCTAAACTGGGGTAGCCCTGTGCTTAACTGCTTTCCGCCCGCCCACCGTCAAATGACAGAGGGACGGTGCGTGCAGCTCTGGTTCTGGGTGAACATCATATGATGGTACACCTGAATAGCTGTGCCCACAGGGGTGCGCAGAGCAGCGATTGTGGCCACCCGGTGTTGCTAGGACACAGCCTGACCGCGATCTCTCTTTATCCATGTGATCAGCTGTGTCCAATCACAGCTGATCACATGTAAACATGTAAATGCCAGTAATCGTCTCTCATCACCTCACACTGGCAGAGTGTATGGCAAGGAGAGACGATCACCGGCATCTCCTCGCAGGGGACATCGAGACATGTAATCAGGGCAATGATCATCAGTGCCCTGATTATAATAAAGCACCACCAGTGCCAGCAATCAGTGCCCACAAGTGCCACCAATCAGTGCTGGCTATCAGTGCCGCCTATCAGTGCTGCCTATCGGTGCTCACCAGTGCTGCCAATCAGTGCCCATAAGTGTGACATATTAGTGCCTCATCAGTGCCACCTAATCAGTGCTCCTCAGTGCCACCTCATCAGCGCACATCAGTGAAGGAGAAGAATTACTTATTTACAAAATTTACTGACAGAAACTAAGAAAAACATTTTTTTTTTCAACATTTTTTTTATTTTTATAAATATAAAACCCAGCAGTGATTATATACCACCAAAAGAAAGTTATATTTATGTGAAGAAAATTATAAAAATGTCACATGGTTACAGCGTAGCATGACCACGTAATTGTCATTCAAAGTGTGACAGCGCTGAAAGCTGAAAATTGGCTTGGGTAGGAAGGGGGTGAAAGTGCCCAGTAGGTAAGTGGTTAAAGCCATTCACTTGCATGTCCAGACTAGAGGCTCTTCTTGCCACTTGCCTGTGAAGCAAGCCTGGGGATCTATCGGGGAAAGTCCACCTCCTTATAAGACAGGAATAGCCACAAAGAAAACACAAGTAGAAGTTTGTACTTTACTATATGGCTTATTGAGTTTGTGTTTCCTCTCTATATACTGTTCTGTAGAGTTACTCAGAGACTGTGCTGCACTGCCACCAAGTGGGCTTACAGAGTAATACATGCATTCGTTCAAGCTATGCTCTAAAATGGTCTTTCCACTTATGTAGCAAGATTGGGATAACACCTACTTTATATAGTATTTGCTACATGTCTCCATTTAAATAGCATACATAAAATAAAAATTGCAGATTACCTTTTATTAGATGGTCGTTTCTAGATTTTCCAGTAAAGAACAATTCTACTTAGTTCTCTTTGTTATAAGGTGGCTGGGAAGCTGTGCTTATAATAATTAATTGCATCTGTACTGTGCAGAGCAGGTATAATCACATCAATTATACTAGATTTGAACACTATGGGGGTTATTTACAAAAGGAAAATCCACTTGCTACATAGATTCTTAGGTCTTACCAGATAATTCACAATAGGAAAATTCTACTGCTGTGACTTGTAATCTCTGCAAATAAAAAGTTTTATATAATGCATGGTTTGATTATCTATAATGTGACAATTGGTAGATAAATGCAAGAGTTAAATATTAGATATAAATGGTATGCCTATTTGTTTAAGGCCAAAGGTTAAACAAGGTTATAAATAGAACTTTCTATAAACCACTTTTTATTGTTTGAGAGAAAAAGTCTCAACATGAAAATAACTGAATAATAGTACATTTTTATAATATAACCCGAGTTATAATATTAAGCTGCCACTAGTGTTGCTCACGAATATTCGCATTGCGAATATTCGCTACGAATATTTCATATTCGAGTATTCGCGAATAACTCGAATATTGCGGCAAATATTCGCTATGGCGAATATCCGTATTTTTTCAAATTTATTTTTAAAACAGATCACATCCTAGTGATCTCCATCGACGTCTAAAAGCATTGCTGGTATGATTAGAGAGAGACCCTGGGCCAAGTAGCTGATGCGATTCTTTTATGTTGCCGAAAATTCGCATTGCGCAGAATAACTCGAATATTCGACAAACGGAATATTGCGCGATTATCTTCTCCGCCCTTCTTTTGCATCAGAGCCAATCAGAATAACTCGAATATTCGGCAAAAGGAATATTGCGCGATTATCTTCTCCGCCCTTCTTTTGCCCCCTTATTCTCCTTTCTTTTAAGTAGAGTTAGTGTAGAGTTACTGTTTAGTGCATAATAGTTTAGTAATACAGGAAATGATCTCCGTTTATTAGAATTTCGCAATCATTTTCGCATTAGCGAATATTCGCGAATATTCTTCTATATATTCGCGCAATATCGCGAAATCGAATATGGCGTATTCCGCTCAACACTAGCTGCCACATGGTGGCGTGCGTCTAAAGTTTATTGATGTGTGGTATTAAAATCCCTTTGCTGTTAAGCTAGCCAAGTGTTTCTCAACTCCAGTCCTCAAGCCCCCCCAACAGGTCAAGTTTTCAGGATTTCCCTCAGATGAAAAGGCTGTGGGAATTACTAAGGCAGTGAAACTGATCAAATCACCCGTGCAAAATAATGGAAATCCTGACCTGTTGGGGGGCCTTGAGGACTGAAGTTGAGAAACACTGAGCTAGCCTATAAGAAAAGCTTCTGTTGCTAAGCGTAATGTAGCGCCCCCTTACTTTCAGTATGGGCAGTACGCTAAAGTTAGTAGGGGAGTGGGAGAGTTATGTTGCTTCCACTCCTAATTTTACTAAATTTGGGCTGCTGTCATTCTGGAACTGTCCTGTGGGTCAGTCTGCGCTCCAGGGGTGTGATCCCACCCCCGGGCGACAGATGGCGTCAGAGGGGTTCTGACAGAGCCACTTTTCCCCAGTAGCTAATTAGAGGAGTTTTCCCTCGCGGGCCATGCTAGTAAGGGGTATATCTGTGACAGACGCCATTTTTCAGGGTTTTTCACGGGTTCCAGGTTTGGCACCCACCTTCAGGGTGTGCGCACCCAACGGACCCCGGCGACATGGCCTATCAGGACGGGGGTCGCATGGTACGTGGAGTTCCCTGCTGATGCTGAAAGGGGCCCTAGCGACTTGCTGGGGACCCATTCCTATTGAAGAGATCCCAAGCTGTATGCTGTTCGGTGGGGGATCGGCTTGAGGAGAACCAGGAGGCAGGTGATCCAAAGGGGCTTGAATGAACCATCGGGGATCTGGTTACCAGGAAAGGGGTTTTTGGTTTATGCAGAAGTGAGCCTGATTTTGCGCTTTTCAGTTTTAGTAAATAAACCCCATTGTGTACTTAAAAGTGGGGTATGCCTGTATATATTTGGTTTACACTGGTATTTTCCACCTTATCACATATGCACATGATTTAATATCTAGTATTCTTTTTTCTGTTTATATTTAATTGATGACTTAATATTATTTTTGGGGTTTTACTAGCATAATTTCCCAATATTTTTACACACATCTATTTTTTATTCATCAGAATACTTAGTTGTGCTCTCACATTCAACCACATATGTTAGCTATACATACTAATTAACACACTCCACTCACCAATTTACTCTAATCAGAGTAATTTATTCACAGGTTTGGTCACATGCCCAATATAGATCAGTGTATATATTGCAGTTAATGTTTGTGATTCACTAGCTATAAATAAGCACTTTTGAAAGTGTGAAACGCGTCAGCTCCTGTATTCCGCTGTTTGCTATGGCTTGTACTTTTTGGATTATTACCTCTTTTTTAATAAAGGCATTGTTTATGAGTGCGGCTGTCCAGAATTTTCTCTTCATCCAATAGTCTAAAGCTTAGTCTGCACCTGCTGTTCCCATTTGGCGGAGAGCTACATATCCAGACACCCTTCTAAAGCCCCATACACACGGTCACACTTTTGGCCAACCAACTTCACAATCTGCTAGTTTTCAAATATGTCTGACCGTGTGTACGCTCCCTCAGACCAACTTTTTCGGGTTTCATCCGACAAAAAGTTGGGTATGCGAACGAACCAACTTTTCGGCAACAAAAGTCCGATGGTGCCTTGTGTGACCGTGTATACAGCAAGCCAACCAACTTTTGTACAAATATGCATGCTCAGAACCAATGTTAAAATCAACCAACAATAGCAGAAGTTAACCAAAGGGTGGCGGTAAAGAGCAGAAAAACCACATGATGATGGGAACGTTTTAGAAAAGTCTGACTGTGTGTATGCTATGGGTGTGACCGGACAAATCAAATAGGACAAAAATCCAAGGAACAATTTGTTGGATGTCCTACCGTGTGTACAAGCCTTTAGAGCGACATCCCTCCTCCCTTTGCTCCTGGATGTTGCATACTGCTTATTGGCTGCTTACCGGCATCTCTGCCTGCTGTGATTCACTGACGACCATCCACCGCTTGACAGGAAAATCCTGTCCAGCCCTGTAGCTAGCAAGACCACTCTCTATACTTCCTGTCTACTATGTCAGGGGCCAAGAGTCAGATGTGTAAGAGAGGCCTTCCTCATCAGATCAGGCTCCTCTACCAGATAGGTGACAATAGCATATTACAGTTTTTTCATTGGTAATAGAGCTCTTGATCCCTCCCACACACATAGAATATATTTGGGATTATTTTGTGTGGATTGTATCGATGTAGGCATTTTTAATTGCATAAACGAATGGGTTCAAATGTTCTCTAGCCTATGCCACCCCTACCTCTATGATGAAGCCCTAGGTGCCATTTCAAAGGAGCAGGGACTGTCTACCACCAGCTATACACAATTTACCAGTAGGATTTCCGTAGAGTATGGACTCTTTCTTCGATCACCAAATCTATCAAGACTAGCCGTCAAAAGCAGTAGTGCAACTATGAGGCTCAAGAAGTTTAGGCTTCTAAATGTACATCCACTAGAACGCCCAATGTACACACTGATAAAAATGCTCCTGGGAAGAAGCTAAAATATTTCCAACCAAGATTCTCATTTCACTTTGTGTCAGCA
This sequence comes from Rana kukunoris, assembly GCA_029574335.1. NCBI lineage: Eukaryota > Metazoa > Chordata > Amphibia > Anura > Ranidae > Rana > Rana kukunoris. The sequence continues at coordinate 256,554,524 of CM056051.1, read as the reverse complement.
ACTGCCCTAAATGTGTATGAATGAAAACTGTGGGGGGATATTTACTAGAGCAGTGCATAGAAACCAATCAGCTTCTAGGTTTTAGCCTAGGTTCACATTGGTATGATGTCAAATCGGTGGCGATTGCCAGAAATAGCACTGTCTTAATCAGTGCGGCGCCACACCAATTCCCAAAAGTAGTTCCTGTACTTCAGTGGGAGATTTGTATAGAGACATCTGTGCAGGAATCCCCACAGATGTCTGTCAAATCGCCGCTGAAGTCAGACTGAATTGCCGGGTTAGAAATGGTGCAAATTAGGGAGCTGTGGTGGCTCAACGTGATTGGCACTGCGTTGACAAGCCATTCACCTCTGCAGCCAAGGGTTCGGATCCCGGTCTCGGCTACATGTGAATTGAGTTTGGTGGTCTCAGCCCGCCTCCCGGTGGGTGTGCTATGCAAGGTACGCCTGTGCTTAGTACGCCCACCCCCCCCCCAAAAACCACCACACTTGCACGCACACGAAATTGGTTTAAAACACACGCACTTTGGCCATGCGGTCTCTTAAAATAAAGAGAGGCGAAGGACCTACGGGGCTGGCTGGGTGGGCTAGGCCCCCTCACTCCCTCATAGGGGGAGTCCCTCTGCCCCATTGGGGTCCCGTTGGGCCCCAGTTGGGCTCCCAAGAGGAGCAGGTAGGGCGGGGTGAGTGGGAGGCCCCCCTTCACACCCGCCATTGCCACCAGGGGCATGGAGAAGGATGGCGAATGCCTCCGGGGGGAGGGTCTGCCTACTCCCAACTCCTGCAGTCCGGCTCTTCTCTCTCGAGTTCACGCACAAAAATACACTTTAAAAAAAAAAAAAAAAAGAAAAAAAAAAAAAAAAAAAAAAAAGAAATGGTGCAAATTCAGCTGAACTTGCACGAATTCTAACCCGCTTTACCAAAACCATATAATATGAAATTTACCTGCAAACAAATCCATTGTTATTACAGCTGGAGGCCACGTCCATCTTCGCCCATCTTCCTTCTGGGTCTGTAAACTTCGGTTGTGTGACTGGCCGGAGCTGTGTGATGTCACTCCCATGTATACGCAACGGAAGCTGCCGATCATGGCACAGGGCTCTGAAGAAGTCATAGGCGGCCATTCCTTTAGCGTGCATGCGCCGACGTCATCTGCAGCGTATACAGTAAATATCTCCTAAACGGTGCATGTTTGTGGTCATCAACCCTGTCCTCAGGACCCACTAACAGGCCAGATTTTATGTATTACCTTGGGGAGATGCAGACTAGAATACTGCAATCACTGAGCAGCAAATGATATCACCTGTGATGTATTTCAGTTATCTTGCAATCCTGGCCTGTTACTGGGCACTGAGGACAGGGTTGATGACCACTGATTTCCAGTACATATAGGTAAGCCTTATTATAGACTTACCTATAGGTACAAACAATCCAGAGAAGTTTACTTCCTCTTTAAGCATAACATTTTACTCCCCAAAATAAAGAGAACACACAAGTAAAGAAAACATATGTTTAATTTACTAACACCAGGAGATTTTTTTACAGGTGGAATGCACATTAAAACACAACACAGTATAGAGAGCATCTGTTACTCATCACATTCAGAATGCCACAAGGTCATACACAGACAGGTGAGCCAAAACAGTATGGTTCCTGACAGGAAGGAGATGTGCTTTGTCAGATCCGTACTTACGGTCCTACTAGTGGGTATAAGCATTATTTATAAAGGCTGTACTGAAACTCAAACAATGTTCGGCTATGCCATAGAATCTAACTAGAACAAAAGGATTCAAACCCAAAACATAAGAAATAGCAAACCATACAAGACTTTAGTAATCTTCTTGTAACAGATTCACAATAGCTAGCACTGAACAGGTGTGCACAGAGTAGACAGCAGGCACCAGTAGCTTCCCGGGTAACAAGACATGGAAACCATTCTCATGCAGTGACTGTTACTCCAGGGACATTTAAGCAACAAGCTGGCCCAAATCATAGAAAGATGAAGGACAACCATGCTCTTAATATAGCGTAGCTTTTAACACCTGTCTTCTTTCCCCTTTGGGCCAACAGTGGACAAAGCAGCAACAGGAAAATTGCTAAGGAAAATAGTATAACAAAATTAATATGCTCTGTTAAAGCTGCTTCAATTTAATAAGTCACCACTTTGAACACCGAAATATAAAAATGATAGGGTTTGATGTAGCTTCACATTCTGGGGCACTTTTGCATCATTGTTGTATCTAGAGGCAAAGCTTAACTATATATCTGCCCCTGTATATGGATATATCTGTAATCCTTGCCTCTGGACACTTATGCAGCTTCCCCACAGCACCCACCGTTTACGAAGGGAAGTGTCTCCTGGCTTCTCTATGCTCTGCATCATGTGGTCATGTAAACACATGTTGTGTGATGCAGAGGCAGCTGGTTTTCAGTTCCCTAGGGTGAACAGCAGACACTGTGCTGACATATAAGGTGTAAGTGGGGAATAAGTATAGGATATTGGGATGCAAAGGGGGCACAATTGCATCCGCAACCCATATAACCCTCCTGTGCCCTACACCACATGCTTGATGGCTATACAGTTCAAAAGGCTGTTTTTGTGTTTTCTAATAAATTATAAATTTATTTAATCATCTTCAACACCAATAAAACATAACATAGATGTGTGTAGTCAGATCACAGAAAGATGAATTTGTATTATCTGCTGTTAGTTATCGACCTTTGCCTCTAGCCTTAGCCAATAAGCCTGCATCTATCAAGAATATCAGATATAAATTGTAAGTAAACTGGAAATCCTGATATCCCATTAACTATACAGGGCAGAAAGAAATCTGCTTTGACTAGCTCAAAAAAATAAAAATAAAAAAATAAGCACACTAGGCCATAAACTCCTGATCATATTGCTAAGTGTTCACTTTTTAATGTACTGTTTATGTAAACCTGGTAAAATGCTTTAAAACGAAAACTTGATCTATCCAGAAGTATAGAAATAAAACGTAAAAGACATTCAATTATAAAAAAAAATATCCCTGCTTGTTGGAGATAGGCAGAGCACTTACTGTATATCCAGTTGTCCTAAATCCTACAGGTTAGTTTGTTTTTATTACCAGTACAGAAATAAAACAGCCTATTCATTGTATTGTGAATTTAATGAAATAATTGCTGAATAAGCACCTGCCCTTAAAATGGAGCTCCTGAACTTTAAAGATTACATATCACATCAAATTTGTATCGTTTTAAGGGAATCTTTGTAACTTTTTGTAAATCCTTGAAAAACAAGAAACATGAATTCAGTGGACTTTTCCAGTTAACAAATTTAGGTTTAAGTTAACTTATGCTTTACCCTTACATGGCTAAGCAACAAGTTAACTCTGGTATCGCGGGTACCTATAAAACTATCATTAAGAATGCTGACTTACAATGCAGCCATTGAAGGAAAGCATAATGATGGAGTGTCACTAAAACTGGAGCGCACAGAATCTGGTGAAGCTGTGCTTGGTAGCCAACCAGCTTCTAACTTCAGCTTGATCAATTAAGCTTTGACAATGAAACCTGGAAGCCGATTGGATTCTATGCAGAGCTGCACCAGATTTGGCACTTTTTAGTTTTAGTAAATAACCCCCAATGCTCTTCACTAAACTACGTACATATTTTAAGCTGTTACTGCACAGTTTACCATAAAGTAATTTTAAAAGGGGGTTTCATTTTTACATGCTGGATCTCCAATAATTGTTGTATCAAAATAAAGAATTTGTAAATTATACAATAGATGAAATTGTATGCCAGGGAGAACAATATTTTTTCTGGGCTAAACAATTCACAGGCTTATTGTGAAAAGGAGTAAAAAGTATTACAACTGTTAAATAGTATTGCAAATCAGAACCCTAGTATGTAGTAAGAACATACAGCTGCCCCTCTGTAAACATATCATTTATCATTGCCAATGATATTTAAACTGCAACACAGACTTTATTTACATTAAGCTTATTTCTTTTATGTGCATATCCAAAAAAAAAGGGTTAAAAACACTATAAATTCCCTTTTAAAGCGGATGGCCCATTAAAAAAATATATTAAAAGCCAGCAGCTACAAATACTGCAGCTGCTGACTTTTAATATTAGGACACTTACCTGTCCTGGATTCCACCGCCGTCCGCAGCAGAGGACGAGCGTTCGCTCGTCTCTCTGCTGCTCCCCCCTCCATTCACGGTGAGGGAACCAGGAAGTGAAGCGCTCCGGCTTCACTGCCCGGTTCCCTACGGCGCATGCGCCCGCCGATTGGCTCCCGCTGTGTGCTGGGAGCCGAGAGTTCCCAGCACACAACGGGAAAAACCCATCTTTTGCCCGAGGCTGCGGGCCGGAAATGGGTGCAAATACCTGTCTTTAGACAGTTATCTGCACCCCCCTCCCCCTGAAAGGTGTCAAATGTGACACCGGAGGGGGGAGGGTTCTGATCAGCGGAACTTCACTTTAGGGTGGAGATCCGCTTTAAGAGACACGGGGGTTGATTTACCAAAACTGAAAAATCTGGTGCAGCTCTGCATAGAAACCAATCAGCTTCCTGATTTGTTTGGTCAAAGCTTAATTGAACACGCTGAAGTTTGAAGCGGATTGGCTACCATGCCCAGTTGAACCAGATTTTGCACTCTCCAGCTTTAGTAAATTAACCCCCATTGTCACAAGTCCTCCCAAACCAATGATACCTTTCCAGTGATCGGCTGCTCCTCTGCTTCGGGTACCAAAATCCTGGGTTCATAGGATAGAGGGAGCGTTAACCTTTACCCTCCAGCAGCACTCTCCTCCTCTCTATTCTGCTCCCCCCTATCCGTAGCACAGATCAGGATTTTTTTTCCTGCTGAAAGCCTCGGGCCCACCCTCCATCTTCCGGAATTCACCTATCCTAGGCGAATGACAGTGCCCCGACCTCCTGAGATGCACGATGTACAGTCCTATTCAGTAAGAAGGGGAGGGGGGCCCAGCGCGCTTGCATCTGGAAGAATCGGCAGCTGTCAGACGGCAACATGGCAGCGTCACATCCATGCAGCGGCTGCAGAGAGGAGGATTACCAGCAGGTCAATGCTGGATCCGCTAGCTCGTGAGTATCTGTGCAGAACACAGTATCAGGTAAAGGAAAACAAAAAATTAGGGGGGGGGGGGGCTAAATATCTTCTCTAAAGTGGTCCCCTCTGTTAAGTGACAGTGTTCGGGCCTCCATACTTGAAAGCAACGGCAATTTTGCCTTAGCTAGAGTAGAACGGGGCAAGGTATCAGTAGGTGAGAGAACTTTTTCACAGACAACGTCCAGTGTGTTTCCACTTTTACAATCAAAATTGAGAAACCCCCACTATACTTTTGTTATATGTTCAACACAGCATAAAATTAATAGGAAAATATTTCCTACCTTTGTTTTTGGTGGGGGTTTTTTTTTGTGCAGATTTATACATAGCAATGTATTGTTCAGGAGAGTTGGAATGTGCAATTAGGGGATAGTTGTAGGTAGGGTTGTCCCGATACCACTTTTTTAGGACTGAGTACAAGTACCGATACTTTTTTTCATGTACTCGCCGATACCGAATACCGATACTTTTTTTAAATGTCATCTGACAGTTTTCAAACCACAATACAGACTAAGGATATTTTCTTTAGAAATATGAAGAACTCTAACTCAAGACATTATAAAAGAATAAAAATGAATAAAAATGTTTTATTTGCTTGTCACGCAGTAGTAAAAAACTCAAAGAATTTTCACAGAACATGTTGATAAATACAAAAAAAGTATTCTATTTAGGTATCGGGAGCATTTGGGCGAGTACAAGTACTCCCGCAAATACTTGGTATCGGTCCCGATACCGATGCCGATACTAGTATCTGGACAACCCTAGTTGTAGGTAGCTCAGAGGTCATTTAAAGTTCTCAGTGGAATATCATTTGAAAATTAGGAAAGAGGTGGCAATGAAAGCAAATTTTACAGGACAGTTGTAAGACGTTAGAATCTCTGTAAGATTTGTATTTTTCCCACTCTAAATTTAAAAAGTTTGGGCTGGAGTTGAACTTAACTTGACTAACTAGAGTTTGAGGAACTCTCCTTCAACAATCTAATTTCTGTAAATCAAATTGTTAAAGGGGTGGAAAACAAGAACTATATCTCCATTGCCACTTTTAGAGAAGTGCTAAATTCACACCTTTTTATTAGTATTGCGATCCCCACGTAGCAAGGACAGGATGTTTCGCTGGGGGTGGAGGATGAGTTCGAATTTATGGACCATTTAATGTGGATCAGTACTATATTAAAAAAAAAATTGTTGACTGCACTCAGTGAGTTTACAATCAAAAAAAACAAAAACAAACTGAAATGTAACAGAGCTTTATCTGTTCTAAACATTGCTCAGGGAGTAGCCAGTTCCTGTTTAAGTACTGTTTCCACAGGATAGGAACAGAATAAGGGTTGAGGTGAGACAACACATTCATTTTCATTTCCGAATCATTGGCTCCACAGCACTGAAGCGACCAAAAACAACACAGACCGCTTGATCTAGTAGCCTTGGCCAAAGTAATGGTAGCCCCCTGGTCTTGTCAGATCTTTACGAGCATAGCTCTGTGATGCATAAGGGGGCAGTGATAGTAATCCCGAATCAAAACCAGATGACCTTTGAAACATAAGTTCTTTCCTTGGAGGAGGTGTAGTGCCAATATTAGGAGGTGCTGAAGAAAAGCCAGATGATGGAAAATGACTTGCTGAAGAGGAGAATCTGGGTGAGGGACCTCTAGCTGAATAAGGACCCATAGAATTAAAAGTTGAAAATCTGTCCACAGGTGTAGTTACCTTTGACGTTACACTAGTAGAGAAAGAAAAACAGGCAATAAATAGACAATAGGAAATTTAGGCAGATAAGCCTAAAGAAATACCTAAAAAACGATATCAACCAGATTCCTTACCTTATGTAGTTTCAAGAGCAATATATTGTCTATTATCTAGGGCAGGGGTGTCCAACCTTTTGACATTCCTGGGCCACATTGGAAGAGGAGCAAGGGCCACTTTAGTGACTTGGTAACCAGTCACAGTCCACAATGAGCAGAGCGGGCAGATGACAGATCCGTGTCCATTCTTCATATGGAGAGCAGACACAGATAAAACCTGCTCTACGCTATGGGCCCTCTGATTTGCACAGATGGCACGGGTCCACGGGTTCTATTTTTTTAAGTGGATTGGATTGGAGATAGGCAGGTGTAACCGAACACAAGTCAATTTACATCTGGCGCTCTATAGAGGTGAAGTGGAGGGTTCTAATGCATCCATCTGAAAAAACACCAGGTGGACCTGAATAGGCCGATCATGTGAATGGGGCCTAGGGTTGCTTTTACACTGATGCACTGCAGTTTAACTGCACCTCAATCTTTATTTCTTCCTCAGAATTCCTGCAGGTATCACTGGTTGCTGCTGTCCCGCAGGCGGGTATGACTGGTGGTTGCTGCTGGCTGTCCTGATACTGCTGGTAGGTATTGCTGGCTGGTTCTTGACCCACCCTCCCGAAGCATTAGTGTGGCAGGAGCTGGCCATAGGGGAACCATGTGGCTGCAGTAGAAAGCAGAGCCAATGTTTCCCGTATTGCTCCTGTCACAGGCAGAGTGCATTTGGTATCACTCCACCTGTGACAGGAGCCAGCGCTCTGCTTCCTCTAGCCGGCTCTGCTTCCTCTAGCACCAGTTCCGTTCTTCAAACTGAGCTTGAGGGATGGCAGGTCAGGAACCCACGATCTGGACTTGCCGACCTGCCATGCCTGGGCAGGAGGTGGGCCACATCAGAGGTCGGTTGGGCACCCCTGCACTAACAATAAGGCTAGCTGATGAGCAGTTGTGGCTGTGCGGCGACGCGGGGGGGGGGGGGGGGGTGTATAGCGGGGGGTGGAGGTCTGAAATTGAAATCTGGGCTGGGATTGTCTGTGGTACACAGCATCACCGGTGTCTTTGCAGACAGCCCAGGTCACATGCTAAACTCTCTTGGGCCACAGGTTGGACACCCCTGGTCTAGGCTGACCTTTATACAGTTCATGGTATAGCAAAGTAGTAATTGCATTCAACTGGACTTGTTTGTTGAATTTGAAGATGTCTAACAGCGTATTCAAGCTGATTATTCAGTTCTAAAGAGTGTCAGGAACATAATATACCCCAGCATTTATAGCCACACAAAAAAAAAAATCATTCACATCAATAAAATCATAATGGAATGAATCAGGGTAGATACTGATTCTCCATGAACAGGATGGGAGGTGTGATAGTTCGTTCAAACATGCTGTTCTAATTACACAATCCAATCCCATGGTGCTAGGAATCCTGCTGCAGGTTTTAATTCTTTGGTTTTCATAGCTGAAGATGCATAGTCTTTTCAAATGACAGGGTAGACATGTTAGAAAGGCAGCTGTTTAAATCATATAAAGCCCAATCTCAAGCCAGCAATCCTCCTCATTGGCCGCTGCTGTCAATCCCAGCCAGTGAGGAGGGAGCAGTGCTAAGGACACACAGAGTGGGGCTTGCGAGTAAGCATGTATGAGTGTCTTGCTATGGGGGAGGAGCCCAGAACGCCGGCAGGGGACCCAAGAAGAGAAGTATAGCGGCTGCTCTTTGCAAAACCACTGCACAGAGCAGATAAATATAACATGTTTGTTATTTGGAAAAAAATATAATTTTTTCTTTAAGATCACTTTAACATACATTGCAGACATCCTGGTATTATGGAATTGGATTGCGTAATCAGAACATGGTGTTTTCACAAACTATTATACCTCTCATTCTTCTTGGACAATCAACATCTGACTTGACATATTCCATGGTGATTGGAATAATGTGACAGTTACCCATGTGGCTATAAATCCTGGGGTATGGTCCTGGCACTTATTAAAACTGAAGAAGCTGCTTTGATGAGCTGCAAAACAAAGAAGAACGAAAGGATGGTAATAAAATTAGTAATGAGTATACAAATGCTCCATATGGAGGATTTTTTTTTACAAATCCCAATTAACCGCGCTTATATAATGTTTTCTTACCTTTGTGCACATTTGTTCATTAACTTCAGTTTTTTATAAAATTGACATAATATAACTTTTGCTTGTGAAACATTTCCCTGACTTTATCAGTATCATGAGTACTTTAATTCAAGTTAACTATGTTAACCCAACAAACATATCTAGTATCCATTGCATATCAGAGGATTTCTTATGTGGATAAGCATATTTTTATAAAAAAAAAAAAAAAAGAACGATGTAGAACTTTTGTGTATATATACCGCAAACACACTAATAGGATCCACTTACCTATTATGATGATCGCGGTTTTTCAGTGCAAAGATGTCTTGGTCATTCTAGTAGGGGCTTAGGGACCTCGTCCTCAAAATATACTTCTACCCCTGAAGGGCAACCGGCTTTTGGAGAGGCTCTGAAATAGTGAGGTCAATGAGGAAGCTTTAGTTGCATCTTGCAGTATATTGTTTTGCCCCAACTAAAGCACAAGGAACAACTTTGCAGTGAAAATATGACCTAGGCTATATTTAACAGATGTAGATGTATGACTTCTTCATAGCTCAATAGTTTGATTAAAAATGCATGTTGTGTGAACATGAAAAGTCGAATGAGATTGAAATCTGAATCGCTACCCCTCCAAAAACAGATATACCACGTCCATGCTGCAAGTTCACTGTATACAGGGAGAATGAAGGTGTCCCCAAATTAAACATTTCCCAGCCATTTGTGGGCAGTGCACAACGAAGCTCTGACACTTTTACTGTATAAATTCTACATGTACCAGAATTGGTCATAAAGAACATATGCTCAATGGCTGGAACAAAAAGAGACATCCCCGTTCAGAACTGCAAGGAATGCATTAAGGTAAAAAATGTTTAAAGGTTTATAAGAGCCCTTTCACACCGAGCCACCCCGAGCTTTGCTTCAGATTTTCAGTGCTTTTCGGCCACTAGCGGGGCCCTTTTAACCCCCACTAGCAGCCGAAAAAGGTTAAAACCACGCAAAGTGCTGCTGCCCATTGATTTCAATGGGCAGGAGCGCATTAGGAGCGATGAGTTCACTGCTCCTATTGTGCTCCAAAGAAGCTGCTGACAAGACTTTTTCTGACACCCTTCCAGTGTACCGCTTCAGTGTGAAAGCCCTCTGGCTTTCACACTGGAGTGAATGGAGCCGTTTTAGGGCGCTTTGCAGGTGCTATTTTAAACTATATAACGCCTGCAAAACGCCCCTTGTGTGAAAGGGGTCTAACCATTTTAACCCCTTGGTGCAGACGTAACAAATGTGGCCGAACTCCAGAGGGCGTTTTGCTGTGGGGTCGCATGTTTGCGTACCTCCCTTTGTTCTGGGAGCACAATCGGGACCCAGAATGTCCGATTACGGGTCACCTAATCGCTGTGATAGCCTCTGAAAAATCTAGATCAAGGTTTGCTCTAGATCAGGGATCTCCAAACTACGGCCCTCCAGCTGCTGTGGAACTACACTTCCCATGAGGCATTGTAAAACTCTGACATTCGTAGACATGACTAGGCATGGTGGGAATTGTAGTTCCTGAACACCTGGAGGGCCATAGTTTGGAGACTCCTGCTCTAGATCAATGCAAGGGTTAGTTTCTGGGTCAAGGTCAATATGTTTTTGTTTAGTTTGATCAGTTCAATCACTTTGTTCAAAGAAACAAACGAATGAAGTTTACATCAGTTTTTTATCCATTTTCTTTAATCTGCCAGCTAGAGTCCCTAACCACTTAATTTTTTCATGCAAAAACGGACCGATGTTGATGGAAGCAGATGAAGATAAATGATCATCTGTTTTTCCATAGGAATGCATTGATGTCCATTTTTCATCCGTCAACGGATAGATGAAAAACGGACGAACGGTCCGTATGTGTAAAAGGAACCTTAGGTCGGATATATGTAGGTGGAAGGGTTTAAAGTTATTTTAACAGTTAGGGATGGGTAGAGGTCAGGGACCATTATAGTAACTACACAATCATGTACAAGCCCTTTAATGAACTGGACGGGGAGCTCCTGGAATCAAAATCTAAATAAAGATTCATTTAATTCAAAATCTGAAAAATTACCAATGCAGAGATTTATTTAGAAAAAGTTAAACTGTACTAAGCTCGAAATAAGCAAGTATTAAAAATTCCCCACTACTTAAGTTCAATATAGTGAATAGGTTTATTACTTAGATAATGGATTGATACTTACTTGGTCTTGTGTTTTGCACCACTGATGTGAGCCTCATACTGTGCTATAGAATTCACAACAATATTGCATATGTCACAGGTGAAGCCGTTCCCAGCTGAAAGACACAGGAAGAACATGCATTTATTATGATGGTTATCCCTAGGGTAAAGGGGCACAACACGCAAGTCATATGAATTGCAATGCTCCCAACTCCAACTGCTATGCGCCTTTGAAATCATTCATGTTTACTCATATATAGAACATGAATATCTTCAAAGAGAAACAACTCATTCATGTTTACTCATGTTATACTTCCAATTATGGCACAATGTTCACAAAAAACAAACAAAAAAAAAACCGTGGATACAAAAGATAATGATTGCCAGGTCTGTGCGGCACATCAGAGAACAGGCTATGCTCTCAAGGAGCAGTAATTAAAGTACTGTATATACTTGAGTATAAGCTGACCCGAATATAAGCCAAGGCACCTAATTTTACCACAAAAAACTGGGAAAACGTATTGACTTGAGTGTAAGCCTAGGGCAGTGATGGCGAACCTTGGCACTCCAGATGTTTTGGAACTACATTTCCCATGATGCTCATGTATTCTGCAGTGTAGTGGAGCATCATGGGAAATGTAGTTCCAAAACATCTGGGGTGCCATGGTTCGCCATCACTGGCCTAGGGTGTCCATCTGCATGCTTCACTGTGCCCATGTACATGCCTCACTGTGCCCATGCCTCCTTGTGCCCATGACTACACTGACGTTTAACATGGGAGTCTATGGAAGGAGTGACCAGGTTTGAAAAATTGCAGCTCCCCAGCCATAGGTGCCCTGGACAACAAACTTTGCACAATTGTAGAGGAGAAATGGGGCTACATGTGTGCAAAGTTCTGGGTCCAGGGAACTTACGACTGGCTGGTACGGGGTCCCCAAAATTACCAGAGAAATTACCATTTAACAAATTACATTTGCCCGGCTTTGGGAAAAAAAAATAAAAGACCTACGGCTCCCCGGCCGTAGGTCCCCATGGCAAAAAACTTGGACACTTGTAGAGCAAGAGTGGGGCTATATTTGTGGTCCAGGGGCCCTATAGCCGGCCGTCCGGCACCGGGTCCCCAAAGTCTGGGAGAACAGGTGCAAAAAGGTGACTCGAGTATAAGCCGAGGGGGGCATTTTCGGCACAAAAAAAATGTGCTGAAAAACTCGACTTATACTCGAGTATATACAGTAAATCTAAACCTGGAACTTTTTTGGGGTGTTGGGTAAGGAAGGGTTACAAAAATTTTCTTTTGCCTGGTTGCCATTGAGGAAAATTTCCCTTCACTGTCCCATAGGGCATAACCGAAAATGAGGGGACCTCCAAAGTGAGCCAAGCCCTTATTGGAAACCTCCCCTTCCACCCTTGTTCCAGTGGCAAACTTGAAACTTTGGATTTTTCCTTATGGTTAACCAGTCATTGGGACAAACGGACATTGACACACTTCTATCCCAGTGTTTCTCAATTCCAGTCCTCACGCCCCCCCAACAGGTCAAGTTTTCAGGATTTCCCTCAGATGAAAAGGCTGTGGGAATTACTAAGGCAGTGAAACTGATCAAATCACCTGTGCAAAATAATGGAAATCCTGAAAACCTGACCTGTTTGGGGGGGCCTGAGGACTGGAATTGAGAAACACTGGTCTATCCAAAGAAAAAAAAATGGATCATATATACAGTGCAGAAAATAAGTATTTGAACACCCTGCTATTTTGCAAGTTCTCCCACTTGGAAATCATGGAGGGGTCTGAAATTGTCGTCGTAGGTGCATGTCCACTGTGAGAGACATAATCAAAAAAAAAAAATTCCAGAAATCACAATTTATGAATTTTTAACTATTTATTTGTATGATACAGCTGCAAATAAGTATTTGAACACCTATCAGCTAGAATTCTGACCCTCAAAGACCTGTTAGTCTGCCTTTAAAATGTCCACCTCCACTCCATTTATTATCCTAAATTAGATGCACCTGTTTGAGGTCATTAGCTGCATAAAGACACCTGTCCACCCCATACAATCAGTAAGAATCCAACTACTAACATGGCCAAGACCAAAGAGCTGTCCAAAGACACTAGAGACAAAATTGTACACCTCCACAAGGCTGGAAAGGGCTACGGGGAAATTGCCAAGCAGCTTGGTGAAAAAAGGTCCACTGTTGGAGCAATCATTAGAAAATGGAAGAAGCTAAACATGACTGTCAATCTCCCTCGGACTGGGGCTCCATGCAAAATCTCACCTCGTGGGGTCTCAATGATCCTAAGAAAGGTGAGAAATCAGCCCAGGACTACACGGGAGGAGCTGGTCAATGACCTGAAAAGAGCTGGGACCACCGTTTCCAAGGTTACTGTTGGTAATACACTAAGACGTCATGGTTTGAAATCATGCATGGCACGGTAGGTTCCCCTGCTTAAACCAGCACATGTCAAGGCCCGTCTTAAGTTTGCCAATGACCATTTGGATGATCCAGAGGAGTAATGGGAGAAAGTCATGTGGTCAGATGAGACCAAAATAGAACTTTTTGGTCATAATTCCACTAACTGTTTGGAGGAAGAAGAATGATGAGTACCATCCCAAGAACACCATCCCTACTGTGAAGCATGGGGGTGGTAGCATCATGCTTTGGGGGTGTTTTTCTACACATGGGACAGGGCGACTGCACTGTATTAAGGAGCGGATGACCGGGGCCATGTATTGCGAGATTTTGGGCAACAACCTCCTTCCCTCAGTTAGAGCTTTGAAGATGGGTCGAGGCTGGGTCTTCCAACATGACAATGACCCAAAGCACACAGCCAGGATAACCAAGGAGTGGCTCTGTAAGAAGCATATCAAGGTTCTGCCGTGTCCTAGCCAGTCTCCAGACCTAAACCCAATAGAGAATCTTTGGAGGGAGCTCAAACTCTGTGTTTCTCAGCGACAGCCCAGAAACCTGACTGATCTAGAGAAGATCTGTGTGGAGGAGTGGGCCAAAATCCCTCCTCCAGTGTGTGCAAACCTGGTGAAAAACTACAAGAAACGTTTGACCTCTGTAATTGCAAACAAAGGCTACTGTACCAAATATTAACATTGATTTTCTCAGGTGTTCAAATACTTATTTGCAGCTGTATCATACAAATAAATAGTTAAAAAAATCATACATTGTGATTTCTGGAATTTTTTTTTTGATTATGTCTCTCACAGTGGACATGCACCTACGATGACAATTTCAGATCCCTCCATGATTTCCAAGTGGGAGAACTTGCAAAATAGCAGGGTGTTCAAATACTTATTTTCTGCACTGTAACACATCTACGTTACACTTTTAAGATCCATGTGTTCTCATTCAGTGTACTTCACACACATTTGTTTTCTCATCAACATGTACACTTCACAATCCCAATATGCATGTTTGATTGTCTGAAAACATGCGTCAAATCATGTCAACATAGAAAACTGTCCTCTACTGTCAGCCAGAGTGAGCATTGTCAGACCTAAATTGACATTGATTTTTAAAGCGGAGCTCTATACAGATATAAAGGGCACACATTAAAGTGGAATTAAACTCCACTTTAGAACTTATGGTGAATATCTCCTAAACTTGCACTGTTTAAGAGATATTCACATAAGATGCAGCAGGTGACTTCGCTGGCGCATGCGCTCTGAAGAGACGGCATACCACGTCAGAGCGAAGGGCTCCTGTGCGCATGCACAAGAGACACGTCATTGCGACCCCGGCCACTTATACAGCCGGAGCTTGTGAATCCGGAAGGAAGAACGGGTGATAATGGAAGCGCCAGCGAGCTGTGACAGCTTTGCCTTCGGGGGCTCAGTGTACAGGTTAGTTTGTCATAATGTGCTAGTATGCTGCATACTAGCGCGTTATGACTTAAACCTGCAGGGGGCCTATTGTTTAACATTTCTGGCGGATAACTACTGTTTTATAGTAGCTCTGTATTCAGTAATACATAATTCAATGCATTTGCTGTAAAGCGGTAGAAAACTGAAGTAAAAAAAAAAATATGCATAGCATACTAGCACATTTTAAAGGACTTGCCTAAAAACGAAGCCTTCCAGCGGCACACTGTCACTGCTGACAGGGCTTCCATCTTCACCTGGTCTTTCTTCCGGGTTCGCAGGCAACTGTCATTTGATTGGCGGTGCCACGATGACATCACTCCTGCGGCACGGCTCTCTCTATGAACAGCACATCGTCCACTAAGCACGCAGTGCGCATGTGCCAGTGACATCACTGTGGGACCACCAATCAAATTATCGGCTTACTTGTAGGTATAAATTAAAAAAAAAAAGCCTTTACTAGCACTTTAAATGGAAGGAGTTTAGGTACCTGAGCCAACCAGTCGTGCTGCCATGCAATGAGCGTGCTAATAGGAGGAGATAGCAGAGTGACTTAGAGATGAGCTCATTAATCTGCAAATTCTTCTTTTACTGGCCTGTCACAGGCTGGGAAGTACAAAACCTGGAACTGTTACTTAACTGCAGCAGATAGAAATCACATCTCCTGGTCTGTGCAGTGATAAAAAAAAATATTAATCACAAAAACGGACTGTGAATGCAGACTGTTGTGTGCGTCCACTATAAGTAATCGCTGGCTGTGTGAACATGGAAAACTATCATTACCCACTTGCTTACCAGCGACGTACCAGTACGCCATTCAGATGAAGGGTGATATTTCAGTCATCTGTACAGCTAGGGTTGTCCCGATACCACTTTTTTAGGACCGAGTACAAGTACCGATACTTTTTTTTTTAAATGTGTCCCCAAATGCAGCCAATTTCCCCCACAAATGCACAAATCTCCCCGCAAATACTCGGTATCAGTCCCGATACCGGTATCGGGACAACCCTATCTACAGCAATGATCAAGATATTTTTTAGGGCTGGCAATTGCCTTTAATGTAATAGTAATCCTAGCGGCTTTACCCGGCTCTCCAATGCAACCAGGGGCAACTGAGTCCTGGGACACAGTGAGAGATGCCAATGTTGTTCCTCCCACTGTGTTATGTCAGAAACAGGAAGTGACGAGTATTTAATCACTTCCGGTTTCGGGCTCATGTAAATCAAATCTCTCCATAAAGAAGACCTGTCATGGCCCATGCTATCACCATGCATTTTATTCATCCCTTCTGGTAGCAATAAAAGATAAAAATAAAAAAATAAGAGATTTTTTAGTTATTTTTTAACCACTTAAGACCCAGAACTTTAGGCAGCTAAAAAGGACCCGGCCAGGTTTTGCGATTCGGCACTGCGTCGCTTTAACAGACAATTGTGTGGTCGTGCGACGTGGCTCCCAAACAAAATTGGCGTCCTTTTTCCCACAAATAGAGCTTTTTGGTGGTATTTGATCACCTCCGCGGTTTTTATTTTTTACGCTATAAACAAAAATAGACAATTTTGAAAAACATGCAATATTTTTTACATTTTGCTATAATATCCCCAAAATGATAAAAAAAATATTTGTTTTCCTCGGTTTAGGCCGATACGTATTCTTCTACCTATTTTTGGTTAAAAAAATAATAAAAATATAAAATAAAAAATAATAAAAATATAAAATAAAATATCGCAATAAGCGTTTATCGGTTGGTTTGCGCAAACTTTATAGCGTTTACAAAATAGGGGATAGTTTTTCTGCATTTTTATTATTTTATTTTTCTTTACTACTAATGGCGGCGTTCAGCGATTTTTTTCGTTACTGCGATATTATGGCGGACACTTCGGACAATTTTGACACATTTTTGGGACCATTGTCATTTTCACAGCAAAAAATGCATTTAAAATGCATTGTTTATTGTGAAAATGACAATTGCAGTTTGGGAGTTAACCACAAGGGGGCGCTGAAGGGCTTATGTGTGACCTTATATGTGTTTACAACTGTAGGGGGGTGTGGCTGTAGGTGTGAAGTCATCGATTGTGTCCCCCTATAAAAAGGGATCACAAGATCGATGACGCCGCCACAGTGAAGAACGGGGAAGCTGTGTTTACACACGGCTCTCCCCGTTCTTCAGCTCCGATCGCGGGACTCCAGCGGTGATCGGGTCCGTGAGTCCCGGTCCTTTGGACCGGGTCACGGGAGAGCGCCCGTGACCCACGGCTGGGCACTAGCACAAGACGTACCTGTACGTGCATGTGCCCAGCCGTGCTATTCTGCCAACGTAAATGTGCAGGAGGCGGTCCTTAAGTGGTTAACAAAAAAAAAACATGTGAGGTATTGCCATAAACGTTATAGCGAGAATTCTAGCACCAAACCTCATGTGTAACAATAAGTTGGTAACCTGTAAAGACTTATAAAGCATTGCCTATGGAGATTTTAAAGTGCTGCAGTTTGGCACCGTTCTACAAGCGTGCACAATTTTAACCACTTAAGGACCGCCGCATGTACATTTACGTCGGCAGAATGGCACCGACAGGCACATCAACGTATATATACGTTGGTCCCTTGGGGGGGGGGGGGTCGAACATGCGGCGGTCCGCGCGGCTGCAGGAGCGATCCGACAAGAGGGGGCGGCTATTCGTTTTTGTCCGCCCCCTCCGGATCGCTCCCAGGCAATGCGCAGGAACACAGGAAGGAGGAAGCGATGTGATCTCTCCCTCGGCGTTTTTTTCAACCACCGCTGAGGAGAGATCACAACACAGTAAGTCCTGCACTAACACTACACTGCACTAACACTACACATAAACACATTTAACCCCCGCGATCGCCCCCCCCCCCCCCCCCGTCACAGTGTCACTGAATGACACTAAATACAGTAATCATACATGTATGATTACTGTATTTAGTGTCAGTGTGACAGGCAGTGTTTAGGTCCAGGGTAGCCTCCGTACCCTCCCATATAAAGTTTTAACCCCTTGATCACCGCCCTAGTTAACCCTTTCACTCCCTATTGCCAGCATCACTAAGCGATCATTTTTCTGATCGCTGTATTAGTGTCGCTGTTCCCGCTAGGTAGCTAATTTTTTTTTTATTGCGATTTTTTTTAACTAAAGACATGTGGCTAAATACATTTTGGCCTAAATGTTTGACTAAAATTTAGTTTGATTTTTCTTATAACAAAAAGTAAAAAATAGTTTTTTTTTCAAAAATGTCGCTCTATTTTTGTATATAGCGCAAAAAATAAAAAAAAATCGCAGAGGCGATCAAATACCACCAAAAGAAAGCTCTATTTGTGGGAAGAAAAGGACGCAAATTTTGATTGGGAGCCACGTCGCACGACCGCGCAATTGTCTGTTAAAGCGACGCAGTGCCCAATCGCAAAAACCCCTTGGGTCATTTGGCAGCATATTGGTCCGGGTCTTAAGTGGTTAAAGCGTGACATATTTGGTAAAATATAAAATCTTTCAGATACCCAACAATTGGGTATTATTACGTGTTTTTGTGCAAACACTTTGTGTTTAAAATGGTGCTGCGCAAATACTCTGAGAAATTGCAATAACCACCATTTTATTCCCTAGGCTAGGGCCTCAGTGTTTGGGGGTTCTCAGTAATTTTCGAGAGAGAAAAAAAAATGTAGATCTTTACATTTATATAAGAAATTATAGAATTGGCCTGGTGTTACAGTTTACAGCATGGGTCTTCAAACTACGGCCCTCCAGGTGTTCAGGAACTACAATTCCCATCATGCCTAGTCATGTCTGTGAATGTCAGAGTTTTGCAATGCCTCATGGGATGTGTAGTTCTGCAACAGCTGGAGAGCCATAGTTTGAGGATCCCTGGTTTACAGGCTCAGCAGCCACACCCAGCTGCTCACAGATGTCACTGCCACTCCCATCAATACCGGAGTGAATGTAGCCTTGAGCCAGCCATAGAGTCTAAAACCAAAAACGTTCTGTTGATCGAAAAAGGCTGATTCAATTGTGCCATTATTTGTTTTGTTCTATATATTATATTTATATATATATATATATATATATATATATATATATATATATACATATACACACACACACACACACACACACAGCTGTGCTCATAAGTTCACATACCCTGGCACAATTTATGATTTCTTCGCCATTTTTCAGCGAATATTAAATAACACAAAAAAAATGTCTTTCACTCATGAATAGTGTTTGGCTAAAGCCATTTATCAATCAACTGTGTTTACCCTTTTTAAATCATAATGCAAACAGAAAACTACCCAAATGACTAAGGTTGTCCAGATACCGATACTAGTATCGGCATCGGGACCGATACCGAGTATTTGCGGGAGTACTTGTACTCGCGCAAATGCTCCCAATGCCTAAATAGAATACTTTTTTTGTATTTATCAACATGTTCTGTGAAAATTCTTTGAGTTTTTTACTACTGTGTGACAAGCAAATAAAACATTTTTATTCATTTTTATTCTTTTAGAATGTCTTGAGTTAGAGTTCTTCATAATTCTAAAGAAAATATCCTTAGTCTGTATTGTGGTTTGAAAACTGTCACATGACATTTAAAAAAAGTATCGGTATTCGGTATCGGCAAGTACATAAAAAAAAGTATCGGTACTTGTACTCGGTCCTAAAAAAGTGGTATCGGGACAACCCTACAAATGACCCTGATCAAAATGTACATACCCTGGTGATTTTGGCCTGATAACATGCACACAAGTTGACACAAAAGGGTTTGAATGGCTATTTGAAGTGGCTGTAAACCCATTTTTATAACTTTATGCTACAGGTAAGCCAATATTAGGGCTTACCTGTAGCTACCATGGATATCTCCTAAACCTGCACGGTTTAGGCGGTATCCCCCTGTGTCTGCATGTGCCGAAGTGATCGGCGCATTCGCACTGAAGCGATGGCACATAGAGGATGGCTGCGGGGCTTCAATATAAGGTAAGTAATACATAATGAGCTAGTATGCTATGCATACTAGATCATTTTGCCTTTTTCTTGCAGGGTTTTTTTTTTTTTTTAGTGTTTACAACCACTTTAAAAAGGTAACCATCCTCATCTGTGATCTGTTTGCTTGTAATTAGTGTGTATGTATAAAAGGTCAATGAGTTTCTGGACTCCTGACAGATCCTTACATCTTTCATCCAGTGCTGCACTGACTTTTCTAGATTCTGAGTCATGGGAAAAGCAAAAGAATTGTCAAAGGATCGTCGAGAAAAGGTAGTTGAACTGTATAAAACAGGAACGGAATATAAAAAGATCCAAGGAATTGAAAATGCCAATCAGCAGTGTTCAAATTCTAATCAAGAAGTGGAAAATTAGGGGGTTCTGTTGAAACCAACCCGGTCAGGTAGACCAACTAAAACTTCAGCCACAACTGCCAGGAAAATTGTCTGGGATGCGAAGAAAAACCTACAAACAACTTCAGGTGAAATACAGGACTCTCTGAAAACATGTAGTGTGGCCGTTTCAAAATGCACAATAAGGAGGCACTTGAAGAAAGATGGGCTGCATGGTCGAGTCACCAGAAGCAAGCCATTACTACGCAAATGCCACAAAGTATTCCGCTTACAAAACATCAAACAGCACAGACGAGCCTCAAACCTTCTGACACAAAAGCATTTGGAGTGATGAGACCAAAATTTAGCTTTTTGGCCACAACCATAAACACTACATTTGGAGAGAAGTCAACAAGGCCTATAATGAAAGGTACGGAGGTGGATCACTGATGTTTTGGGGATGTGTGAGCTACAAAGACACAGGAAATTTGGTCAAAATTGATGGCAAGATGAATGCAGTATGTTATCAAAAAATACTGGAGGAACGTTTGCATTCATAAGCCAGGAAGCTGCGCATGGGACGTACTTGGACATTCCAACATGACAATGATCCAAAACACAAGGCCAATCCACCTGTCATTGGCTACAGCAGAATAAAGTGAAGGTTCTGAAGTGACCATCTCAGTCTCCTGACCTCAATATCATTGAGCCCCTCTGAGGAAATCTCAAACATGCCGTTCATGCAAGACAGCCCAAAAATTTACAGGAACTGGAGGAATGGGCAGCTTTACCATTTTAGGCCTCGTTCACACATAGCCGACTCCGTCTCAGTCCTTTCCGACGGAGTCCGCCTGTGTCTGCCAGCTCAGCGGGAGATCAGTCCGCAGATCTCCGCTGAGCCGACGGATGACAAGCTCCTCTCTGCTCACTGAGCGGGGAGGAGCTTGTCGAGTCCCGCTGTCCTCTATGGAGCGATCTGATGAAAACGGACAGCATGTCCGTTTTCATCAGATCTTTCCCGATCCGATCCGCATGGACGGATGGGGACGTGAGCCCCATACGTTTGTTTTTAGCGGATCGGATCAGGTCGGATGTCAGCGGACATGTCTCCGCTGACATCCGACGCTCCATAGGGGTGCATGGAGCGCCCGTTCAGGTCCGCCTGAAAAACTGACAGGCGGACCTGAACGGATCCATGTGTGAACGAGGCCTAAGATAAAGAGCCTCATCCACAAAAGACTTCAAGCTGTCATTGATGTTAAAGGGGGCAATACAATGTAAACTTTTGATCAGGGTCATTTGGGTAGTTTGTTGCCATAATAAATAAAAAAAAGAGTAAACACAGTTGATTGATAATAAATGGCTTCAAACACCAACCATGAGTGAAAGAAAAGTTTGTGTTATTCATATTCTCTGAAAAATGCCCAAGAAATCAAATTCTGCCAGGGTATGTAAACTTATGAGCATAACTGTGTGTGATATACATCTCCATGTTGTTGGATCAGGCACTTTTGATTGCAGCACAAAAATCACATGTCGAAGCTGGCACGCTAACTATTGATGCAAAAACTGAACAACTCAACGCTTCAAGAATTTTCATGTAGTAGAAATCAAGGTTCACCAGATTTTCAGCGTTAGCTACCAAAATATATTAGGGCACCACCTGGAAAGTGGCATGTAATAGAATCTGTCAGTTCAACTTGGTATTTAAAGCAGTTGTAAACCGCTGGACTTTTCTTTTAACCCTGCAAGGTAAAGCTATAATGTGCTAGTATGCATCGCATACTAGCACATTATGTTAAACTTACCTTAAAACTAAGCCCTCCCACAACAAGATGCCAGAGCTGGAGGCTGCTTCCATCTTCATCCATCTTGCTTCTGGGTTCATGGACTCCGGCTGTGACTAGCCAGAGCCGCGATGACATCACTCCAAGGCATGAGTCACAATTCTCAGCACAGGGCTCTGAAGAGACGGTAAGGGTGGTTCCTTCAGAGCGCATGCGCCAGTGAGGTCACTGGCTGCATGTACAGCAAAATATCTCCTAAACCGTGCATATTTAGGAGATATTTACACTACCTATAGGCAAGCCTCATTAATAGGCATACTTATAGGTAAAAGTTAGCGATGGACGTCAACTTTCACTTTAACCACTTTCCCACCGCGCCATAAGCATTTTACTGCTACGACGCGGTGGAGTTATCTTGGGACGACGTCCTTCACTTCCGCGATTGCGCGTCCCCTGGCGCGTCCCTCCTCGCGAAAGTGTCCGTGCTCGCCGGGTCTAGAAGACCCGGCGCATCACGGATCACGGTAAATTGCCGCTGATAGCGGCCGTTTACCACGTGATCGCGCCGTCGAATAAACAAACCGGTTCCTCCCTCTTCTGCGTCTCCTCTCTGTACCGTTCGGTACAGTGTGCGAGGAGAGAGGGGGGAGCGGGGTGTCAGCAGCTGAGCTGTGGCTGGATCTGTGACAAATGCAGTCACAGATCCAGCAATCCCTCAATCCATCCCAGCTCTGCAATCCCCAGTACCCGGAAATGCCCCAGTACCCGGCAATGCCCCAGTACCCTGCATGATACTTTGCAATACCCCAATACTCTGCAATACCGCCTATGGGGATTTTTAAGTAGCGAAATTTGGCGCCATTCCACGAGTGTGTGCAATTTTGAAGTGTGACATGTTGGGTATCTATTTACTCGGCGTAACTTCATCTTTTACATTATGAAAAAAAATTGGGCTAACTTTACTGTTTTGTTTTAAGCACAAAACTGTTTTTTTTTTTAAAAAAACACGCGTTCAATAAATTTCTGCGAAAATACCGTGCGAGATAAAAAGTAACAGCCGCCATTGTATTCTCTAGGGTCTTTGCTAAAAAAGCATATATAATGTTTTGGGGTTCTATGTAATTTTCTAGCAAATAAATGATGATTTTTCCATGTAGGAGAGAAATGTCAGAATTGGTCTGGGTGTTCCAGAACGCCTGATGGCGTTCCCGGCATGTTGGGCCTCTGTATATGGCCACGCTGTGTAAAAGTCCCACACATGGGGTATCGCAATACTCGGGAGGAATAGCAGAATGTGTTTTGGGGTGTAATTTGTGGTATGCATATGCTGTATGTGAGAAATTACCTGCTAATATGACAGAAACAAGTTTTTTTTTTTTTTTTTTTTACAGAATTTTCAGTCGTTTTTCTTTTATAGCGCAAAAAATTAAAAACCCAGAAGTGATCAAATAACACCAAAAGAAAGCTCTATTTGTGTGAAAAAAAGGACAAAAATGTCAAATGGGTACAATGTTGTATGACTAATTGTCATTCAAATTGTGAGAGCACCGAAAGCTGAAAATTGGTCTGGTTAGGAAGGGGGTTTAAGTGCCCAGTGGTCAAGTGGTTAAAGGTGGCAGATATGGAACACTCATCCTTTCTACAGGATAAAAGTGAACACTTTACTTTTGTGTTGCTGCCTACAGCTCTTGATACGTTCCCTGCTAATCTACATTCACAGTCCATTTAGTGAAATACTATTGTGTTATTTTGTTTTAATAGTGTGAAACCCACTTTGCACAGCTGGAATAAAAAAAATGATACCCTGCTGGTGTTAGCTAGTGGCACAATATAGGTTACCTGGTAAGAGGTGAGGGCATTCTCAGCATGATCTAGATGCCCAGGCATAAATTTGTGGCAAGGACAGATAAAAGTAAAAAAAAAGTTATCCTTTGCATAAGGATGTTAGGATTGGGAATTTATTTACTTGCCAAAGGACTTGTAATCGTGATGGCTAGCTTCATAACCCACCCCTACCTGGCAGAACAGCCAAGTTCATGACCTCCAAAAGCAACAAAACAGACAACACCCCTCCACCTGCTGCGTAAACAATGAAGGACTCCCCAACTCTGCCTCTTCGCACTCTTCCTGTCAGCTCAAGTGCACTGCAGCAGAGCCTCAATACCCACAGGACCTTGTTAACATGCTTTTGTTCACTTGAGTTTTGCATTACTATACACGTCTATGGAAATGCAAAAAACACATGAAGCAGACCAAAAAGGAGGAGATCAACTGTGCCTGTCAATTCCTTCTAAATGATCTTAGAATCCTCTCAAACTGATGTTATGGACAAGTGCTGCTATGCAAGGGATGAGTTAAAGGGGAGTTCCACCCACAATTTCACTTTATAAATATAAATACCCCTGTAATACACAAGCTTAATGTATTCTAATAAAGTTAGTCTGTAAACTAAGGTCCGTTTTGTTAGGTTGTTACAGCATTTATAATCTAGAAATAGACCGTGGCCATCTTAAGTGTGGGCATCATGAAGCCAGACTGTATGACTTCCTGGATTTCAGCTTTGCATATCCTGCACATGCTCAGTGCTGCACAAGCAATGTAATAGGTTTCAGTCAGGTTTGCAAGGACTACTGGGAAACATGATGCCTATCCCAGAAACCCTTGCAAATAGCCATGTGACTTAATAGCCTAGGCCAGGGGTAGGCAACCTCGGCTCTCCAGCTGTGGGGAAACTACAAATATCATCATGCCTTTGTCTCTAGAAGACATGCCTGTGATTGTCAGGGTCTTGCAATGTCCCATGGGACTTGTAGTTTCACCACAGCTGGAGGGCCGAGCTTGCCTATCCCTGGCCTAGGCTAATAAGGAGGAGGAAGTAATGAAGGACTACAAAATAAAAAAGGTATTTATAAGCAACAAAATAAAATTGTTCATTCTGAACACTATGAGATTAGGGCATGCAGCACAGACAAACATGAAAAAAATGGGTGGAACTCCACTTTAAGGCCAATAGGATTATAATAACAATAAAAAATAAAAAATAAAAAAAAAGTAGGTACTTGCGCTGGTAGACTAAGATATACATTTTTCACAGTCCTAATCCCTTCTAGATTGTAAACTCCAACAAGCAGGGCCCTCTGATCCCTCCTGTATTGTGACTGTACCGTCTTCCCTGTTGTAAAGCGCTGCGCAAACTGTTGGCACTATATAAAATCATGTATAATAATACAATGCAGCAAACTAATCCATTAGTGTCTACTTCTGCATTTATTAGCACTGTCTGGAGTTTAGAATAAAAAGCAGGTGATATCTGTCCAATGTTTAAATTAAGAACATAAAAAAATACTTTTTGGAAAAGAAAAACCTAAGCCTAACTGGGAGGAGTTGGGTGAAGTTTCCTGTGTTGACACCTATGGCCAATGATGGTCATGTACGGATTTAATTATGTAGACATTGTGATTGGATCATGTTAACAGCCTCCATCCACTGCTGGGTAAAATGTTATTATAGCAATAGTATATGCTACAGTTTTTAAAAACATGCAACACTAAAAGTGTTGCTAAATCCAGGAGGATGCATTCACTATATCTGGCCTCCTACAGTACACAGAATATGGAATTATTTTTGTAAATATAAACTGCTAAATCTCTCTCCTCATCAGCAATATATAGCAGTCTTGTGACCTCTATCAGCGTCCGGCCAAACACTTGTTAAAGCTTGGAGTTTTCATTTTGCTCTGACTGGCCTATGAGGCTGCGTGAATCCTGACTTTGTGTCTGAACAGTGCTGACTGGTCTGCATGACCTCCGACTGTCTGGACAGTGCTAAATGGCCTGTGTTGATCACAAGCACCCTCCTCCCAAATATATAAAAATAAATACACACCGAAATGAGCATGTGCAGACTGTCTGCAAGGCTCTGGTTTGGTGATGAATTGGTGATCGTAAGAAGGGGAGGATCAGAGAAGACATGATAAAACAGCCTTTTTACACAATGCAGAGCATTAACCCCTTTAGGTTCCACAGAGAGTATAACAAGCATGCTTTAAGTCGCACATACAGACCGATTTTTACTGTTGTGGGTTTAGTAACACTTTAAAGCTAAACTTCACTGCATCTGAGCACCACAAACACAATTTAATGAATTTTAATATGCAAAGCAAACACCCCCCTGGAATTTCTGCCCGTGGCCATCTTGAGCAAGGGCAAGTTACTTATGTAGAATTTACTTAGAATCCATCTGCCCTTGGCTCAAGCATGCATGCAGGAGAGTGTGCTTAGCTGAGAAAACCTCTTTCTGAAGACTCCTGGGATGTGCGACATAATTCCTAGTTTCCTTTAACTGGAAACAATTAAAAGATTTGCATGGCCTACTCTAGTGAGTGGATTTGCCTTCACTTAAATTTTTTTTTTAAAAAATGCATAATTTTAGGAAACGGGTGAACATTTCATATTAGCTATAGAATACTGGAACTGTGATAAAGTAAAAGTCCATTCAATGTTTACTATAATAGATCTAAACCCAAGAATAAAACCATCTGCATCTTGCTAGTTCTTCAATGCGGTGGCTGCATTTGGTTTATTTTCAGGCAAGTACATTTTTGTGGATATATAAAATGCCTGTTGATCCTACCAGTCCTTGTACCTTTGTGTACTAAACTGAAATATCAATAAATGTTACGAGCCATCTCATCTGTCTTCTGTAAAATGACAGAACACCTCCAAGAGGTGGTGGTGTTTGCAGTCCAAAATAGGAGGAGAGCAGACTAGGGCAACAATACTTCTCCACAGATACAGTACAATGAAAGAGAATTGCCACCCCAGGAAAGGAAGCGTTACTGGCAGGATTCACACTGTTGAGATGCTGCAAATGCTTTCTTCATTAAAGTGGTAAAAAATAAAAAACACACAAACACTTTCTACCTACAAGGTAAAGGCATAATGTGCTAGTATGTATGCATCGCATAGTAGCACATTAAGAAAAACTTACCTTGAAACAAAGCCCTACAGCGGCAAGCTGTCACCGTTGCAGAGGCTTCCATCTTCATCTGGTCTTACTTCCAGGTTCACGGGCTGCGGCCGCTTGAATGGCCGAGCCACGATGACATTGCATGCGTCATGGGAATGGCACGGGCATGCCATTCCTTCAGGTGGCATGCGTCAGTGACGTCATTGGCTGCTAATCAGAGGAATATCTCCTAAATTGTGCATGTTTATGAGACTTTCATTTAAAGCCATTGTAATAAGCTCCTGACCCTTAAGGCATGATACATAGCGGTGCTTTTACAGTTATTTGGCCTTTTCCATGTTGTAAAATAACTGGTTGATCCTGCCTGTTCCTGTGTGCGATTTACTATGCTCATAATAGCTGCGGATCCATGACAGCATGGGCAGTTTATGTGCCTTGGTCATCCTGCTCTCTCCTCAGCGGCTCTGCATCTCCCCCCTCCCTCATGTCTTGTAGTCTGTGCGTGAACTCCAAAGCCCATTTCGATCCCTCCTACTTGGGTAATACTATTCTCTGCAGCTGCTCCAGTGCATGTAAAAAAAAAAAAAAACATCTGTTAACCACTTAAGGACCCCCGCACGCACATATACGGCCACAGAATGGCACGTACAGGCACAAGGGCGTAAATTTACCTCCCCGCTTAAGTGCAGTGCGGGGGTCCCCCTGGCTCCGGGAGCGATCCGGGACGAGCGGGCGGATGTCGGCGTTTACCCGCCCCCCGCGATTGCTCCCAGCCAATGGGAGCGCTCCCCCTTCGTGTAACTTCCTCCTCCTGTGTTTACACAGGAAGGAGGAAATGATGTCACCTCTCATCGCAGCGGTGTTTCCCACCGCTGCTGATGAGAGAAGACATCACAAATAAGTGTGCACCAACACAACACTGACACACACTCACATAGGCACATTAACCCCTTGTGATCGCCCCCACCCCCTGTCACAGTGTCACTGAATGCAGTGATCTAATCACTGCATTTAGTGTCAGTGTGACAGGCAGTGTAAAATCAGTTAGTGTTAGGTTCAGGATAGCCCCCCCCACCCCCCCTAATAAAGTTTTAACCCCCTGATCACCGCCCTAGTTAACCCTTTCACTCCCTATTGCCAGCGTCACTAAGCGATCATTTTTCTGATCGCTGTATTAGTGTCGCTGTTCCCGCTCGGTAGCTTTTTTTTATTGCGATTTTTTTTTTTTACTAAAGACATGTGGCTAAATAAATTTTGGCCTAAATGTTTGACTAAAATTTAGTTTATTTGATTTTTTTTTTAACAAAAAGTAAAAAAAATTGTGGTTTTTTTTCAAAAATGTCGCTCTATTTTTGTATATAGCGCAAAAAATAAAAAAATCGCAGAGGTGATCAAATACCACCAAAAGAAAGCTCTATTTGTGGGAAGAAAAGAACGAAAATTTTATTTGGGAGCCACGTCGCACGACCGCGCAATTGTCTGTTAAAGCGACGCAGTGCCGAATCGCAAAAACACCTTGGGTCATTTACCAGCGTATTGGTCCGGGTCTTAAGTGGTTAATTTGAGCCTCTCCATTTTAGGTTTATGTTTAGTACTGTGTGCATTTTCTCAAAATAAAAAAATAGTACTGCCGTGCAATCACGTGTCGTCCTGCCATCTTGCATACATCAGAAGGGAATCTCGGCTCCTCCCACTGAGCGCTCAGGATTGGAAAGGGAAGGACAACTGCACAGCAGGACTGTGCAAAGATGGTATTTAGCATTGGAAACAAACACTGTACTAAACAGACCTAAAACAGAGGATCAAAAGTATTAATCGATGTGACTTTACAACCACATTAACCTACAGGTAGGCTTCATTATATAAGCAAAATCCAGGGTTTACTACCACTTTAAAAGTGGCGTTAGCCCGAAATTAGGATTTGTTTTTTGCATTCATATCATTTCTAATAAATATAACCTGTTTTGATTAGCTTTTTTTTCCCTTTTTGTAAAATTCCTGGTGGTGATCCTGCCTTCTCGTGCTGCCAATTGACCAAATCAAGCACAAAAGCAGATCCATGCTGACATATATGCTCACTTCGCATACCCAGGATTGCTGCCAAGCTCTGTTCCAATACCCCCGTCAATACTTCTTTCCACACTAGCAACTCACTGCCTGCCCAGCACTGCAGAACTTGTTTTGACAGTGGCCCATGGCAGAGATTATGGGCAAGACTCGCCCCCTGCAAAATGTGACCACCAAGAAGCTCCTGGTAGGAATCCTGGGCATCATTAGGAGTCTCCCCCAACTCCTCAAAGCTTGGGAACATGAAAGGATATAGTGATCATGTGACTAAGAAACCTCAGGTCAAAAAGGGTTTTTAAAATTCATTTGAAAAAAAAAAAAGTAATATGGCATTTCCATAAAAGCTCTTCTAAATGTGAACATGCATTTAACTTCTTTGGGGCCGGCCACATGCAAAGATCTGGCCTCAGGAAAGCCCTGGCACTGAGCAGCCACATATTTACATGCATTAGTGCAAATACTGCTGTGCTGAGAGCACACGCCTTGCACAGTTACCAGCGGCTAACGGAAAGCTCCTGATCGCTGCTTAATTTGGGAGTTTTCCGATCATGTGACCGCCGTCAACAGCCAATCATTGCGGTCACGTGTTCATAACCCCTGCCCCCCCAGCATTCTAAACCCCTTAAAGGGCCAAGAGGCGCCAGCTTTAAGGGGGTTAATCTACTGAAATGTTGAGCAAAAAACACTGTTTGAGGAAGGGTTAGAATTCCTGTAGCTATCTTGGGCTTCCTATGAAAGATTTTTCATGCAAACAATAGATTTACTAGACAGGAAGTGTAGAAAAACCTGCAAAGAGATACAAAAAAAAAAAAAAAGGGGGGAGGGGATATTAGCCTTCCCCTACGACAGGGATATACAATTAGCGGACCCCCAGCTGTAGCAGAACCCAAGACTAACAGCCACAAGCATTACACCCAGAAGCAGAGGCATGATGGGACTTGTAGTTTTGCAACAGCTGGAGGTCCGCTAATTGCATATGCCTGCCCTACGCTAAATAAACATTTTTAGCTCTGTATTGCTGTTGGCAGTTCCCTCACTGTGTGTCAGGATAGCAAGTGAGGGGGGAAGTCGGTAACCGAGCCCTGAACAGCATTAAAAACCCAGGAGACTAACCCTTTCCTACAATTAAAAGATTTTTATATAATTCATTTTTTTTTAAGCCTTGTCAGAAATGTACCAACTTGCACTTGACATTGTCCTTAATGAACAAATCCCAGGAGCTGGGTAAGCAATGCTCACACTGCAAGAAAAAAAAGTTTCAGTGAACAGAACTGAAAAAAATAAAAAAACCTAAAATTGCGTTTTTTAATTTTTAGTAAACGCTGCAGCTACATGCTCTATCGTATCACAGTTCCTTCTTTCCTTTGTAGTCTACAATTAGGTGGTTGAGCTGCAATTTAACCTTCTTTAAGCTGCAAAAGCAGCCAGATAGGGCTGTACATATGTTATGGCTGCAATACTTTGTGGCACAGCAAAAGTTATAACCCTGGTCGTGTTCAGTGAGAATTACCGCTAATGAACCGGACTTACGTGAATGGGGCCTATATCTTCCTGCCAACTGTAAAGTGTCTGCACAATGCAAGACCTCATTGGGGAGTTGGTCAGATCATCAGTATAAATTTCAACGAGTATAATTAGTTGAACTTCAGTACTCTAGGGAAAGAAAAAAAAAAGTCCACCAGCCCCAAGTCTTACAGGCCTCTCAAAACGGCTCTTAAGAGGCCCCAAAACTGCCGACTGTAGTGGTATAAGGAGACATGCACAAATCTCCTCTTTTGTTGATTTTTCACTTTCAAGGTGCATAACGCCACTCATGTATGGGCGTCATGATATGGCTCATATTGCTGAGGAAAGAACCAAGAGACTGAATAGAAATTTTTTAAAAAAACATTAGGAGTATGGCACAGCAAATCATGAAAAACACTGATTATTTTTAATATTTAGTCACATTAAAAATAATTCAGTTACAATTTCCTCTTTAAATAATGTCAGACAACTATATACAGGTGAAAGTTTAATACATTTTTTATTTATCTTTTCACTCCAGGAAAGAATAATTTTATTAATCACAATCACATCTTCCAGTGATTCAGACCTACAAATACTAATCAATACAACAGTAAATGTTGGTTATTTAAAAATAGAATGAGTACTTATGATGTGGCAATAAAGGAGAACTTCATGCTCCCCAAACAATGAAAAAAGGACAAAAAGGAAGCCATAAAAAAAAAAAAGAATAAAAAAAAAAAAAAAATTTAAATCATTTTTTTTTTACTTTCTCTCTTTCCCATAAACATGACTAATTCGAATTCCTTGCTCCTGTTAAATGTACACAGAGGCGATAATGATAACTGGGACCCCAGACAACATCATCCACCGACAATCTTTGGTGAGATACTTGTAGAATAATGTACAGCTAGGAGGTCTTCAGGGGGTGCATGAGCTATGAGGTTTGTTATTACACTGGAATAAACCGCTCAGTTGTTACAGTAGGCAGATCTACTTAAACATTTCCCCAAGTATCTAGAATATTATTTACAGAAGAAAGGCAAGATTGAGCTCCGATAAAAAGTTAACTAAAATCACTGTAATGTATATGGAGGACTAGGAGGGGATATTTTGTGCATGCAACAAAACTTTGCTCACTTTAAAGGGTAACCCAGCTGAAATGCATAAAGCATATATTTAAAGTAAGTTTTATCTACTTCAAATCTGAGGTTTACAAAAAGCTACTTTATTCCATGACTGCAAAGTAGACCGTAGACCTGCCTGCAGTGCCCAAATCTTCTGCTGCATACACCACGTGACACCTGAATTCTGGTTTTGGGACAAACACTTCATTTCTCTAATCCCACTGTAATGCCAGGAGCTCTACAGGCTTCCATCTATGCATCTGCAGGTTCCTCCTGTCAGGTCTTACTACTGTAGGAGGCTCCGTTAGAAAAATTTCCCTTCCTCACTACCTTTTTACCGAACAGAAGTGAAGGAATCTCTTCAACACAATCAAAAATAAAATAGGATTTTTGTACTCCTTGTAAAATCCCTTTCCTGGGGTCCATAAAAAGGACAGGGAAGTCTTTCACCTTTGGTTATACTGCTTACAAGAGGATTGGATACTGGCAAAAAACCTATAGGCCAGCCTAGGATAATCCCTCCGTTTTGTAACCAATACCGCTGCTGTATGAACCACTGAAGAGAGTTGAGAGCCCCTCTCACGTCGCTGGATCAAGGTAATTATTAGGAGGCGCTGTATACAGACGTATTTTGCATGAAGATAAACATTCTGCCTTTACAACCACTTTAAAGACATCACACCCTCCGCTTTTATGGCAGTCACTTTGTTAAAGTGGTACATTGTAAAGTACTCCCCACTGTGGATCCCACAAAGTTCTCTTCAAAACAGATACAAGGCCAAAAAAAAATGCTTAGGAGGAGCGTCATCTTTTTAGGGTGTTACCAGTCTTTAAAGTGGATGTAAACCCCCCCCCCCCCCCAAAAAAAATTTTGTCACAGTGTAGAGCATAAGATTTCCTATCTGTGCCCAATCTTGCCACACAGAGTTAATCCAGCGCTGAGTAATCCTCTTGTAATGTTTAGAGCAAATTAACAGAATTCCAGATAAAAACTTGCCAAATTATAAAGTCCGTTTTCTCTGTTTTTGCTTTCAGTGACAGATTATTTACATATCTAGCTTGGACATGTTTATCATATGTTATGTTTATCATAACATGAGGTGATCCAAAGTTCATTGTATATTACCAGGATGTGTTATGTGGGGGAGGGGTGGATTTCACACTTTTTATACCTCGTGTTATGATAAACATGTCCAAGCTAGATATGTAAATAACCTGTGTCACTCATAGCAAGAAGAGAGAAAACTGACTTTTTATTTTGGCAGGTTTTTATCTGGAAGGCTGTTCATTTTACTGAACATTGAAAAGGGATTACTCAGCCCTGGATTAACTGTGTGGCAAGACTGGGCACAGATGATAGGAAATCTTATACTCTACATTGTGACATCAACATTTTTTTTTGGGGTTTACATCCACTTTAAACAAAGACGGAACAGTGGGTGCAATGGCAAAGTCTTTTGGTTTCTTAGACTCTCCCTAAGAAAACAGCGTAGAAGCAGCACCGATAGAACAGGCTTGCCAAAATGGGTAGCTCCACTTGTTCGCACCCTCCCTCCTCCACTGCCACTTTAGCAGGATCCTGCTCCTACTTTCTGGCAAGATCGCTGTAAAGCGATCTACATTTAGAGCCTCACACCTTCTGGGACACAGAGGTCCCAGAAGTCTGTGGGACCATTTAAAAAAGTGCTGCAAGACTTGTGCAAAACACAATAAGAAAGAGGCTGCGAGGCTTCACTTCCTGTTTCCCTTACTACAAAAGCCAGCGCCTGCACTCGAAGCAGATTGACGAATCGGCTAGGTGTGCTGACATTGCTTGATTTCTGGACATGCAAGTGTCTTTATATTAAAAGTCAGCAGCTACAGTATGAGAGAGACTGGATCACCTTTTCCAGTTAGGAGTAACAAAAAACTACCTCTAGGATAAGCTTGTCAGGCAAAGACTGGATTGACTCAGAGCCTCTCCAGTCCATGGCTTAGAAGCCACAGATGCATTAGATATAGAATATATAGAATATAGATATAGAATCTATAAGGAAACCTCTGGCCTCTGCAGCAAATGTGGCAGCAGAGGCCACACACCTCAGCTGAAAAGGTTCCACATAGCCCTTTGCATGCAGCAGTGTCGTGATGCTTACTTAAAAGCTGTACGATGAGAAACAGCATGAAGCATGCCACACGCCACCCAGCAGATGTCAGTGTTAACCCCTCTGCAATAGAAACCACCAGGAAACGAGGAATTGAGGTAGCTCTCAAAGGCTGGCACTCACTAGGAGAGTCTTTAAAGACAGGGAAAGAAACGCGACAGCCAGTCTAGACCTGGAAAGCGTGCAACAGTTAAGTGGTTACCAGAGTAGTCTGGAAAGGACCTTATGGTCACATTTAGGCTCTCAGCAACATGCAGTACAGCAATGTCCTGAAGAAAAGATGTCCATCCTTCCTGAAGAAAAGATGTCCATCCTTCCTGAAGAAAAGATGTCCATCCTTCCTGAAGAAAAGATGTCCATCCTTCCTGAAGAAAAGATGTCCATCCTTCCTGAAGAAAAGATGTCCATCCTTCCTGAAGAAAAGATGTCCATCCTTCCTGAAGAAAAGATGTCCATCCTTCCTGAAGAAAAGATGTCCATCCTTCCTGAAGAAAAGATGTCCATCCTTCCTGAAGAAAAGATGTCCATCCTTCCTGAACACTAGCAGAAAGATTGAGCATGCTGGTAGTAAGAGGGGTTATTCTGGGGTGGCCTGCATTTGTTTGCCAGTGTCCAGTCCTCCTGTAGGTAGCAGTATATCCTGAAAGATTAAATACTTCTGTCCCTTTATGGTGGGGGAAATTAAAAAATAAAAAAAAAGAGAAAAAAGTAAATTCTACTACAGATCATAAAATTCTTTATAAGGCGTCTACACCTCACTGTATAAAATTGATCATAACAGGAATTTTCCAGCAGACAAAACAAGACGAACTCCTCATTTTCATTCATTAACCGTATAATTAGGGGCATAGTAGAAGCAAGATAGACCAGTTTACAAAAACACAAAAACAGTACCAGTCCTAATCTACATTGCATGTATGTTTCTTTAAACTAGCAAGCTACCTTTTAAAATGTATACATCCCTAAAGATATAGCATTGAATATACTAGCAAGTCATGCATACGTTATGAAGAGATACAATAAATGCTGTAAACAGAAAAGGCTTGTAAATAAAAAGTATGGGGCACTGGAAAGATGTCCCACTAAAAAAACAAAACACTATGACATTCCCTCAAATATCAGCAGGTTTTTCAGTATCAGGCTCAGCATTTAACTCACTTGAAGCAGAGCCTGGCGTTAGAGGTTTGAGAGGTGTACTTTGCGGCAGAGCATTCCCACAGCTGGTATATATAGTCATAAGCTTGCTCTTCGTCTCCTGCTTCTTATGTTTCTTGCCCGCATAATGCTGTTGTGCCATATGAGGATTGTTAAATGTGGCATTGCAGAGCTGGCAAAACTTTTCAGGGTCCGACCGATCAATTATCCCTGTCCCTGCATTTTTTTCTGGAGCAGGTGGTGCTAGACGGGGCTTCTTGGGAAGAGGTATTCCTGTCAAGCACAAACTCAAGTTTATGCAAAGATAACATCTTTGGCAAAGTAATACACATTCCATTTACAATATAGTAATAAAAAGAGTACACATAAATTACACCTTACTATGCAAGGATAAACATTTGGGGGGGGGGGGGCGTGCAAGACACTGATCTTCCCAGAGAATGTCTGCACATGCTGGTGGGCGGGAGATGCTACAAAAAAGGCATAAGAACAAGCACCCTCCCAGCATAAAGAACTTACCAGGACGACAACTTATAATATGGCGGGTGGGAAGAAGTTACCCCAGGGGTCTTCAAACAACTCCAGTTATTCAGGAACTAGAATTCCCATCATGCCTAGTCATGTCTGAATGTCCGTTTTACAGTGCCTCATGGGATGTGTAGTACTGCAACAGCTGGAGAGCCGTAGTTTGAAGATCCCTGAGTTAACCCCTTCTACTGTAATTTTTATGGTAAAAGATTAGTCAAACAACAATTCTAAAACAGTTTTCAGAATGAAATTTAAAAAACAAAACATCTAGCAGTTTATAAATAAATAGGTGGTTACCTTCCTTAACTCCACCCTGCAACGTCAGCTTCAGATTTTTTGCATGCGTTTTTCCTTCATAGTGGGATGCAGCAACCACAGGAGATGAAAAGGTCATGTTGCAGACTGGGCAGCACTTATTCCTATCGGTCTCATCACCAGTGTCCTGCAAATACAAAAATAGTGACTAAGTACAGAATAAAAAAATTAAGCCCTGTACATAAAATATGCATTTTTATAGAGTGCATTCTTTGGTCATTTCCAATTTTAGATCAATCAATTCAGTGTTAGCTGCACATACAAAAGCATTTGTTTAAAGTGTTTTTTGCCGAGAAAAAAAAAAAAGGATGCATAGGATGCATTGAGGTGGAAAAAAACACAAGGTTTACAACCCCTTTAACTATTCAAAATACAATAAAAAACACAAAATTGATATTTGATTTATATTAGCCCTGCTTCATGGCAAATTTGAGACAGACACTTAAAGAGATGCATAGGGATGAAAGCGCTCCACTGACTAAAATGTAACAACAGAACCTCTAAAAGTTTAAATTAATTTTTGTTTAATCACCGCACAGAGTGGTGCTATACAGACGGTTCCCCAACTTACAAACATCTGACTTACAAATAACTCCTGCTTACAGAGGGAGACAACAGGAAGTGATAGGAAATGTACTATAGGAAGGGAAATTCACTCCTTCAAGAGATATTATGAGGAAAGAACAGAAAAACAGCTTTATCACCAACCCTGGATTTATATGAAGTCAGACCAGTCAACAGCTTGACTGGAATGAGCAGCTTACAAACTCACCTAAAGCTACAATATATAATTAGAATAGCCAAATAGCACTATATTTATAAATACTAAAGAACACTTTATATATATATATAAAAAAAAAAAAAAAAAAAAATACCAAAGCAGTATCAGCTCTTCTTTTTGCTGGTGTAACACCCTCTGTCTGGTGAATGGTCAAGTACCGTCGATATTTACTTGCATGTTTCCTGCTCTAAAAACAAAAAATAATAATTACACATATTTAATGATACCAAGACATAACAAAATGTTTGAAGTTAAAAAAACAAACACAATGTTGCTGCTCCAGGTGAACCAGCAATAATGGTGTATGGGGTCCTGTCACTGCTGCAGGTTTACATATGGAGAAAGACAATTTGAACGGCTGCTCACCTATACAATGCAAATCAAAGCTTGTTTATTGAAAAATTGTAACAGTAAAAACCAGGCACAATAGGCATATTGGGAGAAGCAACCGTACACCAAGCCTCCCCAATGAAAGAAAGGCTGAGCAGGGAGGCTGGGTCAGGACAGGTGTGATCATTGGAGGATTTCCAGCACACCTGGAAAACTGACCACAGTGTGCTCCCCTGCTTAGTTTTTAATAGGAAAGCAGAGGGACTGCCAGGAACAGCAGGGATTACACACAAAGAACAGGATACTTTTTTTCATACAGGTACATGACACAGGAGTCAGGAATATAAAATGTTAGGGGAAACAAACACTTTAATCATCAAAACTAGGAACCACAGAAATTCTGATAGGGTAGGGTTTTTATGTACGATACAGACCTGTGATCAAGCAGCTTCCAAAGACCAATGGAAACTGGAAGTCCATGCACTTAAACTAAATTTTAAAATACTCATCTAACAAGTTTACTGTAAAAAAAGGAACAGCAAGTTACCTGGTAATGTGCAAGCTTCTGCGACTCTGAAATCAAAACAGCACTGCACACTTTACAGTGCCCATCAGAGAAAAGGTGGCCATTTTCTCGGATTAAACGGTTTACTGAAAATAAAATAAAAAAAGAACAAGAGGTTAAAACATCCACTACATAAACCAACTCAAAAATACAAATTTTTGAAAAAAAAAAAAAAAAAGAAGAAGAGGAAAATTCACAAGCAATTAGTAAGAGAAAACTGAAAAAAAAAAAAAAAAAAAAAAAAAAAAAGAAGAAAATAAATCCGAAATAAATGTTGTAAATAAGCCAAAAAGAAAAAGCTATGCCATTGGGAGCCATTCTGTGTCTGCAATCCCACATATGGCCCCCCTTTCTGCTCCATGTTCTAAACATTCTTTTTCCTTTATTTTACCTATATCCTATTAATTCTGTTGATTTTCCTTAAAGCAATATTACAGGGGCTGTAAACCTTTGTGTTTTTTTATGTTAATGCATCCTATGCATTAATGTGAAAAAACACCTTGCACTCTCCGCCCCACCCGAGCCCCAAACTTCCGTGGGCACGATCCTGCGTTGCTTTCCAAACGACTTGTCGGCTCTTCATTGGTTAGCCATAGTTCCCGCAGCGGGAGCTATGGCTGCAGACTGTATCACATGGGATCACGCCCGCAAGGTAGAGAGCTTCCAAGAGGGGGTTAGCTCTTGCGGGGAGGAGCTGCCATGGGACCTCCAGAAGAGAACGTTCAGGGCCACTCTGTGCAAAACGAACTGCACAGTGGAGGCAAGTATGATTTTTTTTTTTTTTAATGAACCAATAGCAAGTACCACTTTAATCCAAAATAAGAAAAAAAAATACTATATTGCAGCTTACCAACTGCATTAGTTTCCTTATCTAATTTCATCTGGGAATCTGGCACTGAGCAGGGAGGGGCTTGTCGAGCGCCGCCGATTCCTATGGAGAGGTTGGACGGATGGCGAACGTATTGCCATACGTCTGATTTTAGCACATTGGATATCAGCGGACATGGTCACCACTGACATTCATCGCTCCATAGACTTACATGAGGCCCACTGCAAAAAAATAAAAAATATGACAGGCGGACCTAAACGGTCCGACCGTGTGAAAGGGGCCCAAGTGTTATTAGTCCCAACTAATGGCAATGCATGAAAACCTATGCAACATGCACGTGGTAACCAGCCCCTCCCACAGCAACCTAAACATTTCACTGGCTCAGAGGATACAACCTAGTACTGCATACACATGAAAACCTGCTAAACAAATAATGCATAAAATGCAGAATACACACGTTAAAGGTTTGCACCCAGTCTAACATGCAGTAAAATCTTTAAAGTAGTTCAAAAGCCAAAACATTTTTCCCTTGCATTAAAAGATGAACTCCAAGTTTACTTTTACACAATGAATGGAACTAGCATAGATCATACCTTTGTACCGTGTTGCACACTTTGTCTGCAGATCCCCTGATATCCTGGGTTTAGTTTTGCTTTGTGTCATGTGGCACTGTATATCCAGTGGGTGACGCTATTCCTGCAGTAGCCAGTCAGTAGACTACCCTTGTAGCCCTTCTGACGCTATAAAATTATGCAACGACGTTCACAGCGCTGATGCTTTGTGGGATTGCATGCATCCCAATTAGCATTTAATCCCGCCCAATCACACCTACAGGAAGAATCCAGACCTCCCAAGTCCTGTCTCACAGATTGCAGCATTATTTATGAAGAAAACCCCTCAAAATACACACTGCCTGATTAGAACGTTAGAGTTGATGCTGGGTAGGATTGAATTAATCACAATTGGCATTCAATCCTACCCAGCTAAATCCTTTGCTGCCCAGTGTAAAGCAGGGAGTCCCACCATCTCAGATGCTGACCTGCAAAGTCCCACCCCAAGATCACTGCCTTATTTAATGAAAGACCTTTATAAAATACAGAGCCTCTATGAAAAGCTAGTTCCGATGATGGATGGGATTGAATGGATCACAATAAGCATTAAATCCCGCCCTGTTAAATACTATGCTGACCAGTGTGCAGAGTCCCACTCCACAGAGCCTGCTCTCTGTGCCACAATTTATTTACATATGAAGGAAACGCCTTCATAGAATTAGAAAACCTCCCTGGGCCCTGTGTAGTTTTGAATTGCCAATATTACTTGGCATGCTGCAAGACAGGTATGGCACAGGAGAAAGAAAAATGGCTTATTTACACTTGCCTAGATGTCCGATTAGCTATCTGTGTTTGGATTGCTCTTCAGAGTGTTTAACAAAAAGGTGAGGAGTTGGATCACCTCCATAACCAGTTTTAGACCCCCTAAATTCCAGAGTAACAATGCAAAATGTGCACATTGTTCAGTTGCAGCTTCATTCAACCGAATAGGTTGGACTTGGAGGGCAGCAGCACCTGCCAAGTGCAACAGGGGGTATAATTCCTGCCACGGCCTTGCAGATGCAGCATGTGTACACCCCCGGCCGCAGTTCAGGGGTAGTAAAAAAAACGCAGTTCAACCAAGGATTTACCTCCCCCCATACGATTAGCGTACATGAGTACTGGGACTGCAATAATGATAGCAAGGTAATGCTCCCCTGCATCTGTCTTCTGAAAGAGTTTTCAAAGTGTGGCGTTCTTCCCTCTAACATCCATAACGGAAAAGCACATTCCTGATCGCAATATACATGCATGTCTACTAGGGGTGCAATGGATCAAAAAACTCACAGTTCGGATCGTTCTCGGATCAGGAGTCACGGATCGGATCATTTTTCGGATCGGCAAAAAAAATAAAAAATTCTCCCCCACTGTAATGTCCACATCCCCCCCTCGGTGCAGACTACTTTTTTTATATACTTACCTTTATAATAAATATAGATTTTTATATTCATAACCTGTGCCGCCAAAAGTCCATTTTTTTCTAGTTCTTATTCATTTCCACTTTCCATTATACTGGGACATTGGCACATTTATACTGATGCATTCACAGAAATTAGTCACCCTGTGATGATGCACATTAATCAAGGTCCATTTTAAAACAGAACTTCATCCAAAAGGACAAGTTCAGCCCCCTCCTCCTTCCTCCCGCAGCCTTCTGGGACACAGGTCCTAGAAGACTGCCAGGCCATTAAAGCACAGTTCGTTTATGCGCAGTAGAAAAGCAGCTGGAAAGCTTCACAGCCGGTTTCCCTTACCCAAGATGATCTGAAGCCAATTGAAGGATCATCGTAATTGAGGACTTTGCAGGATTCTTGAACAGGTGAGTGTCCTTATATCAAAAGGCTGAAGCTACAGTATTTGTATTTTTTGGGGGGAGCCTGGCACTCCTCCAAGTCCAGGTGGGCAGGGTAAACCGAGTCAGTAGGCTTGGTCTGAGGCTTTTACATGTATACTTCCTTACTAGTGTGCAGCGGTTACTTGCTTTAATACATTTTTACATGTCCTGCAAAAGGCAGCACATTAACTTGAAGCTCATGCTCCTTTTTGCAACAAGCATTGCGCAATTTTCTTCATGCAAGTTTTTGCCACGATTTCTACATGTCAATCAACATCATTGCAGTGTCATTAAAAATAAATGGCACCGAAATGCACGATTTTAGCGCAGTCTGAAAACGCAGACAGAACCACACCAAATCTGCCCACAATTCCAAATTCCTGGATGTGAACAGGACCTTGGGGTCTACCATTATCATAAAAGGGAACTCCATAGAAAACATTAAAAGCTGTGTAGGGGTCCCCTTTAATATTAACAGACACTCAATCAGGAAAAGCAACCCCATAGCACAATTAAAGTGTGGTGTCACACCCCCCCCCCAGTATACATACCAGTTTCTCGTCCAGGATAAAGAGAACTCTGTGGTAAGAATGAAAAACCGTGTGGGGTTCTCCTTTGATGCCTTTTAACACAATAACAGACCCTTGTCCAGAAATAGAGTTTTATGAATATAAAAAGGTAACTTCGCCGCAAAACGAAAGTGCAGTGTTCTCACTCATTCATACCAAGCCTTGTTTCTTAATGTGTTTTTCTGACTCCTATGAATGTTTTGTTGGTGCTTTTGTAACAGGGTCTCTA
Organism: Rana kukunoris; assembly: GCA_029574335.1. Classification (NCBI taxonomy): domain Eukaryota; kingdom Metazoa; phylum Chordata; class Amphibia; order Anura; family Ranidae; genus Rana; species Rana kukunoris. Next base: position 256,512,820 of record CM056051.1, on the reverse strand, counting down.
AGCATTTACATTCTGCCTGACCACCCTAGAAGAAATTGTAGCAGATGACCATAGAAAAGCAGGAATGCTCTCAAACATTTATGAAAGAATATGTTTTAAATACACAAAGCATAATGCATTCCTTAGTAGACATTTTAAAGTATTGCTGCCTTTCCATGGCTGTGATCACATTATTCTTCCTGTTACTCTAGTTGGAAGGATGGAGGGTGTTCTGTGGCTAAAATCTAGGTGGGCCCTGCACTTTGGCACATGAAGGACACATACAGGAAAATGAGGCAGATGCAGAAGAGCATGTACGAGTGATGGAACATCAATAAACTTGTTCTAATGAGCACTTTGAATGCATGGTTTTGTTTCATGACCATCATTTGTTATATTAGAACTTGTTTAAAGGATACGTTCACCTTCAGGAACATGTTTCTCTGCACTCTGTGTGACAGCAGTATGAGAAGTTCCCTGTACCAGCTGTCACTTTTTGAAAATGCGCCTATGCAGCCACAATCATTCAGAGTTCTGGGAATAAAAGAACTGACATCCTTTGCGGATGTCGGTTTGTAGTCCTCAATGAACTACCAGGGTGCTGCTGTTCTTCCTGCCTGCTCATATGATCTACAGGCAGACAACATACACAGACAGTCTTCAAAAGTCCTGCATTGCACCAGTGGTCTGCTGACTTTCCAGGTTTAAGAATATATATATATATATATATATATATATCTGGGGAAATTAAAGATTAATTCCTCGATTAATTATTTTGATCGACCAAAATTCTTAATGTCACCGGACAGCGAGACTTACCCTGTTGGATGCGAGCAAACTGCACCCATTGGATTGAGATACCTTTGCATCCGTGGAGCAGGAGGATGCATCAGGCTCCATCAGGGGAAGGGGCAAAATAACTTTTTCTAGTGAGTTTTAATTTTGAATACACAGTATGCATAATTCTTCAAATCAACCCCGTGTTTACTTTTTTGTATGTACAGGACCACAATATCATGACTTAAGGCAAACCCATACATACAAAATTTCAAAACTGTATCAAGAACAGAAGCTTTAAATGCATCCATGCCCAGATATAAAACTATGGTTACACTTACTGTTACCGATATGTCCGAAAAATCTTCCAGGACAGCTAAGCGAGAAATTAGTGGCTAACCGTTTAACCAGAAAGATTAAAAAGCCCCTCTTCCTCAGTTGTTCCAAGAAAACCTCCAATGTACGGGAGTGGAATTTTTGGGTAAAAAGGCAACAATTTCAAATCACCATCACTTTACACTAAAACATCTGGGTGAAAATATTGTTACCAGTAAGAATGACCAAGGTTTTCCCCCCAAATCATTTTCCAGGACAGCTACATGAGAGGATAAACATAACATGCCTGGGAGTGAGTCAATGTATGCTGAAATAGTGTCACCAATTCAGGCCACGGAACTCTAGAAGGCACTGAGCCCTAAACAAGACTAGAAGTTGGGTAGAACTCTTGCCAATCCAATTTCCAGAAAACCTTAAATTGCTGTCACCTTTACCTTAAGGGTTTACTCACTTGTTTAATCCTGAACAAATCATTTGCGATGCTCACTAAGAAATGGCAAGGCATACATAACCCAAAAGAAGAAGTTGCTTGTCCTGGTGAAATAGGGACAAGGTGGTACATGGATGGACAGAGGGAAATAAATCGTCCATGACACTACAAGCTTTAGTCACCACATGTGAAATTGTTAAAATGGATTTTCAGGTTTCCTGTCACTTTAAAAAAAAGTTGGTTGGGACCAAGCTGGTCCAAAGAAACTTTTAACCAAGTGCTGCACTGGCTGTTATAAGTGCTATATAAAATTGCATACAGTGCTGCGTTTCAGCTGGGTGACAGACTTCCTGTCTCACACACAGAACAATGCAGAGACGGTCTATCTAAGCGGTGCTCAATCATTCATGTGCAGCTTTGTATTCTGTGAAGGCCAATCAGAGGAAGCTTTGTATATAAAGTCGGATGGGTGGGCCAACATCACGCTCCCCAACTCAGTCGGAGGAAGCTTTGTATTCAGAGTGCCGCCCAAAGAAACTCTGTATTGTTCCAGGTGTGAGACAGGAAGTAGGTCACACAGCCAGAGCCCAGCACTGTGTACTGTATGTAGCAGAAAGAACATTTTCCTTTATAACTCCTTTCACCTTAATGCAATCTATGCATTAAGACGAAAAAAAAACATCTGCTGTTGCCGCCCCGCTATGGCCGCGCGCTGTATCACAGGAGTGCGCCCGCAATTAGGGACCACCATGCGAGCTCTCGCATGACTGTGGTGACTAATTGCGGGGGAGGACCAAGACAGCCCCCGAGGGACCCCAGAAGATATGGATCAGGGGCACAATGAACTGCACAGTGGAGGTTAGTATGACATGTTATTTAAAAAAATAAAATCCTTTACAAACCCTTAAAGCTACATGCAGTACACACAGTGTCTAGAGACACTGCAGCAGTTAAGGAGATAGTTGGTCCAAACAAAATAAAGCAGAGGTAACATGAGAAATCTGCTTTAGGGCAAACCAATGACAACTGAAAGCACACCATCCAAGCACATCAATTTGATAAAAGCATACCCTTACACATGGACATCATAAAAACCCTTATGCAAATAACAGATTCTAATCCTAATAGAACCATGATACAATTCTCATACAAAGCTTGCTAGATGAATCCGAAAGCTTGATTATACAACCCCAGCATTCTAGAAAAGCGTTGCTTAGAGCCCAGTAACCACCTAAAGCAATGTTTCTCAACTCCAGTCATCAAGTACCCACGACAGGACAGGTTTTCCCTCAGATGAAACAGCTGTGGTAATTACTAAGGCAGTGAAACTGATCAAATTACCTTTGAAAAAAAATGGAAAGCCTAATGGCCCATACACACGATCCAAATATCGGACGAAAACGATCGTCCGATGATGGATCGTACGATTTTCAGATCGTGTGTACACTACTTTCGACAGCCGATCACGACCGTTCATCCGATTAAATTCGATCGGACAAGGGGCGTGGCCTGGCAAGCAATGGAGTAAGACGCGTGGTGGAGGAGCTCCTCTTGTAACAGATCCTGTATGCCAGTCTGCTTGATCGTTTTGGATCCTACCTTGCTCAGACAGAGATCGGAGGACTGCGGGAGCAGGGACAAGCATGTCACCGACAAGGAAGTCCACCGCAGCAATAGACAAGCTGGCTAAGTTCCGCCACGATGGGGAGGAGGACCAGGCCAAAGATGGCGCCGGCGAGGAGCAGGCAGAGGATCGCCATGCGGCTGAGACAGCCAAGGTGCTGGAGGCCATCGCTGCACTACAGGGCACCCTTACTGCCAAAATAGATGAGGTTAAAATAGACATCTCACTTATGAGGCAAGATTTGGCTGCGGTGAGGGACAGGGTTACAGAGGCGGAGACCCGGATTGGTGAGGCGGAGGACATCTTACACCCTATGCAGCAGGACATGGAGGAGCTGAGGAGACAGGTACACCAGCTCCACTCCCACCAGGACGAAATGGAGAATAGACTTAGGCGCTGTAATCTGCGCTTCATTGGAATGCCAGAAAGAGTAGAAGGCAGAGACCCGGTCGGGTACCTGGAAAATCTCCTAATCAGCACATACGGCAGAGAGGCGTTCTCAGTGATGTTCGCGGTGGAGAGGGCCCACCGAATCCCGGCAAAGCCTCCGCCCGAGGGGGCTCCCCCCCGCACATTTATTGCTAAATTCCTCAACTTCAGGGACAGGGACACCATTATGCGGCTATCCAGAGAAAAGGGGAATATACAGTTGGGCAATGGGCATGTGGCGGTGTTCCCGGATTTCTCCAACGAAGTTCAGAAGAAAAGATCACAATTCCAGGATGTGAAACGCCGTCTCCGGGTGCTGCACCTCAAGTACTCCATGCTATTCCCGGCCCGTCTCAGAGTGGAGGAGGATGGAAGAGCACAATTCTTTGATACCCCCGCAGCGGCTGCAGCGTGGCTGGATCGAAAAGGACGGAGAGAGTAGCAAGAAACGTGGCTGTCAGTGAGTACTTTGCACGGGGGAGGGGGGGGGAAGCTTCCCAGTGTCTGACACAGTATACGATGGGTGTCCGGGATGGGAGTGGGCCCGTGTCCCACACAGTGGACTTCCTGGACTGTGTTGGAATGCGCATAGAGCTCCTGGATCCCCCCCCTTGTTATTGTTTTTTCCCCCATTCCCCCTCTCCCGTGTTCTGGGGGTGATATCATGCGGCCCCCCCCCCCCCCCTTCCCTGCTGGGGTTTAATTTTTCCCTCTTTGCTGTGGAGGATCATCTCAGTTTGTGGCCCGTGCGTGAGATTCGGGCGCGGGGGGGGGGGGGGTCAATTATTTTTTTTTCTTCTTTCCCTCTTTTACTTTTTTAAATCTTTCTTATTTTGGAGCCTGATTAATGGGCGACTGAGGAGGGAATGAGGACGTCTACTTCAAATTGTAACTACAGGCAGCTACATGGCATGCAGACACGCATGAGGTTTATTATCCTGCACATGCAAGAGGAGCTCAAACCAGACACTTGCTTGGGGAGTTTTGATACCCCCCGCGTTGGATCCACATCTTGTTCAGTGGACAATCGCTCACCTACAAGTACTATATGATGCTGATGTTAGCTCAATGCTGAGCACAAGAACTGCGCCTCCTGCTGGTCCAAACAGCAGGAAGAATATGTTTTTTTTTCTTTTTTTTCGCATCACTGTTATGTTTGGGAGTCTAATGCAATGCCTTCACCAAGTTCGGGGGGTGATGGGCTGGGAGGGGGGAAGGTTGCCTTCGGGCGGGCCACCGTTGTGGCCTTCAGGGATTTGAAATGTGTTTAAAAAGCATGTTAGAGATGTGTCAGGGCATATATTGCTATACGTAAGGATAGATATGATTTCTGTATTTTTACCTGGAGATCTGCGGGACTGGACAGTCCGGCGGGGGAATATGTACCAAGGGGAGTCATGACAACGATTAAGTACCTGACGTGGAACGTCAGAGGCTTGAGAGATAAAATCAAACGCACGGCAGCTCTAGCATATCTAAAAGCACAAAAGGCAAATGTTATAGCCTTAACTGAGACCCATGTTACAGGACACCTACAGGCTGCATTGAAGCGTCCGTGGATAGGCTGGGCGTATCACAGCACACATACCAGCTTCTCCAGGGGGGTGTCACTACTGATTACTAAGGCCACCCCATTCGAATTGTTGACACTAGAGTCGGACCCACAGGGGAAGCACCTCTTTGTACATGCACTTATTGGTGGGGACCCAGTGGTACTGATTGTGTGCTACATCCCCCCCCCCTACAGTTCGGAACTTGTGACTGCGGGGTTGGCATTTATGGCTAAGCACCCAGCCGCCCCTGCTGTATGGATGGGGGATTTTAATATGGTCATGGATCCATATTTGGATCGACCGGTGGGTGGCGGGGGGGGACTGGATGTTCCCAGACAGACCAGACTGAGCCGACTGATTCAAGAATTTGCTCTGGTGGATGTGTGGCGGCATAGGAACCCAGGGGCTAGAGCATACACTTGCCACTCGACTAGTCACGCTACCATGTCGCGTATAGACTATATTCTCATGTCGAGGCCTCTGCTGTCAAGGGTGGTTGGGGCCGGGTTTGCACCCCGGCACTATCGGACCATGCCCCATGCTGGGTCCAGTTGTCCCTGCAAGGGAGGGCCCCTAGGAGAATGTGGAGACTTAACCCTTTTTGGCTGACTACCCTGACAGACCACGAGGATATAGAGAGAGAATTGAACTTTTTTTTCTCTGGGGATCGAGACCCGACGTGGACCAATGACCATTGGGATGCATTTAAACTACACGCACGTAGACTATTAGACCTCAGGATCAATAGGTTGAAGGCGTCCTCCAGGGAAATAGTAGATATGGCGGGGACCACGCTGCGGGACCTCGAGGAGGCTTATAATACCCAGCCATCTGTGGAAAACCTTACCAGGGTGAAACTACAGTCCAGGGTGGTGTCGCAACTAATGATAGAAAAGGCTAAACAAAGCGTATTCTTCTGCAAAACCAGAGTGTACGAACATGGGGAGAAGGCAGGAAAGATGTTGGCCTACCTGGCGCATCTGGAAGATAGGCCCCCGGTTGTGGTCTCTCTGGCGGAGCCGGATGGCTCTGTCATTACGGACCCCTCAACGGTAGCAGATAAATTTAAACAATTCTACGAAGATCTGTATAGGTCTCAGTGTCAAAACACCCCCCAAGAAATTAGAGAGTACTTGCATAGGCTACAATTTCCCAGATTGAACCCGGAGCAATTTAAAATGATGGAAGCCCCCATAACCACCCAAGACATTGCGGATGCAGTATCACAGTTGGCGAAGTCCAAGGCGCCGGGCCTTGATGGCCTGCCCCTGGAATTCTACACAACATACTCAGAAACCCTGATCCCTAGACTTAAAATTCTGTTTCACTCCATATTTGCCACGGGGGTGCTTCCCCCATCAATGCAGGAGGCCCAGATCATAGTTCTTCCCAAGCCGGGCAAGGATGCAAGATACCCAGAGTCTTATAGGCCAATATCCCTTTTACCAGTAGATATCAAAATCCTTGCTAAGATTCTGTCCTCCAGGCTGAATACTGTGATCCTTTCCCTGATACATCCGGATCAGACCGGATTTATGCCGGGAAAAACACAGCCATGAACATACGTCGGCTGTTCATGAATATTCAAGCACAACACGACCATATAGGCAGCAGAGTAGTGGTGGCACTAGACACGGCCAAGGCATTCGATTCCGTCGAATGGCCGTATTTATGGGAATGCCTGCGGTGTTTTGGGTTCGGCCCTAATTTTATTAAGTGGGTTCAGCTCCTTTACCATACCCCTAAAGCCAGGATATTTGTTAATGGATGGCTCTCGGAACAGATCTCCCTGGAGAGAGGTACGAGACAGGGGTGCCCCCTCTCTCCACTCCTCTATGCCTTGGCGGCGGAGCCCTTGGCTATGGCTATTAGATCAGATCCAGAGGTGGTGGGACTTAAGAAAGGTGACAACTGGGACAAGATAGGGATGTATGCGGACGATACGGTCCTCTACTTAGCGGACCAGGGCCCATCCCTAAGGGCGGCATTGGCAATAATAGAGGAAGCGGGCCGTTTCTCGGGGTTGAGGATTAATTGGGACAAATCTAAAATTCTCCCCTTGGATCTGTTCCCCCCACGGGAGATGACCCCGGAGCTGCCGCTACAAAGAGTGGCAGTGGTTAAATATTTAGGGGTATTGGTCACCAGGGACCTGCAGGAGTATGTGTCTTTAAATGTGGATCCTCTATTTGCGACTATTAAATCCAGAACCCAGGCCTGGGCGAGACTACCTTTAGGAGTAATGGGGAGAATCAATCTAGTTAAGATGATCTTACTGCCCAAAATTCTGTATATGGTGTGGCACGCTCCCCTATACCTCCCTATGAGGATCTTTAAGCAGATGGAGGCAATATTGAACTCCTTTGTTTGGGGCTCGGGCAGACATAAGCTAGCATGGAACATACTTAAAAATCCCACACTGGAGGGGGGTTGCTCCCTGCCGGATCTCCAGGATTATTATGTGGCAGCACAGCTATCGCACCTATACCACTATAATAAATCTGAGACACGGAGATATAGCTTGTTAGTCTGTAACAGACCAGGAAGTGCCTTACACACCCCCTGCCAGGCGGTGTTCAGGAAGGGGAGGGGGGGGTGCACGACGTTGCAGTTTGGAGCCAAAATGCTATTGCACCATCAGAGAGTATGGGATATAGCCCTTAAAAAACAGAACCGGTCACACGTGCATTCACACACACCACTGTGGAGTAACGGGGCCCTGCCCGAGCTGGACTCGGTACCGGACACCCGACTATGGGCCTCTTATGGAGTGTTATATCTGTCCCAGGTTTTGGAGACGAACGGTATTAAACCATTCTCGGTGTTACGGGGGGAGTTCTCCCTACCGCAGCAGTTTATATTCAGGTACTTGCAGCTTAGGCACGCACTTAGGACACAGATGACTGAGGCGACACCAGATCTTAGTACCCCGCCGGTATTGGATGTTATCTTTGGAGCTGATTCGACCAAACTTATATCCAATATATACTACGCGATTAGACAGCACAAGATAAACAGAGTGGTTCAGACAGCGCGAACTCAGTGGGAGCGAGACGTGGGACCGATTGAGACAGAGGACTGGGGAGAAGTTATGGAGGGGGTGAAGGCTGTATCCCCTAAGATCTCAGATAGACTGACTCAATTGTACATACTTCACCAGGCTTATCTTACACCTGTAAGACTGGCGAAGTTTCAACCCACAAGGAGCCCATTGTGCCCTAGATGTTCAGCGGTGGAGGGAACATTCTTCCATATGCTATGGCAGTGTTCAGATATACAGGCATACTGGCTGCAAGTGACACACTTCTTACATGATAATATGGGAACACCGGTGGGGATGGATCCGAAACTTTGCCTTTTAGGGTTAATACCTGATGTGGAGGCCGATAAATACCAGACCATATTTATGTGTGAATCACTATTTTTAGCTAGAAAAGCAGTAGCAAAGGTCTGAATGCAGGCAATGGCCCCGACACTGAGAGATTGGAAAAAAGAAATTAACGCTGTACTGCCTTATAGAAAAATGATTTATAAACACAGGGGGCGCCCTCAGAAGTTTGATAATGTCTGGGATCGTTGGCTGGAGGATGGGGAGACGTGCACTGAATAATTTGAGGATGTTAATTGGGTATGGGACCATGGGGAGGGGGGAGCTGAGTTAGACTAAAGGTGTGATTAGGAACCCATTAGACGTCATTTGGGGCTGTTACCACAAATAGGCTTAGGAGACATAACGGATGTAAGGGAGGAATATGTATACCTGACATGCACTGTATGTTATGACGTAATGGAAACTGTATTCTATATCCTGTTGTACTTGTACACATCTCAATAAACTTGCTTTTCTGGTTAAAAAAAAATTCGATCGGACAAGCGCGAAAATTTTTCTCGTCCGATGTCCGCTTTTCGTTTAGTCAGTACAGCCGTCGTCCGACAATACAATACAAATACATTACAACACGTGACATCACTTCCGATCGTTTTTTTCCATCGTACGAGAATTTGTGAGTTTAAAAACCTATTTTATTTTACTTGCGATTATTAAGCGAAAAAAGTCGTACGATCCGTCGGCCGATATTCGGATCGTGTGTATGGGCCATTAGGCCTCTTACACACAGATCAGTTTTCCTTCAGGTTTTTCTTTTCAGTTTACCAAAACTATGTAGTACAAGGGCCTGCCTGATTGCATAAAAATTGAGACTCTTGAGGTTTGACCTCATATTAGATGGATTTGGTAAACTGAAAAGAAAAACCTGAAGAAAAACTGATCTGTGTGTAAGAGGCCTAAAAACATGACCCGTTGGAGGGACTTGAGGACTGAAGTTGAGAAACATTGACTAAAAGCAAGGTATTTTCTTTGGGCTTGCCTTTTCAGTTTTGAACGTAGAGGTAGACCCCAATTTAGTGTGCTCAGGAGGATACATTACTTCAGGGGTCTACAATATCCGGGCGCCAGGTCACAATTGCGACAAGAAATTGTGACCTGGCGCCCTGTGTCTCCGTGCGCCCCCACCTCAAATCACGGTGGGCCCGCAACGGCCGGTAATTGAGGCTGCGGCTTTGTGAAGTCCCAAGCTCTCCCTTCTGTGAGCTGGCGCCATCTGGTGGTGGCTGTTGGCATTACAAGTTAAACAGCAATTCTAATGTGTCATTCACTATTTTCACTGCCATCTCCTTCCCTCTAATTAGAACCCACAAACATATTTTTTTTTTTATTCCAACACCCTAGAGAATAAAATGGCGATCGCTGTAATACTTTGTCACGGCGTATTTGCACAGCGGTCTTACAGGCGCACTTTTTTTAATAAAAAAAAATAAAAAAAACAGTAAAGTTATCCCAATTTTTTTATATTGTGAAAGATAATGTTACGCCAAGTAAATTGATATCCAACATGTCAGGGTCCAAAATTGCGTCCGCTTGTGGAATGGCGACAAACTTTTACCCTTTAAAATCTACATAGGCGACGTTTAAAAAAAATCTACAGGTTGCATGTTTTGAGTTGCAGAGGAGGTCTAGAGCTAAAATTATTGCTCTCGCTCCAACGATCGCGGCGATACCTCACATGTGGTTTAAATACCGTTTACATATGTGGGCGCTACTCTTGTATGTGTTCGCTTCTGCGTGCAAGCTCGTTGGGACAGTGTGCGTTTTCTGGCTCCTAACTTTTTTTAGCTCGCTCCTAGATTCCAAGGAAATTTGTCAAACCCTGCATTACTTCCTGATGGCACCCCACCTTTTTCATAGAAGAGAGATTGTTTCAGAGTCTTGCTGTCTGGGCTCTGCACAGAACCTAGGACAGCAGTATGCCCTCCACTTCTGCAACCTGTATCATTCACTGGCCCGATGTCAAGCAGCATCAGTTACAGGCTGAAATTCAACTAGGTTGTAAACAATAGAGCACACCATCTTCCCCTCTATACCCTTTCTATGTTTTTTTAGCTGGACTTCCGTCCTACCCCTTTTGCGGAGAGGTACAGCGCTTCCACAACTGCAATGGGCCCTCCTCCTTCCACCTCCCCTGCCTTCTGGGACCTGTGTGTGGTCCCAGAAGACAGGTCTATTCAGAAAGCGCAGCACAACTTAAGCATGCACAGTAGGAAACCGGCTGTGAAGCCTGAAGGCTTACAAGGATCTAGTCACCTGAGGGGTGAGCCGACAACCACCATGATCAGAACCAGGGGGAACAAAACATAACTGTATACGCTTGGATCATCAGAAACATAAAAAAAAATAAGATAGGGAGGGAGGAGCCAATTATTGCTTGTGTAGCTGTCCCAGAAGAGGATTTGGTAAAAAAAAAAAAAAAAAAAAAAAAAAACTTACATATTAAGCAGAACAAGATCGCTTAAAACAAGCCATCCCTAGTCATGCCGTTTTAAGTATTTTATTCCTCAAAGAAAGTGAAAGGAAGGCGAGTTCGGTGATTGTGTTTTTGAGCTTTGAAGATTTTCTACACAATGTCTATGCCTACAAAGGCAAATGAGAGGGTTCTGAAGTGCCTTTTCTGCTAGCACTTTAACGTGTAAATGTAAAAAAATATTAAAGACCCATATTTAATATTTTTTTTGTTTTAGCTAGAGGACTAATATTAAGGCAATATTTAAACCCAATCACTAAAATTATTGGAAGAGCACACTGATGCCAGTCAGGCCACTGTTCTGCTTTTACATGTTGCAGCATGGAAGGCTAGGAGAGGATGTCCACTAATGCCTCGTTTCCACTGCACGGATCAGTTCGGGTCAGTAATTTTGGAGCGGTTCGGATGGGACCGATCTAATTGCGTGAGCGTTTCCACTGCACATCAGACCGTGAGGGACCATTCAGGGTTTAGAAAAAATTCCTAGCGCATCCACCAACCAGTGAGATGCATTTGTAGGTCCGCCCTAACCAAACCGTTACACTCCCTCTGGTCCCTCATCTGAAGCAGGCCCTTGCTGGTGCGGTACGGTTCGGTTTTACGGCACGCTTTCATAATGGAAACACCAAAAATAGCGTACCGTACCGAACCGATCAGTGGAAACGAGGCAATAATCGTATACTTCAAGAACCCCACCCACCATCTTCCCTAACTCCAGTGTCCCTCTTGCTCCCTCCATCTCTCGCCTCCATATTTCCCCCCATTCTCCTCCTCCCCCAACCAGCTCTACTGCCCTCTTCCTCTACCCCCGCCATCTCTCCTGCCCTCTTCCTCTACCCCCGCCATCTCTCCTGCCCTCTTCCTCTACCCCCGCCATCTCTCCTGCCCTCTTTCCTGCCCTCTCCACCCCCGCCATCTCTCCTGCCCTCTCTTCCTCTACCCCCACCATCTCTCCTGCCCCCCCCTCTACCCCCGCCATCTCTCCTGCCCCCCCTTCTACCCCAGCCATCTCTCCTGCCCCCCCCCTTCTACCCCAGCCATCTCTCCTGCCCCCCCCCCTTCTACCCCAGCCATCTCTCCTGCCCCCCCCTTCTACCCCAGCCATCTCTCCTGCCCCCCCCTTCTACCCCAGCCATCTCTCCTGCCCCCCCCTTCTACCCCCAGCCATCTCTCCTGCCCCCCCCCCTTCTACCCCAGCCATCTCTCCTGCCCCCCCCCCCCCCCATCTCTCCTGCCCCCCCCTCTACCCCCGCCATCTCTCCTGCCCTCTGTACCCCCTTCCATCTCTCCTGCCCTCTCTTCCTCTACCCCCGCCATCTCTCCTGCTCCCCCTCTACCACCGCCATCTCTCCTGCCCTCTCTTTCCTCTACACCCTTCCATCTCGCCCGCCCTCTCTCCCTCTACACCCTTCCATCTCCGTCTACACCCTTCCATCTCGCCCCGCCCTCTCTCCCTCTACACCCTTCCATCTCGCCCGCCTCTCTCTCCCTCTACACCCTTCCATCTCGCCCGCCCTCTCTCCCTCTACACCCTTCCATCTCGCCCGCCCTCTCTCCCTCTACACCCTTCCATCTCGCCCGCCCTCTCTCCCTCTACACCCTTCCATCTCGCCCGCCCTCTCTCCCTCTACACCCTTCCATCTCGCCCGCCCTCTCTCCCTCTACACCCTTCCATCTCGCCCGCCCTCTCTCCCTCTACACCCTTCCATCTCGCCCGCCCTCTCTCCCTCTACACCCTTCCATCTCGCCCGCCCTCTCTCCCTCTACACCCTTCCATCTCGCCCGCCCTCTCTCCCTCTACACCCTTCCATCTCGCCCGCCCTCTCTCCCTCTACACCCTTCCATCTCGCCCGCCCTCTCTCCCTCTACACCCTTCCATCTCGCCCGCCCTCTCTCCCTCTACACCCTTCCATCTCGCCCGCCCTCTCTCCCTCTACACCCTTCCATCTCGCCCGCCCTCTCTCCCTCTACACCCTTCCATCTCGCCCGCCCTCTCTCCCTCTACACCCTTCCATCTCGCCCGCCCTCTCTCCCTCTACACCCTTCCATCTCGCCCGCCCTCTCTCCCTCTACACCCTTCCATCTCGCCCGCCCTCTCTCCCTCTACACCCTTCCATCTCGCCCGCCCTCTCTCCCTCTACACCCTTCCATCTCGCCCGCCCTCTCTCCCTCTACACCCTTCCATCTCGCCCGCCCTCTCTCCCTCTACACCCTTCCATCTCGCCCGCCCTCTCTCCCTCTACACCCTTCCATCTCGCCCGCCCTCTCTCCCTCTACACCCTTCCATCTCGCCCGCCCTCTCTCCCTCTACACCCTTCCATCTCGCCCGCCCTCTCTCCCTCTACACCCTTCCATCTCTCCCGCCCTCTCTTTCTCTACACCCTTCCATCTCGCCTGCCCTTTCTTCCTCTACACCCTTCCATCTCTCCTGCCCTCTCTTCCTCTACACCCTTCCATCTCGCCCGCCCTCTCTCCCTCTACACCCTTCCATCTCGCCCGCCCTCTCTCCCTCTACACCCTTCCATCTCGCCCGCCCCTCTCTCCCTCTACACCCTTCCATCTCGCCCGCCCTCTCTCCCTCTACACCCTTCCATCTCGCCCGCCCTCTCTCCCTCTACACCCTTCCATCTCGCCCGCCCTCTCTCCCTCTACACCCTTCCATCTCTCCCGCCCTCTCTTTCTCTACACCCTTCCATCTCGCCTGCCCACTCTTCCTCAACACCCTTCCATCTCGCCTGCCCTTTCTTCCTCTACACCCTTCCATCTCTCCTGCCCTCTCTTCCTCTACACCCTTCCATCTCTCCTGCCCTCTTCCTCTACACCCTTCCATCTCTCCTGCCCTCTCTTCCTCTACACTCTTCCATCTCTCCTGCCCTCTCTTCCTCTACACTCTTCCATCTCTCCTGCCCTCTCTTCCTCTACACCCTGCCCTCTCTCCTGCCCTCTCTTCCTCTACACCCTGCCCTCTCTTCCTCTACACTCTTCCATCTCTCCTGCCCTCTCTTCCTCTACACCCTGCCATCTCTCCTGCCCTCTCTCCCTCAACACCCTTCCATCTCTCCTGCCCTCTTCCTCTACACCCTTCCATATTGCCTGCCCTCTCTTCCCACATCCCCCCTCCATCTCTCCTCACTCACCCCTCCTGGCATCTCTTCCCCCATTCCTTCCTTCTCTCCCGCTCTTTTTCTCCTATATTTCCATCTTTCTTCCCTCATCCTCTCTATGATCCCTCGTGGTCTCTTCCCATCCATCTCCCCATACAGAAGCAGTGCCCGGCGTGTTCTAAAATATAACTAATGAAGGACAATCGATACTCGCTCTGCACACCCTTCCCTCCCTTTGTACGACTCCTCTCTGCCATCCAATACGTATACGGCCCAGTCCTGATAAAAGCCCAAGGTGCAAGGACTATTTATCCCTCAGCCGGTAGGTGTGAGTAGGATGCCGAGATCCGCGCTTCTTCTTCGAAGGTGAGCCTGCGTCCATAGATGGCCTAGGCCGGTCACACCCCCCTCGACCTTGGACACACGCATCCCGTCGTAAACCCTCCTAAACCGATCTTACCCGCTTCTATCCCGACGGGCAGCTCCGTCCCGTCCCCGTTATCGAATGTATCCGCCATCTTCTAGCTGCTCAGTGACCCTCCGTGCACACGACAAAGTACACGCGCTGAAAGACCTAGTCTCGCGAGACCGGAGGCGATAGCTCGAGCGTGATTCAAGCCGCCGAGAGTGTCCGCCCAGAAACAACAAAGCTTTATTGCTAGGAGAACAAAGAACAAATCCTTTACGTTAGCCACCAAAGAGGGCGGGAATAAAGCACTTTTGTCTGCTACAGACAGAGCCCAAAATGGTGTTCAAGAACACTAAGTAAACTTCCTAAGAGAATTACACGGCTCAAGCACTGCATATAATAAACAACTGGCATTTTTATACTTTTAGAATTATGTATTGGGTTGAATAAAACATTTTTCTGGCATTATGGCCCCTTTTAACCATTCAATACAGGGCACCCCCCCCCCCCTCCTGCCTAGGCCAATTTTCAGCTTTCACACTTTAAATGACAATTGCGCGGTCATGCAACACTGTAGCCAAACTACATTTTTATCATTTTTTTTTAGACCAATAGAGCTCTATTTGAATGGTATTTAATCACCACTTGTGTTGCTAAACAAACGGAAAAAGACAGAATATTTGGAAGCAAAAAAGTTTTTCTTTGTTTCTGTTATAACATTTTGTTGATGAGGCTGCACTGACATAGCTCCCAACTGTCCCTGATTTGGAACAAAGTCCCTCTGTCCCCCCTAGGGGTGCCACCTTTTCTTCAAGCCAAACCCGAACATTTAAGTGGCCTGGGACATCTTTGGGTACCCTCAAGGAGAGCAGTAATGCGGTGCGCAAAGCGTGCCGCAGCGAGCAGTGGGTGTGGCCAAATTGTTCTTGCTGACATTATTGTGATGCCAACCTGCCCCCAGATAGCCACCTGCAGCTCCCGAATGGCAACAGATTTGTGTGTGACTATCTTGGTTACATGGGGAGCCACAGCCTGGTCTGAGTAATGTGTCCGGGTTTCAGTCCACCTGAAAACTGGACATAAGTTTCAAAACCTAGACTGTCCGGGTCAATGGCAACCCTAGGAGCTTCCCTTTTTGGGTGGAGCTCTGTTTTAAGCAGCTACAGCAACAGGTTTATTTTCCTTTTGTGTTTGAACCATAGGAAAATGCTGCTATTGACAGCTTGGTCTGCATGTAAATGTGGAGAAAATTGCATGTAAGAAAAATAAAAGAAGAATAAGGCCTCATTCATACATAGTCTGGTCTGAATAAAGTGTCCGGGTTTCAGGCAGTCTGAAACCCAAACGCATGATTCCAAACCCGAACTGGGTGAATCCTGGACAGGTTGCAACCCTAGTCCCCCCTTCCTCCTCATTTGTCCCTTATCTATATCTATAGCCTATATATCTATAGTGCTACCCCATATGGGAGCCGCTGGTGAATTTGGTCTGTCTCCCACCTAGGGTGACCACATTTTCAAACTACAATTCAGGGACACCCCCCTTCCCAAAAATCAGCTTGTGCTGTAACAAATCACTGCACAATGATTGGACACAAGAGGTGGGATTTATGATTTCTCCAATCACAAACAGGGGGCAGGGATTGTGCGCCTCCAGGCATTCCCGGCCAGGACAAGTTCTGTCTGTGAGTAAAGTGGTGATGTGGCAGCCTTTTTTGGGGGCATCAGATTGGCCCGGGGGGGGGGGATGGGTGTGTCAGTTTCATTCCGGGACACTGTATTGTCCTGGAATGAAGGTGCCCGGGAGAGACCTGCAAAATGCGGGACTGTCCCAGGTAATCCGGGACATGTGGTCACCCTACTCCCACCCTGCACAGCCAATTTACAGACACACTAAGTCATGAAACAGTCCTTGTACTTTGTTTTAGTTTTATTAGGGCAGTGTTTCTCAATTCCAGTCCTCACGCCCCCCCCCCCCCCCCCCCCCCCCAACAGGTCATGTTTTCAGGATTTCCCTCAGATGAAAAGGCTGTGGGAATTACTAAGGCAGTGAAACTGATCAAATCACCTGTGCAAAATAATGGAAATCCTGAAAACCTGACCTGTTGGGGGGGGCGTGAGGACTGGAATTGAGAAACACTGTATTACAGGAATAAAACTTGGATGGGGATGGGGTACATATGGGTGCCCACTTGATTGAAGAAATATATAGGGACTGAACTATATACACTCACATATTTATAACCTCTTCCCTTTCACCTTCAGCACACACACTTGCTTGCAGTCTATCACTCACAGGACCAGCTAGCACTGATGTGGGGATCTGACACTGACCCTGTCAGGCCCAAAGCAAATGCTCTTTGCAGACAGTGACCGCGGACCCATATGTTGTAGCAAAAATATGGTAGTCCTTGGTGCTAGCTGTCCCACATATGACTACTGCTCCCAGTACCACCTCTTCAGGCCCTGCCAGCCCTCCTGGTTGCAGCTGCCTCTTTCTACTGCCCGTGCCAACACACCACAGTCCTCCTGACTGGCTCTGCACCCACCCCAGGCTGCTCCATCCCAGTCTTCTCAAGCGTGTATCCCAAGCCTCCCAACTGTGTCACCCACCAGCCCTCCTGGCTGTTCCTGTTGCTCCTGGAGACTTGCCCAGCAGTGTTCTCCCACTGCCCTCTCCTTGCTCCCCGTGCCTCCTGGCCAGTACACTTCAGTGGTTTTGGGAAGGTCCTGTCCACACCTAAGTACATGCCCAAGGTCACACACCCCCCCCCCAAGACTTGGGAGCTCCCTAAAAGGCAACAACAGCCTAACACTCCATCTCCAGCTTCCACCCGAACACAACTCCTGCCCAGCTGGGCTGACCCTGAGTTTTTAAGGGGGCCTGCCACCTGGCAATCCAAGTTAGGGATTGGTCCAGGCCCTCAGAGTACTCCAGCATACCTTACCTCCCCTCCCATTGTTCTAGAAGGTTCCAGAACATTTGAGAAGTAGGGGGAGGTCTCAGTGATGCTGCCTGTGAGTCATCCAGCTCTTCCTGGATTTCTGCCCAACCCAGGACAAACACAGACAGGCTTGGTACACTTACACAAAAAATAAACTATCTACACTTTCTTGGGGCGGTTGATTTGTACATTTGTTGATGTGACCGTTTAATTCCTGTTACTTGATCGTATTATATGTTCTGTGTCATTTACTTGGGTTGTAAACTGTATCCCCTTTGAAAATAAAGGAATTACACACACAAAAAAAAAGTAGTTTTTAAAGGTGCAGTCATTTTAATGATGCTTAAAGTGAAACAATACAAATAAAAAAATCCTTTATTCTAGTGCCTGGGGGTCCCCTTAGTCTGCCTAAAAAGTGGTGCATCTGTACAGTGTATAGAACTTGCTGCAGCAAAACTGACATTTCAAAATATATATATATATATTTTTAATGTACTTCCAGGCTGCAAGCTATTGCTGGCACCCAGCAATACAAAAAAAGGCCCTTTGGGTCTGGTATGTATTTTAAGGGAGAGCCCACACCAATTTATTTTAGAGTGGGGTCCCCCCAAAATCCATTCCAGAACCTTATCCGAACATGCAGCCCAGCCTGGTCAGGAAAGGGGGGGGGGTGCGAGCGAGGCCTCATGCACTCAACATGGTGGGAGGGTGCTTTGGGTAGGGGGACTCTGGGGTACACTGAGTTCCCAGCATAGCTAGAGAACTGACCACGATGTGATCTCCTACTTCGCATGGTCAGTTTTTAATTGGAAAGCAATGGAACTAGCAGGAACACATAAAGGAAGCAATACAAATAGAACAGGATGCTTTCTCATAAAAGTACATGGTATAGCAGGCACATATCTGATATATGAAGTGTTGGGGTAATAAGTCATTGGCCTTTTATTTGGAAAATGTATCATCCCCACATGGGTGTGGCCCCTTGTTAGAATTAAGTTCACCTGCTGGTGGCACTGTGCTGCTCTGTGATGTTTGCTGCAGTTCCTATGTCCACCAGTAGGTGTCTCCGAGACACCAGAAAGTCCCGATCAACCACACCTGTTTCCTGAGGGCAGGTGGTTATTTAAGGTGGCTCCTCCTTTTCCCTGGTGCATCACAATTCTGATTGCCTCCTTGCTGCCAGTTCGTTCCTGATTACCTGATCCATCCTGTATCCCTCTGCCTTGGTCCTGCTCCCTGCCCTAGTCAGGGCCGGATTAACAGAGGGGCTGATGGAGCTGCAGCTCCAGGCCCCTTTCTCAAGATAGGCCCATTTGCCCCCAAAAAAATAAAAAAAGTTTTTTTTTTTTTTTTTTTTTTTAGATCGACTTCAGGGGTTGTAGCTCGATGACCAGAGGTCACAGAAACCCCACATTTGGGGGATAGTCAGTTGAAGACCTACCCCACAACCGGTCAAAATATGGGATGGCTATCATTTATGGTTCCGGAGATACGGGCCTGCTTGCACAGCCTGTCAGAAGCTACATACAGAGCAGCCATTATAAATACAAGCTGACACACTGCAGCAGACTGAGAAAAAAAATCATCATTTGTTTTTTGCTAGAAAATTCCTCTATGGAGGTCTTTGCAACTTTTTATGTTGCACGGTATAGAGCTGCACGATTCTGGCTAAAACGACAACTGCCATTTTTTTGCTTAGAAGAGAGATCACGATTCTCTCACGATTCGTACGGCATGACATCATCTTTCACATTAAAATGAAAAAAAAAAAAATGGGCTAACTTTACTGTTTTGTTTTTATGGTTTTTATTATTCATTGAAGTAGGCAAATGCAGCGTGACATAAAATATTGCAGCAATTGCCATTTTTGTCTCTGCTAAAATATATATAATGTTTGGCGGATCCAAGTAATTTTCTAGCAAAAAATATTGGTTTTTAACCTAAACAAGTGTTGGACTTTAAGTGGTTACATTTCTTGCATTTACACACAGAAGTTTGATCTAAAAAGGAAGTTGGTTACAATGGGGCTGATTTACCAAGCCTGTGCGCCAAGACTCATGGTGCACAAGCAGGAGTAAACCTGTTTTTGAGATTTACAAAAGAAACACGCTGCCAGTGCAGCGTGTTTCCTCATTTACTAAAGTGCCTAATGCGCCCAGGAGAGGGCGAACAGCACGCCAGTACAGAGCTGGCGTGCGGCATTTAGTAATGTAAACATCGGGGATTCGGGCGGGAGTTTATGAGGGGAGGGAGGGGGGTGATGCAGGGGAAGTGTAGTGACATGTGTTTAAACTTGTGTGGCGGGCCGATTTGAAAGGGAAAGTGACTTTTGGGACCCGATCCCCGTGCCCTTGCAAAGTACGCTAGAACCTCGGAAGGTTCACTTGCATACTGGGCATGCGCAGAGGGAAAAATCGGAGCTTACCGCGCGCCTCTTCAGTACGCCGGGAAATCCTTGGTAAATACCAGGCGGCGTAGCAGTGTTTGCACTGCCTGGAGCGGCGCACGGCAAGCTCCGAGCTGTTCTCGGGCTGCGCTGACACTGAAGGGGAACTCCGCGCCAAATTTCAAATGTGAAACCGGCGCGGCTTCCCCCCCAGGGGTACAATAGGCTCTCCGGCTTGGTCCGGAACGTGAGGGGTTAACTCACGCCAAAATCGGCGTGGGGTTCCCCCCCAGATCCGTACCAAGCCCTCATCCCAGGCATGCAGTCTGGCCGGACAGGAATGGGGGTGGGGACGAGCGAGCGCCCCCCCCCCTCCTGAGCCGTACCAGACCACATGCCCTCGACATGGGGGAGTGTGTGCTTTGGGGGAGGGGGGCGCTGCCCCCCCACCCCAAAGCACTCTTGTCCCCATGTCGATCGGGACAAGAGCCTCTTCCCGACAACCCTAGCCATTGGTTGTCGGGGTATGCGGGCGGGAGCCAATCAGAATCTGGGAGCCCCGTTTAATAAGGTGGCCCCCAGATTTCGGGCCCCCACCCTATGTGAATGAGTATGGGGTACATCGTACCCCTACCCATTCACCTGGTGAACGTGGTTTTAACTTTGAGGGTCTTCTGCCGCCGCCCCCTTCGAATTTTTTCGGCCTGGACGGGGGTCGCACATCCCATCCAGGACTTGGACGTGGCGGGCTTCTCGTCGCTCTCTTCTGCCGCTGCCCCCTTCACCACGAAGCTCCGTGCTTGTTTGATGAGGGCAGCGGGCTTCCGTCGTCTTCTCCGGGGCGAGGGTCGTACATCCCACCCCGGATTTCGTCGCCGGCTTCTGCCTGGCTCCTACTAGGGGCCATGGCTTCTTTTGCCGTCTTCCGCCGGAGGGCGCCACTCTCCGGGCTTCTCGTCGTTGTCTTCCGCCGCGGGGGCCAGGCCTTCTTCTTTGCCGCCCCCTTCGAATTTTTCGGCCTGGACGGGGGTCGCACATCCCATCCAGGACTTGGACGTGGCGGGCTTCTCGTCGCCGTCTTCTGCCGCTGCCCCCTTCACCACGAAGCTCCGTGCTTGTTTGATGAGGGCAGCGGGCTTCCGTCGTCTTCTCCGGGGCGAGGGTCGTACATCCCACCCCGGATTTCGTCGCCGGCTTCTGCCTGGCTCCAGACAGGAGCCAGCGGGCTTCTCGTCGCAGTCTTCCGCCGCGGGGTGACACTCGCGGGCTTCTTCTTCCATTCGATGTTGACACGGCGAGGTCCGGCGCTGAAATGCCTTCTGAGCGGCGGGCAAGGACTTATATTGGCATTGGGCGTGGGCGTGGTTATGCCAACATGTGACCTTAACCCATGTGACAGTGATGTGACGTGACATCACTGTCACATGGGTTAAGGTCACATGTTGGCATAACCACGCCCACGCCCAATGCCAATATAAGTCCTTGCCCGCCGCTCAGAAGGCATTTCAGCGCCGGACCTCGCCGTGTCAACATCGAATGGAAGAAGAAGCCCGCGAGTGTCACCCCGCGGCGGAAGACTGCGACGAGAAGCCCTGGCTCCTGTCTGGAGCCAGGCAGAAGACGGCGACGAAATCCGGGGTGGGATGTACGACCCTCGCCCCGGAGAAGACGACGGAAGCCCGCTGCCCTCATCAAACAAGCACGGAGCTTCGTGGTGAAGGGGGCAGCGGCAGAAGAGAGCGACGAGAAGCCCGCCACGTCCAAGTCCTGGATGGGATGTGCGACCCCCGTCCAGGCCGAAAAATTCGAAGGGGGCGGCAAAAAGAAGGCCTGGCCCCCGCGGCGGAAGACAACGACGAGAAGCCCGGAGAGTGGCGCCCTCCGGCGGAAGACGGCGAAACAAGCCCTGGCCTCGGGAGGAGCCAGGCAGAAGCGGAGGAGCCCGAGGTGGGGCGACACCCCCGTTGTTCTCCGCTGTTTTCGGCCGGCCCCCCCCGGATGTAAAAGAGCTTCATTTTGGAGTGGGGGCACAGTCGAGCATGGCGGAGAGCATGGGTGGGTGTTTCCCCCCCCGGGCAGAAGACGGCTAGAAGACCGAGGAGTGGCGACGCCCCCGTTGTTCTCCGCCATTTCCGCCGGCCCCCCCGGATGTAAAAGAGCGTGATTTGGGGTAGGGGGCCTGGCCGAACATGGCGGAGAGCATCGGTGGGTGTCTCTCTCCCCGGCGGAAGGCGGCGGCGAAGACCGGGGGGGGGTAGGTGTACCCCCCCGGCGGAAGGCGAAGACCGAGGAGGGGTTTCGCCCCCGTTGTTCTCCGCCATTTCCGCCGCCCCCCCCCGGATGTAAAAGAGCTTGATTTGGGGTAGGGGGCCTGGCCGAACATGGCCGAGAGCATCGGTGGGTGTCCCCCCCCGGCGGAAGGCGGCGGCGAAGACCGGTGCGGGGCTGGAGCCCCCCCGGCAGAAAACGTCTGGAAGACCGAGGTGCTCCGCCCCCGTTGTTCTCTGCTTTTTTCGGCCGGCCCCCCCCCGGATGTGAAAGAGCTTATTTTGGGGTGGGGGCCTGGCTGGACATGGCGGAGAGCATCGGTGGGTGTCCCCCCCCGGCAGAAGACGGCGAAGCCCGGGGCCCAATGGGCTGGTGGTGGGGGGTCCCGGCAGAAGACCCCCGGAGCTGACTAATAAATTATTTTTTTCTGTGTGTTTTTTTTGGTGTTTACACTTTTCCACCCGGTGAATGGGTAGGGGTACGATGTACCCCATACTCATTCACATAGGGTGGGGGGCCAGAATCTGGGGGCCCCCTTAATATAGGGGGCTCTCAGATTCTGATAAGCCCCCCGCCCGCATACCCCGACAACCAACGGCCAGGGTTGTCGGGAAGAGGCTCTTGTCCCGATCGACATGGGGACAAGAGTGCTTTGGGGTGGGGGGGCAGTGCCCCCCTCCCCCACAGCACACACTCCCCCATGTCGAGGGCATGTGGTCTGGTACGGCTCAGGAGGGGGGGGGCGCTCGCTCGTCCCCACCCCCATTCCTGTCCGGCCAGACTGCGTGCCTGGGAGAAGGGTTTGGTCTGGATCTGAGGGGGAACCCCACGCCGTTTTTTGGCGTGGGTTTAACCCCTTATGTTCCAGATCAAATCTAAGAGCCTGTTGTGCACCTGAAGGGGGACCCCCACGCCGTTTTTTTTTATAATTTGGGGTGGAGTTCCCCTTTATCCCGGTCCTGTCAGGGGGGGGGGAATGCCTGCTTGTCTGTCCCTACAATGTATGAACAGCGATCTGTCATTTCCCCTACACAGTCCCACCCCCTTTACAGTTAGAACACACCCAGGTAACATATTCAACCCCTTCCGCGCCCCTAGTGTTAACCCCTTCCCTGCCAGTGTCATTTTTATAGTAAGCAATGCATTTCTATACCATTGCTCGCTACAAAAATGCCAAATCTCACAAAAATGTGTCCGCCACAATGTCGCATTAGCCAGAAAAAACAATGATAGCCACCATTACTAGTAAAACAAAAAATTAGTCCAAAAAAACCCATAAGACCAACCCCTACTTAGAACTTTTGCCCAAACCAATCAAACGCTTATTGTGATTTTTTGCAACCAAAAATATGTCCAAGAATACTTATCGGCCTAAACTGAGGGCAAACATTTTTTGAATATATTTTGGGGGAGATTTATTATAGCAAACAGTAAAAAAGATGTTTTTTTAGTTACCAAATTGTCGCTATATTTTTGGGTCAAGCAAAAATAAGAAAAAACGCAGAGGTGATCAAATACCACCAACAAAAAAAAAAAAAAAATTTTTTAGGGGGGGGGGGGGAGGATGAGGACGCCAAATTTTTTTGGGGGCCACGTCGCACAGCCACGCAATTGTCAGTCAAAATGCAGTAGAAGCGTAGTGTTGAAATGCAAAAAATGGCCCCGTCAGTGACCAGTAATATGCTCTGGGGCTCAAGTGGTTACAAATTAAGAATACACTAAAGTTAGCCCAATTTATGGCCATAATGTGAAAGATGATGTTACACCGAGTAAATAGATACCCAACATGTTACACTTTAATATTGCACACACTCATGGAATGGCGCCAAACTTCAGTACTTGAAAATACCCATAGGCAACGCTTTTTTATGTGTTTCAGGTTACCAGTTTAGATTTACAGAGGAGGTCTAGTGCTAAAAGTATTGCTCTCGCTCTAACGTACGCTATGATACCTCACATGTGGGGTTTGAACGGGGGTTCAATATGTGGGCGGGGCTTACACATTTAAGGCCCGCCCACATATGGAAACATTCTTCAAACCACACATGTGAGGTATCATAGCGTGCGTAACAGCAAGAGGAATATTTATAGCACTAGACCTCATCTGTAAATCTAAACTGGTAACCGGAAACAATAAAAATGCTGCTTGTTCGCTTCTGACTGCGAGCTACTAGGGACAGGGGCTTTTAAATTATTACTATTTAGGTTTGTTACGTAAAAATTCTATAAGACCTCCCGTTCAGCTTGTAAAGCATCACTTCATGGGGACCAAAAAAAAATTAAACACCTCTAATGCTTTCATCCGCCATTGCAGATTTGATTCTGGTACTGCATTTCGAGTGAACTGGGCATGCTCGAACAGTTAGAAAAAGAAGTTGGAAGTTTCATCCTGAAAATGACTTGCATCTTTCTGAGCATGCTCAGAAAGCTGTTTTTTTGGCTTAGTAATTTAAGGACATCCTTAACAGGTGTAAGCAGTTACAAGTGCACACAAACTAGAGGCTGACATTTCTTCATGTGTTTCCAATTGGTTCATTAGCACACATGTTATAAAAAGCGTGGATACTGCACGTGTCAGCTGCCCCTCAGAGGGGGCAGATTTGCTGGCTGGAAGTAATGGCGGAGCGAAACAGAGATGTTTTGGAGCAAGTTTTGTATTTTTTGATGTTTTCTCTGCTACATAATTTTGCTAAATGTTTCTCAAGATGTTAATGACTAATGTTTTAATCCTGTGGGTCTATCCTGTTATTTCAAAAGCATGATTTTTTTTCCAATGACTGTGAAATAAACGTTGGTCTTTTTTGTTTTTAGGTGTTTTTATATATTTTTGGTGTGTTTCTTTGTAATTTTTTGTTTTGCTTTCCTTGTTTTGTGGACCAATAAAATTACTTTCAAATTTTGAAGTTTGTTTTGTGATATTTTTTTCCTGCTATGGATTTCAACCGCTGCAGCTGAACTAGTTTGGGCCTAAACCATCAAGTGTGATTTGTCTCTAAGCTCTTTCCTGGTGTGTATGCATGAAATGTTTAGTCACCAGAAAAGGAAGGACAAAGCGGTAAGTATTGTTTCCTAGAACTGATGTCCAGACTGACATTTTAAAGCACATGTGCAAGATGTAGGAAAAGCTGCAAACATGGCCTGTTGGAGGGGGGGTGGGGGGGTTGGTGGTGTATTGGTGGACAGGCTTGAAGTGCTGATTTACAGCGCTGTGCTTGAAACTAGCACAAGACAATCCTATTCTAATTGTGGGTTGTTTGAGGGAAGCCAATTGAGTGTTAGAACCCCTGCTAGTGTTTTTAGGCTGGGCTTTGTGTCCCTTTTCCTAAAATTGGCTTCACTTCCTGTCACACAGCTGAACAGGAAGTGAGGTTAAAACCCTACCAATGGTCTTTTCTTCGGGACACAGGTCAATCTAACTAGTGTCACCATTAAGCAAATTGCACTGCAGTGTACACCCCAAATGATTAGTTATTTTGGGGTTTAGTAAAGGCAAAGCCGTTCTGCAGTAGAAGCGTAGGCAATGAAAATCAGAAGGGAAGCACTGATGGTTTTTACTTCCAATCCCGCCAAGTTTTGAGTTTTCTTCCTTGCTTGTCCACTTGTAGTGCAAAGTGGATTTGCCTTTAGTAAATGGACCCCAAAGTCCAAGATTCCTACTAATTTGGGGTGTACACAGCAAAATGCCATTTCCAAAATGGGAAACTATTTATATTGATCTGTGTGTCCCCAACAAAACATTACTCAGGTGTTTCCCTCACTTCCTGTTTGGCTGTGTGGCAGGAAGTGAATGAATTAAGTAGAAAGTGACAACATTTGTGAGGTGTCTTTACCCTATCAGGGGTGCAGGCATCCCCAAAACAAACAAGAAAATAGTTGATTTAACATTGGGTGGTGTTTGTGGGGGTCCCTAACACACATTCATACATATTAGCAACGCTGGATCCTGGCCTATTGGCATGGTTATATTTTCTTAAGCCTCTCAATAAAATGATCTGAAATTTGGGGTTAAACTGGAACAATAATCATCACTTTTATTTTTTTGTTTTCTTTCATTTTGGATAGAGTTGGGGGAGGGGGGGGGTTAGAAGCTCTGTCAGTTTATTTTGTATTATCCCTGTCCGTTTGGGGAGATTGGCCTTCACTTCCTGCCCCATAGCCAAACAGGAAGTGATCGAAAAACTAGGCAAATTAAGGGCCCCCCCAGGTCCCCCCCCCACAGAACTTGTGTGTGTCCCCTGAAAATTCCTGGGTGGGTCATAAAAAAACAGGGTGTGGCCTTGACAGGAAGGGTGGGTCATTTTTCTATTAGGGGGTGCCAAAATTTGGTCAGGCCTAGGGAAGCACAAAACCTAAATATCCTACTGCATATTAGGGCTTATTTAGACCGGATCAAATTTACAGCATGTTTTTAGATTGTGGGAGGAAACCCGCACAGGGAGAACATGCAAACTCCAGGCAGATAGTGTCACGGGCGGGATTCGAACCAGCAACCCTTTTGCTGCTAGGTGAACATGCTACACACTACACTACTGTGCTGAACGAACATGATCGCAGCTGAAAGCATGAGATGTTTTTTTTTTACCAATTCCATGCTTTCCAGCCTGGAGGACAGATGTGGGGTCTAATTGACCCCGCCTTTCTCTATAAAGAGGACCTGTCACACACTAGTCCTATTACAAGGGATGTTTACATTCCTTGTAATAGGAAGAAAAGTGAAAAATAATTCCAAAAAAGGGACAAACAAGTGCAAAAAATGAAAATATTAAGTTAAAAAATAAAATAACAAAGGAATTTAAATGCTCCTGTCCCTAGTAGCTCGCACTCAGAAGCGAACACGCATGCAAGTCCCACCCACATATGTAAACATCCTTCAAACCCCACATGTGAGGTATCATAGCGTGCGTTAGAGCGAGAGCAATAATTTTAGCACTAGACCTCCTCTGTAACTCAAAAGTGGTAACCTGAGAAAAAAAGTCAAGCGTTGCCTATGGAGATTTTTAAAAACGAAGTTTAGCGCCATTCCATGAGTGTGCGCAATATGAAAGCGTGACAAGTTAGGTATCTATTTACTCGGTGTAACATGATCTTTTACCTTATCCCTAAAAATTGGGCTAGCTTTACTGCTTTCTTATTTTGTCATTCATGAAACAGTTTTTTTTTTGAAAGCCAAAAAAAAAAAAAAACGTTTGCAAATTTTTGGCACAAATACTGTTGGAAATGTGTCCGAAAAAATGGCCGCCACTTTATTCCCTAGGGTGTTTGTTAATAAAATATATATAATGTTTGGGGGTCCTGAGTAAGTTTCAAGGAAGAAAATATAATTGTTACATGAAGGAGAGAAGTGCCAGAATAGGCGCGGTATGGAAGTGGTTAAAGTGCAACAATAAAAGTGAAAAATTCCTTGAAATTTCGTACCATGGGGGGGGGGGGCAATTAGGGCCGCCATCAGGAATTATGGGGCCCCTTACACAGCTTCAGGCATGGGCCCCCTGGAGCAGAGAATAGGGGGGGGGGGGGTGCCGCCTGATATTAAGAAGGGGGGGGGGCTGCCGCAATTTGATAAGCTGGGGGTTCCTTTACTAAAAAATACATATAGAAAAATATATATTAAAAAGGGTGGTAGCCATCCGGGGGCCCTGGGGACCACTGGGCCCTTTAATAAAAAGAAACTTCTGGGCTCTTTAATGAAAAATAAATTACAATATCTATATATATATATCTATAATAAAATAATAAAAAAGGGGGTTGCCTTGGGAGCTCTGGGCCCTTTAATAAAAAATAACTACCACAAATCTAAAAAAAAAAAAAACATTGGGTGGGAGCTGCGGTGGCTCAACGTGAATGGCACTGCGCTGACAAGCCATTCACCTCTGCAGCCAAGGGTTCGGATCCCGGTCTCGGCTACATGTGAATTGAGTTTGGTGGTGTCAGCCCGGCTCCCGATGGGTGTGCTATGCAAGGTACGCCTGTGCTTAGTATGCCCACCCCCCCCCCCCCCCCACAAAAAACACCACACTTGTACGCACTTTGGCCATGAGGTCTCCTAAAATAAAGGGAGGCGAAGGACCTACAGGGCTGGCTGGGTGGGCTACACTCCCTCATAGGGGGAGTCCCTCTGTCCCATCGGGCTCCCAAGTGTAGCAGGTGGGGTGAGTGGGAGGCCCCCCTCACACCCACCATTGCCACCGGGGGCATGGAGAAGGATGGCGATTGCAAGTCCAGCTCCTCTCTCTCGACTTCACGCACAAAATACACTTTAAAAAAGAAATTAAAGTAAAAAATAACAAACCTGGGGAAAATGTTTATAACATTTTTAGAAGCAAAAAGGTTGTCATCTGGGGCCCTCTGGGAGCTTTCATAATTATATTATATATATATATGTTAAAAAAATAACCAACTAATATATATTTTATTTTTTTTTGTTTTTTTTTTAAAGGTGGGGGGTTGTCATCTGGAGCCCTGGGGATCTCCGGGCCACTGGGGACCTCCAGACCCCTAAAACAAAACATTGGCCCTTTAATAACAAAAAATATGGGGGGTTGCCACCCGGGCCCCTGGGGACCTCCAGACTGCTAAAAAATATTAAATTCCAAAAATTGGCCCTTTAATAAAAAATCCTACAAAAACCAACTACCAAATATATATACAAAAAAAAAAAGAGGGGGGTTACCATCTGGGGCGCTGGGGGGCCTCCAGGCATCTGGGCACCTCCGGACCCCCGGGCCCCTTACAGGTGTACAGGGCCGCCATCAGGAATTCACAGCTTCAGGCATGGGCCCCCTGGAGCAGAGAACCGGGGGGGGGGGGTGCTGCCGCATGAAATTGAGGAGCGGGGGGGCCCTTTACAAAAATTTTGACAGAAATAAGAAATAAAGAAAAATATATATAAAAAAGGGGGGTAGCCATCCGGGGCCCTGGGGACCTCTGTGCTCTTTATAAAATAAAAATAAAAAAGAGAGAAAATACATATATATATATTTTTTAAATATAACATTTTTCGAAAAAAATTAAAAAAACAAGGGGGTTGCCTTCCAGGGCCCTGGGGACCTCTGGGCCCTTTCATAAAAAAAAACAAACAAATATATTAAAAAAAAATATATATTTTTTTAAATATATATATTTTATTTAAAAAAAAGGGCTTGCCATCTGGGGCCCTTAGTGGCCTCCGGGCCCCTGGGGACCTTCGGAGCCCTTAAAAAAATAAAACTAAAAAAAAAGTTTTTTTTTGTTTTAGGGTGGTTCCCATCCGGGCCCCTGGGGGCCCCTGGGGACCCCCGGGCGGTGTAATGCCTGTACCCCCCTAATGGCGGCCCTGCAGGTGTACTGCCTGTACCCCCCTGATGGCGGCCCTGGGTGTAATGTCAGCATGTGAAAAATGACATTCTGAAGGAAAAAAGCCATTTAAAACTGACTCGCGGCTATAATGAATTGTCGGCTCCTGGAAATTGCAGGAGAATTCATTCATTAAAAACACCAATAAAAAAGCGTGGGGGTCCCCCCAAATTCAATAACCAGACCCTTTAGGTCTGGTATGGATATTAAGGGGAACCCCGCCATCAATTTAAAAAAAAAATGACGTGGGGTTCCCCCCAAATATCCATAACCAGACCCTTCGGGTCTGGTGTGGAATTTAAGGGGAACTCCACCCCAAATTTTTAAAAAAATGGCGTGGAGTCCCCCCTAAAATCCACACCAGACCCCTTATCCGAGCACGTTGACCTGGCCGGCCGCAGAAAAGAGGGGGGGACAGAGCGCGGCCCCCCCCCTCTCCTGAACCGCACCAGGCCACATGCCCTCAACATTGGGAGGGTGTTTTGGGGTGCCCCCCAAAACACCTTGTCCCCATGTTGATGAGGACAAGGGTCTCTTCCCCACAACCCTTGCCCGGTGGTTGTGGGGGTCTGCGGGCGGGAGGCTTATCGAAATCTGGAAGACCCCTTTAACAAAGGGGCCCCCCAGATCCCGGCCCCCCCCCTGTGTGAAATGGTAATGGGGTACCTTGTACCTCTACCATTTCACGAGAAAAAAAAGTGTCAAGTGTAAAAAACCACAAGAGCCGGTTTTTGACAAGTCCTTTATTATCTTCTTTCTTCTTTCCTTCGGGTTTCTTCTTCCTCCTCCTTCTTCTTCCTCTGCTTCTGTCTTGGGTCTTCTATTCCCGCATCTTGCCCGGCGTGTTCTTCCATCTTCTTCCGCTGTCCTTCTCGTCCGCATCTTCTTCTCCTTCTTCTTCTTCGCCGGAGCGGCCGCTTCCAATTGAAATCCCCGCTGTCTGCCGGACCACGCCCCCCCTCTGACGCCACGGGCAAGCTCTTAGGAAAGTCCCCGTGTGGTGCCTGTGCGTCAGAGGGGGGCGTGGTCACATGTTCCAGAAAGCGGGCAATTCAATTGGAAGCGGCGACTCTGGCAAAGAAAAAGCCGCGCACAAGCTTCAAATTGAATTGCCCGCCCTCTGACTTGTGACCACGCCCCCCTCTGACGCACTGGCAGCACACTCCTAAGAGCTTGCCCGTGGCGTCAGAGGGGGGGGCGTGGTCCGGCAGACAGCGGGGATTTCAATTGGAAGCGGCCGCTCCGGCGAAGAAGAAGAAGGAGAAGAAGATGCGGACGAGAAGGACAGCGGAAGAAGATGGAAGAACACGCCGGGCAAGATGCGGGAATAGAAGACCCAAGACAGAAGCAGAGGAAGAAGAAGGAGGAGGAAGAAGAAACCCGAAGGAAAGAAGAAAGAAGATAATAAAGGACTTGTCAAAAACCGGCTCTTGTGGTTTTTTACACTTGACACTTTTTTTTTCTCGTGAAATGGTAGAGGTACAAGGTACCCCATTACCATTTCACACAGGGGGGGGGCCGGGATCTGGGGGGCCCCTTTGTTAAAGGGGTCTTCCAGATTTCGATAAGCCTCCCGCCCGCAGACCCCCACAACCACCGGGCAAGGGTTGTGGGGAAGAGACCCTTGTCCTCATCAACATGGGGACAAGGTGTTTTGGGGGGCACCCCAAAACACCCTCCCAATGTTGAGGGCATGTGGCCTGGTGCGGTTCAGGAGAGGGGGGGGGCCGCGCTCTGTCCCCCCCTCTTTTCTGCGGCCGGCCAGGTCAACGTGCTCGGATAAGGGGTCTGGTGTGGATTTTAGGGGGGACTCCACGCCATTTTTTTTTACATTTGGGGTGGAGTTCCCCTTAAATTCCACACCAGACCTGAAGGGTCTGGTTATGGATATTTGGGGGGAACCCCACGTCATTTTTTTTTTAAATTGACGGCGGGGTTCCCCTTAATATCCATATCAGACCTAAAGGGTCTGGTTATTGAATTTGGGGGGACCCCCACGCTTTTTTTCCCTTTTTTTAATGAATGAATTCTCCTGCAATTTCCGGGAGCCGACAATTCATTATAGCCGCGAGTCAGTTTTAAATGGCTTTTTTTTTTTTTATTTTTTTTTTTTCAGAATGTCATTTTGTGCAAAGACATATTTCTAACCACATGAAAAGTGCGCTTTATTCACCTGCTGACATCCCCCCCCCCCCCCATGGTACGAATTTTAAAATAATTATTCAAATGACGTGGGGGTCCCCCCAAATTCCATTACAGGCCCTTCAGGTCTGATATGGATATTAAGGGGAACCCCGCCGTCAATTAAAAAAAAAAAATGACGTGGGGTTCCCCCCAAATATCCATAACCAGACCCTTCAGGTCTGGTGTGGAATTTAAGGGGAACTCCACCCCAAATGTAAAAAAAAATGGCGTGGAGTCCCCCCTAAAATCCACACCAGACCCCTTATCCGAGCACGTTGACCTGGCCGGCCGCAGAAAAGAGGGGGGGACAGAGCGCGGCCCCCCCCCTCTCCTGAACCGCACCAGGCCACATGCCCTCAACATTGGGAGGGTGTTTTGGGGTGCCCCCCAAAACACCTTGTCCCCATGTTGATGAGGACAAGGGTCTCTTCCCCACAACCCTTGCCCGGTGGTTGTGGGGGTCTGCGGGCAGGAGGCTTATCGAAATCTGGAAGACCCCTTTAACAAAGGGGCCCCCCAGATCCCGGCCCCCCCCCTGTGTGAAATGGTAATGGGGTACCTTGTACCTCTACCATTTCACGAGATAAAAAAAGTGTCAGTGTAAAAAAAGACAAGAGCCGGTTTTTGACAAGTCCTTTATTATCTTCTTTCTTCTTCCCTTCGGGTTTCTTCTTCCTCCTCCTTCTTCTTCCTCTGCTTCTGTCTTGGGTCTTCTATTCCCGCATCTTGCCCGGCGTGTTCTTCCATCTTCTTCCGCTGTCCTTCTCGTCCGCATCTTCTTCTTGTTCTTCTTCGCCGGAGGCGCCGCTTCCAATTGAAATCCCCGCTGTCTGCTGGACCACGCCCCCCCCTCTGACGCCACGGGCAAGCTCTTAGGAAAGTCCCCGTGTGGTGCCTGTGCGTCAGAGGGGGGCGTGGTCACATGTTCCAGAAAGCGGGCAATTCAATTGGAAGCGGCGACTCTGGCAAAGAAAAAGCCGCGCACGAGCTTCAAATTGAATTGCCCGCCCTCTCACTTGTGACCACGCCCCCCTCTGACGCACTTGCAGCACACTCCTAAGAGCTTGCCCGTGGCGTCAGAGGGGGGGGGCGTGGTCCGGCAGACAGCGGGGATTTCAATTGGAAGCGGCGCCTCCGGCGAAAACCAAGGAGAAGAAGATGCGGACGAGAAGAACAGCGGGAGGAACAGAAGATGGAAGAACACGCCGGGCAAGATGCGGGCATAGAAGACCCAAGACAGAAGCAGAGGAAGAAGAAGATGGAGGAAGAAGAAACCCGAAGGAAAGAAGATAATAAAGGACTTGTCCAAAACCGGCTCTTGTCGTTTTTAACCCTTTACATTTTTTTTACTCGTGAAATGGTAGAGGTACAAGGTACCCCATTACCATTTCACACAGGGGGGGGGCCGGGATCTGGGGGGACCCTTTGTTAAAGGGGTCTTCTAGATTTCGATAAGCCTCCCGCCCGCAGACCCCCACAACCACCGGGCAAGGGTTGTGGGGAAGAGACCCTTGTCCTCATCAACATGGGGACAAGGTGTTTTGGGGGGCACCCCAAAACACCCTCCCAATGTTGAGGGCATGTGGCCTGGTGCGGTTCAGGAGAGGGGGGGGGGCCGCGCTCTGTCCCCCCCTCTTTTCTGCGGCCGGCCAGGTCAACGTGCTCGGATAAGGGGTCTGGTGTGGATTTTAGGGGGGACTCCACGCCATTTTTTTTTTAATTTGGAGTGGAGTTCCCCTTAAATTCCACACCAGACCCGAAGGGTCTGGTTATGGATATTTGGGGGGAACCCCACGTCATTTTTTTTTTAAATTGACGGCGGGGTTCCCCTTAATATCCATACCAGACCTAAAGGGTCTGGTTATTGAATTTGGGGGGACCCCCACGCTTTTTTTTCCCTTTTTTTAATGAATGAATTCTCCTGCAATTGCCGGGAGCCGACAATTCATTATAGCCTTTTCCTTTGAAAAATGACATTTTGTGCAGAGACAGTTCTAACCACGGGAAACATGCGCTTTTTCACATGCTGACATTAGAGCCCCCCATAGTACGAAATTTAAAGGAAAATTACACTTTTATTATTGCACTTTTAGCATTATTAAAATCACTGCTCCCGAAAAAACGGCCGTTTTAAAAAATAAAAAAAGCATTGGTACATGTCCCCTGGGGCAGGACTGAGGTCCCCAAAAACTTTTTAGGACAAAACTTGCAGATTAGCCTTTAAAATTCACTATTAAGATTTCCCCCCATAGACTTATACAGGGAGTTCGGCGGCGGCTTTACTTATCAATCACATCGCGCTGCTGCTGCCGCCGGTTCATGCGCCTAATTAGGGATTCATCCAGCGCACTAATTAAGGCATGTACCGGCGCAGCGCAGATTCATTAGTAAATCAGCCCCAATGTTTCATGTTGTTTACAAACTTGGAAGACAGTCGGATATTTTCTTTACACACAGAAGTTTATACCTTTGATCTATGAAGAAAGCGTTAGTTACAATGTTTCCTGCTAAGAACTTGGCAGACTGTCCAGATATTTTCTTTTGACAGCTGAAAGTCTCTCCATTTGTTATATGAAAGAATCAGCAAACTCTGCATTGGAGATGTTGGGGGGTTGAATCAAGATCACAATTTTACCGATTAATTATGCAGCTCTAGCACGGTACTGTATTTGCGCAGCAATTTTTCAAACATGTTTTTTTTGGAAATAAACTGTTTCATACATTAAAAAAACACTAAAGTTAGCACGATTTTTTTTTTTTTTTTGGTATCCTAAGCGATGCTTTAAACATTTTTTAGGTTAGATGTTTAGAGTTACAGAGGAAGTCTAGTGCTAGAATTATTGCTCTCGCTCGAATGATCGCAACGTATGTAACCTGTGTGTATCTGGCTCTGATACTAGCCAGTGCCTACCCAGCTACTGGCTGGTATCTCTCCCCAGCCTGTCCCCACACACCCTCTCACCTGCTGACCTGTAGATGGGGGAATCACTCCTGTAGTGTTATTGTGTCCTGCCAGTGAGTACAATGATCAGTGTTGCTATCTATAGCTGGCAGCACTGATTGTTTTTGGAAAAACAGGCTGGTTGTACTCAAGTCGATTAATAGATTGACTTGTGTAAAACCAGCTAGCCCATACATAGATCGACTATGGCTGGTCTCTGCATAATTGGTGTAATTTCAATTCATGTATGACCCGCTTAACCACTACGCAGTCCCTAAACATCCTTCCACTCCTATACATTGTGCCCACTGTCATACCCTCCACACTCCTCTCCTGTACATAGTGCCCACTGTCATACCCTACACACTCCTCTCCTATATATAGTGCCCACTGTCATACTCTCCACACTCCTCTCCTGTACATAGTGACCACTGTCATACTCTCCACACTCCTCTCCTGTACATAGTGCCCACTGTCATACCCTCCACACTCCTCTCCTATATATAGTGCCCACTGTCATACTCTCCACACTCCTCTCCTGTACATAGTGCCCACTATCATACCCTCCACACTCCTCTCCTGTACATACTGCCTGCTGTCATAGACTCCTCTTCTGTACATACTTCCCACTGTCGCACCCTCCACACTCCTCTCCTATACATACTGCCCACTGTCATACCCTCCACACTTCTCTCCTGTACATACTGCCCCATCATACCCTCCACACTTCTCTCTGGTACATACTACCCTCTGTCATACCCCCACACTCCTCCTGTACATACTTCCCACTGTCATACTCTTCACACTCCTCTCCTGTACAAACTGCCCACTGTCATACCCTTCACACTCCTCTCCTGTACATAGTACCTGCTGTCATACACTTCTCTCCTGTACATACTGCCCACTGTCATACCCTCCACATTCCTCTCCTGTACATACTGCCCACTGTTATACCCTCCACACTCCTCTCCTATACATAGTGCCCACTATCATACCGTCCACACTACTCTCCTGTACATACTGTCCACTGTCATACCCTCCACACTCCTCTCCTATACATAGTGCCCACTATCATACCATCCACACTCCTCTCCTATACATAGTGCCCACTGTCATACCCTCCACACTCCTCTCCTGTACATGGTGCCTGCTGTCATACACTTCTCTCCTGTACATGATGCCCACTGTCATACCCTCCACACTTCTCTCCTGTACATTGTGCCTTTTGCCGTACCCTTTGCACTCTTCTCCTGTACATAGTGCCCAATGTTAGACCCTCCACATTCCTCTCACTCACCTGCACATACTTCCCACTTATATACCGTCCGTACTCCTCCCCTATGTCGCTTACCCACAAAAACAGTTCTTTAAAATGATACTGAATACCCTCAATGTTACCAGCTCTAGAATGGACACACTTGTTAGTTCAACTAAAGGAAATCTCAGTTCTCATATTTGTTCTGTCCCATTATTAGAACTTATTTAATGTTGTGATTACTACGGTGATGTACAGAGGAACATCGGGGATCTCAGCTACTTTCCTGACATTACTACTTTTTAGAGGCCCTGGGGTAGGTTATGCCACAATGTACAAATATGCACAGCATATTAGCACATTAGGGTACACTTACATTTTCAGACTGGGCCCTCCATTGCTGCGCTGTGATTCCCACGCATTTATTTATTATTTATAAAAGGCCCCACCAAAATCCTCAGCACCAGGCCCATGATGTTCTTAATCTGGCCCTGGCCCTAGTACCCAGTCTTGTGTCTCATATTCCTTGCATCCCTGTATTCCCTTTTCATTACATTGTTTATGTTTTGTATTTAGTCAGTAGTTTAGTTGTTTAGTTACTTTGTAAGTAGTTGGGCTTGTTAGTAGTTCTTGTGC
This sequence comes from Rana kukunoris, assembly GCA_029574335.1. Taxonomy (NCBI): domain Eukaryota; kingdom Metazoa; phylum Chordata; class Amphibia; order Anura; family Ranidae; genus Rana; species Rana kukunoris. The sequence continues at coordinate 256,476,375 of CM056051.1, read as the reverse complement.
ATTGGGTGTTTGGTTCTTGTTTGTCTTTTTGGGTTTGTTTATGGTCACTGTTTCACTTTAAATGAATATCACTTTAACCACTTTAGCCCTGGACCATATTGCTGTCCAAAGACCAGAGCACTTTTTGTGATTCGGCACTGCGTCGCTTTAACTGACAATTGCGCGGTCGTGCGACGTGGCTCCCAAACAAAATTGGCGGCCTTTTTTTCCCACAAATAGAGCTTTCTTTTGGTGGTATTTGATCATCTCTGCGGTTTTTATTTTTTGCGCTATAAACAAAAATAGAGCGACTATTTTGAAAAAAATGCAATATTTTTTTACATTTTGCTATAATAAATATCCCCCAAAAAGATATAAAAAAACATTTTTTTCCTCAGTTTAGGCCGATACGTATTCTTCTACAAATTTTTCGTAAAAAAAAAAATCGCAATTAGCGTTTATTGATTGGTTTGCGCAAAATTTATAGCGTTTACAAAAAAGGGGGTAGTTTTATGGCATTTTTATTAATATTTTTTTTTTACTAGTAATGGCGGCGATCAGCGTTTTTTTTCGGTACTGCGATATTATGGCGGACACATCGGACACTTTTGACACATTTTTGGGACCATTGGCATTTTTATAGCGATCAATGCTATAAAAATGCATTGGATTACTATAAAAATGCCATTGGCAGTGAAGGGGTTAACACTAGGGGGCAGGGAAGGGGTTAAGTGTGTTCCTATTTGTGTTCTAACTGTATGGGGGGGGGGGGTGGACTCACTAGGGGGAATCACTGATCTTCCGTTCATACATTGTATGAACGGAGGATGAGCGTTTCCCCCGCTGACAGGAACGAGAGGAATGTGTTTACACACATACCTCCCGTTCCCCGCTCTGTAACGAACGATCACGCGGGCGGGACTCGGGGGCGAGCGGGGGGCGCGCGGTCGGGCCGCCGGCGGCGCGCACGCGCCCCCTAGTGGCCGCAAATGTCCCGACGTAGAGCTACGGGCTCTCGCCCAGGAGAGCCGACCTGCCGCTGTAGAACCACGGCGGCTGGTCGGCTAGTGGTTAATGATATATACATTGTTTGGGTTCAGTTTCCTTGTGTAGCTACATGTCTTGTCTCCTTACTGCTGATCCCTGACATAATTATGACACCCACTAACGACCAGATCTGCTACACTTGGGAACTGAGACACATTTTTTTTTTTTTTTTTTTTTTTTTTTTAGCTGTTGAGGGCAGATTCTCACTTGGTAACATGCAACCATTGATTCAGGTCTGTTCTGAGCTACTATTTCAGGTTATCTTTCAGGGCCATAATGTTTTCACTCCTCCATTTACTGTGCATCAGGCTGGATTTTTGGGATGGTTCTTTTTTCAATCAGTATTCCTATTTTTAGAGGGTCTCAGCTCTCACTTCCTCCCTGGGCCCAGCGGAGCCGGAAGGAAGGTCACCTCTCTCCCCCTCTCTCTCTGCAATCATCTGGGACACGTCACAGGTCCCAGATGATTGCTCGGCCAATCACGGTGTGCAGCACGTGCCCGGCTGTGAAGCCACAGCTGGGCGCCCACAGTACTAATGCTGGCGCCATGGAGAGGAGGGGGGAAAGGAGTCAGGCTTTGTTCCCCTGCATCGCTGGACTCTGGGACAGGTCAGTGTCCGATTATTAAAAGTCAGCAGCTGCAGTATTTGTAGCTGCTGACTTTAATGTTTTTATTTTAGTAGGAACACCGCTTTAACCACCTCCAAAACCCCTAGCTATGAATAAGCATTGAGGATCAATGCGAAACGCGTCAGCTGTGTAATTTCCCACTGTTTGCTGTTGTTTTGTAGTGCATATTTTTTTACCCTAATAAAGGGCACGTTTTTTCATACCTATTGGAGTGCGGATGTTCATATACGTTTCCTTTCTGTCATGTATGTAGCAATACCCCAGAAGCCCACGTCTCACGCAGGGGTGGGTAGCTCCTCCCACTTGGAAACTTATCTTCCCACGTGGCAGGCGCACATGGCTTCGCTGCACGTGCGCCTGGCTGTAATGGCGACGTTAACTCCTTCCTCACCAAGCACATTTTGACACACGACAGTTCCTTTTTCACAATGAAATAAACTTCTGAATCTTGATACGTTGAGGTAACAGCCGATCCCGGATGAGCTCCCACATGTAGCGATTCCCCAGAAGGGGCTGCTGGTAATAGAATGGGATGGCACATTACCTCATGGCTTCTTCCGAACGGCTAGGGGTGAATGATGAATGCAATAGTAGAAAAGGGAATGTCCGCAAAGGAATGTCTTTTTATGTGCTCTTTATTACCCAGCCGGGTAAAAACAGTAAACAGGTGATGAATAGGACAGATGGAGGTTGGAAGGAGAATAGCAGATTCAGGTGTACAATAGGGAAACAGTCCTGCTTCCAACAACACTTAGGTTTTCTTCGCCACTTCAGCTGAAGTGGGTATAGCGTACCTGGACAGGCCTCTCTCACTGACCTGGCAGCCAGAGTATCACTCAGAACTTGGGAAGAGGTCTCTGCCACAGGCCCTCGCGAATGAACATCAGGGAAACGCCTCTGCCACAGGTCTTCTCTGATTGAAGATATAGAGGTAGCTCTTCTAAGTAAAGTTTCGTCTGGATCTTCTTTTTAACATCGCCCAGGTACCAACTGAAAGAGGAGTCAATCCTTTAGTGTCCAGTACCTTTGATCCCCGGTGGTTCGTCTGAATCCTGTTGGACCACCAGCCTCTCATTGGCGCTCCTCAGATGGACCCCCCACGAACAGCTACACTTGTTTGGGATCTTCAAAAGTATAAACCCAGTCGATTACTAAGTCCGCGTCCTGCTTGAATGTTCCGGACCCACTTAGGCCCGAAACCAGAAACACTGCATAGCACACACGCCCCGGCCAGATAGGCCATAACGCTAGGGGCGCGGTGATGTGCCCACGCTAAAGGTGGGTGCCACACTCGAAAAAGAACCCAGACCAATGGCGTCTGTTCCATAAGTACCCTCTCCCAGCATGCCCAGTGAGGCCCAAGCCTCCTGATTGGTCGCTGGGAAAGAACATCAAATCCTCAGCTTCTACTGTTGCCACCTATCGTCCTGGGGTGGAACAACAGAATGAGCCCACAGCACAGCCAAGCTGAAACAGAGACCCTAACGAATAATTACAATTAGGATCAGAGTCACTTATACTCTGATTATCCCTTAAATTTTAATAGCACCGATACTTGGAAGTACACAGGCGCTACATGTAAAAATGATTATTTTTTGCTAGAAAATTATTTAGAACCCCCAAACATTATATATATTTTTTTAGCAGACACCCTAGGGAAGAAAGTGGTGCAACTTTTTATCTCGCGTTTTTTTGAAAAAAAAAAAAAAAAAAAAAAAAAAGTTTAATGAATTAAAAAATAACAAAATAGTAGTTAGCCCAATTTTTTTGTATAATGTGAAAGATGATGTTATAGAGTAAATAGATACCTAACTTGTCACGCTTGAAAATTGCGCACACTCATGGAATGGCGCCAAACTTTGGTACTTAAAAATATTCATAGGCGACGCTTTAATTTTTTTTACAGGTTACCAGTTTAGAGTTACAGAGGAGGTCTAGTTCTAGAATTGTTGCACACGCTGTAACGCACGTGGCGATACCTCATATGTGGTTTGAATGGCGTTTACATATGTGGGCGGGACTTATGTGTGTGTTTGTTTCTGAGCGCGAGCTACTGGGGACAGGGGTGTTTCAATTTTTATATATTTTTTTTTTTTTTACACCTTTTAAAAAATATATATTTTGATCACTTTTATTCCTATTACAAGGAAAACAAGGTAAACATCCCTTGTAATATCAATCACTGTGACAGGTCCTCTAATTGGAGAGATGTGGGGTCAATAATACCCCGCATCTCTACTCCAGGCTTGAAAGCATGAGATCGTGAAAAACAATTCACAGATCTCATGCTTTCAGGCGCGATTGCGGCTTTGTTTACTTCCGGGTACCCGGGCATGACGTCATGACATAGACATAGACCATCTGGTCACCGGAAATCTCTATCGTCGTGAGCCGGCTCTGGCCGATTCGTTCTCCGTGCCCCCGATGGCACGGTAGAGCCCGGAGAAGCACCGGATGGCTGCGGGGGGCGTTGCCTCCCACCACCTATAAGAGCGATCAAGCGGCGGAACTGCCGCTATGATCATTCTTATGGTGCGCGGAATCGCTGGCAGAAAAGAAGGATATCTGAATGATGCCTGTAGCTGCAGGCATCATTCAGATGTCCCCACCTCAATACTAGGACGTCATATGAGGACGTGACGTATTGAGGTGATTAAGCAATGTTAGCAAGGGAGAGGCAAACTGACTTTGGTTCACCCTTTGCTACAAGCTTGGTCAGCGATCATATCCCCAGTGCACAATGAGTAACATAAAGTCAGATCTGCTGCCAAAGATCAAGAATCCCTCCCTCTGTTACCCTTAGCAACCACAGCCGCTACTGAGTGTTCGTTACCTCCTGTAGATCAGTACCCTGCCACCAGTAACCAAACTTCCTCAGTATGCAATCCATTAAAATCTCCCCTTGCAAAGTGGGTCCAACTGCTATATCAGGCGCCCACGGCCAGGGTGGTGGCCAATGGCTGGCCGTCTTGACTGTTTGACCTCAGCAGAGGCACGAGACAGGGCTGCCCTCTTTCACCACTACTATACGCCTTGGCCGCGGAGCCCTTAGCCATGTCCATCCAAGCTAACCCTGAGATCAGGGGACTGAGTTCTGGTACTTTGACTGAAAAGATCAGCATGTACGCGGATGACACACTATTATACCTGGTGGATTCAGGCCCCTTTCTACACACTGCTCTTCAGATAATCGAACAGTTTGGGACTTTTTCCGGGCTAAAAATCAACTGGGGTAAGTCCCAGACTCTTCTTCTTGACAGCTTCCCAGCGACTGAATTTCAGGACAGTTTGCCATTACAACGAGTAAGTACCATCAAATATTTAGGGATCTGCATATCCAGAACACCGGCGGATTATATAAATTTAAATCTAGACCCCTAGTTTCACATGTTAAATCCAAACTACGGACCTGGGCCCGTCTGCCACTGGGGGTTTGGGGCCGGGTGAACCTCATTAAAATGGTCCTCCTCCCCAAGATACTCTATGTTCTTTGGCATTCCCCGGTGTACTTACCCCTGAAACATTTTAAATCCCTTGAGGCCCTTCTCAAACCATTTTTTATGGGGAAACAGCAGACATAAATTGGCTTGGCAGGTGCTTAAAAACCCCACAGACCTGGGGGGCACTGCCCTCACTGATTTCAATCTCTACTATATCGCCTCACAATTATCCCAACTGTACCATATCGACAAGACAGACAAGGAGCGGTTTCTTCAGCTGCTCTGCCCAAGATGGGCTTGACGCACTGAGGACTCAATCTACTCACTGGCTATGGTTTCTGGTGGTGCGGGAGTGGGGGAGGACAGACAGACCCTGCTGTACCATTACAGACGCATATGGGACTTAGCTTCTACCAAGCTAGGGATACCAATCTACAATTATTATACTCTTTTATGGCAAAATAAAACTCTGCCAGAACTTCTTCACCTACCTGATGCAGACCGCTGGTCTAATCATGGTATTCTTTGCATGCACCAACTGTTTGCCGACGGAACTCTCAAACCTTTCACCAAGTTTAGAGAAGAATTTTCACTCCCCAGACACATGCTCTTTCAATTCTTGCAGGTGAGACACGCGGTCCGGGCTCAGTTTCCGGGGTCCGCCCGGCAGTCTGCCCCTAATCCACTCATAGCTATAATCAAAAGTACTGACCCGCGTAAATTAACGTCGGCCTTCTAGGTATGCTCATTGCCCCGTTTCAACCAAATTGGCGTATAAACTCAAACCTCGCTGGGAGAGAGTGTTGGGCCCCCTGGAGGATGAGGAATGGGAAGAGGCTTTAGAATCCTGTAAGGCTGTCTCACCCAAGCTCTCCGACAGATTGACTCAAATCTATATTATCCATCAGGCATATCTAACCCCCCTTCGAGTTGCCAGATATAAAAGCACCCAATCTACACTCTGTCCGATGTGTGGGAGGGAGGTGGGTATGTTCTTTCACTTAATATGGTCATGTCCCAAAATACAGGGCCTGTGGGAACAAGCTGTAACATTTCTGCACGGTCACGCTGGACCCAAAACAGTGCCTTCTTGGGTTGCTTCCAGATAATATAGACAAATATACGAAGACGTTTCTGCATGAGACCCTGTTCTCGGTACGGAAGGTTATTGCCCGGAATTGGATGCGACCCATGCCCCCTAGGTTTGTGGAGTGGAAGGTGGAAGTCAATAATAATCTACCATACAAAAAGATTATGTACATCAACAGGGAATGCGCGACCAAATATGAAAAAATTTGGGACCGCTGGCTACAAGTCCCTGATACTTGTACGTAGGGCGCCGCGGGTCTGTGGTGCCAGATGGGTGGCCTTCACCTGGCTGAGTGCTCTGTTGTGGGTCTGGAGGACCTGTATGGCCGGCACAATTTTTTTATTGTTTATTATTATTTCTTCGGTTAATTAAAATTATTTGTTTGTTGGCCATAACACCGGTTTTGAACTTTTGGTATTCTGATCACTGTACACACTCATGTTATCATTGACACTTTAGATGTATGTAAAGACGTATATGCACTTTATGTTACAATAAAGTTGGTTGGGAGGGGAAAGAAAAGAGGGGGGAAAAAAAGGGAAAAAGGAGAAAAAGGGGAAAAACTGAATCCAGCTAAACTAAATGTTAAATTTTCCATGCTAAAATTCATGTACAAATGCTAGTATGATTGTACAACTGTTAATTTTGATTACAAATAAACCTTTGTTTAAAAAAAAATCAAAAAAAATCTCCCCTTGCAGTATTGTTACCGATAGCAACATCTCAGGTCTCTTCCTGTACTTCTGCTACTCTTCCCTCTAGTCTCCCCGGTACTGTTATTCCCTTTCCATTAGCAGTACACTCTGGTCAGCACAATGCAACTACACGCAGGACTCCAGTATTTAAGCCTAAAAAGAAGAAAACTTTTTTCCTGCTCTTACAACTCTGTCACTATCCTTGTTGCCTGCCGATGGACCCCAGTCCTCCTCCATGCTGGTAAACAATCAGGAGAAAGAACAGTGCTGAAAAACAGACATAGACAAAATCCTTTAGGTACAAAGCAAAGACTCTTTATTATGTTGAAAGTGAAGGTAATCACAAAAGCATGCAGCAGTCTGTGAATGGTCATACAGAGACTTGGATAAGGAGCTGGCAGTTACTGGAGACTGGAGCCACATGGATGTCACAGGGGCTCAGAGAAAACCAATGTAGAGCCGTGGAGCAGGGAGAACAGGGGCGCCACTGGCAGGGGGCCAACCAGAACCGTAGGGCCAGGGGTCAGATGAAGGGGGAACCACAACTGTAGCCGCGGGAACTGTGGGAGGCTCTGTCCAATGGCCGCTCAGATTGCGTCTGGTGCCCGGAATTGATGTCACAGCCTGGCGGAAGCCAGCCAAGTGAATCCAAAGACTATGGGCAAACCCTTCTGCTGGGACCGATCAGAAACCTGCTAGTCCCAGAGAAGCAGCGAGGATCACACATCTAAATATATAAAAGAGTATTCCTGCAATAATATGGAACAATAGTGACAATTGCTAGAGGGTGCCGCAAACACTGTGAGGGTCAAACACTACCCAATAAGGAAACAAAGAATAATCAAATAATGGTGTTGCGCTCTCACATCAAATAAAACCTCTGTGAATAAATCTACAGATAACAGTAGGTAGAAACAATGAAACATAAAATATATATAAAAGGTGAATAAAGTGCTGATGTGCTGTAATCAAGTGACTTGAAGTGGAGCAATAAATATGTATTGAAGTGTGGAACAATAAATATATATTATATCATAAATGGAAAAAACATAAAGGCCCGGATTCACAAAGCACTTATGCCGACATAACTCACCTTTTCCCGGCGTAGCATAAATATGCGCCCGGCGTATGTGTGCGCCAGAGTCACAAACCAAGATACGCCTAAAAATAGGCCATCCTACCCCGATGTATCTTACTTATGCCAGCGTGGCGTTGGCGCAAATATGGTCTGGACGTATGTTGCTTCTCCCATTGATTAGGCATTCACATATGCAAATTAGGGAAATACGGCAATTCACAAACGTACTTGCGCCCGGCGCATGATATACGCGGTTTGCGTAAGTTTTACATCCGGCATAAAGTTATTCCCCATAGATGAGGCACAACCCATGCAAATGTATGGACCAGGGAACACAAGCCTACGTATTGTACGTTGGACGTCTGTAAATATGGGCCGAATTGGGTCTGGCTGGGCATAGGTTACGTTAATGGTGTACACAGTGATCCGGCGTATCTTAGGCAGTTGTTCCGACGTGGTTGTGCGCATGCCTACAGGGATACGTCCACGTCTCGACTCATGCGCAGTTCGTTTTAAGTACTTGTCTGGCGCCCGGCCCATCATTTGCATGGGGTCACGCTTGATTAGCATGGATCACGCCCACTCCCAGCCGACTTCCACCTACTTCCACTTACGCCGGCTTACGCCTATGAAATATACGCTACGCCGGCGCATAGTTGAGAGCAATAGCTTGCTGAATTCAGTGCATGCCTTTCTGCGCTGCGCCAGCGTAGCGTACTATGTGTGCGCTACGCCGGCGTAAATATGCACCCATCTCTGTGAATCCAGGCCAAGGTGTCTAAATAAGTCCATTGAGAGTGTTGCAAAAAACGCTGTGAGTGCTGGCGGATCTCAGAAGAGAAATGGGGATACTTCTAGATCCAAAGTGCAATAACACAGGTGCTCTGTAACAGCAACAGGTGGCACTTGTGACTTCGGTGATGAGTGGCTCTTCGGTGTAAGTAACGCCCGGAGGTGTACTACCTTCTTACCTTACCTCACCTTTTCCCAGCGTAGCATAAATATGCGCCCGGATGGAAAAAGTACTCACATTTAAAATGACATAAAACTTCATTGAATAAGACGAGCGGCTAGCTCAAGACCTAATTGCGTCACTTACGGTGTCTGTATGCCTTTGTCCTACGCGTTACATCATGTGACTTCAACGGGGATAGGGATAGCGGTACACGGAAGTGTTTATATAGCGCCATTTTCTTGAGGACCTCCTATGGGGGCATGGGAGCAGCCATTCTTCTAATGTTTACTGGGCTACACTCGCGGCCATTTTGTTGTAGATGCGGAGGACAGAATAGGGATAATTCTAATGCGTTAAGTGTTTTAAATAGTAAATGGAAAAAATAAAGTAAATAATGGTGCAGGGGACACACCAATCGAACAAACAGACACTCGGATGTGTCCTGTCATATCGGGCTAAAAATTGAATATACACCGGACTCACATGATAGAGACCACGCTAATAAACTAAGTAAAATATGGTTAAAAAAAAAACATTTAAATAGACTGGATACTCGGACCCCAGAAATTATGTTCAAGGTAAATGACATACTGAACAGAGCAGCTAAAATTAAGGTCCAAATCCTATAAAATACATAAAATATGTATCTAAAAGATATATATGAAATTAAAATTGTATATAAAAATATATATATATAAAATAGACTGATGAGAGGGATTAGTAAAAAGATCAGATGGAAGTTGTCTGAATAACATCCCTATAGGAATAAGGTACAGGAAATTTATATGGTAGTCAGAAATCACTAATAAAACAGTTTAAATCAAATTCCCTGTTCAAGCCCCTGGGGGTAAAAGTATCGAGGATAAAAATTCATTTAGATTCTAGTTGGCTGAGGGTTTTGACTTTATGTTCCCCTCGCCAATGTTTTTTGTATGGTTCGATACCTCAAAACTTTAAATCTGTGGGGTCTTGTTTGTGGTGTGTGGCGAAGTGTTTAGAAACATTGTGCTTGTCATAGCCCTTGATAATATTTTGTACGTGTTCCTTGATCCTTACTCCTAGGCCGCGTACACACGGAGGGACATGTCCGATGGAAACGGTCCGCGGACCGTTTTCATCGGACATGTCTCCTCGGGATTTTCGTCTGGCGGTGTGTACACACCATCGGATCAAAATCCCCGCCGGCAGACAGCGCGGTGACGTGGCGGTGACGTTAATGCCGCCACGTCACCGCACCAGGAAGTAAACAACTTCCACGCATGCGTCGCATCCATACGACGCTTGTGCGGGCAGATATGTCCGCTGGTTAGTGTACTAACCAGCGGACATATCCGACGGACATGTCGCGGGGCGGACAAATTTTAAAGCATGCTTTAAAATTTGTCCGCCGGTCAGACATGTCCGCTAGCCCATACACACGATCGGATTTGTCCGCTGACAGCGGTCAAATTCGATCGTGTGTACGCGGCCTGAGGGGGCGCTTTGTGTGTGTCAAGAGCATATACCGCTCCTTCTGTATTACAACACATGAAGTCGTTGACTTCATATGTAATCCCCGTGCTGGTGGATGTAAATTTAAACGTATTTCCTGCTGGGTTTTTTTGGTCCTAGTACAGGCAAAACACCGTTTGCATGGATAAAAACCTTTTTACCGTGAAAAATCTATTTTAGGTGGATCACGTATGCTCTTCACTATTTTATCTCTTAGGCCTCGTACACACGAGCGGACAGATTTGTTCAAGTCTGTCCGTCCGACAGATTTGAACAAATCTGTCTGCTGGGATTTTGGTTTGCTCGCGTGTACACACGAGCAAACTAAAATCCCCGCCAGCAGAGAGCGCGCTGACGTGTCGGTGACGTTGACGCCGCCACGTCACCGCACCAGGAAGTAAAACACTTCCGCGCATGCGCCAAATCCATTCAGCGGCGGCGGAGCGGGACGACATGTCTGCTGGTAAGTGTACTAACCAGCAGACATGTCGGGCGGACAGATTCCCACCCGATAGATTTCAAAGCATGCTTTGAAATCTGTCGGGTGGACAAATCTGTCCGCTAGCCCATACACACGATCGGAGATGTCTGCTGAAACGGTCCATCGGACCGTTTTCAGCGGACAAATTCGATCGTGTGTACGAGGCCTGTGTGTTGGTGCTCGTTTGTATATAATTTTGGGTACTGGGGGAAGAATGAATTTCAAATGTGTGTCTGATAGGAGGATGTGCCAGTGTTTTTTGATTATATTTTCAACTTTTTTGTGTTGTGCATTGTAATCTAGGATAATGGGTGCTGTGTTCCAATGGGTTTTTCTTTGTCTTTGATTATCTCCAAGCGATCCATATTCTCCACTACTTGGATGTTTTCTCTTATGAGTACACTATTGTAACCTATCTCTACGAATCTGTGGCCTATTCTGTTGGCTTGGGAGATAAAGTCATCTTTTTTGCTACAATTCCTTCGTAGGCGCATCAGTTTTCCCTTAGGGATGTTGCAGAGCCAGTTCTGATGGTGACAGCTTTCCACCGACAAGTAGCTATTTTTATCAACATTTTTAAAGTGCGTTTTCATGCTTAATGTATTATTTTCTTGTATTATTTCTAAATCCAAGAAGGTTACATTGTTTGTACTGATATCCCAGGTGAGAATTATATTACGGTTGTTCTGATTGAGTTTTTCTAGGAACTGCTCCAGACTTTTTTCTTCTCCTTTCCAGACAATAAAAATTTCTTCTATGTACCTTTTATAGACCACTAGTTCTGTTGGTGTGTTTGTAAACACTGCTACTTCTTCCCATTTTACCATGAACAGGCTTGCACCACTTGATGCAAATTTGGCACCCATTGCAACCCCCGCTTTTTGATGGTAATAACTCTTGTTGTACCAAAAGTAAAACATTTTTAGACAAAAATCGAAACATTTTACCAGGTCTTTTCTCTGAGGACAAGACAATTTGGTGTGAGTTCTCAGTCCCCATTTTGTGGCTTTGCAGGCTTGGTGGTGGAAGATGATTGTATAAAGAGAGGATACATCCGTCGTTGCTAAAATCCAAGGTCCTCCTTTCGGAGATTCTTCAATAATCTGTAATACCTGTTTTCTATCTCGTAGGTAGGCTTTTGTATTTTTCATGGCTGGTTGCAAGCAGTTGTCTATGTAGGCACCAATTCTTGCAGTCAGAGAATCAATTCTATTCACTATGGGTCTTGGAGGAGGGTTTACCTTAGCTTTGTGTAGTTTTGGTAGTGAATAAATAATGGGTGTCCTATAAGATTCAGGGATTAAAAATGTGGCTTCTTTTTTATTTAAAATATTCCTCTTTAGTCCTAGATGTACGACCAGCTTAAGTTCTTTTCTACATTTAAAAACGGGGTTGCTAGGTAGCTTATTATAAGTATTCTCATCACCCAGGAGATTCCCCATCGTATCATTGTATTGTTTTTTTCGATAAAACAACAATACCCTCTCCTTTGTCTGCGGGACAATCGGGAAGCAGAATTCAAAGCACTATTGTGAGCAAACTCCGTCCACGGTAAGAGGTCTGACCAGTTGTTGGTCAGAAATATAGCAACATAGGAATTACTCCAAGGACTGATTGGCTCATTCTGCGGCCCTATTAGAGGGTGATACGCAGAGGAGTAAGCAAGCTGAATTCCCAACTGTGCACAAAAAGCTTGCCAGAGCCGGGACACACACTGACTACCCCTGTCTGAGACAATTACCTTGGGTAGCCAATGTAAGCAAAAGATCTCCCGAGCAAAAATGGAAGCCAGTTCCTTCAGAAGTGGGCAACTTCTTAAGTGGAATACAATGAGACATTTTCGAGAATCAGTCTACCACCATAAGGATAACTGTGTTGCCCTGAGGGTTAGGTAACTCCACAATGAAATCCATAGACAGGTGGGTCCAGGGCCTCTCTCCATTGGGTATGGTTTGTAGGAGGCTCACTGGAAGGTGTCGTGGAGTCTTACTCTGAGCACACAGGGAACAGGCAGCTACGTTACATTAGCACATAGACTTGGTCACCAGAATTGTTGGGAAATGGCCCAAAAGAGTTGATTCTTCCCAGGGTGGCCAGCAGCCTTGGGAGAATGGTAAGTCTGGAGCACGGCAGTACGGATACTCTCTGGGACAAAGCAGTGGTCACATGGCTTCTCAGGAGGAGCATCAACCTGAGCAGCAAGAATTTTGTCACCCAAAGGAGAAGTGAGACTGGTGCGAACTGTAGCCAAAATACGACCAGGAGGTTTCACAGGAACCGGAACTGACTTCATCTTAGAAGTGGAGGAAAATTGTCGTGAAAAAGGGTCAGCCCTTACATTCTTAGTACCGGGTAAGAATGAGACAGTATAATTAAAACTTGACAAGAAAAGAGCCCATCACGCACTTCTGGGAGAGTGGCGTTTAGCCTCAGACAAGAATGTGAGATTCTTATGGTCAGTAAGAATGAGAACCAGCACAGTGGTAGCCTCAGAGATGTCTCCATTATTTCAGGGCTAAAATGATCACCAACAGCTCCCTGTCACCATTCTCATAGTTGTCCTCCGCAGTTGACAGTTTCTTGGAAAAGTAGCCACACAGATGCATAGCGCTCTCAGAGTTAGGACGTTGAGACAGTCTCAGAAGCATCAACTTCAAGGATAAAACACAATGTAGGATCAGGATTTGCCAACACAGGAGCAGAAACAAAGGCAGCCATAAGGCCTCGTACACACGAGGGGATATGTCCGCTGAAAACGGTCCGATGGACCGTTTCAGCAGACATCTCCGCTCGTGTGTATGGGCTAGCGGACAGATTTCTCCACCCGACAGATTTCAAAGCATGCTTTGAAATCTATCCGGTGGGAATCTGTCCGCCCGACATGTCTGCTGGTTAGTACACTTACCAGCAGACATGTCGTCCCCCACCGCCGCCGCCGAATGGATTTGGCGCATGCGCGGAAGTGTTTAACTTCCTGGTGCGGTGACGTGGCGGTGACGTGGCGGCGTCAACGTCACTGCAGCGTCACCGCCACATCACCGCGCCGTCCGGCGGCGGGGAATTTGATCCGATGGTGTGTACACGCCATCGGATCAAACTCCCGATCGGACATATCCGATGGAAATGGTCCGCGGACCGTTTTCATCGGATATGTCCGATCGTGTGTACGAGGCCTAAGACTCTCAAAGGCCTTAATGGACTCCGGAGACCAACTCTGTGGGTTACCGTCCTTTCTGGTCATATCAGTCAGGGGCTTGACCAGAGACGAGAAGTTACAAATAAACTTTTGATAATAGTTGGCAAAGACAAGAAAACTCTGCAGAGGACAGAAACCCACAGGTCGGGCCACTGTAGGACTGCTTAAAAATGTTTCTCTGGGTCCCTGGGTCCATCTGGGTCTCTGGGTCCATCGAAAAGCCAGCAGTGAAAATGACATAACCCAGGAATTTAACCTGTTCACGATGGAATTCGCACTTTTCCAATTTACAATAGAGATTGTTCTCTCTTATTCCGAGTACACACGATCATTTTTCAGCATGACCAAAAAACTATGTTTTTCCAACTTCATCATTAAAAAAGATGTTGCCCACACACCATTGTTTAAAAAAAATGATGAACAAAGCGCGGTAACGTACAACACGTACGACGACACTCTAAAGGGGAAGTTCTATTCGCCTTTGGGCTGATTTATCTGATTCCTTGTGAGTAAAAGATGATTTGCGCTTTTCTGTCTGTTACAGTGTGATGAATGTGCTTACTCCATTATGAACGGTAGTTTTACCAGAACAAGCGCTCTAGTCTCATAACTTGCTTCTGAGCATGCCCGGGTTTAAAACATTGTTTTAGCCCACACACGATCATTTTTTACAACCCGAAAAGCGACATAGTTTAAAACGACGTTAAAAAATGCAGCATGTTCGAAAAAAAATTTGGTCGTCACACAATCATTTTAAATGACGTTTTTCAAAAACTATGTTTTTTTCATGCCGAAAAATGATCGTGTGTACGGGGGATAAGTTTCTAAAGCGCACGACAGACATCTGTGTGGTGGCTCTCCAGGGACTTGGAAAATATGAGGATATCATCGAGATGAACCACCACACATAACTGCAACAAATCTCGGAGGACATTGTTAATAAACTCTTGGAGCGTTACAAAGGCCAAAAGGCATTATGAGATAGTCATACTGACTTGATCTGGTATTAAACGCAGTTTTCCGCTCCTCGCCCTCCTTAAAGCGGAGTTTCACCCAAAAGTGGAACTTCCGCTTAAACCACTCCTCGACCCCTTACATGCCACATTTGGCTATATTAATTTTGTGAAAATAGTGTAGCACCACGATCAATCCACTTTACCAATGGTAGTAATTCCTACAGTCTCCAGACTGCATCTCTGTGTGGGTAATCAACGTTTAAATTGTCTCCAAACACCACCTTCCTCCATTCGCTTTTTAATAATCAATTCCACTTATATATCCAGGGGTTAAGGACATGAAATAAAAAACACAAGTACCATAGTGTTCTCTGCTTTTGAATTTATTAAAAAAAGCCCCCCTAAAAGTTTACACTTACAAGAAATAACAATAAAAACAGCATGTATCAAATCACCAGCTCATTCACCGCAGATCTAGACTCACGGTGCTTCGCCTGACATCACAGATACGACTCCTCCCTTCTAAACGCTAGTCGGCCTCTGATTGGCCTTCATCTACTGATGAAGGCCAATGAGAGGTAAGTGTAAGCTTTTAGAAGGGCTTTTTTAATAAATTCAAAAGCAGAGAACACTATGGTCTTGGCCGCGTCGTTGGAACAGGTAAGTGTCTGTTTATTAAAAGCCAGCAGCTACACTTTTTGTAGCTGCTGACTTTTATTAAACATAAAAAAAGCTGGAACTCCGATTTAACCCTGACAAGATTGTATGCTCCTCTCAAATCAAGCTTTGTGAAAACCGTTGCTCCCTTGAGACGGTGAAATAACTCTGTAATCAATGGAATCAATGGAAACCAGCACCAGCAGGAGATGAGGATTTGCGGGCAGCATCTCAAAGTATATCTCAACCTGGTTGACAAACCCTCTGCATTGAACTGGATTTCCCCCAAATTGCTAGGGAAGCAGAGTGGAACCAGACATACGTCCTATAGAGGTAATACTCAACGCGGGTGCCTGCACAGCAGGGACGGCCTGCAACACAGGTTTTATCGGAGCAGCCACAGTGGGAGATTCCAGGTGAGCCGTGCGACTCAGGAGCGTTTGTAACCCCATGGCAAACTGATCCAAGCTGTGATCCTAGTCATCCAATCTGAAAAAAATATTACCAACAAGTGGATTGACTGCATCTTTTGAATTCATGGCCTTCGCCTACTGTCAGAAACCATGAATCAGACCGTGACAGAAGTACAGTTAAATCAAAGTTGTTTAATAATAATAATAATAAAGAGATAAACAGAGTAAGCGTAGTCAAAACATAGCCAGAGTTCAGGAACCGAATCGAATAGTCAGCCAAGCTAAATGTCAGAAAGCCAGAGATATACGTAGTATAACAGCAAGCAGGAGAAAGTCTCTGTGATGTTGACCAAGGCGAAGGCAGAGATCATCTGAACGGGAAGGCCTAAGTAGGCAAGACTGACGAGCAGGTTCATCAACAGGTGAGTCACTGTGGAGAGATAGGAGCTGGCACCTTCTCTTAGCCAGCTCAGAGAAGGAAGGGCTGAGCCCAGCCCTAACAAACCTCTAGTTTGTCTGGTTGCTTTTGATGGGTCAGTGTGATCTTCCTATCCCTCACTCTTTGGCAACTCATTGAGGGGTCGGGCTATCTTGGCGAACCCCTCCACAAATCTCCAGTAATTGGAACAGAACCCAGGAATGATCTCAGTTCAGTCACATGACTTGGCCTTAGCCAGGAGGTGACAGATTCCGACTTCTTGGAATTAGTGGCCACTCCATCAGCAGAGACAATGTGCCCAAAGTATGTGACAGAAACCTGATAGTATTGGCACTGCTCCAAAGAGAGCTTCGGCCCCTCATCATGAAGTCTTCTCAGCACCTTCTCTAGATGCTCCTTGTGTTCTTCGAGGCTTCCGCTGAAGATATTAATGCTGTCTAGTTACACCGACACTTTGGTCAGATTCATATTACCCTCAGCTGCTGGAAAGTCACTAGCGCTCCAGATAAACTTTGTGGCATTCTGTCCAATTCTTAGAACCCCAGTGGGCAGAAACAGGCCATCTTCTCTCTATGATCTTTTTCACAGGGGTTTGATGGCACCCACTCTTCAAATCCAGCACACCGAACTACTTCTCCCCCGACAGGCATTGTAGAGCATTTTCTTTCCGTGAGTGAATAGCTCTTCTGTTAAGTGTTAGGCAATCAATATACATCCTTAGGGAGCCATTATTTTTCCATACTATCACTATATGGGAGGCATAAGGATTGGGTGACTCTCGAACGATGCCCATTCTCTTTAACTCTAGAGTGCACTCTAGCAAAGACTATGATGATATATGTAGCTCCCTAAGAAGGTACCTTTCAGTATGAGCAACCAGGGCAAACTTCCTGTAAAGCAATTGTTTGGTCAACAGTCCTTAGCTCAGAGTCTTCAGCTAGCTAGAGTTTGGGACCCGTCTTTAAGTTGGTGCACATAAGTACAGACGGTAGGATTGAAATTTAAATGTATTACCACAAGATGGCATTGTCGATACTGATAGGTATGAGTGTGCCACTGCCAACGTCATAAATAAATTGCAAAATGTATTTAAAAGAAGGAAACATGGACTTTAGAGGCACATCTGTAGCATTGAAATACAAAAATAACTTTTATTAATCTTTAAAATTCACATTATTGACATGACATGTTAAAAACAAAACATGGTGTTTGGTGTAAACGACGCTTATACCACCTAACACAACCAACTATTACCACAGTGGAACAGATTGATCAGTTGTCCTGCAGGGATATCATGGGGTAAGTAAAGTAATACATTATAATTGAGCCAAATTAAAGCCAAAAGTGGAACTTCCGCTTATCACTCAGCATTTTACAGCTGAACCCATGGAAATTTTGAGCCATGTACGACTAGTTTTACTTCTAGCATTTAGCTTGGGGCTGACTTGGATAAATGTGAGGACTGGAAAAACGAGGTATGGTACATACCAACTAGTCCAACTGAAAGGAGCAGCTGCTTTTTTAAATGGTATTATTCAACAGGTTTGTGATGATAAGTGGAAACAACTTTCCCAACTAGAAGAATATGGCACTGTAATTCCAATGTTTTATTTTTATAGCAAACATAAGAAAAACATTACTACTTTGAATATAACTGCTTGGAATGGTAATTTTCCCTCCATCATCCAGCTGACAAAGCTAAAAAGATAATGCATTTGTCTTCACAGAATGTGACATGAATACCTACATAGGCTACATTCACTCTTGGTGTCAAAATAAATATGTGAAATCCCAGATCAACTTCTCATTGTTCTTCTATGCCAAGATTCCACAAACCATCTGTCCTCTACAATAATCCTTCCAAATTCTATTCACTTAATAGATGCAGTATATAGGTTTTACCAAACTCAAGACACCTTACAGGTTTAGAATACATAAATAAAGACTAATTCTAAATGTGAAGCCATTTGTAAACATTATAGTCATCTGTATCTGCTTTTATAGTGAACATTAGCAAAACCTGTTGAGGTTTATTGTACATGTTTATTTAAGTCAGGGATATCCTAGTGGCAAGGTGATTCAACGGGTGTTTGAGAGGCAATAAGAAGGGGATGAATGCCTTGCCCATTCCGGGCCATTCCGGCGCCATTGGCTCCTGCTGCTGTCAAAAAAACTCAGTTAGCCAATCAGGAAAGAGTGGGCAGAGTCCGTGTCTAAATGAACACACTGAGCTGCAGCTCAGCTCAGGAGAGCGAGGCCAGGAGCTCCAGCCAGGGACTCGAGAAAAGGAGAATACGGGCTGCCCTGTGCAAAACTATTACACAGTGCAGGTAAGTATAACATGTTTGTTATTTTGAAAAAAAACTAGACTTTACAATCAGTTTAACCACTTGACCACTGGGCACTTAAACCCCCTTCCTAACCAGACCAATTTTCAGCTTTCGGTGCTCTCACAATTTGAATGACAATTACTCAATCATACAACATTGTACCCATTCAGTGGCGTCTCCAGCTTTCATATTTAGGGGGGGCACATGGGGGGACAGGGACAAAAGTAGAGGGGCCAACTATAAAATGCAATTATATATATATATATATATATATATATACACAGTGCCGATCCTGACCTCCCTGGGGCCCTAAGTAAAATGACATGGCACATTAAAAATGAGAAGCGGGGGGTGCTGACGACAGTGACATGTCACATTAAAGAAAGTTGAGAAGCAGGGGAGGAGGGGGTGTTCTGCTGTTGGAAATGACTCAGCCAGCGAGTTTAGAAGCGGGGTGAGGGGGCGAAAATTACTTCTCACCAGGCGGGGCCTCTAGTAATTTGGGGGGCCCTTCATAGCTTTGCGGGGCCCTAAGCGGCTTGCATAGTGAGCCTATAGGGAGGATCGGCCCTGTATATATATATATATATATATCTCCTGGGGCCCTTTACTACGATCCCAGAACGGGCCCTTTTACATGTTCTGCAGTGAGCTCCCTTCCTACTATACTGGGGCCCCCCAGGGTGGCAGAAAACAAGAGATATATGTCACCAGCACACCAAGAAAATATAAGGGTCCAAAGCAGTGGGAGAACTTTCAGGGTTGCAAAGGTTGTCTTGCCACCGAGCCCTGGTGTTCTGCCACTGTGGGGTTCCCCAGCTGTCCTGTCCCTGCTATTGACAGCGCTGGTCTGGCATCTGTCTCCTTGGCAGCGGCGGCAGTCCATTAGGACCTAGTGCTGGTGACATTATGGGTGCATGCAGGGGAAGGCTGGCACTATTGGTTATAGAGAGCCAAGCCCCCAGCTGGTCACCTAGCAGCAGTAATGCTGTATAACCTTCTCTGTTGACATGCTGATTGGGATGTGATCCAGGTGATGCTCCCAGTCAGATCTAATAAATACAGTATTTATTAGCATCAAGAGTACAACCATATATATATATATATATATATATATATATATAATCAAACGTATGTTCCGCGGCCGTGTGGGCTCTATGCCTGTAAAGTGTGGGCTCTATGCCTGTAAAGTGTGGGCTCTATGCCTGTAAAGTGTGGGCTCTATGCCTGTAAAGTGTGGGCTCTATTCCTGTAAAGTGTGGGCTCTGTGCCTGTAAAGTGTGGGCTCTATGACTGTAAAGTGTGGGCTCTATTCCTGTAAAGTGTGGGCTCTATTCCTGTAAAGTGTGGGCTCTGTGCCTGTAAAGTGTGGGCTCTATTCCTGTAAAGTGTGGGCTCTATGCCTGTAAAGTGTGGGCTTTGATCAATAAAATCTCTGATATTTAACACTAGGATTTGACTGGGAGCATCACCTGGATTGCATCCCGATCAGCATGTCAGAGAAGGCTCCACTGCTGCTAAGCAACCTGCAGGGAGCTCCACTGTCTACAACCAATAGAGATGGGCTCGGGTGTGTTTGAAATCCCACATGCCCAATCCCGCCAGTGTAACGCCATCGGTGTTACCTTGTACAGAAAGATCGCAGCTGTACCTTCCTTAGACAGCTGCGCTCCATCCAGCACCCTGTCAACGTCACTTCCGACGCGCCATCGAATCCTGCTTCCACGCTGGAACGCGGAAGCGCGTCCAGCGTGTATCCCGCGACAGGCGGGCTATTTAAACCCTCTCCGATGGCGGCTGGGTGTTCGGTTATTGAAGTTGACGCCCGCCGCCATCTGAGATCCGAGACCCCCACCAGAGACCCTCTCACCTGCAGCCTGCAAGGAGACTCCAGATTTACAGCACCAGGATTCAACTCCAAGGATTCTGCCCTTGCCTGAGACTAATTCCTGGACCACAGAGCTGACAATCTACAGCTCCATAGAGCCATCCTGACCATCCTTCAATCTCGCTCCAGGAAGGAACTCTTAAGCTCACTACAACTAAACCGCAAGTACCCATAGCTCCAAGTTACTTCAAGCTTGTATACTGGTTCACTGTTTAAGCTGGGTTTGCTACTGCTATAAGTTCTTGATTACCAGATATCTTATGCTTGTAGAGACTGTACTGCATTACCAGAATTCTCCTATCACCTATGGTAGATACACCACACCATTAATAGGAGATAGACCGCAGGAGGTTGTGATGAATTAACCCCATACTCTCTGTACACATCTTAGAGTCACTTGGTGGTTCAAATCTGAGTATCCTCCAGAACAAGTGTCTACTTGTCATCTCCTATTCATAGTGACAGCGTAGTCATTACAGAATAACCAAACCCCATATAAAAAATAAAAAAAAACATGGATCCCGCTGATCTAGCGAATCCTTTACTGGGACTCAAACAAAGGGTAGATACCCTAACTAATTCTTCAAAGGAGATACGCTTAGAGAATGAAGCTCTCCGCCATCAGAACCTTGCTCAGGTCAGAGAGAGACCAGAACCAAAAGTTTGTCCTCCAGAACCTTTCTCTGGGGATAGGAAACTCTTCCGTCAATTTATCAGCTCATGTTGCTTGATGTTCGAGTTACGTCCCCGTACTTACTATTCTGATAGGGTGAGAATTCTCACCCTCATCTCCTACCTCAGGGGAGAACCTAGAGTTTGGGCCGACGCCTATCTGGAAGAGCACGGAGATCTCCTGGGGGCTTTGGACACCTTCCTCGCAGAAATGTCCCTCCTTTACGAGGATCCCAATAAACAGCTGACTGCTGAGAATTCCATCAGAAATCTCAAACAGGGGAAAAGACCAGTGGAGGAGTACATTTCAGAATTCAAATGTTGGAGCAGAGAGACCCAGTGGTCAGATATTGCACTCAGGAACCAATTTCGGTTTGGCTTGACAGAAGCTTTGAAAGACGAGATTGCACGTGTAGAACTTCCACCATCTCTAGAGGACCTAATGCAACTCTCCATTACCGTGAGAGAAGAGCCGAAAGTGCCAATGCATATCTTCCCTCACCTTTTAGGAGAGCCAGATCTTCCCCCAAGGAGCTTCCGATGGAACTTGGTGCGATTAAAGGACCATTAAGCACAGCTGAGAAACAACGCCGCAGAGACCAAAACCTCTGTCTGTACTGTTCAGCTCCAGACCACATTGTATCCACCTGTCCCCTCCTCAAGAGGAATTCGGAAGGTGAAAATCACCACATTAACAAGCTTAATTTTACTGGTACTATTTCTAACCGCTACATTATCATTGTTCTTACACTACAGTGGGATCAAGAAAGGATTTCCATTGATGCAATGGTCGACAGCGGAGCCTGTGGCAACTTTATTGGTTCAAAGATTGTAGAATCTAATAAAATACCATGTGTGTTCAAGCAAACCCCTGTGTCACTCACTTTCATTGATGGTTCAATTTCCTCCACAGGTCCAATATCATCTCAAACTTCCCCCCTCTTGGTGACTTGTGGTTCAGGTCATACTGAGAGCCTTGTTTTTGACGTCATCTCGTCACCTCTATTCCCAATAATTCTCGGGATACCTTGGCTACGTCTTCATCAGCCAACTTTCCAATGGTCTACCAGTTCTTTAACTTTACAGTCCACTTACTGTATAGAGAGCTGTTATCCTATTTGTTCTATCTCTTTCACAGACACCTTCCCTTCTGATCTTCCACCTTATTTACATGATTTTGCAGATGTTTTCAGCAAAACCAAGGCAAACCTGCTCCCCCCACATAGGATCTATGACTGCCCCATAGATCTCAAAACTGACAGTCCGATTCCGACTGCACAAATTTATCCATTATCTCAACCTGAACTTGTACACCTCAAGGATTATATCGACGAAAACCTCAAAAAAGGTTTCATCAGACCTTCGACCTCTCCAGCAAGTGCAGCAATGTTCTTTGTAAAAAATAAAGATGGCTCACTCCGACCAATTATTGACTACCGTGCACTCAATAACATCACCATAAAGAATAGATATCCACTACCATTAATTCCAGAACTCATCGAACGACTCCAGACCTCAAAAATATTCACTAAACTAGATCTTAGGGGTGCCTACAATCTCGTAAGAATCCGATCAGGTGATGAGTGGAAAACAGCCTTTAAAACACGTTATGGCCTCTACGAGTATACTGTAATGCCCTTTGGGTTATGCAATGCACCTGCAACATTCCAATGGTTTATCAATTACATTTTCCGAGATTTGCTTGACGTTTGCGTCGTGATTTACTTGGATGACATCTTAATCTACTCAGACTCTCCTGAAGAACACATCAAACATGTGCGCTGGGTTTTGGCCAGACTGAGAACACACTCTTTATATGCCAAACTTGAAAAGTGTGTTTTCAGTCAGCGCAGCATTTCTTTCCTTGGATATCTAATTACTCAAAACGGAATACAGATGGAATCATCGAAAGTACAGTGCATTCTATCCTGGCCCGTTCCCCATTCCAGGAAGGCACTACAACGTTTCCTCGGATTTTCAAATTACTACAGAAAATTCATTAAGGACTTCCCTACGATCGTGAAACCACTGAATAATCTCACTAGTACTAAGACGCCCTTCTCTTGGTCGGACGCGGCACAGAAATCTTTTGATCTTCTGAAGCTCAGTTTCACCTCCGCTCCAATCTTACAACCTCCTAACTCACTTTACCACTTCACATTAGAGGTAGACGCCTCACACTTTGCTCTGGGAGCTGTACTCTCCCAACAAGCTACTTTATCTGAACCTCTGCATCCGGTAGCCTTTTATTCCAGGACACTATTACCTGCCGAAAAGAATTATCCCATTGGGGAAAAAGAACTCCTTGCTATAAAGGATGCTCTGGGCAACTGGAGACATCTTTTGGAAGGTTCTAAACACCCCATCACCATCCTTACTGATCATCGCAATTTGCAACATTTGAAGGCCTGCAAGACCCTTTCCGCCCGCCAAGTTAGATGGAGTTTATTCTTCAACAGGTTCGACTTCAACATTTCTTATCGTCCTGGTACAGAAAATGTCAAGGCTGATTCGTTGTCAAGAATGCATGACAACCAGACAGTTGAGACACCTCCCCTTTCTATTATTCCACCCAACCGATTCATTGGAGCATCTATTCCCTTCCTGCACCTACTTATCCAATCTCTCCCTAGTGAGGTTCCCCTAATGCCCCAGGGCCTCAAGAAACAACCTAACGGCCTATATACAATAATGTTTACGTTCCACCTAGCTTACAACCTCTACTTCTCAAACAACTTCATGATTGGCAGGTCATCCTGGAATAAGTAAAACCATTCACCTAATTAAAAGAGATTACTGGTGGCCTAGGCTTTCACAGACAGTCAGTGATTGTCAATTCCTGCGTGATATGTGCTACCAACAAACATTCCAGGAAGCCACCCTATGGTCTTCTTGCATCTATTCCAATACCGGAAAGACCCTGGGATGTTGTCTCTATGGATTTTATAGTCGATCTCCCCAGGTCTCAAGGTGCCAACACAATTATGGTTACAGTTGATTTATTAACAAAGATGGCTCACTTCATCCCATTAAAAAATTTACCAACTTCTCTAGAGACTGCACAAGCCTTCTTACAGAATGTTCTTAAGTTACATGGGTTGCCCTCCCAGATTATTTCAGACCGGGGCACTCAATTCATTTCCAGATTCTGGAGAGCCCTTTGTCAAGCCTTGCAAATCGATCATCGAATGTCCACTGCCTATCATCCTCAAACAAACGGACAGACAGAACGGGTTAACCAAACACTCGAGCAGTATTTACGCTGTTATTGCACCCATCTACAGGACGACTGGCTTCAATTTCTTCCTCACGCTGAATTTGCGTATAATAACGCTTCGGCCCCATACACACGATCGGATATATCCGATGAAAACGGTCCGCGGACCATTTCCATCGGATATGTCCGATCAAATTCCCCGCCGCCGGACGGCGCGGTGACGTGGCGATGACGCGGCGGTGACGTTGACGCCGCCGCGTCACCGCCACGTCACCGCACCAGGAAGTAAAACACTTCCGCGCATGCGACGAATCCATTCGGCAGCGGCGCGGCGGCGGTGGGAGCCGACATGTCTGCTGGTAAGTGTACTAACCAGCAGACATGTCGGGCGGACAGATTCCCACCGGATAGATTTCAAAGCTTGCTTTGAAATCTGTCGGGTGGAGAAATCTGTCCGCTAGCCCATACACACGAGCGGAGATGTCTGCTGAAACGGTCCATCGGACCGTTTTCAGCGGACATATCCCCTCGTGTGTACGCGGCCTATCAGTTCTTCCTCCGGATTTTCTTCTTTCTACGCAAACTATGGGTTCCATCCCAAATCTGCACCAACCTCCGTTCTCCCCAATAGTGTTCCCGCTGTAGAACATTGCCTTTCAACCTTAAAGAGGACTTTAGGAATACTCCATTCTAATCTTAATGCAGCTCAACAAAGACAGAAGAGATATTATGATTCCCATAGAACTGCACCTCCTAAATACAAAGTTGGGGATCTAGTTTGGCTCTCTACTCGAAACTTACGCCTTAATATCCCTGTAACGGTCAACGCCGTTTACGACCTTCCATCCAACCACGACAATCTGACACACTGCGACAATCTTGCATACACAATCTATATCCATTCCCATAAACAAGACGAGACTCAAGCTCTGCACTTGCTTCAAAGATAGCACAATTTATTGGTATTTTCTCAGCTTCTTATACAGTCTCAAGGATAATGCAGTTAGTCACAGGACAATGTAGTCTCCACCCCCTTCACACCATGGGGGCTTCAATCACACTCTAAAAGGCATTCAGGTAAGCTAACCATGTAGACTTGTCGGCACCGCATCTTCAATAGAGTTAACTCAGAGAGCATGACATTCCTGTAGACAATGACATAAAAACCAAACACTATCACACAATGGCAGAGTCTTGTGAGAGTGGGTACAATCAACACCTTTTCAACGGAATGTCTTTACAGTGAATAGCCAACACCTTAAGATATTTCAATAGCCTATTATACAAAGGTATGACTCACTGTCTGGTTGACCTGGTCATGTCATCATGAACTCCTTGTGATATCTCAGTCCTGAAATGAAGTATTAATAATTTCCCATCTGTAATATATGAATTATGATTCTTTGTCACCCTATGGCCTTAGTGGACATAAGGTGACCCTAGACATAGGAATATCTCAGTCTGTCACAGTTCATTCTGTTACATCTCTCCCCTTTCGGTGGGAGACGGACGTAGGTGGGAACCCCAAACGGGTTGACTCCGAAGTCCGTCAGTAGTTTCAGTCCTCCAATGCTGGTATCCATACTGTACCCCAAATAAATGGCTCCAAACTGAGCATTACTCACCCCGCCAACCTCTGCCTCTCTCACAGAAGACGCCTGCCGCTGGGGAGAAGGCAGGGTGGCTGGGCTCAGTCCATCATGCTGTTGGAGGTCTGGGCCAACTGCCCCCCCTTCCTGGGGTATACCAGTAGAGACTGAAGTCCCATCCACTGGTGGTTGGAGAAAACCCCCCGGTGCTTGCAAAGCAAAGCCGACATCCTCCTGCCCCAGTCCTGTACCATTTTCTGGGGTTGTGCCAGTGGAGACTGAAGTCCCATCCACTACCCCAGGAACCCCCGCTTCTGTTAGTGAGGAGCAGAGGCCTATGACACTCTGCTCTGTTGCCAGCTCTTCCGCTGGGTTGCTGTGAGTGGAGACCACAGTCCCATCCACTACCACAGGGTCCCCCTCTTCTGTTAGTGAGGAGCAGAGGCCTATGACACTCTGTTCTGTTGCCAGCTCTTCCGCTGGGTTGCTGTGAGTGGAGACCACAGTCCCATCCACTACCACAGGATCCCCCTCTTCTGTTAGTGAGGAGCAGAGGCTTGGGGCACCCTGCTCTGTTGCCAGTGATTCACCTGGGGGTAAAAGCTTTACCACCTCAGCTTGTTGCTGGAGAAAGGGGCCAACCGCCCCGGCTCTCTGGAACTCCACACCATCCGCTTCGGCTTTAGGGATGGCAATCTCCAGTTTTTCCACTGCCGATTCATCAGCCAGGATTTCACAGTTATCTGACCTTTCCTCATAGTCCCAGGCAATGGGAGCCCCACCCTGCTGCTGAGCCGAGTCTAGCAGCTGTCTGCAGGCGACCTCCAGCTCCCATTCTTGAATGGCCAGAAATCCTAAATCTTCCTGTGACCAGTGGCCTCCCGAGATATTCAATTTTTCCTCTCTGTGCTCCATTATGTCCTCCAAGCGCCACTCCCGATCACCCCCAAAGTCGGGATCACTGGACATCCTCCAATACAACAATCCCAGGCCATCATAATCATAGCCTTCTGTGGGGCTGTCATCCGCTGACCACGGGCACTCTTGGGCTACATACCACCGGAGGGCTCTGTAGCTCTCGTCCAGCTGCATCTCTGCCCTGATCAGCCTGCTTAACTCTGCTATCCACTCCTGCTTCGGTTGTTCCCCCAACAACAGCAGTCGTACGTCATACTGCGGCCAGTACCTTGCATAGATGGAGGGCAGGACCTTTCCTTGGTGTTGCTGCTCCAGAGCTAGCGCTTCCTTCCAGAGTTGGCACCGAATCACATCCGACCATCCCAACAGGACCTCCTCTGATACTGGTCCTCTATGCTGTATCTGCATCTCTTGTAACCTTCTTTGGAATTCCTCTTCCATGGAGACTGGTATCTGTACCTCTCCTCTCTCTTTAGTTGGTGCTGCTGTGACTTCAGCTGCCGCAGCACTTCTTTGCTGTCGCAAGGTGGCATCCACAGCCGCTATAACCCGGTCTATGATCTCCGGTGGAGGATTAGGACCATATTGTGCCAGTCCATGTTTAACAGCCCGATCAAAAAAATTCTTCCTCAGGTGTCCTGTCTGTTACGCTGGGCCTCTTAGCTCTATTCATTTCGACAAGTTCTGCGATAATGTCCCTTTTCTTACGGTTGCTGGCCGGTCTGCCCCGGCTCTCCAGTAAGTCCATGAGGGAAGAGAACTTCATCCGTTCATACAGCGTCTCCATTGTCATGTGTCCTTGTAGCCGTCCTTCTGATGATGGAATCATCCCACCGCTGCCAACCAAATGTAATGGTCAACGCCGTTTACGACCTTCCATCCAACCACGACAAGCTTATCTGACACACTGCGACAATCTTGCATACACGATCCATATCCATTCCCATAAACAAGACGAGACTCAAGCTCTGCACTTGCTTCAAAGATATCACAATTTATTGGTATTTTCTCAGCTTCTTATACAGTCTCAAGCATAATGCAGTTAGTCACAGGACAATGTAGTCCCCACCCCCCTTCACACCATGGGGGCTTCAATCACACTCTAAAAAGCATTCAGGTAAGCTAACCATGCAGACTTGTCGGCACCGCATCTTCAATAGAGTTAACTCAGAGAGCATGACATTCCTGTAGACAATGACATAAAAACCAAACACTATCACACAATGGCAGAGTCTTGTGAGAGTGGGTGCAATCAACACCTTTTCAACGGAATGTCTTTACAGTGAATAGCCAACACCTTAAGATATTTCAATAGCCTATTATACAAAGGTATGACTCACTGTCTGGTTGACCTGGTCATGTCATCATGAACTCCTTGTGATATCTCAGTCCTGAAATGAAGTATTAATAATTTCCCATCTGTAATATATGAATTATGATTCTTTGTCACCCTATGGCCCTAGTGGACATAAGGTGACCCTAGACATAGGAATATCTCAGTCTGTCACGGTTCATTCCGTTACAATCCCCTCAAGAAAACTCGGTCGCCAATTCACCGGTCCTTTCTCCATTTCACATCTCATCAACAATAACACCGTTAAACTACTTCTACCTTCGGATTGGAAGATACATCCTTCTCACTTATTAAGCCTTTCACACCTAATCCGTTCCCTAACAGAGATCCTCAACCCCCTTCTCCTGTTGAGGTTCTCGGTGAGACTGAATACGAGATAGAGAAAATTCTGGATTCCAAGAGACAAGGATCCTCCTTCCAATACTTGATTAGTTGGAAAGGTTACAGCCATCTCGATGACTCCTGGGAGGATTCCTCCCACATTCATGCTCCTCGACTCATCAAGCAATTTCACCGCAGATACCCTGACCAATCGTCACCTTCTGGGTGTATTTTAGGGACCCCCTTGAGGAGGGGAGTATGTAACGCCATCGGCGTTACCTTGTACAGAACGAGCGCAGCTGTACCTTCCTTAGACAGCTGCGCTTCATCCAGCACCCTGTCAACGTCACTTCCGACGCGCCGTTGAATCCTGCGTTCCACGCTGGAACGCGGAAGCGCGTCCAGCGTGTATCCCGCGACAGGCGGGCTATTTAAACCCTCTCCGATGGCGGCTGGGTGTTCGGTTATTGAAGTTGACGCCCACCGCCATCTGAGATCCGAGACCCCCACCAGAGACCCTCTCATCTGCAGCCTGCAAGGAGACTCCAGATTTAGAGCACCAGGATTCAACTCCAAGGATTCTGCCCTTGCCTGAGACTAATTCCTGGACCACAGAGCTGACAATCTACAGCTCCATAGAGCCATCCTGACCATCCTTCAATCTCGCCCCAGGAAGGAACTCTTAAGCTCACTACAACTAAACCGCAAGTACCCATAGCTCCAAGTTACTTCAAGCTTGTATACTGGTTCACTGTTTAAGCTGGGTTTGCTACTGCTATAAGTTCTTGATTACCAGATATCTTATGCTTGTAGAGACTGTACTGCATTACCAGAATTCTCCTATCACCTATGGTAGATACACCACACCATTAATAGGAGATAGACCGCAGGAGGTTGTGATGAATTAACCCCATACTCTCTGTACACATCTTAGAGTCACTTGGTGGTTCAAATCTGAGTATCCTCCAGAACAAGTGTCTACTTGTCATCTCCTATTCATAGTGACGGCGTTGTCATTACAGCCAGGAAGCCAACACTCCACAGTGCTAATAACAGGCAGTGAGACATTTCCTGATCTGTGCAGAGCTGCGGACCGGGAAATCTCTCACTGGCTGTGATTAGCCCTGTGCAGTGTGGGCTTCCTGGCAGGCTCTGGCATGTGGATTTTTCAACATGCCCAGCCCATCTGTAACAACAAATTGTGCCGGCCCTCCTGTACATCAGCCCCATAAAGTAACCAGCACTGGGTTCCAATGTGCTGCCGCCGCTGCCAAGGAGACAGAGACCAGGGCTGTGAATAGCTGGGACAGGACAGCAACTCTGGTTATTCCAGCACTGGTCCACACTGGGAGGATTCCCCCGTCCACCTATAATGTGTAGATGGGGGAATTGGATCATTTCTTTTTCATTCAACCTAATGGTTGAATGAAAAAAAGTGATCAATGTATGGGCTGCCTAAGAGCTAAGACCAGCCATAGACAGTTTAAATCTCAGCTGGTTCAGCAGGAACTGGCTGAGATTTGAACCATTAATGAGCAGATTCTCTTATGATTATCACTAGTGGTTGCTGTATAGCCACTAGTGAGAATCACTGTTTGTCGGGAGAATACAATTGCTGGGCAGGAGGGATATTCCCCTGTCAGCACTGTCTGTGTTGATGGGGGAATCATGCAAGTTTCTTTCCTGCAATCTGTGGATGTAGGAAAGAAATTTGCACTGTATATTACCTGCCTAACTGAAAGTGAAAGTGTAACGGAATGACCCGTGACACCCAGAGACTTTTGAAGGATGGGGGGTACTCGAGTGCCAGCATCACTAATGACTCTTGGGTCTAGGGTCATCCTGTGCCCCTTTTGGGCATAGGGTGACTGAGAAATGATAATGATAAATTACACGAGATGGGACATTACTGATAATTCATGTTTTGCAGGATATCTTTAAATATTACAAGTTGTTAAAGTCTGACTCCGACAGGTCAATAGAGTGTTTTCATTCAATGTGGGGACACATGCTTTTGAGGTGTTAATTGAGTCTGCTCCTAGACATTCTATTGTGTGATGCTAATACTGTTTTGTGTCCATTGTGCTAATTAGGTCTGCTCCTAAGACCTGTTCATTGTGTATGCTAATGACACTGTTAAGATGTGGAATGTGACTTGTCAAGCTGTAGTAATTAACCCCTCTAAATGCGGAGCCAGACTGTCTGGGTAATGAGTAGTAATTAACTCATCGGAATGTCATTATCTAAAATAATGTGTATGAAGCCCCCCATTGTGTGATGTGTGGGTGAAGTGTGTCTTTGTCCCTGTGATTAACTGTAACATGCTTGAACTGTATATCAGAAAGCTAAGTTACCATTAAAGGATTTATTCATTCATTTTGGAACCAGTACCGGAGCTTGTGTTGTCTTGGTTATTCTGAGAAATGAAATGGGTCGTGTCTGATGTCTGTCGGACTGTCGGATAAGCTGTCGTGGGGTTATGGAATGGAATATTGTAAACGGTGGTGACCATTACAGAAAGTAAATTGTGAATGTCTTGAAAGAACAGGAGAGGGGAGGGAGACAGATGGGGGAGAGAAGGGATGGAGATAATGCAGTTCAGTGATTACAGTGTACTGCAGTCTGCAGTGCACACACTTACCCACGGTCCAGGCTAGAATCTCAGGCATCATTCACACACAAGCTGCTGATTTTCATATTTCCTGAACACACATTCCCTCTCTTCAGATACAGCACACCGACACAGTGTGGGCGGGACTGAAAGGAGGAGGAGGAGCTGTATTCCTCCCTGCTCTTATGTGAGGAGAGTGGGTGGGGGGAGGTGGCTGGATTTGCTGGGCTGTAAAAGAATGTCATAGACTGACACTCGGCTCAGCTTGCAGTCACCACTCTCGGAATTTACAGGCTGGGGGGGGGGGGATTGGGGGAGGTGGGGCACCTGGTGGGGCACAGCATAATGTTCGGGGGGTCAGGGCCCCCTCTGGCCCCCCCTAGAGTCGCCTCTCACTGGTTCCAAGAGAAATAGTTCAATTCATTTTTGATGCCTACTGGAATCTCACATCTCTGCCAGTAAATATTAAATGTATTAGTATTATTAATGTAGCACTACCCCTGGAGGAGCTACTGGTTAAATTTTCGGGTTTGCACGTTACCTCTGTAGCTTTGTTGTCAGGGTGGGAAAGTCCATAATAAATGCAGTGTCCAGACAGATGTAAAACCTTCAACAGTTAGGTTTTATTTTCTTTACTGCAGGATAACTTGGAGTAGAGAAAGTAGAAGGGAGGAGAAGAGCAGGGGAAGGTTCAGGCACACAGTACAGAATCAATCAGTCAGTCTCCACTCTCAGCTATTGAGTGGGTTTTGCTCACCTGGATAGTCCCCTCTTACTTGGCCTAGACACCCTTTTAAGATTGTAGGCCCCAGCCAGCATAACTGAGCCTACTAAACAGCGAAACAACTCCGAGCTAACGTGCCCCCGAAGTCGGGTACACGCACATGCACCTCGCGCCAGGAGGGCCACGAGGGGAAGGACCCCAAAAATGTAATCCGCCCCTTAAGCACCCCTCTCCAGCATGCACAGCAGGGTCACCACTCGCACTGCACCTCTGCAGAGAAGGGACACCCAACACACCACGGCACACCCACGCCTTAACACAATGCCAAGATTGCAACACCACCCGTAGGCAACAAGGAAAACCACCAAGCAGTACCACAGCCAGAACAGAGGCAAATCCGTGCCAATCGAACATTCTTTATATGGTGGGTTGCAAGGCATAGTGGGTGTAGTACGACGTATATTGATTGGGCCCCAGACACTTATTGAATGCAAAAAAGATTTTATTTCTCTTAACAGAACTTTGGGCAAGAGGGTTAGGGCCAGGACACCCTTAAATAGTTGCAATGTTAATTGTCAGACTCCGAGACAGGAGAACAGCCATGCAGGAAAGGCTTCCAGCAAGATGCCACGCATGTGTAGGAATGCTGTCTCCTATGGCAACAGTCTTTAACAGTTTGTAACACAAGGTGTAACAATTCCTTCACTTCCACTATCATCACTTCTTGTAATTCTTCAGCCCACTGAGCTCCCAGTTTCTCTCTCTAGACTAGATAATTTCCTGACACTGAATCCCGTGGGCTCCTCCAATCTTCACTGTAGTATCTTCCTCAAGCATCACCCCCGCTTATCTGCTGGGTTCCTAGCTTGGCATTCAAGATACCTCTCAAGCTTCACCCCACTGGCCTGCTCAGTCCCTAGCTTGCCACACAAGGCTGCTCTGCAAGCGTCACCTCCACTGGCTTAATATACGCTGAAGTTTCCCAATTCTTCACTGTCCCTGGTTGGTGAGAATTCTGCACCGGCATCCCTCTACCTCCGACCACGTCAAGTTCTCCGGCTGGTAGAACCGTCACTTCTGGTTGGACTGCAAGCCGCAATACCAACCCTGCAGGGACAGCTCGGCTGAACTTGGAAAACCTCGGAAAGGCTTGGGAACTGAGCATTTTTCCAAGTTTTTCTGAACGGCTCCAATCAGCTCGGCTCCGGCGGCCCCGGACCTCAGGCCAAATGCGGTACTGCACACCTGGTGCTTGAATCCTGTGTGTTTTGTGAGACAACACTCGCAAACCGAGTCAGGATTTAAAAAAAAAAACAGCACTGTATTGCGAAACGCTCGTTAACCGCGTTACTCGCAATCCGAGGTTTCACTGTATGTATTTCACCTTATAAGCTCAGTTTCCTGTTAAAAATAACTGTGAAATGCAAAACTCTGGTGGGTGTAACAAAATGTCTGCTTGCCCCTGTACCGTCAGATTAGGGGAACCGTCAGAATTGGTAACGGCAGTGACGTTTTGTGGCCGTCATCTTGCTACACCCCGCACTCCACCACAGTAAAGATACACTGAGAAGGGGCAAGCGGACATCCTGTTATACCCACTGAAGTTTTACACGTTATTTTTAACAGTAAACTGAGTTGATATAGTGAAATACAGTACTTTGTGTATATGTTTAAATGTTGAATTTTAAAACTTCCGTCTGATAAGCAAGCCTGTGATATGAGCAGGCTTACCTCTGCTTTCAAAATTCAACATGTAAACAGTCAGACGGAGTTTGTACTGTATTTCACTATATCAACTCACTAGAATTCAAGACTCCAGTGGGTGTAACAAGATTACCTCCTTCTCAGTGTATCTGTCAGGGATTCTAGATGGACCAGGACTGTGTGCCTACACAGAGGAGACCAACACTGTATATAGTGGAAAAAAGGTGTTTATTTACAAAGGTGAGAAAACAAGTGAAAACAGTGCACGAATAACACAAGGCTATATACAGGTTTAGGGGAAATGCAATAATCATAAGCCAGAGCCAAGCCGGGGTCAAATACCAGAAATCATCAAAAGAGGCTGCAGACAGGGAAGGGGCAGGAAGGAAATGTCCAGGAGAGGGATCGGGATCGGAATCAGGACAGGACAGATCAGGTCAGAGGTCCAGAGCAGGTTCAGGGTCCGGTTAGTAAACAGATACCAGGGCGAGTTCTATTTGAACTCGCCGGGTATTTATAGTGGGTGTCCTGATTGGGTTCAGGTCACACCTGAACGGAGCAAAGGCCAGGTGTTCCACACTGCCAGGGTCCATCCGCTGGTGGAGGTCAGTACTGCAAGACAAAATATCAATAGCACCAGCGGATGGACCTTTTCCTGACAGTACCCCCCCTCAAAGGAGCGGCCTCTGGACGCTCCAACTATCCGTTGCCGGGGAAAGTCCAGAGTGACCAACTGGGCAATGGGAGGCTTGAGCCGAGAGGTGGGTACATCCGGGTCGTCGAGCTGGGGAGCAGGCACCGGGTCAGCGAACTGGGCAGCAGGCACCGGGTCAGCGAACTGGGCAGCAGGCTCCGGGTCAGCGAACTGGGCAGCAGGCTCCGGGTCAGCGAACTGGGCAGCAGGCTCCGGGTCAGCGAACTGGGCAGCAGGCTCCGGGTCAGCGAACTGGGCAGCAGGCTCCGGGTCAGCGAACTGGGCAGCAGGCTCCGGGTCAGCGAACTGGGCAGCAGGCTCCGGGTCAGCGAACTGGGCAGCAGGCTCCGGGTCAGCGAACTGGGCAGCAGGCTCCGGGTCAGCGAACTGGGCAGCAGGCTCCGGGTCATCGAGCTGGGCAGCAGGCTCCAGGTCATCGAGCTGGGCAGCAGGCTGGCAGACTGGCACAGGAACAGCAGGCTCCGGGTCATCGAGCTGGGCAGCAGGCTGGCAGACTGGCACAGGAACAGCAGGCTGGGCAGCAGACTGGAAGTCATCAACCGGGGCAGCAGGCTGGAAGTCATCAACCGGGGCAGCAGGCTGGAAGTCATCAACCGGGGCAGCAGGCTGGAAGTCATCAACCGGGGCAGCAGGCTGGAAGTCATCAACCGGGGCAGCAGGCTGGAAGTCATCAACCGGGGCAGCAGGCTGGAAGTCATCAACCGGGGCAGCAGGCTGGAAGTCATCAACCGAGGCAGCAGGCTGGAAGTCATCAACCGAGGCAGCAGGCTGGAAGTCATCAACCGAGGCAGCAGGCTGGAAGTCATCAACCGGGGCAGCAGGCTGGAAGTCATCAACCGGGGCAGCAGGCTGGAAGTCATCAACCGGGGCAGCAGGCTGGAAGTCATCAACCGGGGCAGCAGGCTGGAAGTCATCAACCGGGGCAGCAGGCTGGAAGTCATCAACCGGGCAGCAGGCTGGAAGTCATCAACCGGGGCAGCAGGCTGGAAGTCATCAACCGGGGCAGCAGACTGGAAGTCATCAACCGGGGCAGCAGACTGGAAGTCATCAACCGGGGCAGCAGACTGGAAGTCATCAACCGGGGCAGCAGACTGGAAGTCATCAACCGGGGCAGCAGACTGGAAGTCATCAACCGGGGCAGCGGACTGGAAGTCATCAACCGGGGCAGCGGACTGGAAGTCATCAAGCTGGGCAGCGGACTGGAAGTCATCAAGCTGGGCAGCGGACTGGAAGTCATCAAGCTGGGCAGCGGACTGGAAGTCATCAAGCTGGGCAGCGGACAAGTCATCAAGCTGGGCAGACTGGAAGTCATCAAGCTGGGCAGCGGACTGAAGTCATCAAGCTCAAGGGGCAGCGGACTGAAAGTCATCAAGCTGGGCAGCGGACTGGAAGTCATCAAGCTGGGCAGCGGACTGGAAGTCATCAAGCTGGGCAGCGGACTGGAAGTCATCAAGCTGGGCAGACTGGAAGGCTGGGCAGCGGACTGGAAGTCATCAAGCTGGGCAGCGGACTGGAAGTCATCAAGCTGGGCAGCGGACTGGAAGTCATCAAGCTGGGCAGCGGACTGGAAGTCATCAAGCTGGGCAGCGGACTGGAAGTCATCAAGCTGACTGGAAGTCATCAAGCTGGGCAGCGGACTGGAAGTCATCAAGCGGGGCAGCGGACTGGAAGTCATCAAGCGGGCAGCGGACTGGAAGTCATCAAGCTGGGCAGCGGACTGGAAGTCATCAAGCTGGGCAGCAGCGGACTGGAAGTCATCAAGCTGGGCAGCAGCGGACTGGAAGTCATCAAGCTGGGCAGCGGACTGGAAGTCATCAAGCTGGGCAGCAGCGGACTGGAAGTCATCAAGCTGGGCAGCGGACTGGAAGTCATCAAGCTGGGCAGCAGCGGACTGGAAGTCATCAAGCTGGGCAGCAGACTGGAAGTCATCAAGCTGGGCAGCAGACTGGAAGTCATCAACCGGGGCAGCAGACTGGAAGTCATCAAGGCAGCAGACTGGAAGTCATGGGCAGCGGACTGGAAGTCATCTGGAAGTCATCAAGGGCAGCGGACTGGAAGTCATCAAGCTGGGCAGCGGACTGGAAGTCATCAAGCTGGGCAGCGGACTGGAAGTCATCAAGCTGGGCAGCGGGAAGTCATCAAGCTGGAAGTCATCAAGCTGGGCAGCGGACTGGAAGTCATCAAGCTGGGAGCTGGAAGTCATCAAGCTGGGCAGCGGACTGGAAGTCATCAAGCTGGGCAGCGGACTGGAAGTCATCAAGCTGGGCAGACTGAAAGTCATCAAGCTGGAAGTCATCAAGCTGGGCAGACTGGGGTCATCAAGCTGGGCAGCGGACTGGAAGTCATCAAGCTGGGCAGCGGACTGGAAGTCATCAAGCTGGGCAGCGGACTGGAAGTCATCAAGCTGGGCAGCGGACGGAAGTCATGGACTGGAGTCATCAAGCAGGGCAGCGGACTGGAAGTCATCAGCTGGGCAGCAGCGGACTGGAAGTCATCAAGCTGGGCAGCAGCGGACTGGAAGTCATCAAGCTGGGCAGCAGCGGACTGGAAGTCATCAAGCTGGGCAGCAGCGGACTGGAAGTCATCAAGCTGGGCAGCAGCGGACTGGAAGTCATCAAGCTGGGCAGCAGCGGACTGGAAGTCATCAAGCTGGGCAGCAGCGGACTGGAAGTCATCAAGCTGGGCAGCAGCGGACTGGAAGTCATCAAGCTGGGCAGCAGCGGACTGGAAGTCATCAAGCTGGGCAGCGGACTGAAAGTCATCAAGCTGGGCAGCAGCGGACTGAAAGTCATCAAGCTGGGCAGCAGCGGACTGAAAGTCATCAAGCTGGGCAGCAGCGGACTGGAAGTCATCAAGCTGGGCAGCAGCGGACTGGAAGTCATCAAGCTGGGCAGCAGCGGACTGGAAGTCATCAAGCTGGGCAGCAGCGGACTGGAAGTCATCGGACTGGCAAGCTGGCACAGCAACATCAGGTTGGCAGGCTGGCACAGGAACATCGGGTTGGCAGGCTGGCACAGGAACGTCAGGGTGGCAGGCTGGCACAGGAACGTCAGGGTGGCAGGCTGGCACAGGAACGTCAGGGTGGCAGGCTGGCACAGGAACGTCAGGGTGGCAGGCTGGCACAGGAACGTCAGGGTGGCAGGCTGGCACAGGAACGTCAGGGTGGCAGGCTGGCACAGGAACGTCAGGGTGGCAGGCTGGCACAGGAACGTCAGGGTGGCAGGCTGGCACAGGAACGTCAGGGTGGCAGGCTGGCACAGGAACGTCAGGGTGGCAGGCTGGCACAGGAACGTCAGGGTGGCAGGCTGGCACAGGAACGTCAGGGTGGCAGGCTGGCACAGGAACGTCAGGGTGGCAGGCTGGCACAGGAACGTCAGGTTGGCAGGCTGGCACAGGAACGTCAGGGTGGAAGGCTGGCACAGGAACGTCAGGGTGGAAGGCTGGCACAGGAACACCAGGGTTGCAGGCTGGCACAGGAACACCAGGTTGGCAGGCTGGCACCGGAGCAGGCTGGTCGGATGTCACAAGCTGGGCGGCTGGCACTGGAACTGGTAGAGCAGCTGGCACAGGGACAGATGGCACCGGGACAGGTTGGGTAACTGGCACAATGGTATGAGTTGGGAAATACTTCCGTTTCCTTTTAGACTTAGTCACTACAGGTTTGTTAACAGAAGTGATGTATGAAGAGGATGGAGATAAGTAAGAGGAAGGATTGGAGTATGGCAGCGACAAAGGGATGGTGACTGGAGGAGGTTTTTGTGGAGTAGTTACAGGTGGATTAAAGGCAGGGTAGGTACAATTAGTAGAGACTGGGTAGTAATATTTGGTGGGATGTGGAATTATCTGGGCTGGAGTTGCCATTGGTGATGGACAGATGGATCCTTGGGAAGGCAGGTGGTTACTAGTAGGACTGGAACGGACAGGTGGATTAAAGGCAGGGTAGGTACAATTAGTAGAGATTGGGTAGTAATACTTGGTGGGAAGCGGAATTAACTG
Source organism: Rana kukunoris (assembly GCA_029574335.1). Taxonomy (NCBI): domain Eukaryota; kingdom Metazoa; phylum Chordata; class Amphibia; order Anura; family Ranidae; genus Rana; species Rana kukunoris. Next base: position 256,437,789 of record CM056051.1, on the reverse strand, counting down.
GGCTATAGCTGAGGTTGTCATTGGCAATGGACGGCTAGAACCTTGGGAAGGTAAGTGGTTAATGGCAGGGCTGGAATGCAGTGGCTTGGCTGGAAGCAGGAGATCTGACCATGCCTGCAGCACAGGTTGAACAAAGGCTGGATCACACACACCTTGTTTAATCAGAGCCTGCACAGAATCAATACACTCAGATAACTTTTGCTGGGGACAGGAGGAATAATGCTCATCAAAATAAGCCGGATCATCCTCCATCAACCATACCAGGGATTCAACTTGGTCAGGACTGAAGGGGGGAGAGAAGTCATCACCTCCAGCTGGAATAACTGACAGGGCTGGTTTAACACATAACTTGATCAATGGCTGAACATCATTGTAAGACATATAACCCAGATCCACCATGGAATGGGCCGATCGGATGGCTTCCATCAGCTCATCCCTTGTCCATCCCTCCAACACCTGACGACAATACTCCTCATCCTCCTCTGCTAGCAGAGAAAAGTAAGTAATTTCATTGAAATCCATGTTTCAACAAAAACGCACTACAACAGGATGGTTCCCTATGCAGGCACGTCTGGTCAAAAGGCCCTGGTATACTGTCAGGGATTCTAGATGGACCAGGACTGTGTGCCTACACAGAGGAGACCAACACTGTATATAGTGGAAAAAAGGTGTTTATTTACAAAGGTGAGAAAACAAGTGAAAACAGTGCACGAATAACACAAGGCTATATACAGGTTTAGGGGAAATGCAATAATCATAAGCCAGAGCCAAGCCGGGGTCAAATACCAGAAATCATCAAAAGAGGATGCAGACAGGGAAGGGGCAGGAAGGAAATGTCCAGGAGAGGGATCGGGATCGGAATCAGGACAGGACAGATCAGGTCAGGTCAGAGGTCCAGAGCAGGTTCAGGGTCCGGTTAGTAAACAGATACCAGGGCGAGTTCTATTTGAACTCGCCGGGTATTTATAGTGGGTGTCCTGATTGGGTTCAGGTCACACCTGAACGGAGCAAAGGCCAGGTGTTCCACACTGCCAGGGTCCATCCGCTGGTGGAGGTCAGTACTGCAAGACAAAATATCAATAGCACCAGCGGATGGACCTTTTCCTGACAGTATCTTTACTATGGAAAAGTGTGAGCAAGATGGCAGCATCCTTCAAATGTGTGTCGGCATTTGCCGACATCTCCTGCGGGGTGTCCCCGGGTCTCCAGCGCAGTGATGGCTGACACTTTAGCAGCTCCTATCTGTTCCCGGCCAGCCGCATGTCAGCTGTGTCAGGGCGCCAGGAGATCCTCCTCCCGTCCCATCAGAAGACCCGCCAAAGCAGGGGAGGAACCTGGGAAGGAGATCTGCTGGCGCCCTGACACGGCTGACATGCGGCTGGCCGGGAACAGATAGGAGCAGCTAAAGTGTCAGCCATCACTGCGCTGGAGACCCGGGGACACCCCGCAGGAGATGTCGGCAAATGCCGACACACACTCGAAGGAGATCTCCCGGCGCTCTGACACTGCTAACAGGCAGCGGGCTGGGACAGATGGGACTGGGAGCTGCTAAAGTGTCGGGCGTTGCGATCGCTGTTCTGGGAACCCGGGGACACCCTGCAGGAGATGTCGGCAAATGCACTCGCTATCACACTGCCCCCGAGAATGAAGCCCCGCTCTTGCCCCTGCCTAGTCCCGACCCCTGGTCTGCATGATGTCAGCAAAAAAATTGTTTTAATTTTTTTTTCATCGGGATGGTGTCACCCCTCTAAGGGTGTCACCCGGGTGCGGTCCGCAGCCCCCTCGCAACGCCTCTGCCCGCGCTCACTCAATACAGCAAGGGGTGGATGGTTTTATCTAAGGGGCGGATATGATAAGAGTCCGCGCTCACTGAATACAAGACATTTATGATGGCCAGTGCTTAATAATACACCAGCCACTTTGAAAAAACCATCCACCAGGGGCGGACTGACCATTGAGGAACTCGGCACTGCCCGAGGGCCCCATGCCACTAGGGGGCCCCACCAGGGTTGCCAGGCTCATTAAAACCAGGGACAGTATGTAAAAATCTGTGTTTTTTTTACATCTGTCCCTGATATGTCCAAAACCTACATGCTTTTGATGTGAAAATCCAGAGATTTTAGCTGTACTACCACCTGGCTTGGTGGCCATCTGTAAGCCCGGGGGCCCCATAATCTTCTATTGCCCAGGGGCCCCATGAGTTATCAGTCCGCCCCTGCCATCCACCCCTTGCTGTATTGAGTGAGCGCGGCCAGCGCTGTTCTATCGATATGAGTCCCCATCTGATAGAGCGAGCGACGTGTTAACTGCGCATGCTCCAACTACTGCTAAAGGAAAGGATGTCCATTCTCTGAGATTGCTGTGATCTCCGAATGCGCATGCGCAGTTCACGCCGGGCACTATCTGATAGGGGACCCATAATGATAGGAACACCGTAGCTGAGTATAGTAAGATGTCCGATGACACTGTTCTGTCAGATTACCGAACCTTGTGGAATCCATGCACAGATGACAGAACGTCACTTCCGTTCGCTGATCTGATGGATTCACTAATCTGATAGAAAACCTTTTAAGTTTTAGCGGACTTGTAGCAAAACAATTGAGTATTTTTCATTTATTCCAATTTTCAGGTCAACCATTCTGGGCGTACACCCTTATTCAAGGTCCAATCAGTACTTTTGTTTTTCTGTTTACAGTACTCTAGGTTCTACTATATTGGTAGCAGACTCTAACGAAATGGCCACCGAAGTCCAGAACTGCAGACACTTTCTGTTTAAAGTGTAACTCTGAGCTTGTAGACTCCAAAAAAATGACCATCTGGGTCCATAACTGCAGACACTTCCTGTCTTCAATTTGACGCCTGGCTTCGCTCTTAGTGCTGAAGATAGAACGACACTAGTGGTCATGTGACCGCCGTCATCTCTGAGCAACAGGAAGCAACATTTCAGGGCATGCACAGCAAAAGTAGTTTGCCATCTATAGAGCCCATCCAGGAACCTGCATATAAGAATAGCCTGTCAGGTGAGTAGAAGCACACTGGTAGCTCTGTGCCCAGCTAGTGCCAGTGCTGAGCCCACTAAGGAGTATCACGTTCCCTCTATAGAAGATCAGCTTCCATAATGCCAGCATCTTCCTGATTTACTTATTTCTCTGGTCAGCCATCTCTATAAATATTCCCGTTTGATTAATTAGTATGCAAATTACTCATCAAAGGTTTAAAGTGGAACTCTGCTTGACGTGCAGTTGCCATGGCGCTGTACATGTGATTTGTTATGACACCAGCTATTGGATGGTTTGATTAAGAGAACAAGCAAATGTGACAGCTAGCCTTCATGAATTTCAGGTCTTGAATTTACCTGTTTTTGGAAACGGTTAAAAAATATGTAAACCCATATTTCTGATATGTGCCTGCTGTACCCTGTACTTGTATGATAAAGTATCATGTTCTCTTTTTATTGCTTCCTTTGTGTGAAACCCCTGGTGTCATTGCCAGTCCCTCTGCGTTCCTATTAAAAACTGACCATGCTAGGCATGCTAGCAAGCATTGGTCAGTTCTCTAGCTGTCCTGAGAACTCAGCCTGCTCTCCTCCAATGATCAGACTTGTGCTGACACAACTTCTCCCCCTGCACAGCCATTCACTGGGAAGACCTGTGTACTGCTGTTTCTCCTCCCCCAGCTCTTTGAGATCCTTATGTAGCTGAGACCAGAGATTATGTGATCACTTTTAAAAAATGTGGATTTTTTTTTTCTATACTGCTTTTTTTTTCTATATCTATACACAAATGTTTTGCCTTTCATTTTTATTTTAAACTGAATGGGTTGTTTTACATGGTGAGTGTTTACATCTACTTTAAAACATAACTGAACCCTCCTATCCAGCAAGGCCAAGGAAGCTGCCATCTTAGCCTCTGTTGGTCTACAGTTGCCATGGTGCAGCACATGTGATCAGTTATGCTACTGGCCATTTGATTGGCAGTTTGGTTAATCCTTTTCTGTAATTGCTATATGGCTACCTGGAGGTGTTCTGTACACAGAATGTGTACTGACCACCCCCCAGAAACCTAATTTCCTTCTTGTGTGATTGGCTTGCCAATTTTCCCAGAAGTCTGCCCTAAGATACAAGTCAGATTTCAGGCACCCCCTGCAACAAAAAATGTAATTTTTGGTGAGATATTTCCAACAGGAGCACATCTAAGGCCCCTTTCACATGTCCGCTCCGCTCGTCCGTTCATTACAAGTCCGTTTACGGAATTGTAATGAACCCCTATGGGAGCGGATCCGTTAGCGGATGATGCATCCGCTAACGTCCGCAAGATCCGCATCCGTTTTTTCAGACGGAAGAATGTCCTATTTTTCTTCCGTCCGGCCAAACGGATCGGATGCAAACGGACAGACGGTCTGTTTCCATCCGATTCCCCATAGGGGAGAGCGGAGGAGAGACCAGGCGGTCCCTGCACAGTGTTCGGGGACCGCCCTGTCCGCCTGACAGCTCAGCGGGGATCCCCCGCTGAGCCGACGGACACACGGAGTGGACCAAAAAATGGTCCGTTCCGTGTGAAAGGAACCTAAAGGGATGCAGGCCCAGCAGCTTTCGTCATTAGTGCTCTGCAGCTGCCACAGCTGATGGATAATTTTAAAAACCACTCCCACTAAACCTACTTGGCACAGACAAACGCAGAGTGATTACTTCAGAATAACAAAAGGTAGGAATTTGCAACCAAGGTTGTTATAATCCTTGTACTGTACATAGATCACCCAGAGGGGAATGTTTTATTTTCTCAACAAAAGTGGAGTTACGCTTTGAACATCTGTATTTCGGTATACATTTAATAAATTCGGATTACACACAAAGACAATGGGAGCTCCATGTGACAGATTCAGGTAGTTTTTTTTTTTTTTCACTTCACAATCTGTTACTACAACTGCAAAAAAATACAATAAAAATACTGCCAGTTCGTATGTAAGGAAACTTAAAGCGTATCTCCACTTTGGTTGAGAAAAAAAAATCTACCCCCCCCCCCCCACCGGGTGATCTATGTACATTGCAAAAGAGGGAAGATTTGAGATAAAAAGGAGTCTCAAAATATAGTCTTAGGGCCAGATTCCCGTAGAATTGCCGCTGGCGTAGCGTAAGCCATTTACACTACGCCACCGCAATTTAACAGAGCAAGTGCCGTATTCCCAAAGCACTTGCTCCGTAAATTGCGGCGGCGTAGTGTAAATGACTCTACGTATCCCCGCGTAATTCAAAGGGGGCGGCTTGTATTTAAATTAAGCGTGCCCCCGCGTCGATCGAACTGCGCATGCGCCGGCCTTAAAAATAGCCCAGTGCGCATGCTCCAGCTCACGTCGGAAAAAGTGAATGAAACCGACGTGAGTGCCATTTACGTAAATCTCTATTCGCGAACGACTTAGTAAAACAACGTCGGTTGATGGAAAAAGATGACGCTGACCCGACGCCATACTTAACATGGCATACGACGGAACTTCGTAAGGTTACCCCTCATATAGCAGGGGTAGCCTTACGCGTACGGAAACGACGTAAACTACGACGGGGCGGCGTAAAAACGTTCGGGAATCGTCGGATTAGGCTCATTTGCATAGGCAAATGAGAAATCAACCTACAGGCCACCTAGCGGCCAGCGATGTCATTACATCTCCGATCCGACGGTGTAATTGTTTTTACATCTGTCGGAACTTCACTGTTTCTATGCGTGTGATTCTAGGAATCACACGCATAGATACCCAGTAAAAAAAAGAGAGATACGATGGTGTTTCCTACGAAACGCCGGCGTATCTCTTTTGAGAATCTGGCCCTTAGACTATAATTTGAGACTCCTTTTTATCTTCAAATCTTCCCTCTTTTTCATTAGTTCCTATTGTCGTTAGGGAGGTATCCCGTCTATTAGACGAATTTAGTCATTCGGATATTATGTTATATCATCCAAGTTTGGATTCCAGTATTTTTATTGATCTATGTACAAGGATTATAACAACCTTTTGTTGCAAATTTTTACATTTGTTATGCTGAAAAAATCACTGTGTGTTTCTCTGTTCTCAGTAGGTCTAGTGGGAGTGGTTTCATAATTATCAGTTGGCTGTGGCAGCTGCAGGGCACTAATGAGGAAAGGTGCTGGGCCTGCATCCCTTTAGACATAGTTTCCTATTTGTAGTATCTCACTAAAAATGAACTTTTTTGTTACAGGGGATGCCTGAAATCTGACCTGTGTCTTAGGGTCCTTTCACACGGAGCGGACCGTTTTTCGGTCCGCTCCGTGTGTGTTCGTCGGCTCAGCGGAGATCCCCGCTCAGCTTTCGGTGGACAGGGCGGTCCCCACACACTGTGCAGGGACCGCCCTGTCTCTCCTTCACTCTCCCCTATGAGGAATCGGATGAAAACGGACCGTTTGTCCGTATTAATCCGATCTGTTCCGCCGGACGGAAGAAAAATAGGGTTTTCTTCCGTCCGAAAAACCGGATCCAGACGGATGCGGATCTTTGCGGACGTTAGCGGATGCATAATACGCTAAGGGACGCGATCCCATAGGGAACCATTACAAGTCCATTTACGGACTTGTAAAAACGGACGAGCGGAGGCGGACTTGTGAAAGGGCCCTTAGGCTGACTTTTAGTAAAATTGCGCAAATCACGCAAGCAGGAAATTATGTGTCTGGGGAGTGGTCAGTACACATTCTGTGTACAGAACACCTCCAGGTAGCCATATTGCAATGCATTCTCAGAAAATGACGGAGCTGTAGATTGAAAATGAAAGGTAATATTTAATAACATTCAATTACAATATGACTTGTGTTGCAATTTTACTATATTATTTGCTATCCTCTCCCCCTGCCCCCTCCCACAAAAGTGGAAAGATACCCTTCAAAGGAAAAAGAACACACCTGTTTTACACTTGGCTGTTGAATTTCATTTTCAGGTGGTCTTAAATATGCATCCTCTCAGGAAAAGAAAAGTTCGCCCCGATGGTACTTGCAGTCAGTATGGAACAGAAGAAGATAAAGGTTCCACTTCAGAGCCTAGAAATAAGGCTGGTCCTGCAAACAGAATAGATGAGAAAGGAGAGCAATCGATTGTCATCTCTGATAGTGACAGCTTGGTATGTATTTAGAAAATGGCAATACGTATTCATATTAGGATGATTTGTTTTAGGTGTAAACACTTATTAGCTCCTGTGCATTGGGGTGTATAATCCCCAACGTCTTCCGACACTCAGGGAGCCGCATGTAACCCATACAGCTATCAGACTAAACTTGTGCAGCATATACATTAAAACATAAGTGACAATGAAAGAAATGGAAATGTGATTTTAGAAAAAATTGTAGCCGATAGCGATCCACCATGTTCAGATAACGGCGTGTGGTTGAACTCTCTATGCACTCATCAGAAATATATATTGTAGACACATATAAAATATGGTATCCTTAGAAAAGTAATGTGTCCCACCATGTGCCCTCAAAGTTCCAGGTATGCCTCCTCCACCAGTTATGCACTCACCTGAAATATGTAGTATAAACACCTCTAGATCCCTATTACAAGCAATCCACCAGACTTTCCTCTTGTTGTTGGCACAATCTTCCTCTCAAGCAGTTTCAAAAGCTGCATAAAAAAAGCTCAGCACACGGAGCCCAGAAAGTACTATATAGTGTAGTATTTTTTGCCAAACGCTGTGTATAATATATACAAACATTTAACTGTCCAGACTTACAAAGATGGTGACTGTTCCACCCTTGGCTTCCGCTGCTGTCAAATATTATTATAATTATACAGGATTTATATAGCGCCAACAATTTATGCAGCACTTTACAACATGGAGAGACCCATACAGTTACAATACAAGAGGAATCAGAGGGCCCTGCTCATTAGAGCTTTGGGAGGGTCAAGTGATACAAAAGGTATTAACTGTGGAGGATGAGCCGATGAAGAAAATAAAATAACAGTTGTTAGGTGAGGGCAGGATAGGCTTCTCTGAAAAGATAATTTTTCAGGGATCGTCTAAAAGTGGATAGAGTTGAGTATAGTTGGACAGATTGGGGTAGGGATTTCCAAAGGATGGGAGAGGCTTGGGAGAAGTCAATTACAGCCAGTGAGCATTGAGGAGAAAGGCGGGGCCTCGCCTCTGTGTGTAAATGTGCGGCATGGGAACGAGCCTGCTTAGGTGCCTCCAATGCAGCAACTTTCTCTGCGGGCAATCAGGAGGGAGGCGCCAAGAGCACCTGCATGGGACCCTAAGAAGTGGAGGATCAGGGCTGCTCTGTGCAAAGCTACAGCACAGAGCGGGTGAGTATAACATCTTTGTGTTAAATAAAGCTTTTAACCACTTAAGACCCGGACCTTTAGTCAGCTAAAGGACCCGGCCAGGTTTTGCGATTCGGCACTGCGTCGCTTTAACAGACAATTGCACGGTCATGCAACGTAGCTCCCAAACAAAATTGGCGTCCTTTTTTCACCCACAAATAGAGCTTTCTTTTGGTGGTATTTGTTCACCTCTACGGTTTTTACTTTTTGTGCTATAAACAAAAATAGAGCGACAATTTTGAAAAAAAATCAATATTTTTTATTTTTTGCTATAATATATAATATATATATATATATATATATATATATATATATATATATATATATATATATATATATATATATATATATATATATATATATATATATATATATATATATATATAAAATGTTTTCCTCAGTTTAGGCCGATACATATTCTTCTACCTATTTTTGGTAATAAAAAAAAATCGCAATAAGTGCTAATCGGTTGGTTTGCGCAAAATTTATAGCGTTTACAGAATAGGGGATAGTTTTATTGCATTTTTATTACATGTTTTTATTTTTTTACTACTAATGGTGGCGATCAGCGATTTTTATTTTTTTATTTTTTCATGACTGCGACATTATGGCGGACACTTCGGACAATTTTGACACATTTTTGGGAACATTTTCATTTTCACAGCAAAAAATGCATTTAAAATGCTTTTGTTTATTGTGAAAATTACATTTGCAGTTTGGGAGTTAACCACAAGGGGGCGATGAAGGGGTTGTGTTCCCTAATGTGTGTTTACAACTGTAGGGGTGTGTGGCTGTAGGTGTGAGCTCATCGATTGTGTATCCCTATAAAAGGGATCACGCGATCGATGACGCCGCCACAGTAAAGAACGGGGAAGCCGTGTTTACACACGGCTCTCCCTGTCCTTCAGCTCCGGGGACCGATCGCCGAACTCCAGCGGCGATCGGGTCCGCGAGGTCCCGGAGCTATGGACTGGGTCGCGGGCTGGGTACTACTACAGGACGTACCTGTACGAGGATGTGCCCAGCCGTGCCATTCTGCTGACGTATATGTGCAGGAGGCAGTCCTTAAGTGGTTAATATCACTTTAATTTAAGTGCTGCTCTTGTGTTTAGTCTATTTATGTACAAGGATTTGTACGGTGACCTTGCAGCTCCATGCTCCCAGGCACTCACTATTTATTTGTGAGTTCTCTATAACATACATCTGTCAGTACAAGTGAATGACTTCTGTATCAGCGTTTACCTGTACATGTGCATTCAACGGTTCTCCCTGGATGTGCCACTTTCATGTTTGTAAAGCAGTGCCATATGGAGAGATAAATAATGCTGTTAGATTAACAGATTTTTTGCAATTTTAACTTCAAACCAATACCTATAATGGGCATGTATTCTTCTAAACGATACTTGTACTGAGTGCTCAAGCTACACTAGGCAGTCTGTTTCTTTGTTTTGTAGGTACCTCATGCCTATGGGTTTGTACACTGTGACACAAAAAAATACAAAAAAAGCTGCTCCCCAATAGTGTAGGTCAGTGGTCATCAACCCTGTCCTGCAGGGCCCACTAACAGGCCAGGTTTGCAAGATAACTGAAATGCATTACAGGTGATATTATTTGTTGCTCAGTGATTGCCGTATTCCAGTCTGCGTCTCCCCAAGGTAATACATAAAACCTGGCCTGTCCGTGGGCCCTGAGGACAGGGTTGATGACCACTGCTGTAGGTAACCTACACTATGATTAGTAAAAAAAATATGTGTAAGAGGGCACTATTCTAAAAAACAACCTCTACCTATAGCTTATCATCTTATTATAACATGTGATGGCATAAAATGCAATGATTAAATCGTTAATTAATATCGTGACATAATTCAGAAAGTGCAAAGTGCTAAATTGTTAGTGCAACACATTTGCCAAAGTGATAACATTTTTTTCTCTAGAACAGTTCATGTAGTCTTCAATATGGTATGATATGGGAGACCATCACCAGCTTGGCACATATCCAAAAATACCCCAAAGTGCTACTCACCAGAAGACCATGACCCCTTTAACTAAAAGAGGGTCATTTGGCGCTTATGTGATTGAGTCATGGATCCTGTATGATTTTTCTCTGACGTGGATCAAGAATATCTCCTCCTCTACCATACAATCACATTTAAATGAGAAAAAGGGGAACCAATAGCGTGATACTGTTCTATTATAGTAGCGGATCTTCAACAGTATCACACTATTGGTTCCCCTTTCTCTTATTTCAATGTGATTTTGTGGTGGAGAGAAGGAGATGGTCTTGATCCACTTCAGATGCTGTGCCTTTGTTCTCTGAGGATTGCCTTCCCCTCGACACACCGATTTAGCTGATCGGCTCCTGGTTGGATGCTGGTTTTTCAGCAAGACTGTTTGACAGAAACGGATCATGAGACCGGCTTTTGTCAAGCAGGCAACTGTATGCACTGGTACTGGTGTGTATCCAGCTTAAAGTGGTACTATAGGTTCAGTTAAAAAAAAAAAAAAAACACATGTCATACTTACCTCCACTGTGCAGTTCGTTTTGCACAGAGTGGCCCCGATCCTCCTCTTCTGGGGTCCCATGGCGGCTCTTGCGGCTCCTCCCCGCAATAACTAACCCCCTCTGGGAAGCTTTCTCCCGAATGGGTTACCTTATGGGCGCACACCCACGTCATTGGATTTGATTGACAGCAGCGGGAGCCAATGGCACCCACGGAAGTTCGGAGCTCAGATAGGTAAAACAGGGGGGTTTGGGGGCGGAGAGTGCAAGGTGTTTTTTCACCTTTAATTCATAGGATGCATTAAGGTGAAAAAACCTTTACAAGCTTTACAACCTTTTTAAGTTCACTTTGAAGCATGTTACATGTGCCACCTGTTTTTAGGGTGGAACATGTAATAATTTCCAGCTCCTGCCCCCCCCCCCCGATCCAGTGGGCAGGGTTTCTTCTCCCCGCAACCGCTGTAAATTTTTATAAATTAACACGTCTGTGGGGAGCTCCGCCCACACAGTCGTGTCATTCAGATTCCTGTAAATGAATAAACTACACGTACCATCTTCCACCGAGACAGACGGACTAGTTCATTCATACTGCCTACAGCTCTGAAAATTTCTGCCCATGCAGAGTTATGGGCAACACGGCTGTAAGCTGTGTGTGCAGGAGACTGACCTTGCACCCTCAATCTGCTGATCGTGGGTGCAATACTTTGACTTTAAAAATTACTTTATTTTAACGTCATTGGGTTCCCTGTATGCTGGACCAAATAAGGGGCAGTGAAGAAACTCCATTTTATTTTTATTTTTTTCTTATTTCTGATGCTATATATTGTGACCTGTTAAACGTTATTTATGCAGACTTGTAAGGTTTACTAAATGTAGCCCATTGTTTTAAATGTGCTTGTACACACAGGTGCCTAAAAATGCTGTGCGTATATATGATTATAAAAATTAATGTAATTTGCCGGTCAGAAATGTACTCGCACATACATGTGTAAAATGTTAATTTGAAGAGGTTAAATGTGCATTCTTGTAGCTACCATTTATTTTACTGGTGTAGACACAAATACATTCAAAATAAACACAATCATTTTCGGCCAGGAGTACTAAGGGCCCTTTCACACGTGCGGACCGTTTTTTAGGTCCGTTTTTTTTCATCAGTTTTTCATCAGTTTTTCATCAGTTTTTCATCAGTTTTTCATCCGTTTTTCATCAGTTTTTCATCCGTTTTTCATCAGTTTTTCATCCGTTTTTCATCAGTTTTTCATCAGTTTTTCATCAGTTTTTCATCAGTTTTTCATCAGTTTTTCATCAGTTTTTCATCAGTTTTTCATCAGTTTTTCATCCGTTTTTCATCCGTTTTTCATCCGTTTTTCATCCGTTTTTCATCCGTTTTTCATCCGTTTTTCATCCGTTTTTCATCCGTTTTTTCATCCGTTTTTTTTGGTTAGAACTTTTTTTTTTATTACATATTTTGATGAAAAACGGACGTTAGTGGATCGGATGTTAAACGGATCGTCCGCTAACGTCCGTTTTTCGTCCGTTCCGTTTTTTTGACGGAAGAAAAATAGGGTTTTCTTCCATTCAAAAAAACGGAGCTTGACGGAGACAGACGTTAGCGGATCCATGTGAAAGGACCCATAGGAAAGCATTGCGGTCAAAAAACGGACGTCTAAAAACGGACGAACGGTCCGCACGTGTGAAAGGACCCTAATACTCAAACATCTGTACCATGTATACCCTTAGGTCCTGTTCACACCTAAGTGCATCGAAATTGTGGCCAGCAATTCTGCCCGTGATTCCAGCATTGCGGAAAATGCACAGCGTGCTTATGGTGCCATTCGTTTTTAACGGCACCCCAAATGCTGTGTGATCGTTGCACAACAAAATGTGTGTCGCCAAATGCATTACGTGCCAAAATTTGTCATATGAGCTATTTGGTGCAACAAACGCACATAGGAAGGCCCATTCAAGTGAATTAGTTGCCCTATGCACGACACATGGAATCATGTGTAAATCGTGCTACGTGAAGTGTGAACAGGGCTTTAGCAATGAGCCAGAACCAAAATGTATTAAACCGCAGAACCCATCATCCTCAGTCTACTTCCACTGTTGTGAACTGGCTGAATATGGTTCACAAGAGTGCACAACGAAATGCACTCCTGCGCTCCCCAGTTGAAATGGGGTCAATAGAGCTTTGGTCCTACTTCTCCGTTAACCTACCAGTCATTGGAACATATCAGCAAAACGTAGGAACCTGTAGGAAACGTATGCAAACCCAAGCAGATAGTGTCCTGGCCGGGACCTAAACTGAGGACCCCTGTGCTTTGTGGCAGAAGCACTAACCACTAAGTCACTGTGGTGCTTATTAAGGTGTAATGTATCTGACTGACCATTTTTGTAAATCATCTCCCTCCTTGCTTCTCCACCTCTAAGGTGGCTGGGAGAGAAGAAGGAAAGGGGCGTTATGTACTAACGAAGCAGAGGAATTATGCCCTGTCTCTGTATATGTATGTGTGTGTATATATATATATATATATATATATATATAATATATATATTTCTCCCTACCCATACACAGGGCCACCCTCAAAAAAACAGATTTCAGCATATTGGAAACACTCACTCCAGTACAAATGTCTTGATACAGTTAACACAATTATTCATGAATGGCCCATCTCCAGTCAGTCTTTTATTAACTTTAATTATGTTTTAATTGCTTATTTGCTGCCTCTGCTTTCATTTTCATCAAGGAGTATTTTTTCCAATGATATCACGAGATAATGGGCACAAACGTCACTTTTACTACACATGATGGCCATTCACCGCGTATACCATTCACCCCATTTTTCATTTGGAGAAGAGACACAAATGCTAATAAAGAGGCTCTCCCCTGAGAGCTTTATATGTGTTTTCATTTTGGCTCACACTTTATATACTCCGTGCACACAGACACACGCTTTTTTTATGTCGGTGATACATGGAAAAGAGCGGTTCTGCCTTAACCCTTTGTTTTTCAGCTCCCAGTTGTGATGTGAGTTGCGCTTAATGCCATTAACAAATTAAATATCCATTTTACATCACTGAGCTAAGGCAACAGCCAGGAAAGTAATTAAATGAAGAAATTAATTAAAACATGAAAGCATCATTCTTGAGACTTGTCAGCCTACAAGTATGTTTTCTAAAGCGCGCTATGAGTTACTACATCCTGCTTTTTATTTTCAGGTAGAGATTGCTCAGAGCTGATGAGTGTTTCAAAGTATCAAGCATCAATAAAAACATAAACCAAAAAAAAAGATCCCAATTAATTTGCAGCATTTATATTTCTTATAGTGAAACAGATGTTCCACATAATACATTTATTTCACAAGGTTTCCGTGTCTTTTATCTCCTTTCTATTCCAGAAGGATTTACATCTTCCTAAATTGTCAGTGAGAGTATTTAACACCTTGTTTCTGTTGTGAAAACAAAGTTAGACCATTTTTTTTTTTTTTTTTAGTATGAGACAAAAATTTTAATAATAATAATCATTCTGACACATAATTTTAATGCTTAATTAACGTGTTGGAAAACTGACAACATGTGAAAACAAAAATAATTGGATAATCTTTTAAATTACAGCATAGAAATATACAGAATGCCGACACGTGAAATGAACAATTCTTTTTCATTAGGGAAAGAGTATGAAAGGGTTAAAACCTCTATTAGGATTTCTTTGCTGTCTATGTCCAGTTGGGGAAATGACCCTCACATCCTGTGCTTAAAGCGGAGTTCCTCTCATATTTGTGTTTAAGAGCCGGTTCACACAGGGGCAGCATGACTTGCCAAGCTGCCCACGACTTTAGAGGCGACTTGCAAAATTACTTCTGTATTGAATTAAATGCAAGTCACCCCGAAGTCGTCCCAAAGTCGTACAGGAACCTTTTTCTAAGTCGGAGCGACTTGAGTCGCTCCTATTAGAACGGTTCCATAGTACTGAACGGAGCGCGACTTGTCAGGACGGCTAAGTCATCTGATGATTCGCGCCTGTGTAAACCGGCTCTAAGAGTCAGCAGTTACAAAAAGTGTAGCTCCTGACTTTTATTAAACACACGCTCGCCTGTCCCAGCGATGCGGCCGCCCAAACCCACGCTTCTCTCCCTCGCCTCTCTGCGGCGCCAGCATTGCAAGTGTGGCCTCCCAGCTGTGATCTCTTGCGACTTCACAGCCGGGTGCGCCCTGCTCATGTGAGAGTACCCCTATTGGTCAGGCAATTTTCTGGGACCTGTGATGTGTCCCAGAAGATTGCAATGAGGGAGAGGGACAGGAGAACTTCTGCTCGAGCCGCCACCTGTCAAAACTAGGTACCTGTTCCCCATGTTTGTGGGGGAGGAGTGCTTAAAGCGAAACTTTTCCTTTTGGGTGGAGTTTCGCTTTAATACACAAAAAGGAAATAAGATTACCCCTTTGGGTAAATTTTAGATCTTAGACATTTGTCACTCGAACAGGTGTCCCCACTAAATGATGTACTGTCTCCTCTTGCTCTAGTGATGAATCTAACATTTGGTAAAAGAAAAGACTCGTACTTTTCCACACTCTTTCCAAAACGAATAACACACTTGAGCTCTAGAAGGTTTTACCCCCCCCCCTTTATGTCCAGGGCATTTTTTTGCTATTCAGCACTGTGCTACTTTAACGGGCGATTGTGCAGTCATGCAATACCGTACGCAAATTACATTTTATCAAATTTGTTTGACACACATAGCTTTCTTTTGCTGTTTTTTTTTTTTCTACGATATAAATGGAAAAAAAGACCGAAAATTTTGAAAATAAATTATTTTCTACTTTCTAGCGTAAAACTTAGCCAATAAAGTCAAATGTTATAAATTTAAGCCAAAATGTGTTTGATAAGTGTTTATTAATTGGTTTGTGTGATGCTGACTGTTGACAGTATGTTGACATAAAATCATATATTTTTTTTCTTACATTTTGTCATTGTAGTGCTATGGTGTCACCATCGTGTACTACTCTGGGGGGGTAATCCTGTTTTTTTTTTTTTTGTTACAATGAAGATCGTTTTTACAGCAACGTTTTCAACTGTCATACATGGGTTAACGGACACTAGTGAGCTGTTTTTTTTTCTACTGCTAATCACATGGTGCAGGGTGCTATGATTGGCCCAGGTACCATGTGATGGCTGTGGACCAATCACAGCATGGGCAACACCGCTATTATGAATGATTTAATGCATAACAGTTTTGTTGACATTGTGATAATGTGACTGGTCCACGAGTACTGGGATACACAATCAAATGTGTCCGGCGCTGTGTGCTCCTGAACCTTGTAGAGGCACATGTCGACTTGCAGCAATATATGTATGCGTATGCAGGTCGGCCAGTGGTTAAATGTGCAAAAACTGATATTTTTTTTCTTCTTTTAATATTTTCATTTATGGTACACTTCTTTCAAAACGAAATACATACAGGAAACATGGAGTATGAATATAGAGGCCAGATAATCTCATTCCTATGGACTCTCAATTAGTTGTCATTTCTCAGAGATCGAAAGAAAAGTTGCAGTTCACATTATCGGCCATTCGGCGAAGGGTCATGACCGAAAAAGTTCTGTCGACCAGCGCTCCCAGCAAAAGGCTGAGAGCGCTGAGCGGAGTGTACTGGTGGGGCTGTCGCCCTGTCAGAACACAATAGCACAGCAGGACAGGTCGCTGTACTAACATCGGATGTGAGCTGTCAGCTGAGTAGGTTGAACGAATAAAAAAAAAAATTTGGTGTGTACGAGGCTTAATTCTTTCCAATTGTATAAGTTTGGAGTTATTTCCCCAGGGTCTGTCAATGTTGTCTCAAGGCTCAAGAATTCTAGTGTTACGAAACCTACAACAGTAAAATCAGTCTGTATATGCTTGTTTTACTCGCTGTGGAACCTAATCTTTGCAATGTGTAAAAAGTATGCACAGATCCTCCTCTCCTCCCACTGTCCCCTAATAAATTCCCAATAACACAGTCTATAGAGTCAGGCTGCACATGCTCAATTTGGTGTGTATTGCTAGAGAGGTTTTTTGTTTTTCTTGGGAGGATGCTTGTGGTCAGCACAGGGCCAATTGGCATTGTCCAGACAGAGGGTCAGGGCAGGCTCATAGGACAGTCAGAAAACCCCTCCTACAAGCTATAACCAGTGCTTGGCTGGACACTGATAGAAGTCACAAGACTGCTCTAACTGCTGATGAGAAAAGGTATTTAGCAGTTTATTTTTTACTGAAATAATGGTATTTCCATGGCATGTGTACTGTGGGAGACCAGATATAGTGAATTCAGGGTCCTGGGTTTTAGTAACACTTTAAGCTCTTGTGAGTTTATTACAGTTTAAAGAGAGTTGATAAATTATTTTAAAAGGTCTGTGTGTGTGTGTGTTTTTACCAACCTAAGAACCACTTGGCTGTTATCTGCGGGTCTCAAAGGAATTTATCTTGCTTCACCCAGCATTGGCTATTTCACCTTTTCTGCAAACTTATCTAGAGTGGGAAACCTCAAATTAAAGTGGAAATGTTATGCCTCCTAGAAAAGTAGTTGAAAGACTGACTGTGGTCAGTTTTTAATAGTATAAGCAGAGGGGCTGGTGAGAATACCAGGGCTTTCACATGAAGGAGGCAATACAAAGAGAACATATACTTTTTCGTACATGGTAGAGCAAGCACATATCAGAAATATGAAATGGTGGGATAACAAACACTTTAATTATCACAGAGTGCCACTTCAATCACATCTTCGCACAATGTCACGGTAAAGAGACATGCAGTGCCTAGTGGTGATCCAGTACAGAAAGATACAGGTTATTATGCGTGACGAGCCTTTAGGGCCCTTCACACTATGTTTTTGCAGTAATGAACATGTTACTGCATTACATGACAGCACAGATATAGTGGGCTGGTTGTAGTTGGGTACCATTCATTCTAAATGGCACTCGCAGCACCTTCTGATGGACATGGATTGCAGTGCACGCAATGCTTGGCAAATCAGTGATCTGCATTGTGGTTTGCTGTCAAATATTGGTTGTGGCGACATTGTGTGAACAGGCCCTTAATCTGTATCATAAAGTATGGGAACATATGAAATCAGTTCTCCATTACCAGGACTTTAATGAATATCTTGATCAATCAATAATCCAGATCACACAAACAGTTGATTGATCTGGATGGCTTTGAATTATGGAACAAAGTTGTCATTACTCCCCTCTCCCAGCTAAAAAACACTAATACACTCAAATCCTTTATAACAACTACAGATTACGTTTTCTCACCCAGGAATAGAGATGGGTTTGGGTGTGTTCAAAATCCCACATGCCTGATCTGCCAGGAAGCCAGAACTGCATGCGGCTAATCGCAGGCAGTGAGACATTTCCTGGTTCACAGCTACACAGATCGGGAAATGTCTCACTGCCTGTGATTAGCCGCATACAGTGTCGGCTTCATGGCGGGATCGGCCGAGCCCATCTCTACCCAGGAAATATGTTCTTTAGATATCTCCAACTCCACCACTTACCGACTGTCATGGCTCATGAAATAGGACTGAAATTTGAGGCCCGACAATCCATATTTATTAACAAACACTTGGCTTGCTATCACAAAACCTATTCTGGGGAAGGGGGGTCTGCATACTGAAGTTTTTTTTTAACTTTATACATTGAATGCAAAAAAACTTCAGACTTTACAACTACATTTAATTGTGCATTCCAACTTCACTGTACACCATAGCTAAAGATGGTCCTGCTGAGCCTCTTGGTAATTCCATCTGACACATCATCTAGAGCTGGGGTCTCCAAACTTTTCAAGCAAAGGGCCAGTTTATTGTCCTTCAGACTTTAGGAGGGCCGGTTTGTGGCCAGGGGCAGAACATTTTGGCATCAGTGACAATAAAAATGGCCTCAGTGTAGAAAGTATGTTCGTTAAGTTAGAGAGTGGGAACGGAGGGTTCATGACGTTTGACTCACCAGTAGAATGTGAGGAGGAAGGAGAGACACGGAGAGGTCCTCCTGAGGGTTTACTCCCCCAGTGGCATTTTGTTTAGTTATTAGATGGTGGATATATATCTATTGTTTACTGTTAATTTGTTAATTGAACCTCTATGTTATGTTGATTCCTCTTTGAGACCTTGGATATAAAATAAAAATAAATAATATGAAAAATGGCCTCAGGATTGGTGGTCAATAGGCGGAAAGTTGCCCCTATTAGTAGGAGGAATAGTATCCCATCATTGGTATCAGTGGAAGAAAGAGTGCCCCATTGTTGGTGTCAGTGTGAGGAATAGTGCCTCATATCAGTGGAAGCAATAGCGTCCCAAGGGCCGGATAGAAGCAAGCAAAGGGCCACATCTGGCCCTCTGGCCGCAGTTTTGAGACCCCCGATCCTAGAGGTAACCAGAACAGCACTGGCTAACACCCCAACCCCATATCACACACCTTTAGATAGAAAAGGTAAACTTTATCCTTTAAGTGGAAAGCTCAGCCTATACACATAGAAGTAGCTCTCAAAACTTTGATGAGATCTGACGTGGATGGCTGAATGACCCTATACTCGTACTCCCATGAATATTTAAAGGTATACCTAAAGGCAAAAATGTTCTTTTGGTTAGCGAGGTATTGGAACCCCTGTCAGTTTGTTTTTCCAGTCTGTGCTCCCGTTAAGGAGAGTCACCCTCTCTCTAATTGTCCTGTCTACCCTTACCATTGAACGTAAAAGAAAATCCCCAAATTTGGGTTATAACCCTCCCTTCCTCTATCCAAAATGGGGGGGGGGGGGGTGGAGTTTAGCCTATAGTTTTACTTAAATACAGTATAATCCTTCATTGTATGTATATCTCATAAACAATTGACATTGCATTTGTCCCCATATCACTGTTATTGCTGTCCTTTAGGCTGGTTTCACACTAGAACGCGCAGTGGCTCACAGCAGGAGTCCACTGCGTCTCCATTCACCATTTCAGGTCCAATTTCAGCCCAAATTTTGGGCTGAAACAGACCAAAAGACATATAGGACTCCTGTATATTTCGCACCAGAGCCGATGCAGAGCTGTGTTAACCTGCTCCATAGAAAGCTGGTCACAATCTCCTGCTATGCGAATTGAATGTGGTTAAAATCGCAATAGTGTGAACCCAGACTTAGTTTGTGTCGAAAGTACTTATCGGGGTGAATTCACGTACCTCGGTGCATCTTTATGGCGTTGTAGCGTATCTTCTTTACGCTATTCCGGCGCAACGTTGAGAGGCAAGCATGGTATTCACAAAGCAAATGCTCTCAACGTAGTGACGGCATAGCGTATAGGCGTAGCGTATAGTCGTTGGCGTAAGCCGACGTAAGTCAAAGTAGGGTGGAAGTGGGCGTGTAAAATTTAAATGAAGCGTGACCCCATGCAAATGATGGGCTGAGCTTAAAACAAGTACTAAAAGCAAACGGCGCATGTGTCGTATCTTGGACGCATCCCAGTGCGCATGCTCACAATAACGTCAAAATAACTGCCTCTAAGATACGTCAAAACACTGCCTACGATGTGAACGTAACCTACGCACAGCCCTATTCACGTACTACGTAAACTGCGTAAAAATCGATGGCGTTCATTCCCTGGTCCATACCTTTGCATGGGTTGCGCCTCCTATATGAGGAATAACTTTACGCCGGACGTAACCCTTACGAAAATCGCTTTAAACATGCGCCGGGCGCAAGTACGTTTGTGAATCGGCGTATCTTACTCATTTGCATATTTAAAATGGAACGCCGAATGCGTCCAGCGTAACTTTGCGCCCACGATACGCCAGCATAGGCAAGTTACTTGGTGCGGCTGAAGCCTATTTTTTCGACGTATCTAGCTTTGGGAATTGGCGCATAGATACGACGGCGCACATTTGTACTTACGACGGCGCATCTCGAGATACGTTGGTGTAAGTCCTATGTGAATACGGGCCATCGTATTTATGTTTAACTTGTTAAATGAAACTTAAAAACTTGAACAAACACCTTGATGAAAAAAGTGGATGAAAAAAAGATGGTCTCTGATCATCTCCTGTATCATGTCTGCAGCCTCTGGCCGTCTCCTGTATCATGTCTGCAGCCTCTGGCCGTCTCCTGTATCATGTCTGCAGCCTCTGGCCGTCTCCTGTATCATGTCTGCAGCCTCTGGCCGTCTCCTGTATCATGTCTGCAGCCTCTGGCCGTCTCCTGTATCATGTCTGCAGCCTCTGGCCGTCTCCTGTATCATGTCTGCAGCCTCTGGCCGTCTCTTGTATCATGTCTGCAGCCTCTGGCCGTCTCCTGTATCATGTCTGCAGCCTCTGGCCGTCTCCTGTATCATGTCTGCAGCCTCTGGCCGTCTCCTGTATCATGTCTGCAGCCTCTGGCCGTCTCCTGTATCATGTCTGCAGCCTCTGGCCGTCTCCTGTATCATGTCTGCAGCCTCTGGCCGTCTCTTGTATCATGTCTGCAGCCTCTGATTCTCTCTTGTATCATGTCTGCAGCCTCTGATTCTCTCTTGTATCATGCCCGTAGTCTTTAACTATATCCTGTTGGGTGTCTGCTGTCTGACACTGAATTTTATGTGCACCCCTTTGGTGATGTCAAGAGCCACACTTGAGGTATTCCATATCAAGAAAGTTGCTTACCGCTAGTCGAGAGTGTAAGATCTAAGAGGCACTGCTACTCTCTGACTGCAAGCTTCCTCCACACAGAGAGACCATACCGAACTAGGAATGGTAGTCAGGATAGCTTAGCTGCAGTGAGGCCACAGGTAATACTAATGACCAGTCCTATGCCCTCTGTCTTTGGGGTACAACTTTAGGGTTCGTGACTTTTTAATAAATATGCTTATATATTTACTTTTTATGTGCAAAAATAATCGGCATGCTGAGATAAGTTGTTTTTGCACATCTGCAAGGGCTCGTGTAAAACAAGGAATGGTGCTCTAAAGCTGTGATTTCAAGGGATTTGAAAGATAAAACCAAAAGCTGTACCAGGATAGTTTCTGTTGACTTGGAAACATAAGATCTGATCGACTGTTTGTTCAGAATGTGTAAATGTAACAACACATCCCTTGTGTAGCATTTAGCAAAAGAGGCACACCAATCCCGGTATGCCTGGAGACAGCAGCACGTGTAGGAATCGCACTTTTGTTTTCAGTAACCCAAAAGCGGGAGGATGAGCTTGGGATTTCTTTCTTTTCTCTGGCTTCGCCTACGAGGATCAGTCTACACGGTTAACAACTTATGGGAACGATTTCTACTCCATCCACATTTTGGTTCCTTGGGTTGAATGGTAAACCCTGGCCAGCCAAGTGTATCCCTTTTAAATAGCTATTGCATTTCCACTGACACAGATGATTAAGAATTTGGCGAATTTTGAAGTTTATGCCGTTTATAGCAGGAATCCTTTAGGAGTTTGGTTGATATAGGAAAACAGGGAAACTGCTAAGCATATGAAATGTGTTAAAGGAACACTTGGGAGCTGCAAGGCAGAATATGCATGTACTTTGGAAGCAGTGTTTGCATTTTAATGGTCTGCAAGAGCAATTATTAAATTCCTTATTCATTAAATGATAAACACAGGAAGTCAGCTGTGCCATTTAAAAATGAGACTCTCAAGCAGTGGTGAGAGGCTTACTTGAATTATAATATCAGTAAATCTGCTGGGGAAATAAAAATGTAAGGTGTTATTGATCCTCTAGATGGCGCCACTGTTAAGTTTTTCACTGCAGACCTTGAATTGCCTTTTTTCTCCTAATTTTATTTATTCATTCTTTCTCTCCAAAAGTGACATTTAATAATCCTGGCAGTTGTCACTAAAATCCACTTTGGATAGATAATAAAGCAGTGCTGTTGTTGAAGTATGAGTGCTACCATTTCAGGTTTTGTCCTAAAAATACTAGATGTCTGATTTCAGTACAAATATGCATGTTTACATACTGTGATCTTTGGGATTTCAGGACATAGGCTTTTTCAAACAAAACAGGCTTTAATTAACAAAAAAGAGCTTCACTGCAGCAAACGGACTGTAAAAAAACAGCATCGGACACATTGGCGTCACAGGACCCAGCCAGCAGCAGGGGTTTCCAAAGCTCCACACAGGTGCATGTCTCTTTCTCCTTAACTGATCTTTATCAGCCCTCTGTGTTAACCCCAGCTGCCTCTCTTAACCCTTTCATGCCTATTTCTGACATTTGGTGTTTACAAGTTAAAATCCGTATTTTTTGCTAGAAAATGACTTAGAACCCCCAAACAATATATATATATATATATATATATATATATATATATATATATATATATATATATATATATATATATATATATATATATATATATATATATATATATATATATAAATTTAGCAGAGAATCTAGAGAATAAAATGGTGATTGTTGCAATATTTTATGTCACACGGTATTTGTGCGGCAGTGTTTTAAACTCATCTTTTTGGGAAAAATTTACTTTCATGAATTAAATAAAAATGAAAAAGTAAAGTTAGCCCAATTTTATTGCATAATGTGAAGGATGATGTTTCGCTGAGTAAATAGATACCCAACATGTCACGCTTTATAATTGCACGCACTCGTGGAATGGCGACAAACTACGGTACCTAAAAATCTCCATAGGCGATGCTTTAAACTTTTTTTACGGTTAGCAGGTTAGAGTAACAGTGGAGGTCTAGTGCTAGAATTATTGCTCTCGCTCTGATGGTCGTGGCGATACCTCACATGTGTGATTTGAACACTGTTTTCATATGCAGGCGGGCGCGACTTCCATATGCGTTTTCTTAGTTGCGCAAGCTCGCGGGGAGAGGGGCGCTTTAAATTGTTTTTTCTTTATTTTCTTTATTTTTATATATTTAAATTGTGTGTGTTTTTTTTTTTTGTTTTTGTTTTTTTAAACATTTTGATCACTTTTATTGCTGCCACAAGGAATGTAAACATCCCTTATGACAGTAATAGGTGGTGACAGGTACTCTTTTTCACTTCAAAGTATTCAGATCGCCGAAAATGGCGATTCTGAATACTGTGTACTTTTATTAAATCCGGCGCCATCGGCAGCCGAGAAACCCGGAAGTGACGTCATGACGTCGCTTCCGTGTTTCCATTGCAGAGACAGAATCAAAGCCATTTACGGCTTTGATTCAGTTTGCGGCTGGACATTGGAGGTGCTGCATCGAGGATCGGGTCTCCCGGTAGGACGGGAGGCCCAGTCAGAGCGGCGGGAGGGGGGGGGGATGTCCCCTCCTGCTCCTCTGGCATAACAACCGAGTGGCGCCCGAAAGCCGAGGACGCATATATGCGTTCGCTCGCGTGCAGAAGCGAATGCATACATACGTCGCGTCCGCATATGTAAATGGGGTTCAAACCACACATGTGAAAGAGGGGGTTCACCCTTAAAACCACTTTCTCCCATCCCATCCAGCATACTGGCTTCAGCGCCAGTATGCTGTCTTTTATTTTTTTTTATCTGTGTACTTACCTCTTAATAGATAATTTAATTTTCCTCCTACCGCGGGGTATGGCGCTGCTATATCGCGTCACGCTTTCCGAAAACAGCCGACTAGCACTCGGCTGTTATCGGCGCCTGCGCACAGACCCAGGAGCTGACTGCGCAGGCGCCGTATACAGCCGAGTCCTATTTTGGCTTTTTTCGAAAGGCGTGACGCGGCAATATACGCCGTATAGCCGTATAGCGCCGAGAACAGCCGAGTGCTAGTCGGCTGTTTTCGGAAGGCGTGACGCTATATAGCGGCGCCATACCCCGCGGTAGGACAAAAGTTAAATTATCTATTAAGAGGTAAGTACACCGATTAAAAAAAAAAACAGCATACTGGCGCTGACGCCAGTATGCTGGATGGGATGGGATTTTAAGTGGTTTTAAGGGTGAACCCCCTCTTGAAGTATTGCTGCAGATGAGGTCAATATGACGAAACCGGTAGAGCGATCGCACGTTTTGGTCACAACACTTCCATACAACGCTTGTATCAATCTTTCTAAATGGGAGTACCTGCTTTTATTTAACCAGTTGCCGACCAGCCCACCGTCATTCTACGGCGGCAGGTAGCTCTACGTCCTCCCTTTAGCGGCCGCTAGGGGGGGCGCGCCCGCCGGCGGCCCGCGCGCGCCATAAAACGACTTCCTGTTTGGTTTGCGCAAAATTTATAGCGTTTACAAATCAATAAACGCTAATTGCGAAAATTTATTGCGATTTTTTATTTTTTTTTTTATATTTTTTTTTTTTTACGAAAAATATGTAAAAGAATACGTATCGGCCTAAACTGAGGAAAGTTTTTTTTTTTTTTATATATTTTTTGGGGATATTTATTATAGCAAAATGTAAAAAATATTGCATTTTTTTCAAAATAGTCGCTCTATTTTTGTTTATAGCGCAAAAAATAGAAATCGCAGAGATGATCAAATACCACCAAAAGAAAGCTCTATTTGTGGGAAAAAAAGGACGCCAATTTTGTTTGGGAGCCACATCGCACGACCGCGCAATTGTCAGTTAAAGCGACGCAGTGCCGAATCACAAAGTGCCCTGGTCTTTGACCAGCAATATGGTCCGGGGGTTAAGTGGTTAATAAACTTGTGTTGAATACAAAAACGGTATCACGCTATTGGACATTCTATTTCTCCTTCTCTGAGCGGATACTAAAAAAGGACCATACACTGGGGGACATTAAAAATTTTTTCCAGAACGCTGCACAGAGCACATACTGTGGATGCCTGTTACCCCTGGAAGGGGAGCTGGATCTGGTGAGTGTGGGACCTATTGGACCACAGAGAAAGGGAGCACGAATTGATTCACTGAAGATATATGAATTTTTTTATGCACGGAGCACACCGCACTTTTTGCATTGACTTTGGATAGGAAACTTTCTTATGTGGACTTTCTATAATCCCACTAATTCATCATATTTATGTATTTTATTTATTTATTTTATATTAGATAATCACTAGCACTCTCAGGATAATTCTCGCATTACCATTATATTGGTTCACACACCAGGGAATTCTCTTGTTTCCCACATGGACTTTTAATAGCCAATTACATATGTATTTATCAATTTATTTATTATTTCATATCTATTGGTTTAAAGCACCAGCACTTTTTGGTAACCAGCACTTCACTAGCACAGTGGTTCACATACCAGTAGGCGCCACTACCTACACATTTAATTATATTGCTGCGATCGTTAGAGAGAGATCAATAATTCTAGCAAAAGACCTCCTCTGTAACTCAGAAATTTTTAAACGTCACCTATGGAGATTTTTCAGGGTCTACGTTTTTGTTGCCATTCCACAAGCAGGCTGAATTTTAAAGCATTACATGTTGGCTATTATTTTTTTTAATAACAAACATTTCATACTTGCCTGCTCTGTACAATAATTTTGTGCAGTGCAGCCCGATGCTCTTCTCTGATCCCCGCTGGCGCTCCTGGCTTCTCCCCCTTGACCAGTGCCCCCAATAGCAAGGCACTTGATATGGGAGCACTGGTGAATACTCCCTCCCTCCCCCCGCTCTATGTGTCCATAAGACACACGGTTTTTGAGTCACATGACCTATGAAAAACACACTAAAATGGTGGTTAAATCGCGTGCCATTATTGGCAAAATGCTGAAAACCCAATTTTCTGCCAATATGTTTTGGCGTCTAAAATTTCTGTGCATCTCTAGTAATTGGGTTATTCAGGGTTCGACAAACTCCAGGCGCCAGGTCACAATGGCGACTGGAAATAGCAGCCTGGCGCCTGGGCTACACTGCAGCATTTGTGTCTTGTCCCCATGCGGTCCTTGCCCACGTGTGCGCATTCTAAGATGCTGCGCCGGCCGGTAATTGAGGCTGTGGCTTTGCAGCCTGCTGGAGCGAGATGCTTACATCGGGGAACTGGCGCCCTCTTGTGGTGGCCGGGGCTGCGACAAGCAGTCACTGACAGCACTGAGGGTTTCCCCTGCCTATTCTCACTGCCCATCTCCTTTTCAAAAGGTACAAAGTAACTTGTAGATACTCTTGATCTACTTTCATTCATCTGTATATCAATGGGATGTACTTCCATCTGATGTCAGTAAAAGCAATCTGATAAGTTTATTTATTTTATTTTTTATAAAGTGTGTTCCTATTTAAACCCTAATTTAAAATGTTTTGTTTTATTTACATTTTTTTTAATTTTTTTTTTTTTTACCTTTTTTATTTCTTTTTTCTTTTTAGTGTCCGTTAAAAAAACAAATACAAACAATACATGTATCTGCAGTAACAAAATGATATAGGACTCGGCAAACCCCAAGCGCCAGGTCACGAGTGGAAATGGCGGCCTGGCGCCTGGGCTACACTGCGCCATTTGTCTTGTCCCCATGCTGTAAAAAAATAAAAATAAAAATTGTCTCACAACTTTTCTAACTGGCTCCTAGATTTCAAGCAAATTTGTCAAGCCCTGACTGGTTATTGTTGTTGTTTTACAGGATTTATATAGCGCCAACAGTTTATGTAGTGCTTTACAACATGAGGGTAGACGGTACAATTACGATACAGTTGAATACAGGAGGAATCGGAGGGCCCTGCTCGTTAGAGCTTGGAATCTAAAGCCTCGTACACACGCTTCCTTTTTTCGAGGACAGAACGTCCGTTTTTTGAGGCATGCTAGTCTCATGTCCAAAGTGAAGAGGTTACTCCCAATACGAAAATTATAGTGTGACAAAATTCAATGTCAGAAGTGATTTAATGTGTTGAATAGTTTTGTATGTATACTTTTGTTCCTGAGAATGCGTAGTGTTGCTCTAACGATTTTTTTTTCATATGAAAATTGTACTAATGAAAGGAAAATCGGACGTTAAGTTCACATCTGACAAAAATATTATAGTCTGCACATCTAGCTTTTGTCTGACGAAAAAGCGAAATCCCCTGTGGAAGAGGGCCGTACGAACCATCCAAAAATCAACAGGCTCGTAAAAAAATTTTCCAACCAATTTTCTTATGCTGTATGCAGGCTTGTAGAGTTACTTCCCTATTAACCTTACGTAAAGTTATTTTTAGGACCTGGTTTTGTGAGGTCCCTTTACTGCCTGTAATTAAAGACTAGGTATTGAAATCATTGATGGGTCCAAGTAGAACAAGTTGTAAGCATTGGAAAGAATATCATTCATTTTGCTGAGAATTGCGTTTGACAACTAAATGTTCACTTAGCTGGTTAAGGACCGCCGCATGTACATTTACGTCGGCAGAATGGCACCGACAGGCACATCAACGTATATATACGTTGGTGCCTTGAGGGGGTTCGGGGGTCCGTTCGGACCCCCCCCCGTACATACGGCGGTCCCTGTAGCTGGCCGAGCGATCCGGGATGAGGGGGCGGCTATTCGTTTTTGTCCGCCCGCTCCGGATCGCTCTCAGCCAATCCGCGCGCCCCCCCGCCCTATCACTTCCTCCTTCAGCGTTTTTTTCAACCACCGCTGAGGAGAGATCACATCGCACAGTAAGTCTGCACTAACACTACACTGCACTAACACTACACATAGTCACATTAATCCCCCCTGATCGCCCCCCCCCCCCTCCTCCACCCTGTCACAGTGTCACTGAATGCAGTGATCATACATGTATGATTACTGTATTTAGTGTTAGGTCCAGGGTAGCCCCCGTACCCCCCCTAATAAAGTTTTAATCCCTTTCACTCCCTATTGCCAGCGTCACTAAGCGATCATTTTTCTGATCGCTGTATTAGTGTCGCTGTTCCCGCTAGGTAGCTAATTTTTTTTTTTTTTTATTGCGTTTTTTTTTTTTTTAATAAAGACATGTGGCTAAATAAATCTTGGCCTAAATGATTGACTAAAATTTAGTAAGTAAAATTTTAGTTCATTCTGATTTTATTATGTTATAACAATACATTATAGAATATAATACAAACATTGATGTGTTCAGATAAGTAATATAGTTATTTCATCTAATCAATTTCTGATATATTTTTGTTTCCATATATTGTTCAAAAAGACTATACAAAACCGGACTGGACAAGACAAGACTAGACATGACAAGACAGGTCAAGACAAACAAAACTGGACTAGACAAGACAAGACAAGACAACATACCCAAATACAAAAAAAAAAAAATATATATATATACAAAAATACAAAAAAAAAAAAAAAAAAAAAAATTAGGGCAAGGTTAAGGATTGGTAGCAACAACCCCCACCACTCACCACTAATTTGTTCTGTTCCTACAAGTAATTTCTAAATTCTTGTTGTTTCTCTATATACTCTCCAGTGGACCCAAGTCTGAAGGTGTTCCTCATATGTATCCAATTCAAGTGCTAAAAGTGATTCCATCTTTTCTATACCATCCATTTCACTGGCCCAATCCTTTACTGATGGAGTTTGTATTGAGCGCCAGTGCCGTGGTATAACTAATCTTGCTGCTGTCAACCAGTGTCTCAAAAGACCCCTTTTAATATTCTTATATGATCCTGGTAGTATTGATAGCAAAGTGATTTGTGGTATATTTAATATTGGTTCCCCAGTAACTAAAGTGTATAGCTGCATAATTTTTTCCCAGAAATTTAAGATTGGGGGACATTCCCACCAAATGTGTAGCAATGAACCTTTAAATATATGGCATCGCCAACATATGTCTGATTTATCTGGGTATATACGCTTTAATGATATTGGGCTCCAATACCACCTGGAAAGAAGTTTGTAATTTGTCTCTTGTGCTTTAATTGTTAGTGACATACAATGTGTTAAATTAAATGCTTTCTTCCACTCTGCATCTTCAATTTGAACATTTAACTCATTCGCCCATTTCCTTATGTATTCAGGAAGTTCAGGGTGTTTTTTTATAGCTAATATCTTATAGATTGAAGATAAGACATGTTTTGGTTTTGAGTCTTGTAGTAATAGAAGTTCAAACTGAGTTGTGTCTCTATACAAAAATGTATTTGAGGGAAGAGAGGACAAGAAAGATAATAGTTGCCGATATTCCAACCATTGCGTAAGTGAGGGCTTCGATGTAAAGATTAGGTTTAGTATAGGTGGAAATGCTGCCTGGCAAGTAATCTGGCACACTCTACGATGAGATTCTTTGTTCCAAATGAGGAAATCTTTACGTTTTAAAGCCGGCGGAAATCGTGGGTTACCAAATAAAGGTGTCATAGGTCCCACTAATGAGGAAAGTTCTAATTGTAGAATTGTTTTGGTCCAAATTTTTAATAGGTGGGATGTTAGGGAGGGCATAGTAGAAGATAAATCTCGATAGATATCACTATTCTCAAGGTCTAACCAAGGGAGGGCGGTAAGATCAAATTGATTTAGCCATTGCTCTATTAGTACCCATTGTTTAGTATTGGAGGAGTGGAACCAGTTCACTATCCTTGTTAATACTGCCGCTACATAATAATGGTAAAGATCAGGTGCACCCGCTCCTCCGTTCACTTTGGGTAGTGATAGTAATTTCTTTTTCAATCTATGTTTTTTATGGCCCCAAATAAATTTTGTAAAGGCCGACTGTAGAGTAGAAAAATAAGATCTAGGGATAGAGACAGGCATGGTTTGGAAGAGATACAAAAACCGCGGTATTATATCCATTTTTAGAATATTAATCCTCCCAAACCACGAATATTGATTGTGATCATATTTTTTTAAATCCTGTAAGGTTCGTTGCATAAGAGGAATATAATTTGTTAGATATAAATGGTTCAGGTCAGAGGGGATAAAAATACCTAAATATTTTAATACCGAAGAACAGATTTTGAGTGGAAAACTATTTTTCAATACCGCCACTTGTTGTGGACTGAGTGACACATTGAGAATAACTGATTTTGATATATTTACTTTAAAGTTACTAAGGGTCCCAAAACGTTTAAATTCTGATAAAATAGCCGGTATGGAAACCTGTGGATTAGTGACATATAGCAATAGATCGTCAGCAAACAAGGCTAATTTTATTTCCGTTTGGTTTATCTGTATGCCCCCAATCAAAGGGTTCTGTCTAATTGCTATTGCTAGATGCTCCATTACCAGGACATAAAGTAAAGGTGATAGTGGGCATCCTTGTCGGGTACCATTTTGTATGGTGAAACTTGTTGATAACGATCCATTGATCTTTATCCTAGCCTCAGGTTTAGTATATAATGCCAGGATCTTGTGCAGTAAATTTGGGCCCAGACCTATTTGCATTAATGCTTGTTTTAAGAAGGGCCATCCAATTCGGTCAAAGGCCTTCTCTGCATCAACTGAAAGGAGACATACTGGTATTTTTGCTGTTTGAGCATAGTTCATTAATAAAAAAGTTTTTATAGTATTGTCCCGTGCTTCTCTACCTTGTACAAAACCCGTCTGGTCTAAGTGTACCAGGTTTGGAAGGAGAGGTTGGAGACGTAATGCAATTAATTTAGCAAAGATTTTTAAATCTATCCCAATTAATGAGATCGGGCGAAAACTGGAACATAAAGTTAGGTCCTTTTCCGGTTTCGGAATCAGAGTGATATGCGCTTCTAATGTCTGAGTTGAGAATTGATTCCTAGGGGAGATAGAATTTAATACTTGGAGCAAAAATGGAGATAGATATTCCTTGTAGGTTTTGTAAAATTTTGGAGTGAATCCATCTGGGCCTGGACTCTTTCCTGATGGAATATCGGCAATCACATCCAATAATTCCTGAAGTTGAAAAGGACAATCTAACAATGTTCCTTTGTCATCACTTAATACTGGGATAGCTGTTTCCTGTACATAATCTTCAATTTGTTGATTGACTCCAACTACATCTTCCAAAGATGGTGATGGAGCTAAGTTATAGAGACCTGAGAAGTAATCTCTAAAAACATGTTGAATAGATTGTGGGTCTGACGTAATTTCTCCCGATGGCTTTTTTATACTGGGTATAAAGGTCTGGGATGAACGGGGATGCAATGTTCGTGATAATAGTCTCCCGCATTTATCCCCCAATTTATATCTTTCCAGAGCTCTTCTCTGTTCGTATGATTTATGGGATGTTTCAAATAGCTGCAATAGAGAGGCCCTTGTGGATGAAATATTAGCTAATATTTCTGCACGATGACTGGTTTTATGTAAAGTTTCTAAAGAGTGAAGCTTTGATAAAGTATTTTGGATAATTATGGATTTTTTCTTTTTAAGTCGTGAGCCATGTTGAATAAACAGACCCCGTAATACTGCTTTTAGAGCTTCCCATTTTAAGGGGAGTGCGGTTTCATCCTGGGCATGGTCAGAGATAAAATTACTAATTGCTTCTATAACTGCCTTATGACATATTGGATCTAACATAAGTGTATCGTTTAGACGCCAAGACCAATTTGTTCCGTGAGTCTGTGGTGGATTTATTGTTAGAAATACTGGTGAATGGTCAGACCAGGTAAATGAGCCTATTTCCATTGAAGTAAGTAAAATTTTTTGTAAAAAATATTGATTTTTTTTCAAAAATGTCGCTCTATTTTTGTATATAGCGCAAAAAATAAAAATCGCAGAGGCGATCAAATACCACCTAAAGAAAGCTCTATTTGTGGGAAGAAAAGGACGCAAATTTTGTTTGGGAGCCACGTCGCACGACCGCGCAATTGTCAGTTAAAACGACGCAGTGCCGAATCACAAAAAGGGGCAAGGTCATTTACCTGCATTTTGGTCCGGGTCTTAAGTGGTTAATAGCCAGGCAAAAAATTATGCACATGCACAATGTATGGTAAAAGGAGTTGTGCTTTTTTTTTTTGTATATGCTGTGATAGAGTTAATGTCCAAAATCCTTTAGATGCAATCCACGTTCATTACAATGGCATTTTCATTTTGTGTGCTTTTTTTCTGATTTTATTATGTTCTGTTACTATGCAATTGATATGGTTACCATGGAAACATGGTGACATTTAAATATTATTTTACCTGAAAGTTATTTTATTTTAACATGCTATTTTCTATACCTTACAAAGACCTTAGTAAATAATAGCTTTTTCTTCTGTAGGCTTTTATAACATTGAAAGATATTTTTTTTATTTTTATTTTTTTATAGGAGTTGGAGGAAGAGGGTAATTCACAGAAAAAGGTAGCACTCCATCGGAAAACTCTGTCAGTTAAACGAAAAATTGCACGTAAGTGTTTTGGAAGATGGTGGAAAAAAATGTTTGTAAGGTGCTTTTGTATTGGCATTGCAATTTTTCAGTTGTTGGCATGACCCAAAAACATGCAGCTTTGTTCTGTATTTAATCGCAGTGGTTGATTTTATCAAACTTTTTTTTTTTTTTTGCGTATTGTTTCACTGTTCAGAGAATGTGAAAATGTGCCCCACCGTTTTTAAGATCAATAGTAGGTTGTGTGAATGCTGCTATAAGTAATGTGAGTAGAATATTACTGTGCGCATACACAGAAGCGCTTATTGGAAAGGGCCAACAGGAAGGAAATGACTACTGGTCAAGTGGTGTGGTCCTTCTCCATTATACCACCTTGCTAAAGGGCTTTTTTAGGACACCTTGGGCCAGATTCACGTACATCTGCGCATTATTGGACCGGCGTAGCGCACCGCCTTTACGTTAGACTGGCGCAATGTAGCGGCGCAATCACCCTATTCTCGTCGGTTTTATGCAGAAATTAGCGCCTGCACAACGTTATTTCTGAGGCGCAAGGCGGAGTAATACAAATTGGGAAGGACGTGGGCGTGTTACATTGAAATGAGCCGTGACCCCATGCAAATGAAGGGCCGCGCATGCGCCCTTGAAGCAGACCATGGTCAGCACCTCTGTGCGCATGCTCACAACTCAGGAACAGCGCAATCAGTGAAATTGGAAGTGGACTACGGCAAAATCGTGAACTACGCAGACCGCATAAATAGACAGACACAAACGCACTTCCTTTGCAAAAGTACATCCCTTTGTATCCCTCCCTATACAGCAAGGTGCTTTTGTTCTGTTGTTTGTTGGCGTTGTAGTTTGTCTTTGTGATATTTGTGGACTGTGTGATCTAGTGTTTGTTAGAAGATATTTGTAAGTGATTTTTGGTGACTGCTTGTGAGAGTTTTTGGTTGATAGTTTTTTGTTTGTTTGTTTTCTTGCTTGATTTTTCCTGCTTGTTTTTGTGAGTGATTTTTGCTGATTGATTTTGCTGAGTGATTTTTGCTGATTGTTTGGGAGAGAGTTTTTGTATGAGTATGACGGAGAGAAAGAGAAAGTCAAATTTTACTTTGGGGGAGAAACAAATTCTTGCCCGGGCCATTTCCCAATATGGGCGTTTCCTCCACGGCCCGGAGAGTGCCAACACCACCCCGGCCAGGAGGTGTGATATCTTGCAGAACATTACTGACGAGGTAAATGCATGGGGGGGGAGACCCGGACACGGTCGTGGATTGAAAAGAAAATCAATGACCTCCAGCGTCTGGTCAGAAAGAAGCTGGCCAAAATGGTAGCCCATGCCAGGGTCACAGGCTGACAGCGGAGGAGCGTGCGGTGGCCAACACCTTTCATAGACAACAGGTGGAGGGCCTGCCCGGCTATGACTCAAGTCATGAAGGCGTGATGCCAGGTAAGGTTTTTTTTCCCTATCAGGTGTGTAGCATGTGTGGGGGAGGGGGTGAAAGGGAATATGTGGCAAGTGTGTGGATCCTCCAACCTGTGAATGTTTTGTGTCATCCACAGATGAGCAGGAGGGTGCTGGGCCATCTGGTCTGACTGCACCATCCCCGGGACACCAGCCTGCTGAGGACCCCCCGACAAGGCCGGAGTCCTCGGAGGAGGTTGAAGAGGAGGAGGTTGAGGAGGAGGAGTTGGAGGAGGAGGAGGATGTCATGTCAGCCAGTGGCTTGCTGTTTTTGGAGGAGTCTTCCTCTCTGGCTGGCCTCCATAAGACCAGGGGGGTGGCCGAGCTTCTGCCCGCCAATCTGAGAAGGGACCAGGCCCGTCAGACCCGCCATCTGGGACAGGTCAGCCAGACTTTGGGGCGGATGGAGAAGAGCCTGTCCTCCATAAAGGATACGCTTGGGGACCTGGACTGCCACTCCCGGGCTCTTACAAACTGCCTAAATGCACTGCAGACTACAACAGCAGACGTTGGGCAGGATGTGAGGGCCCTCACCCAGGCTATCCAGGCCAACACGGCAACACTAGGTGCTGGCCTCAACAGAATTGCCGTGGCCTTGGAGGGCAGGTCGCCAGGTGGGCAGAGACCAGGGGCTGCTCCTCCTTCCCCGGATAAACCCCCCCCCCTCCCCATGAGTCTCTCCTGAGGAGCCGGGGCCGTGGCCGTGGGCGCCCCAGGCGTGGCTCACGCCAACGGCATTAATTTGTTTTTCCCCTTGTTTTTTTTTGTGATGTGAATGTTTTTGGAATGTGGGGGTGATATTCCTGCTGGCAAAGGGGTGTCACCCTCAGTTTTGGTGGAGAAGGGTTCTCCAGGACCAGGGAGAAGTGATTCCCAGGTCCGTGTGAATGGTGTATGAATGTACAGTGACATAATTGGAGCCGTGGCGTGGCGTTGCTGCTCACAAATCCAGCATGGTGGGCTTGTGCTAATCCAATTGGGTGAGGATGTGATGTGTCTGTGCTAGGGACCACAGTGGTGTGCATGCATGCATTCTCATGCCATGATTAATGTGTGTGTTTAACGTGCAAAGATGCCTAATGTGAGCTGTCTCCTGGCTGCTCTTTCCTCAGAAGACGGGGTAACCTCGTTTAGGGGGGGGGGGATGGTCTGGTTCAGGGGTCAGGTCATCACGTAGGTCAATCTGCAGACCCTTTCTCACTGCAAAGTTGTGCAGAATGCAACATGCACCGATGATCTGGCACACGAAGTTTGGGGAATACAACAGGGTCCCCCCAGACTTATCCAGGCATCGGAAACGTGACTTCAGGAGGCCAAAGGTGCGCTCCACCACTGCACGTGTTTGGGCGTGGGCTTCATTGTATCTTTCCTCTCCTGGGGTTTGTGGGTTCCGGATAGGAGTCATGAGATGGGGTCCCAGTGCATATGCAGAGTCACCTGTAAGGGAAAAGACAGGAGGATGTTAGTCATGCATGTGCCCCTTGTGATGTGTGCACCATGGGGGGGGGGGGCAGTCATGCCTGCCACCCATGTCACTCACCAACCAGCCAGCTGTCCCCATACACGTTCTGTTTGAATTCCATTCCTTGCCTTGGGCATCTACTATCGCCTGTACGTTGATGGAATGCCAATGCTTCCGATTGCGGTATATGTGCTCTGTCTCATGGGGGGGCTGGAGTTCCACATGTGTGCAATCAATGGCCCCCGCGGTGCCTCGGAATCTGGCAATTCTGTAGAAATCTGTCATTGCCTTCAGCCGCAGGTCCTCAGTGGTTTTGTTTGATGATTTGGTTGGCCATGCGTCTGAGGATTGCAGGGACAACCTGGTGCACACATCTGCTCATGGAGGATTGTGACATCCCAGCCACCACTCCACTTGTTCTTTGAAAAGAGCCACTGGCAAGGAAATGGAGTGTTGCCATGACCTTGACCAGTGGCTGCACTGCATGTGAGCGGTGTGTTGGGCTGGTGATGTCCTCCTGCAGGGTTGTGGTTAATTCCAGGATGGCATGAGGGGTGAATCTGAAGATGCGATACACCTCAGAATCACTCATGCCAAAGAGGTCTATGCGGGTGCGGTATATCCTCTCCCGTGCCCTCCTCTGTGCCCTCCTCCTTCTTTGCTCGTCTAAAGTCAGTAGTATAGCTATGAGCGAGGATGTCCCTGGCATGTTGGCATACAGATTGTTGGGCAACACGTGTGACTGCTCTGCTCCTCACTAACCGTGTTGCTTTCTCTGACATGTAGACGAATTGTCTAATTTTAGACCACCTTTTCTATGGTCTAATTTTAGACAGGCCGGTCAGCTGTTGCGCACAGAGCGTAGCCTGCGCTGCACCAACGTTCTTTTGTGGATCCCCGTAACTCCCTCATTAGCATATTTGAATAGCAAATCAATGGTGTGTCTAGCGCAGTTTTGCGCGGACGGATGCGCCTGTCTAACGAAATTACGCTGGACAAAAAAAAGTTGATTTCTTGCGTATCTCGTTTTGGGGATGCGGAGTATCGAAACGCATGCGCAAATTTAGACTTATGCCGCGCATCTTCTGTTATGCCGGCGTAGTCGCTCTGTGAATCTGGCCCCTTCAGTTTTGTACGGTTGTACAGGATCCCCTTCTGTACTGAAAATGCTAGTTTGATTCCAGTGATACTGTAAGCTTCTCAATCTGGTATCGTCTAGCACCTTTCTTCTCAGCCTGACTGTCCCTGGGCTGCCCATCGGTTGCCGATTTCAGTTCTATTAACCACTTCAATACTGGCCATTGCCCAGTCCAATTTTCAGCTTTTTGTCGCTGTTGCATTTTAAATGTCAATTGCGCGGTCATGCACCACTATACCCAAACAAAAGTTTTATCTTTTCATCAGTTTCATTTTTGATCCCACAAATAGAGCTTTCTTTTGGTGGTATTTTATCACCTCGGTGTTTTTTTATTTTTTGCTAAACAAATAAAAAAATAGACAGAAAATTTAGAAAAAACAAAACATTTTTTTCTTTTGTTTCTTTTATAACATTTTGTAAACAAGTACGTTTTCTCCTTCACTGATGGGCACTGATGAGGTGGCACCGATGATGAGGCACTAATATGCAGAACTGATGATTGGACACAGCTGATAACATGGTAAAGAGCTTACGTTGGAGGCTCTTTACCAATATCAGTGATGCGCTGTGTCAGATTGACACACCACACTAACGATCGCCGCACTGCGTGACCCCCGGCTTATCCAGCTGAAGGCCATATGATGTCCAGTCAGGATAACGTAACAACTTTGCGCATGTCACTCTGCTATATGGTCGGCGTGAAGTGGTTAATCATGGAGGCTCAGCATCACATGTGTGAGTTTTTTAGGATGGTCTGCATGCAACAGCAGTCTGCCTATATAAATGCCCACTCTTCTGGACTGACATCCACCCATCAAGGTGTTTTTGTATTCAAATATCTTTTACCAGGACCCAGCCCACTGCTTGCATCAGGGCTGTAGACTCTTGAGAGGAGCACTGAGATGTTTTCAGGAAACGACATACTAGACATAATCTGAGATTGCAGAGATTTCATCACTAGGTCTAAAAAAATATATTTGCAAGGAAGAGATTTTATTACAATTTTTACTAAACCCAGGACCCTGCATTCACAATATCTGGTCTCCCACAGTACACAGAACATCGAAATGCAATTATTTTAGTAAATATAAACTGCTAAATACCTTTCTTATTAATAGTATATATCAGTCTTGTGACTTTTATCAGTGTCTGGTTAAAGCTTGTACGAGGGGTTTTCATTCTCCCCTGATTTTCCTGTGAGGCTGCATGACCCCTGACTTTCTGTCTGGACACTGCTGATCGGCCATGTGCTGAACAAAAAAAAAGCATCTAGCAATACACACAAAACTGAGCATATGCAGAGTGCCTGCCTCCAAGACACTGTACTATCAATCAAGAGATGGATTGGGGGCAGTAAAAGAAGGGAGAGATCAGAGAAGACAGGATAAAACAGCCCTTTTACACAGTGCAAAGGATTAACCCTTTAGGTTCCACAGTGAGTATATCCAGCATGCCTTATTGCATATACAGACTGATTTTACTGTTGTAGGTTTAATAACACTTTAAATATTTCATTAGCATTGTGAAAAACAAAGAAAAAATGGAATGGCTTCTCAGTAACCAGTGCAGTCCAATGGAAGCCTAGCAGGTAATATCACATGGTGCATGAGAAAAGGTGTTGTACCTGAAACGGTTGTCAAGTTCTTTGGCTTTTGCAGCTCTACAGATGGTTTGACTATTAGAATAAACCAATTGATTTTGAACCAGGATATTTCACCACTTGAGCTCCAGAAGATCTTACCCCCTTCATGGCCATTTTTTGCTATACCGCACTGAACTGGTAATTGCGCAGTCATGCAACGCTGTACCCAAATATAATTATTTATTTTTTTCTACACAAATGGGGCTTTATTTTTGTGGTATTTGATCACCACAGCCTTTTTTGTTTTCATTTTTTTTTTTATTCCGACAGAAAAAGTCAGATGGGGCCTACACACGGTTGGAATTTCCGACCAAAAGCTGACATCAAACTTTTCTTGTCAGAAATTCCGACCGTGTCTACGCGGCATTTGGCCGGCCTTGCTCACAAATGTCTTCTTCTTAAATAAGTATGAATGACTTAATTGCATAAACCGTAAGCGTACCTTTTATCTGTCCAAAATTCATATTTTTGCTTTAAGATACAAAGGAAATGTTTTATGGCTGTTTTGTTTAATCGAACATCTGTTAGTAAAAGTACATTTTCCAGTAGGTGCTCACAGAGAAGTTACTCGCGTAACAGTTTATTGATGCAATGTTTACCATTTTATTCCAGGGATGACTGAGGAGGAGCAGCTGGCCCTTGCAGTAAAAATTAGCCAGCAAGAACAGGCAAATCATGTGAAACACCGACAAGAAGAAGAAGAGGAGCTTTTGAGAAAAGCCATCGAGGAGAGTCTGCATGTAAATATAGGGAATCCTTTTTTTTTTTTTCTGAGCGGATATAGAGATAACTTTTAGAGAAGCGGGGGCATTATTGGGAATTGTTAAATTGTCTGCCCTGATCCCTCGCTCTGTATTAAAAAAAATAATAATACTAATAACAAATTTATAAGAATGTTCTTTCCCTCGTTTTATTACCTTAGTGTGGGTAGTTTCCTTGAAGGTTGCCGAAGAGCAGCACTGTATATTTGGCTGCATGGGGATCACCCTCCTGTAATCCCTATGTTACTTATATATGCTGTTATTTTGACAGTCAGTTGGTTTTAAAAGCAGAACTCTTATCCTCCAGCTGATAAGAAATATACCGCTTGTTTTTCTAGCGGATGATTCAACAGAAAATATAACTTTGAATATTAATCTTTTATTTGGCGCTGATTAACTGTGAAGTAATTTTGGCGCTGAGTAGTGTATATAGGCCCAGGTTTACACCTTTTTTTTTTTTTTCCTTTAGAAAATATAACTTGCCTGACAGCCGGTTCACAGTGGGGTAGCAGGACTTGCCGAGCGTCTCAGCAAGGCGATCTGCCTACGACTTCAGAGGCGACTTGCAAAATGACTTCTGTATTGAAGTCGATGCAAATCACCCTGATGTCGTCGCAAAGTAGTACAGGAACCCTTTTCTAAGTCGGAGCGACTTGAGTCGCTCCTATTAGAACTGTTCCATAGTACAGAGCGGAGTGCGACTTGTCAGGCAACTAAGTCGCCTGAAGAGTCGCGCCTGTGTGAACTGGCTCTTGCTCTGTGTGATCTAATAATAATGGGCACCGGAATGTGTGTAAACACTCCTGTATTGTCATCTACAATGCGGTGGCCTCTGCCACCTAACCCTTTTTAACCTAAAAAAATTAAACGCACTCACACCGGTACC
Source organism: Rana kukunoris (assembly GCA_029574335.1). NCBI lineage: Eukaryota > Metazoa > Chordata > Amphibia > Anura > Ranidae > Rana > Rana kukunoris. The sequence goes on along the minus strand of CM056051.1, from coordinate 256,397,571 downwards.
TATGTACGTATTTTTATATATATATATATATATAAAATATATAATGTGGTGTCTTCCTGCAACATGTGCACTTTAGGTGCAATTTTTTTTTTCCCCAACGCTGCCTGCACAGTAACTTCCTATTTAATCGGGTCTTAGCATTCTATACCAAGGGTGTAAATGACTTGGGAAACTGTTGCCATCAGAATAAGGTAAATGGGCACCTGGGCAGAGAGAGACGGTTTTGTTTTAAAATAGATTAGTAGGTTTACTTAAGGGCTGGAGACTTTTTAATCCCAATGTGAACCCGATTTATTTTATTTTTTTTAAATAATAAACATGTTATACTTCAAATCCTCCTCCTCTCTGCTCCCTCTTCACTGCTGCTGGCCCCTCCCTCCTCTTGAGAGTTAGCAGCTTGCTATGGAGACACCCGAGCCGAGTCACAGCTCCGTAAACACAGAGCTGCGGTTTGCCGCCCCCTCTCTTCCGATTGGCTAACTGACTTTGACAGCATTGGGAGCCAATGGTGCCGCTGCTGTGTCTCAGACAATCAGGAGGGAGAGTCTTGGGCAGCTGAGGGACTCTTGAACATTGCTGGATAGAGATGGACCTCCGGTAAGTATTAGGGGGGCTGCTGCTCACATAATACTTTTATTCTTAATGCATTAAGATAATAAAAACTTCTGCCTTTACATCCCCCTTTAAAGACTTACTTGCTGCATCACCAGGTGTAAAAAAAGCATGTCTGGTTTTTAAAAGAACAAGCTGTCTTGCAGGTCTAGCAGTTACAGGAATGAGACAAACTATTTACCACTGAAAGGGGTGCTTACAATGATCAGTTTTATCAGTTTTATTTATTTATGCAAGACCTTCCCTCAGACTGACAATGCTGCTGTCCAAAGGTGCACCTGTGCTCCTTCACCTAGAGTGGAGGTACTCTAATACAGGGTGTGCTACTGTCAAGATCACCAGGTGAAAACTGGGGGGGAGGGGGGGGAGGGGAAGCAATGCAGCCACCACATCTAATGATTGGTAAACTGCAAAATATGAAATTTTTAGGATGAATAGCACTTTAAGCCATTTCTAATGTAGGCCATGATCATCCTGTTTGCTGCCAGTTTAATGCAGACTTTCCTGCCTTTAAAACCTTTGCCAATTGACCCACACAAGGAGCCTAGCTAATTACATAAAGTAGTTCCACCATGAATAGTTAGGTGCAAGGGCTGTGGGGACAAGTGGTTTAGGAACTACAGTGATTTCACAAGCATTAGCTGGTTGGCAGCTTTTTTTCACAATTTGGAGCTGCTGCATTGAATTTATGTGGCTCAAACTTTAGAAAGGTAAATAAATAAACTTATTTATACTTTACATCATTTATTTTTACATGTTATTCTATTTATGTCTAATTATGAAAGCTTTGATTCTAAAGAGGAATTAAACTCCCCTGGTTTGTTTGTACCTTTAAGTAGGCCTATAATAAGGCTTACCTATAGGTACTGTAAATATCTCCTAAACTTGCGACATTTACTTGATATTAGTTAAGGAATTTACTGTATACTGCGCTGATTATATCATCAGCATGTGCGCTCCTGAAGGAATGGCCTCCTGTGCTGTTTCTTCAGGGCCCTGTGCCATGACCAGCGGCTCCCACGCGCATGCGTGGAAGTGATGTCAATGCGGCTCTGGCCAATCGCAGCACCTGAACCTGCAAACCTGGAAGAAACACTGGGGAAGTGTCAGCCGTCTCGGGGGTTTGCGGGCACCTAGCTCATTCATACTAGCTCATTATGTCTTTGTATTAAAGTTTTTTTTTTGGGGGGGGGTGACCTATAGCGGAATGACAGCCGGGCAGTGGTTGCGTTATCCTGACTGGACATCATATGATGTTCAGCAGGATAACGGCCGCTACGCGTTTATGCGGGCGTGCATCGCGACGATCGGTGGTGTGGTGTGTCAATCTGAGACCCCGTTACACCGATCTCAGTAAAGAGCCTCTGATAGAGTCTCTTTACCACGGCTGATCACGATGTAAATAGGAAGAGGCGTTGATCGGCTTTTCCTCACTCACGTCTGACAGACGTGACTAGAGGAGAGCCGATCGGCTGCTATCCTAATGGGGGGGGGGGGCTGTGCTGATTGTTTGTTTATCAGTGCTGCCCCTCCCTCTCAGATGCTCGCCTATGAGCATCTGAGGGGGGAGAATGGTCCACCTAGACCACTAGGGAAATGCCAATCAATGGCAAGGCAGCTGCCAATCGGTGCCCATCCACAATGTCTGCCAGTGCCACAAGGGATGCCTATCGGTGCCAGTGACGCATGTCAGTGCCCCGTATCAGTTCACTTATAAGTACCATCAGTGCTGCCTGTCAATGCCCCTCAGTGCTGCATATGAGTGCCGCCTATCAGTGCCCTTTGTCAGTGCCGCCTTATTAGTGTCCATCAGTGAGGGAGAAAACGTACTTATTTTACAACATTTTATAACAAACTACATTTTTTTATTTTTTTATTTATGGTCTTTTTTTTTATTTGTTTAGCAAAAAATAAAAACCAAAGAGGTTATGAAATACCACCAAAAAGATTTATTTGTGGGAACCAAAATGATAAAAATTATGTTTGGGTACAGTGTAGCATAACCGTGCAATTGTCGTTTTTAACGGCGATAGTGCTGAAAATTGGCTTGGGCAGGAAGGGGGGTAAGTGCCTGGTATTGAAGTGGTTAAATTAAGACCAAATTTCAACTTTCTGGGCACATTATATAACAAACCATTTGTTTACTAATGGGTGACCTAGAAATAATGGTAAGACAGCTGATCCGATGTTGTTGTGCTTTGCAAGGTTTAGGTGGTCTTTTCTTTTACATACTGTATGCATCGGTGTATAGAACTGAAGTGCTCAGATTGTTACACCTAATGGAAAACTGAACTGACATTATTATAAATATAGAGTTTGAATAATTATTTGTCTGAACCTGTATTCATTGGTTTTAGTTGATGTGCGATACATACAGTTTAGATTCAATTGCTGTCTATAGAGAAGGTAGGTGTCAAAGTGTTAAAGTTATCCCCATCACAATGGCCACCTATAGTTCATTAATAAATGGATATAATTTTTTTTATTTGAAAGCATCTTTTTATTTTATTTATTGTTTAGGCCACTTCCTGTCCCAGCCACGTAGGCGAGCGATGTCATTAGGGTGTCCTATTGATTCATGGGATATAAGCATCATCGATCCCACAAGTCTTTGGGCATCCTAAGAGTCTAATATTGTATTTCTGTACCAGAAATTACGCCATTGGGAGGATTTGCTATGACAACTTGTATACAATGGGGTTAACACGCTTTGTGCTTACTGGGCATGCACGAGAATTGGATGTGCATGCTGAGTAGCCAGATGCACAAATTTCAGGAAGGATGCAGCACCGGCTTCGACTGCCCTTAGCATGGATGCTGGCACACTGCAGGTATGTGCTATTTAGCACACAAACACGAAAACGCTGCACTTTACTGTAAATGAAGTGCCTAATAACATCGCTCCATACGGATAGTGCAAGTGTTTTTTTTAGAAATTATGTGATGAGACTGAAGCTCCTTTTCTTTATCGTACATCACGGGACACAGAGCGCATAGCCATTACACTTGGGTTATATGGGTACCTTCAGGTGTGGACACTGGTGTAATCAATTTCACAGGAAGTTTCCTCCCTATATAACCCCCTCCCACTGGGAGTGCTTCAGTTTTTTCGCCAGTGTCTTAGGTGTTGGTCACGTCTAGCTGTCCCTCGGAGGTCTCGGGACCCAGGATAGCTAGCCGGATCCGTCCGAAGTGCTTCAAAGCCAAGGTGTACGGTACCCGGGCCCTGCTGGAGTGGGGTTTTGCCTATAATGCCTCTCCTTGGAGGGCTGGATTCTGGGCTCCAGTGCCTTAGTCTCTTCCAAGAACTAAACGCTACTGATGCCAGGATGCTATATAGGTCCAGGTGTGTGGGTTCCTTAACACAGGACCCCGGTCCCTGAAGGTCCAAGACAATACCCACGGAGATGGGGGAAGGTTGGGCCTCTTGCATTTTGCAATACCCTGCGGTGTGGAGCAGGTAAGAGGGAACCTGCGGGACTTGGTTCGACAGTAGGTATCCCCCTGGGGGTTCTGGGTCAGCTAATGGTATGCTTGTGCATCAGCCACTATCTCCACTATGTCTTTTGAGGCAGGATGGGATGTACTAATGTTTACCCAGATAACATGTAGGTATATGTATGTTTTTAAAGATATGTATTTACTACTCCCCCCAGATCTGCCTGTTAGCATGATACTGCAGCCCCACGTGCTATAAGGAGGAAATGCTGGCAAAACTCCTGTTTCTTAGGAAGCCTATGGGGACAGCTTCCTCTATGTGTGCACTACAATAATATTAGTGTCTTGCCTGGTGTCTGTTGGGTTGCTAGCGCTGGTCCAGGCTTCTCCTCTGCTTTCTGCTTCCTCCATGTTGGTTTTAAGCGTGGGGGGGGGGGGACGCGCGCGCGCGTGCGCGCCGCCTTTTACAGCGTCAGCGTGCGTGGGGGGGGGGGGGGGCGGGCCAGCAGCGTCAGGTCTCAATTAAAGCAGCAAAGCATTTCCTGGCTGGTCATTCCCTCCTGAAGGCAGAGGAGGCTGAGGACACAGAGCGCGCAGCTGAGCTATTTCTGGCTAACAGTGACACCCAGTGGGGGTTTGTGGATCTTCAGGTCTGGACTTAGCTCCATACTGACCAGAAAAAAAAAAAAAAAAAAAGTTTTTTTTCTTAAAGGGACTCAGCCTTAGATCTGGCATTATCTGAGTCGGTGCAACCTTGGGCTCCAGCTAACGGGCATTGGTGTGGCAATACTCACAGGACCTTCCTCGGTATTGCCGCCTTCTCGGGCGTATGAAAATTTGGATTTTTTTTACCATAGCCTGTTCTTATTAATGGTTCACTTCTAGCTACAACAGTTGGGTGTTGGCTTTAGGAGTGTCTCAAGGTTGTGCAATGGCTCCCAAGGGATCAGGACCAGCTAAGGCTGCAAAAGGTACCAAAAAACTAAAGGGGTCTCCATCGGGGTCAGAGGATTTGGGCCAGGCTCTAGCGGTCCCACCCTCACCAGATAGACCACCGAACAGCATGTTGCAGGAGCCATTGAGGGTGCTAGGGGCAGAGGCGGCCCCCAATCAACCCATTCCCGTTTACGTTATGGAAGAAATGCTAGCGACCACCCTGGGTGGGCTAGAGGAAAGGTTAACTGCTTTAATTGCCCGCTCTTTGCCAGGTGGCAAACGGGCTAGATCCCCGTCACCTAGATTGGTGTTTTCAGATGCAGAGGTCCTCTCTTCGGAGGAATTGGACCCACAGGGGGATCAAGCGGACCCGAGTCCCGACGGTTCAGACATTGAGGGTTCCACTATAGATGAAATTTTTTCGGCTTCTCAAGCGGAGAGCCTGTGGATCCAGTCTCTGACAGATATGGTTCGCACTGCTTTTAAACTTCCAGTGTCAGAACAATTAGCCCCCGCGGTATCCTCTTTAGGTTCCTTGAAGGCACCGTTGAGTGGTGCGTCTTTTCCGGTTCACCCCCTTCTGGAGAGCGTGATTTTTCAGGATTGGGCTCGACCTGATAGGATTTTTATCCCTCCCAAAAGGTTCACTATTCTCTATCCTATGGAAGAGGAATTTGCAAAGAAATGGGCACTCCCTACCGTGGACGCAGCCATTTCCTGCGTAAATAAATCCCTGACCTGTCCGGTTGAAAATGTCCAGATGTTTAAAGATCCAGTCGACAAAAAGTTGGAGACCCTACTGAAGGCTTCTTTTACCACAGTAGGTGCCGTGGTTCAGCCAGCGGTGGCAGCCATTGGCGTTTGTCAGGCTTTAAAGGATCAGACTAAACAGATATTAAGGGACCGGCTCAGCAAGCTCGTGAATTGGCTGACCTCCCAAGGGCTCTCTGCTTTGCAGTAGATGCTATTAAGGACTCCATTCAACAGGCGTCCCGTTTATCTCTGCTGTTGGTTCATATGCGTCGCCTTTTGTGGCTGAAAAACTGGTCAGCAGAGGCACCCTGCAAAAGGCTTTTAGCAGGATTTCCCTTTCATGGTGGGAGACTATTCGGTGAAGACCTAGATAAATATATCCAGACCATATCAAGTGGTAAAAGTTCTTTCTTGCCTGTCAAGAAAAGATCGCGTGGGCCCGCGTTTAAGCGACAGGCCTTCGCAGGCTCTGCCCCTTCAACTTCCCGTCAGTATCGACGGCCTCCCGGGCGTTCAGCATTTAATAGCCGCCCACAAGGACAAGCCACGGCAGGCAAGAGGCAATGGTCTCGCAAGCCGGTTAAACCAGTCATCAAGTCAGATTCATGAAGGGGCACCCCCACTCTCTTGGGTGGGGGGAAGGCTTCGGTTTTTCTTCGAAGTGTGGGAGGCCAGAATTCCCGACTCTTGGGTACTGTCCGTGGTAGCCACGGGCTACAAGCTAGAGTTTCAGGAAGTCCCCCCTCCTCATTTTCAGGGGTCAAGTCTTCCAAGTGACCCATTAAAGAGGGCCTCTCTTAAAAGCATTGGATCGTTTCTTGCTCCAAGGAGTAATTGTAGAAGTACCAACCCAGGAATGGGGTTTGGGATTCTACTCCAACCTTTTCATAATACCAAAGCCCAATGGCGACGTCAGGCCTATCTTAGACCTCAAACGCCTAAATCGCTTTCTAAAGATTCAGACCTTTCGTATGGAGTCCATACGTTCCGTGGCAGCCAGCCTACATCAAGACGACTTTCTAGTATCTATAGACATAAAGGATGCGTATCTGCACGTGCCGATCTACCCGGCACATCACAAGTTTCTTCGTTTTATGATAGATCACCATCATTACCAGTTCGTAGCCCTCCCTTTCGGGTTGGCAACAGCTCCGTGGGTATTCACAAAGGTGTTAGCCCCGGTGCTAGCCGTCCTAAGGACAAAAGGCATTTTGGTCCTGGCATACCTGGACGATCTTCTGGTTATCGACAGCTCAGCTTCCAGCCTCAATCATGCAGTAGTTCGCACAGTTCAGCATCTAGAGGAATTCGGGTGGATTGTGAACCAAGAAAAATCGATATTGAAACCCACAAAGCAGTTGGAATATCTAGGCCTTCGGCTAGATACAGACTGCCAGAGGATATTTTTACCTCAAGCAAAGGTCAGATCAATAACTCAAGCAGTTCAAGTGATCTTAGGCAAGAAGAGGCCGACTATTCGCCTATGTATGCGACTGCTGGGGAAGATGGTGGCCGCCTTTGAGGCAGTGCCCTACGCCCAGATCCATACCAGATATCTCCAGGCAGCCATTCTCTCTGCTTGGAACAAGTCCATTCAGGCGTTAGATCGTCCGTTAGTGCTCTCCCCAGGAGTCCGGCGCAGCCTGTTTTGGTGGCTGGTCCCTCAAAATTTGTCAAAGGGGAAATCCTTTTGCCCCATCACGTGGAAGATAGTAGCCACGGATGCCAGCCTGTCAGGTTGGGGGGCAGTTCTAGAAGGACAGACCCAGCAAGGGCAGTGGTCGGAGGCAGAAAAACTGCTTCCCATCAATATCCTAGAGATCAGAGCTGCTCGGCTGGCCCTGATCGCCTGGACTCTCCCCCTTCAGGGTCTGCCAGTAAGGATACAGTCCGACAATGCCACTGCGGTGGCATACATAAACCACCAGGGGGGCACGAGGAGCCTAGCAGCCCAAAGGGAAGTAAACCTGATTTTCTCATGGGCCGAAGCCCATGTACCCTGCATCTCGGCGGTGTTCATCCCAGGGATAGACAATTCTCAAGCAGATTTTTTGAGTCGTCAACAGTTGCTCCCGGGGGAGTGGTCTCTTCACCCCCAGGTATTCCAAGATATTTGCCAAAGATTCGGAGTCCCAGATGTGGACATTATGGCAACGAGATCCAACAAAAAGTTGGACAAATTCATATCCCGAGCCAGGGATCCCTCGGGCTACGGGACCGATGCGTTGGTTTGCCCCTGGCACCAGTTTTCTCTCCTGTATGCGTTCCCTCCACTGCAGATGATTCCCCGCCTTCTACGGAGGATCAGGGTGGAGCGCAGGCCTGTGATCCTGGTGGCCCCAGCCTGGCCCAGGAGGGCTTGGTACGCACTCATCGTGAAGATGTCAGTCGGGGCGCCGTGGCCGCTCCCCCTGCGCCCAGATCTGCTGTCTCAGGGCCCAATCTGCCACCCTGCTTCACAGCAGCTAAATTTGACGGCTTGGCGGCTGAATCCCTAATTCTTAAGGACAGAGGCCTCTCAGCTCAGGTCATATCTACGTTGATTCAGGCTAGGAAACCGGTCTCTAGAAATATTTATTACAGAGTCTGGAGAACCTATGTGTAGTGGTGCGAGTCTCAAAAATGGCATCCTCGAAAGTTTTTTATTGACAGGATCTTGCGATTCCTCCAGGTTGGCGTTGACAAAGGGTTGGCTCTTAGTACTCTAAAGGGGCAGGTGTCGGCTTTATCGATATGGTTTCAAAGACCCTTGGCCACCCATTCGCTTATGAAAACCTTCTTGCAGGGGGTCTTACATGTGAATCCCCCTATTAGAGCTCCCCTCTGCCCCTGGAATTTAAATCTGGTCTTGTCAGCTTTACAAAGTCAGCCGTTTGAACCTCTGACAGAAATCCCTCTTGTGCTACTAACCCGAAAGTTGGTTTTCTTGGTGGCTATGGCTTTGGCCAGAAGGGTTTCCGAGCTGGCAGCCTTGTCATGCAGGGAGCCATACCTTATTCTGCATAAGGACAGAGTGGTTCTGCGGCCTCAACCTTCTTTCCTTCCTAAGGTCATATCCAGTTTTCACTTGAATCAGGACCTAGTCCTACCATCCTTCTTTCCTACTCCCCAGTCCAGAGAGGAAAGACTGCTTCATACTTTGGACGTGGTTCGAGCCATGAGGGTCTATCTCAAGGCTACAGAGAAGATTCGGAAAACAGATGTGCTTTTTGTTCTTCCGGATGGCCCCAAGAAGGGTCAGCCGGCGGCCAAGTCTTCCTTGGCTAGGTGGATTAAGCAGCTGATTTTTCAGGCCTATGGTCTGAAGCGCGTTCCACCTCCCTTATCAGTTAAAGCCCATTCTACGAGGGCCATGAGTGCCTCCTGGGCGGCACACCATCAGATCTCTATGGCACAGGTTTGCAAGGCGGCAACCTGGTCCTCCGTACATACGTTTACTAAATTTTATAAGTTGAACGTTGCAAAGGGTACGGACGCAGCATTTGGGCAGGCGGTCCTACGGGCAGCAGTATAGAATCCTCTGGTCCGGGTCACGCCCCCTTTTTTCTGTTGGTGGAGTTACTTTACTTTCTGATAATTTTTTGTTTGGCTATTCTTGGCCTTACGGTCTCCCTCCCTTCATAGAGCATTGCTTTAGGACATCCCAAGTGTAATGGCTATGCGCTCTGCGTCCCGTGATGTACGATAAAGAAAATAGGATTTTTAATAAACAGCTTACCTGTAAAATCCTTTTCTTGAAGTACATCACGGGACACAGAGCTCCCACCCCTCTTTTGGGGAACATTGTGTAACCTCGGAGGAATTGCTTGCTACAAAACTGAAGCACTCCCAGTGGGAGGGGGTTATATAGGGAGGAAACTTCCTGTGAAATTGATTACACCAGTGTCCATCACCTGAAGGTACCCATATAACCCAAGTGTAATGGCTATGCGCTCTGTGTCCCGTGATGTACTTAAAGAAAAGGATTTTACAGGTAAGCTGTTTATTAAAAATCCTATTTTCTTTATCGTACATCACGGGACGCAGAGCGCATAGCCATTACACTTGGGATGTCCTAAAGCAATGCTCTATGAAAAAATCCTTTTTTTAATAAGCCACAGGACTTGCCTATGTCAGAAAGCATTTGGCTGATGCTCAGCATTTGCTATACAGAGTTATTTTTAATGGTGGAACATACATACTGCATTTGTTTTTATACAATTCTGACATAGAAAAAAGTGGGTCCAACATGTACTGGAATACAAATCCAACAGCTAATCTCAAAGGGTTTTGAAGTTTTTAATTTAAATGTTCATCTTCTTGCTTGATGAGCACACTTCCACGTTTTGCTGCTGTTTTTATATTTTCTTGCAATGGCTGCTCTTCTATCGTACCTTTTTGTATAGGGAATCTTTGTGTGGTTATCCCTCTACAGCCAGTAGGTTGTGTGGCTTGGGAGAGAGAACCACTCTTTGGAGCTGCATTTCAGACGTAAATAAAGTTGTAGATTGGCCTGTGGGTCTTAAGCCGGCCATAGACGGTTTGAGTCTTGGCTGTTTTTAGCAGGGACCAGGCGAGAGTCGAACCATGCATGGGCAAGCTGATGTACCAAGTTTACTGATCGATCAACTTGGGTACAACCAGCATGTCCGATTTTTACATTCGATCATTGCTAGCGGCTATAGATGATGTGGACATGACACAAGCCATAACATTTTGTTTACCATCAGAACCATTCGGCAAAATGGTTCAATGTGCTATTAAAGGACCAATGGTGTTAGCATATCTTTAACAACTTTAGAGACAAAATTTGCAATTAGCTTACCCAATACAGAACTGAGTGGTCTCTTGCTTTACAGGGAATATTGTTGGTGAAAAGATTCTGTTTTGAATATTTTTTTTTTTTTTGGTTAAATTATTGGTTTAATTGGGGGTTATAACAACAACATTTTTCCATCCAGAAACACATTAGTTGGATTGAGAATCCTGCCTGCTTAAAGCTTACCATAGATTTAAATGTCGGCTGGTTCAGCAGGAACCGGCTGAGATTCGAACCATGTATAAGCAGGCTGAATGTATCCAAGTTGGTCACTCAACACAGGTACAACCAGCCTGTCGGATTTTACATGTGATTATTGCCAGTGGCTGTTTAAAGCCTCTAGAAATAATCGCTGTGTTCTCCTGGTGGGAACATCTTCCCCTGCCCCCCTACTAGGAGAACACAATAGCTTTGTGGGAGGGATTGTCTCATCAATGACTGTGTCGATGTGGGAATTGAGCTATTTTTGGATGCAGGAAAGAAAATTGCTCAGTCTATGGCTGGCTTGAAAGTTCATATGTCTGTAATGATGACATTTTTGATCACCTATCAATAAAGTGTCTGCATTTCTTTTCAGAGTTGTAAAAGTCCTAATAGATCACCAATTATCGAAGTTCATGATCTATCGAAGGAGGCATCTTCTGGTGAAGAGGACATGGCTTTAGATGAACAGGATAAAGAACATTTGTCACAGCAGTCTCAGATTTTAGGTCAAGACTCTCCACAAAACCCCAAGGTGCTTTTGAAACGTTTAAGTCAAGACATAGTGGAAAGTTCCAGCGTTATTTTGTCTCCGAACTGCAAAGATCCTTTACCATGCACAGAAAGCTGCAAAGCATCTTCTTTGTCTCCAAGTATAAATGACTTTGCCTACATGTCACCTACTACAGCTCCTTTAAGTCCTGTTTTTCCAGTAAAGTCTCCATATGCACGTAAAATGTTACCCTGTAGATTATTTCAGGACAGAAGCACAAGTGCTGCAACGTTACCAGATGAAACGGAGGGACACGCTTTACATTGTTCAGAAAGTACACAGTTGGATTCCTCTTCATTGATATCTGCTTCAAATAAGTCGGAACTCACAGAAGGTGGAAGCTCATTGCATAGCGCCAGTGTTTGTTTGCAGGGATCAGGCATTGGAAATACCTCAGTGAATAATAAGGATGCTTTTTCCAAGCATGGCTGTCAAAGTTCTGCCAAAAAACAACAAAATGACAGTAGTGTCCATTACTACTGGGGTATACCTTTCTGTCCAAATGGTGAGGACCCTAATGCATATACTCAAGTCATACTTTGTCAACTGGAGGTGTATGAAAAAAGTTTAAAAAAATCTCAGCTACAGCTCTTAAAGAAAACGGAATATGGTGAACCTATTGATCTAACCGCTTCATCAGAAAGCGGCGGCCATGCAAAAGACAACCAGGGCAGCCTCAGCCAGGAAGATACGGAGGAGATTATAGAAGGTGGAGACCAGCAGAAGCCACAACAGAGTGATATGGAACCTTCAGAAGAGACTGATAGTTCTGACATACAGCCTGGTCCAAGCAAGCGGTCAAAGGCTTCTTGTAGCCATTTTCAGGAAGAGGACCATTCCTGTCAATCTCAAAGACAAGTGAAAAGTCTGTCACATGTAAGTATTTTAACTTCTATTTTCAAAGTGGCATTAAACCAAAAACCCAAAGTGATATATTTTGCAGCTTACAAGTAGAGCTGCATTGAAATGAAAATGTTGGTACTGAAACCAAAAATTCAGGATGCACCTAGCCGAAAACCGAAAATTACAGTTTTAAGAAAATATGTTTTTATAAATGTATTTTAGTCAACTTTTTAATTAATATATTGAACTTAAATTAATATAAATTTGTTGGCCATTATTGGCACCTTTAACGCAAGAAAAGCTTAAGAAAATGGGCATTAAAATTATTTTCTGTAGCAACATGAAGAAAAATTGAAGGCTTGGTTGGTCGAATTTCAAATGGTTTCGAACCCATTGGATCACAAAACGCACAAAATTTCTGATTTTCAAAAGAAAATGAGTTCGGAATTTGACCCATGTATGACCTGAATTACTGAAAAAGAAAGCGAATGCAGCCGTCGCATCTAAAAATTGGTAAAGCTGCAATATAATGTTTGCTTTTGGGTTTAATACTGCTTTAGGAATGTATGTGTACAGAAAATATTTGCCTTATTTTGTTTAATTTACTCTTTTAATGGTGTTAAAGAATATAAAGTCACATAGATGGATGCAACGAATATGCAATATATTTTTCTATCACTATAAATGTTAGTCCACTTTTTTTAAGATGACCATCATTGAACGCTTAGAGCTGGTTCACACTGGGGCGACTCGCCAGGCGACTCAGCCGCCTGACAAGTTGCGTCCCATTCAATAGAACTGTTCTGATAGGAGCGACGCAAGTCGCTCCGACTTAGAAAAGGGTTCTTGCATGACTTTGGGGGTGACTTGCATTGACTTCTATACAGAAGTCATTTTGCAAGTCGCCTCTGAAGTAGTCTTCAGGACGCCTTGCCGAGTCGCCCCCGAAGTCGTGCCGCCACAGTGTGAACCGGCTCTTAAGAGGTTGTAAACCTCGGAGGAATAAACAAAAACAAACAAGCCCTGCAAGACGAAGGCATAATTAGCTAGTATGCATACTTACCTTTGAACGATGCCCTAGATCGGCTTCGGCCCTCCGAGTACAGTATGGATATCTGGTTTGCGGCTTTGGTGCTGTGATTGACGCCGGACATGGCCACGGCACTGAAGAAACTGCACCAGCGGCCTGTTTCTTCAGTGTGCATGTGCTGATGACATCGGCTGCAGCGCATATACTGAATATTTCCTAAACTGTGCAAGTTTATTAGATGTTCAAGGTACCTGTAGGTATAAGTGGTGTAACAGACTTTACAACCACTTTTAAATTATATTTGCTTCTGGTTACGCTTTACATATCAGTTTTCTCAGCAATGTTCAATTTTTTTTTTTTCTTTTAACCTTATTTTTATAGAAATGAAAACCATGCCTTTTGCCAGATGGAGTGTTTCCCATGGTAGTGAGAAGACCTTTAGTTTTGAGGCACATAATAATAAAGTATATTGAAAAAACGTATGATATCCCTTTACCTAATAGCTGCACTTGATATTCTCTCTCTACATTTTATTCTTTCACATTTATAAAACCCAACAATCTATTGGCCTAGGTACTTTCTTCTTGCATAGCTTCTTGAATTCTTATGTGCTGACAGCTCTGTGTTTTAACATTTGTGATTTTAGCATCCACATTTCCACTAAAGTCATATTAAAGGCTAAGTTCACCTTTTTGATTACCTTTTTTTTTTCTCCCACTCTAAATTCCAGATTCCCTATGTACCAATATAGCATTAATGTACTTAGCAGCTTTTGTTTGTTGTGTAAAAGGTTGATTGCAGAGGTAACCAACCCCTGTGTCGATCACTTGCTGTCTGTTGGTATACTAATGACAGCAGCATAATGGTGACTCTGCAGTCAAGTGTGTGACCTCCACTGTGTTCATGAAAAGCGGACCCTTGTTTCAACAGAAAGGATAGGTTTAGTGAGAGAAAATTAAAAGCTATGTTCACTTTTGTTGACCCCTTTTTTTTTTCCTTTCTAAATTCCAGCTCTCCTATGTACCAATGTAGCATTAATGTACTTATTTTACAAAAATAAAACAGTTTTTCATTAAGGCTACACAGGCTTATCTCACTCTCGTTATAGCTGTTTAACCACTTGCCGCCCGCCATATAGCAATATGATGTTGGCAAAGTGGTTCTGTTATCCTGACTGGACATCGTATGATGTGATTAGGATAACAAGCTGGCCAAAGCTCGCGGGGGTGTGCAGCGCAGTGATCAGAGGTGCTGTGTGTCAGTCTGAAACACTGCATCTCCGATCATGGTATGGAGCCTCTGATGGAGGCTTCTTACCGCATTGGTTCGCGCTGACAGGGAAAGCCGATCGGTGGCTCTCCCTGTCAGAGGAGGGGTCTGCGCTGATAACCGGCACATTGATTATCCGTGCAGCCCCCATCAGAGGTGCCCATCAGCTGCCAATCACTTCCCATAAGCTGCCAGCCTGTGCCCCATAAAGAACGTCTGTCAGTGCTTATAAAAATGCCTGTCAGTGCCCTTCAGATGCCACTTGGTAATGCCTGTCAGTAGCTCCTCATCAGTGCTGCCTATCAGTGCCACCTATTGGTGCCCATCAGTTTATTTTTCTTTATTTTCTACAAAAATTTTGGTCTTTTTTTTAGTTTGTGTAGCAAAAAATAAAAACCCCAGTGGTGATCAAATAGCACCAAAAGAAAGCTCTATTTGCCAGAAGAAAATTATAAAAATGTAGTTTGGGTACAGTGTTGCATGACCGCTTAATTGTCATTCAAATCGCGACAACGCTGAAAGCTGAAAATTGTCCTGGGCAGGAAGTGCCCGGTATTGAAGTGGTTAAACACTACTCGGTTACTTCTGCCTTACTTCCTGGACATACTTTGTCATGACACAGGAAGTTGACCAGCTGAGGGTAGATCATGCAGGGAGTGTGCTAATGAGATCAGCTGGTCAGCTCCTTCCTGTGTCATGACCTAAAGTCTGACCAGGAAGTATGGCAGAAGTAATTGAGCAGTGTGTTTAAACCGCTATAAAAAGAGTGAGGTAAGCCTGTGTAGCATTGATAAAAAGTATTTTTTTTAATTCCAAATTAAGTACATTAATGCTGTAATGGTACATAGGGGAGTTGGAATTTAGGTAAAAAAAAAAGGAACAAAGGTGAACTTCGCCTTTAAGTTCCTCTCACTAAACCTATGCTTCCTGTTGAAACGAGGGTCTGCTTTTCCTAAACGCAGTGGAGGTCACTTACTTGACTGCAGAGTCGCTATTCTGCTGCTGTCGTTAGTATGCCAACAGACTGCAAGTAATTGACACAGGGGTTGATTACCTTTGCAATCAGCCTTTTACATGACAAACAACTGCTTCCACAAGTTTTAATGGAAACATGCACCATTCACAGTATCTGTAGTAGCAGTGTTAATTTTGACATCTAATGTTAAAGTGATTGTAAAGTTTTGTGTTTTATTTATTTATATATATATATATATATATATATATATATATATATATATATATATATATATATATATATATATATATATATATATATATAATTTTTTTTAAATAACAAATATGTCGTACTTGCCTCCACTGTGCAGTTTGTTTTGGCCCCGATCATCGTCTTCTGGGGTCCCTTTGGTGGTGCTATCGGCTCCTTCCCACATCTTCCGGAGAAGCGCTCTTCCGGGGGGGTTACCTTGCAGGTGCGCTCCCGAGTCCAGTATTTGCATCCATAGACACAGAATGTAGGAGTTGGGCCCCGTCACCCACGTCATTGGATTTGATTGACGGCAGTGGGAGCCAATGGCTGCACTACTATTAATCTATCGAGAGCCGAGAACCCCAGGCAGAGAGGTAGAGCGCATCTCCGGCAAGGGATTGAAAGGTGTCAGGTGAGTAAAATGGGGGAAAGGGGCTAGGGGGGCGGTCACTGTCGGAAGTTTTTTCACCTTAATGCAATTTTGGGATGTCCCCGAAAAGTAATAGAGAAAAAACCTTCCAATCGAAACACTAGTTTTGGTGACCTGAGCGTCCCCAAAGAATTCCCTTAATTTGCAGGGATTTCCGCTCACTTCTTGTTTGGCTATGGGACAGGAAATCTCCACAAGGGGACACAGATGGTGAAACAAAATCTGACGGGTTCTAAACCTCCCTTACCTTAAAGAAAGTTATGCCTATAGTTCTGCTGTAAGCATTTCTCTAGAACAGGGATGTCAAACACAAGGCCCGCGGGCCGAATGCGGCCCTCCAGGCAATTTCATGTGGCCCTTGCACCTCTCCTGCAGCTGTAGGAGAGCTCTCCAGCCCTCCTCTGTGTTGCAGAGTACGATTGATGGATGCAGCGGAGTCAGTTGAGATCAGTCCTACTCTAGACCCCTACTTTCTGCTTTCAAGATTCTTTCCAGCAGCAGCATAAGGAAAGGGGGGTGCACTGTGATGTAAGGGAGGGTGGGGGACTCAACTTCTGATGGTGGGGGGGCTCTTGACATCTAATGTAAGGGGAGGGGATGCGCTGGACATCTAATCTTACAGATACATCCGGCCCCTTTGAGGGCAATTGTAATGCTGATGCGGCCCACCATGAAATTGAGTTTGACACCCCTGCTCTAGAATTTCCAAACTTGTATACTCCTGGAGTAAACATGTAATAACCTGCAGTGGGGATGAGGAATTAAACGGGAGTGAGGGAGTGCCCAGGGGCAGAGAACTCTAGGGTCTGGGAAGGCTGTTATTTTACACAGTGCTAAGCACTGCTACTTTGTGGGAGGGGAAACACCACGTAGTTTACAGGACTTTGTTCCAGAACTCCCAGGCAGCAGCCAGGCAGCAAGAGGGAGCCTGCGTCTCTCAGCCAATACAGAGTGTCATGTGCTCAGGTTTTAACAAACAGGCGAAGCTCTGTGGAAAGTGGAAGGTCAGGTTGGTAATTGGTGATGAAAATTTGAATTGATTTTCATCATAGTTATTCTAGTTTTAGTTTTCGTCACTGAAAACATGCAACTGATGAAAATTGTGACCAGAATTTTTTAGTAGACAAAATTAAAACTGTGTAGTAGCAAATGTTACTTGCTTCTGGGTTTGGCATGCGCTACCCGCCAACACGTGCTGTGATTGGACACAGCGTGAGTTTGGCATCAAATTTCAGCTGTGTCCAATTACACACAGAGTTCTGTGTGTTTATAAACACAAAGAACTCTTTGTACAGAAAAGCAAAAAACGGCAAGATTAGTCAGTAAAAGCAGCGCACATTACACTTGTTAGTAGGGTTGTCCCGATACCGATACTGGTATCGGGACCGATACCGAGTATTTGCGCTAGTGAATACTCCCGATACCTAAATAGAATACTTTTTTTTTTTTTTGAGTCGGGGGTGGAGTGCGGAGCACTCAGAGGGACCATGGCTGGACTCAGAGGGACCATGGCTGGACTCAGAGGGACCATGGCTGGACTCAGAGGGACCATGGCTGGACTCAGAGGGACCATGGCTGGACTCAGAGGGACCATGGCTGGACTCAGAGGGACCATGGCTGGACTCAGAGGGACCATGGCTGGACTCAGAGGGACCATGGCTGCATTTGGGGACCGTGGCTGCATTTAAAAAGTATCGGTATTCGGTATCGGCAAGTACATGAAAAAAAGTATCGGTACTTGTACTCGGTCCTAAAAAAGTGGTATCGGGACAACCCTACTTGTTAGACGCACCGTTAATCCCTTGATTGCCCCTAGATGTTAACCCTTCCCCAGTGTCATTAGAACAGTATTATCACTGATTACTATATTCGTGACACTAGAGATGTCTGTGCCAGCCAGTGTCTGTTAGTGCCAGATTATCCACCACACTACCAGTGTCACACTATAAGTCGCCGATCACCACCGTAACAGTATAGCATCTAGATTCCTATATATTTTTTATATCTCATAGTTTATAGATGCTATAACTTTCACACAAACCAATTTATTATACACATTTTTACCGTAGGCATATAGCAGAATCCATTTTGGCCAACATTTTTGTTGGGATATCTTTTAATTTAGAAACTAGAAAAAATAATTATTCCAACATTTTCGATATCTTTGGTTAATTTTATAAAAAAGCCAGTGGTGATCAAATACCACAAAAAGAAAGTTCTATTTGTGTGAAAACATTTCAATAGTGTACAGTGTTGCATGACCAAGCAATTGCCAGTTAAATCAGCACTGTGCTGAATAGCAAAAAATGGTCTGGTCATAAAATAAAACCTTCCAGTTTTAATGAAAGAAAAGGGAAAACCAATATTTACAGAAAAAGTATTATAAAATAGACAATAATAGCCAACAGTAAAATAAATAGGAGTAAAAGCGAAAAGTACTTAAAGTGGTTGTATACATTTTTTTTTTCTTTTACCTACAGGTAAGCCTATAATAAGGCTTACCTGTAGGTTTAGGGTATATTCCCCCCTGACTGCAGCGGCGCATGCGCAGTGGGGATCCTCGGCTAAAGGGCCAGCAGCCGCTGGACCTTGTCTGTTTTAAGTCTCCCGCACGCTCACATCGCTGGAGCGGCGATACCCGGAAGACACGCCAGGCAAGATGACATCTCGCTCGACGTGGACCAGGTAAGTTCTCTACACCTCGTTGTAAGGTAAGTATTTCATAATGAGCTAGTATGTGGTGCATACTAGCTCATTATGGCTTTTGCCTTACAGCTGTAAAAAAAAAAAACGGGTATACAACCGCTTTAAAACTGATCCTTCACCCTGCCCTCCTCCCATTGTGCACATTTTATCCTACACCATGGGACACAGAGCCTCTTAATCATTACATAGTGGGTTGTATGGTCACCAGAGGTGATTGGACACGGGCACAACCAATCAAAGACAGTTCCCCTCCATATAACCCCTCCCATCAGGGAAATACTTTCGTTTTTTCGCCAGTGTCTAAGGTGTTGGACGCGAGTAAGATGTGCTAAGGAAGCTCTGCCAAAGAGATACTATGAGGGTAGAGGGCTACACTGTGGGTCCATCCAAGACGCTTATTTTTACGCCAAAACTGGATGGTATCCGGACCTCGTGGATGAGGTGTCGCCTGTAATGTGTCTCTTCGGAGGACTGGGCTCTGGGGTCCAGCACTTTCGCTCTATACGCTAAAAGTGCTGGGAGAGTCTTTTACCAGGCCCAGGGAAGAGGTCTCCTTTAAGTAGGAACCCATACCCCTGAAGGTTGGCATGCAGACCCTGTCGTGATGGGGGAAGATTGGTATCTACCTGGCAGAAAACCTGCGGCAGGGACAAGCTGAGTTAGGAAAAGGTCCTATGTTTTAAACTCAAGGACCTTTCCTATTTAGCCGCCACTGGATGGAGTAAAGAGCTGAGTTCTGACTCGCCAAGCTCCAAAGCCGTTTCAGTCCAAGCGACAGCACACTCCTTCCGCTGCAAGCTCTGCCATAGACATTGCCCTCCTCCTCCTTCCAGATAAGCACTGGAGACTCTCCCACTCACAGGAGAACGCCATTAACCGCACAGGGGTGTGGAGGATGCACCTAGGACGCGCGCGCATGGAGGCACGATTTATGACAATCTGAATAGGCACAGGGGCGCACGCACGTGCGCGACCACGCATTATAACGGCAGTCAGGCAGGAAGAAACAACCTCCCATTTCTGGAGCTTCCCTGCAAGGGACACAGCAGCCTTTTAAAGGGCACGTAAGATCTCCGTGTGGTTGGCTGAGCACTCCCCAAGGTAAGACACCCACTCTGGCATGAAACTGTGTGTTATTAGTTGCATAATTATATGTAGATTGCTTAACTAGCACAGTAGTATATGCATTTGTTGGTACCTTGGCTTTGCTTGGCATTATGTCTTCCCAAAGAGGCTCTGGGAGAAGCAAAAAAGCATCGCCGCCAAAGACAGGAGGCGCTAGCCGCGCCTGCTCTGTACCTTCCTCTCCTGTAATACCTGATGTATTTATACAGGATGAGCCATTACCTCTATCACGAGTTGCAGCCTCTCCTGTGGTGCCGGTGCCTGCATATGTCACTTGAAGACACTTTGGCAACAGCCCTAAACAATTTAGAAGGGGAGAATCACTGTGTTAATCCCAAAGTCCTCAGAAAAGGACAAAAAGCGAAGCAGATCTCCTCCTGTTGTGTTAGATCTCCTTGCAGAAAGATCTGATGAGGATGAGGCCTCATCACGGGTATCAGAGGAGCCTTTTTCTGCCTTGCAGGTTCTAAAGTTACAGGTGCAATATTATACTGAAGCAGTGCGCTCCACATTTAGATTACCCTCTAAGAAGTTAAAGCGGAGGTTCACCCTAAAACTACTCTGTCCCATAGCATCCAGCATACTGGCGTCAGCATGCTGTTTTTTTTTTTTTTTATCACTCTACTTACTGTTAAATTAAGAATTTTCATTTCTGTCCACTGCGGGTGAATGGCGCGGCTATGTCACGTCACGCCTTCCGAAAATAGCCGATTTAGGACTCTGCTCTTTCCGGCGCTATACGGCGGCTGCGCACAGACCTAGGAGCTGACTGCGCAGGCGCCTTATATAGCCGAGTTCTATTTCTGCTTTTTTTCGGAGGGCGTGGCGCGCCATAGCCATAGAACTCGGCTATACAGTGCGGAAAATAAGTATTTGAACACCCTGCTATTTTGCAAGTTCTCCCACTTGGAAATCATGCAGGGGTCTGAAATTGTCATCGTAGGTGCATGTCCACTGTGAGAGACATAATCCAAAAAAAAAAAATTCCAGAAATCACAATTTATGATTTTTTAACTATTTATTTGTATGATACAGCTGCAAAGAAGTATTTGAACACCTGTCTATCAGCTAGAATTCTGACCCTCAAAGACCCGTTAGTCTGCCTTTAAAATGTCCACCTCCACTCCATTTATTATCCTAAATTAGATGCACCTGTTTGAGGTCATTAGCTGCATAAAGACACCTGTCCACCCCATACAATCAGTAAGAATCCAAATACTAACATGGCCAAGACCAAAGAGCTGTCCAAAGACACTAGAAACAAAATTGTACACCTCCACAAGGCTGGAAAGGGCTACGGGGAAATTGCCAAGCAGCTTGGTGAAAAAAGGTCCACTGTTGGAGCAATCATTAGAAAATGGAAGAAGCTAAACATGACTGTCAGACTGGGGCTCCATGCAAAATCTCACCTCATGGGGTCTCAATGATCCTAAGAAAGGTGAGAAATCAGCCCAGGACTACACGGGAGGAGCTGGTCAATGACCTGAAAAGAGCTGGGACCACCGTTTCCAAGGTTACTGTTGGTAATACACTAAGACGTCATGGTTTGAAATCATGCATGGCACGGAAGGTTCCCCTGCTTAAACCAGCACATGTCAAGGCCCGTCTTAAGTTTGCCAATGACCATTTGGATGATCCAGAGGAGTAATGGGAGAAAGTCATGTGGTCAGATGAGACCAAAATAGAACTTTTTGGTCATAATTCCACTAACTGTGTTTGGAGGAAGAAGAATGATGAGTACCATCCCAAGAACACCATCCCTACTGTGAAGCATGGGGTGGTAGCATCATGCTTTGGGGGTGTTTTTCTGCACATGGGACAGGGCGACTGCACTGTATTAAGGAGAGGATGACCGGGGCCATGTATTGCGAGATTTTGGGCAACAACCTCCTTCCCTCAGTTAGAGCTTTGAAGATGGGTTGAGGCTGGGTCTTCCAACATGACAATGACCCGAAGCACACAGCCAGGATAACCAAGGAGTGGCTCTGTAAGAAGCATATCAAGGTTCTGGTGTGGCCTAGCCAGTCTCCAGACCTAAACCCAATAGAGAATCTTTGGAGGGAGCTCAAACTCTGTGTTTCTCAGCGACAGCCCAGAAACCTGACTGATCTAGAGAAGATCTGTGTGGAGAAGTGGGCCAAAATCCCTCCTCCAGTGTGTGCAAACCTGGTGAAAAACTACAAGAAACGTTTGACCTCTGTAATTGCAAACAAAGGCTACTGTACCAAATATTAACATTGATTTTCTCAGCTGTATCATACAAATAAATAGTTAAAAAAATCATACATTGTGATTTCTGGAATTTTTTTTTTTTTTTTTTGATTATGTCTCTCACAGTGGACATGCACCTACAATGACAATTTCAGACCCCTCCATGATTTCCAAGTAGGAGAACTTGCAAAATAGCAGGGTGTTCAAATACTTATTTTCCGCACTGTATATGGCGCCTGCGCAGTCAGATCCTAGGTCTGTGCGCAGGCGCCGTATAGCGCCTGTAAAGAGCCGAGTCCTAAATCGGCTATTTTCGGAAGGCGTGACGTGACATAGCCGTGCCATTCACCCGCGGTGGACCGAAATGAAAATTCTTAATTTAACGGTAAGTACAGCGATTAAAAAACAAAAACAAAAAAAAACAACATACTGGCGCTGACGCCAGTATGCTGGATGCAATGGGACAGAGTAGTTTTAGGGTGAACCTCCGCTTTAACTGAATCACCGGTCTCCTCTCTGGGCTTGTTAAAATCCCCACAGGCTGCTTGTGCCTTTCTGATTTATCCTTTATTGGAGAATCTGATTTACGCATACTGGAAACACCCAGGAAAGCGTTTTGCTCCTCCTAGGAAGTTTGAAGTGTTTTTATCTTATGGAGGAGAAGTTTAGCAAGAAGTGGAGTCTGCCTTCTGTGCATGCAGCGATTTCTTGTGTAAACAAAAGCCTAACTTGTCCGGTGGACAATGCCCAGGTATTTAAAGATCCTTCTGAAAAAAGTTTGGAATCTTTACTAAAATCATTCTTCCTCCTGTAGGCGCAGTAACCCAACCTGCTGTAGCAGCGGTGCGTATGTGCCAGGTCTTAAAGGACCAGGTGAAACGGGGGATGAAGGATCTGACTTCAGAACAGATCAAATTTTGGGAGAATATGCCTAGGGCCCAATGTTTTACAGTGGATCCCATTAGAGATTCTATCCAACAGGAATCCCGTCTCACGCTGCAGCTGGTGCTTATGCGCGGAATTCTTTGGCTAAGGCATTGGTCAGCAGAAGTCCCATGCAAAAATCTTTTGGCCAGCTTCCCCTTTTTTGGAGAAATATATCCAAAAGATATCGAGCGGTAAAACTACCCTTGTACCAGAGAAGAAGAAAAACAAGCGTCCTTGTTTCAAGCGTTCTCTCTCCCCCGACTCCTGGTAGATCTAGCTCCAGCCAGTGGCGACGGCATTTTTCCTCCTCACCTTCCAGGACAGCTACTTAAGAGATGATTGGCTCCACCCTCTACAGGAAACACAAATCATATCCAATTTAAAAGGCCCCTCCCTTTCCTCTGACCCGCAGTTGTTTTGTGTTTCCAGACCCTCCAGGAGCACCAACACGTTTTTTGTTTTTCTTGAGTGTGGTAACTGTGGTTGGTGGTCCCCCTTTTTTGGCGTCATCCTGGACTAGTTGTGGCTAAGTGCTTTTTTTAGTCATACTCCCAGTGGAGTTCTGTCCAGAAGGGTTCCTTGTTTGGAGTTTCTTGCCCAGCTGGTTGTAAAATGGTGGCAACTTCCTTCACCTTTTTTTCCCCCCAGCCCTGCTGTGAGGAACCTGTCCTTCCTCGTGCTTTACCAAGGTGTACCAAGATGGCGTCATACGACTTCCGGTGATGCGGCAAGATGGCGCCGGAATCGGAAGTCGTGTGACGCACTTCCGGGCGCCGTTTTTATTTGAAAGCACGGCCTGATACACTAAGGACATGCTGCCTAGGGGACAGTCTGCTGAACGCCATTTTTAGCAGGTCAATTGCAGCCTATTTCTCCGGCCGATTTCCGCTCGCCCGATGGAGCTTGAGGATAAAGCATCCGCTCGGAATGAACCAGCGGCAGCCTCCGGGTCCCATACTCCCCCAAGGTAAGCCCTTGTCTGTGGTTCTACAGCAAGGGACATTCTTTATGTATGGATCTTTCTTTCTCGTACATCACGGGACACAGAGCGGCATATTCATTACTATGTGGGTTATATGGAGTACCTTCAGGTGTGGACACTGGCAATCTCAAACAGGAAGTCCCCTCCCTATATAACCCCCTCCCCTAGAGGGAGTCCCTCAGTTTTTTCGCCAGTGTCTTAGGTGTTGGTCACGGAATAGCTTTGCTCCACATCCTTGGGATTAAGGGCGGGCTAACCGGATCTGTCCAAGGAGCCTCAGTGCCAAAGTGGACAGTACCCGGGCCCCAAGCCGTGGGGTTTTGCCTATAATGCTCCTCTTTGGAGGGCTGGACCCTGGGCCCAGGACTTGGAGTTTGTAAAAACCATAAGTTCCTGTTTGCCAGGGTGCTATATAGGTCCAGGACAGTGGGTACCTTCATAGGACCCCAGGGCCTGAAGGTCTACTACGCTACCCACGGAGATGGGAGAAGATTGGATCAGTTTGCTGGACAAACATCCTGCAGCATGGAGCAGGTAAGGGGGAGCCTGCGGGACTTGGTTCGACAGCAGGCTCTCCGGGGTAACCTAAAAGGGGGGATAGCCTAAGTATGCTCTGCATGGGCAACCTTGTTCACTATGTCTAAAGAGAGACAGGATGACACCTTTTCTCCCCCATCACTAGGTCCCCCTGTCTAAATATGTGTGCTAGCTAAACCTGCTGTTTCTTCCTAGGGCTAGTAAGGATCCCTAGGGGCCTTTGGAGAGTCCTACCTGGCCGGGGGTTTGAATCTGCCGCCTGTTTCTGCGTTCCTGGATCTCCAGCAGCGCGGCTCCTCCATGTTCCTCCTGTTTCCGGCATACGCGCGTGCGCGCGCACGTCTTATTGACGTTTTTCGCGCCGTTCAGACAGGAGGGCGGGGGGGGGGGGCGTGCCTGCGGCGTCATACAGGGGCGCGCCTTTGTGCTGTTATAGACAGCAGGCATTGTCAGTGCTCAGTCTGAGGCTGATTTTCAGAGGAGAGGACGCAGAGCGGCAGAACAGTGACTCCCGGTGGCAGAAGAGGGGTAGTACATGTGGACTTTGTTCCAATACCTTTATGTTAAGCCAAGAAATCCCCCTTTTTTGCAGCAGGTTTGGAGGCTGGCAAACTTAGTTTGGGGTCACGGTATGTTGTCAAAAGAAAATATATAATATATTTAAAAAAAAAAAAAAAAAAAAAAGAACATACGGGATCCCATCAGTTTTTGGGCATTAGTGATCTATTGTCCCCTAAACTCTGATTTTTGTACTCCTGCCCACTACAGTCTGTTGTGTGGGCGGAGTCCCTCGATTTTGTATTATGGCTTCCAAGGGTTCAGGGTCAAAGGGTACAAAAAAGACCAAAAAACAAAAGGGTTCCCTTTCTGATTCTGATATGCCGATACTTTCCCCGCAACTTATTAACATAAGAAGCGCCTTGGATGAGCCATTAGGGGGATCTGGTGCGGAGGCTGGCCCAGATCAGCCCAGCCCTGTGTTTATCACAGAGGAGATGCTAGCCGTATCCCTAGGGGGGCTAGAAGAGAGAATAGCAGCATTGATCGCTAGAGCTATTCCTGGTAAGAAACGGGTTAGATCCCCATCACCAGGAGGTGTATCCTCAGATGCTGAGATTCTCTCTCCAGAGGAATTGGAATCACAGGAGGATCAACTAGACCTGAACCAAGAGGGTTCAGGGATTGAGGGATCTGCCTCTGAGGAACCATTTTCAGACTCCCAGACAGAAAGACTGTGGGTACAGTCTTTGACGGACATGGTCCGCTCGGCATTTAGTTTACCATTGCCAGAGCCTCAGGTTCCTCCGGTATCCTCTCTGGGCTCTTTGAAAGCTCCGTTAAACAACGCAGTTTTTCCGGTCCATCCTCTCTTGGAGGAATTGATCTTTCGGGATTGGGTACGGCCGGACAGGATTTTTCTGCCACCGAAAAGATTTGCGGTCATTTACCCCATGGAGGAAAAGTTCTCCAAGAGGTGGAGGCTCCCAGTAGTGGATGCAGCCATCTCATGTGTGAATAAATCACTAACTTGCCCGGTGGAAAACATACATATGTTTAAAGATCCGGTTGATAAAAGATTAGAGACACTTTTAAAAGCATCCTTTGCTACGGCAGGAGCAGTGGTGCAGCCAGCGGTGGCTGCAATTGGAGTTTGTCAGGCATTAAAAGACCAGACAAAGGAAATGTTAAGGGACATGCCTACCCAACAAGCAGAAGAGTTTTCTGACATTCCCAGAGCTCTGTGTTTTGCGGTAGATGCTATAAAAGATTCCATCCAGCAGGCCTCTTGTTTATCACTATGTTTGGTGCACATGAGAAGGCTCTTATGGTTGAAGAACTGGGCGGCGGAGCCCCCATGCAAAAAGCTTCTGGCAGGGTTTCCCTTCCATGGAGGACGACTCTTCGGAGAGGATCTGGATAAATATATTCAGACTATTTCAAATGGCAAGAGTACCCTTTTACCGGTCAAAAAGACATTCCGGGCTCCTACATTTAAAAGGCAGCTCTTTCCTGTCTCGGGGCCCTCAAATTCCAGGCAGTATCGACGGCCGCCTGCACGATCCAACGTTAACAGTAGATCGCAGGGACAGACCCCTGGGGGTAAGAGGCCGTGGTATCGCAAGCCGTCAAAGACAGCCCCTAAGTCTGCCTTATGAAGGGGCGCCCCCACTCTTGCGGGTGGGGGGAAGGCTTCGTTTCTTCTCAGAAGTTTGGGAAGCCAAGATCCCCGACAAATGGGTCCGGGCATCTGTAACCACAGGTTACAGACTGGAGTTTCTAAGGTATCCTCCGCCTCATTTTCAAGAATCAAGGCTACCAAGGGATCCAGCGAGGAAGGCCTCAATGCTGGCAGCTTTGGATCACCTGCTTGGCCAGGACGTAATTATAGAAGTGCCAGCCCAAGAGCAAGGCCTAGGTTTCTATTCCAATCTCTTTGTCATACCAAAGCCCAACGGCGATGTCAGGCCAATCTTGGACCTAAAGAGGTTAAACGGTTACCTAAGGGTTCGTTCCTTCCGGATGGAATCCATCCGGTCAGCAGCCGCCGCGCTTCAGAAGGACGATTTTCTGGCCTCCATAGACATAAAGGATGCTTACCTTCATGTACCAATCTTTCAGTCACATCAAAGGTTTTTACGCTTCGCGGTGGGGCAGCGACACTTCCAATTCAGGGCGCTCCCCTTCGGGCTGGCCACGGCCCCCCGGGTATTCACGAAGATCCTAGCCCCAATTCTGGCCAGTTTAAGGATCCAAGGGGTCACAGTCCTAGCATACTTGGACGACCTTTTAATCATAGATCACTCACGGCCGGGTCTGCAAAAGGCAGTAAACCTCACGGTTCGGTACCTCGAAGAATTCGGCTGGGTCCTGAACCGGGGAAAGTCAGCGTTCCAGCCTACAAAGCAGTTGGAATACCTCGGCATGAGGTTAGACACAGAACATCAAAAGGTGTTCCTGCCCCTTGTAAAGATCGAAGCTATCAAGGGGTTGGTTCAGTTGGTTCTAAACAAGAAAAAACCAACTATTCGCCTGTGTATGCGATTACTAGGCAAGCTAGTGGCCACATTCGAGGCAGTACCATACGCTCAGATCCACACTCGCGTCCTACAGGCAGCCATTCTAGCAGCCTGGGGCAAGAGGGCACATGCCTTAGAGTCCCCTTTGACGCTATCATCAAGGGTCCGACAAAGCCTGGCCTGGTGGTTGAACCCTCAGAATCTTCTAAAGGGAAAATCCTTCAGCCCTGTTGTCTGGAAGGTAGTTACCACAGACGCCAGCCTGGCAGGCTGGGGGGCGGTCTTCGAGGGGTTCTCCCGCCAGGGAACTTGGGTGAAAGCAGAGAGGCAGCTCCCCATCAATATCTTGGAAATCAGAGCTGCCCGCCTAGCCCTTCTGGCTTGGACCTCCAGATTAAAGGGGTTCCCGGTGAGAATCCAGTCAGACAATGCCACGGCGGTGGCATACATAAACCACCAAGGGGGAACCAGGAGCCAGGCCGCTCAGAGGGAGGTGAACTTGATTTTTCAATGGGCAGAGGTTCATGTACCCTGCATTTCAGCGATATTCATTCCCGGAGTGGACAACCTGCAGGCAGACTTCTTAAGTCGCCAGAGTCTGTTGCCAGGGGAGTGGTCTCTGCATCCCCAGGTCTTTCAGACAATCTGCCAGAGGTGGGGAATGCCGGACGTAGATATAATGGCATCCAGGTTCAACAAGAAACTAGACAGGTTCGTGTCGCGAGCGAGGGATCCTTTGGCCTGCGGAACCGATGCGTTGGTTTGCCCTTGGCATCAATTCAAACTTCTATATGCATTCCCTCCACTACAGTTACTCCCGCGCCTGTTGCGCAAGATCAGAGTGGAGAACAAGCCAGTCATTCTAGTAGCTCCGGCTTGGCCCCGGAGGACTTGGTACTCACTAGTCCTGAAGATGGCAGTGGGAGACCCTTGGACTCTTCCTCTACAACCAGACCTACTCTCACAAGGCCCGATCCTCCACCCTACATTACAGCGTCTAAATTTGACGGCCTGGAGGCTGAATCCCTGATTCTCAGGGATAGAGGCCTGTCTAGGCAGGTAATTCCTACCCTGATTAGGGCTAGAAAGCCGGTCTCCAGGGTGATTTATTACAGGGTGTGGAGGAACTACGTAGGCTGGTGTGAATCCAAAAGATGGAATTCCCGCAAATATACTATTGATAGGGTGTTAAGTTTTCTCCAGCTAGGAGTGGATAAAGGCCTGGCATTAAGCACAATCAAGGGACAGATCTCAGCTCTGTCAGTGTGGTTTCAGAGGCCGCTGGCCACCCACTCGCTGGTAAAGACCTTCATACAGGGGGTCTTGCGTATTAATCCTCCTGTCAAGTCACCAATTTGTCCATGGGACTTAAATCTTGTCCTGTCCACTCTACAGAAACAGCCTTTTGAGCCGTTGGCTGAGATTCCTTTAGTCTTACTGACAAGAAAATTGGTTTTCTTGGTCGCCATAGTTTCGGCCAGGAGAGTGTCAGAATTAGCAGCCTTATCGTGTAAAGAACCATATCTCGTTCTGCATAAGGACAGGGCAGTTCTCCGGCCCCATCCTTCCTTTCTACCAAAGGTTATATCCAAATTTCACTTAAACCAGGATTTGGTACTTCCATCCTTCTTTCCAAAACCTACATCTAGAAAGGAGGGGTTGCTGCATACCTTGGATATTGTCCGGGCCATAAAGGCCTATCTTAAAGCTACAGAAAAGATGCGGAAAACAGATGTGTTATTCGTTCTACCAGATGGCCCCAAGAGGGGGCAGGCAGCTGCAAAATCCACCATCTCGAGATGGATTAGACAATTAATCATTCAAGCCTACGGGTTGAAGAGGTTGCCTCCTCCGTTGTCGGTAAAGGCCCATTCTACCAGGGCCATGGGCGCCTCTTGGGCAGCACACCATCAGATCTCTATGGCTTAGATATGCAAGGCGGCAACGTGGTCATCAGTCCACACGTTTACAAGGTTTTATCAACTAGACGTGAGAAGAAATGCGGATGCTGCCTTTGGTCAGGCAGTACTACAGGCTGCAGTTTGAAATCCTCGGGATCAGAAACACCCTTGGTTATAGAAAAAAAAAAAAAAAGTTTTTTTTTCTTGACTAAGTTGGAATTATTATTATGATTTGAGTTTATCTCTAAATTGAATCCTTCTTTGGAAGATGTCTCCCTCCCCTCATTAAAGCATTGCTTTCGGACATCCCACATAGTAATGAATATGCCGCTCTGTGTCCCGTGATGTACGAGAAAGAAAAAGGGATTTTTAAATACAGCTTACCTGTAAAATCCTTTTCTTGGAGTACATCACGGGACACAGAGCTCCCACCCCTCTTTTGGGTGACCATTTTGGGAGGCATACTGCTTGCTACAAAACTGAGGGACTCCCTCTAGGGGAGGGGGTTATATAGGGAGGGGACTTCCTGTTTGAGATTGCCAGTGTCCACACCTGAAGGTACTCCATATAACCCACATAGTAATGAATATGCCGCTCTGTGTCCCGTGATGTACTCCAAGAAAAGGATTTTACAGGTAAGCTGTATTTAAAAATCCCTTTTTTTCTTATAGTTCTTATTTCTGCTGTGTTCTAAGCCAAACCGGTGAAGAAGAAATGTGGAAACTGCATGGCCAGGCTCTCTGATATTTATAAGAAACTATTTTGTGAGGATTGTTTGCCATCCAGATCTAGTTAAGAGACTGCCTCCTTAAAGGAGTTTATGTCTTATATGAAGGAGGTTGTAGCCTCCTTCCAATCTTTCAATAACAGGTTAGCAGGTCTGGGGCTTTCCTCATCTAGTTCTATAGCTCAAGAGCCTTCAGCCTCTATTAGTATCCAAGACCATTAGTTTGCGCAATGCCTCTGATCTGGAAGAAGGTGAGAACCCAAGCTCTTCATCTGATGGGGATTACGCATCAGAGACAAAGAGTCCCTTATCCGAGGTCTGCAGTTGGTCTTGCGGATTTTTCAGAAACTAGGGTGGAAAGTCAACCAACAGAAGTCTTGTCTGGTGCCCCTCCAGAGAGAGTTATCTAATACAGTGTTTTTCAACTCCAGTCCTCAAGGCACACCAACAGGTCAAGTTTTCAGGATTTCCCTCAGATGAAATGGCTGTGGTGATTAGTAAGGCAGTGAAACTGATCAAATCACTTGTGCAAAATAATGGAAAGCCTAAAAACATGACCTGTTGGTGTGCCTTGAGGACTGGAGTTGAAAAACACTGATCTAATAGACTGTGTTGCTCAAAATATATTTCTTCCCGAGGAGAAAATTGTTTAACTTCTTCTCTCCGTGCAGGCCTTCAAGTTACTCCCACAGACCTTTCTTCAGCATATCATGAAGTTATTGGGGTTAATGACTGTAGCCATTACACTCCAGTCCCCTTCAGGCGTTTCTCTTACGCCATTGGGATCGCAGGAAGGATTCTCTAGATCAGCTGGTACACCTGCAGGGAGGGAAGAACTGGGCGCAACATACTCCAGTGAAAGTTACTACAGACGCCAGTCTGTGGGGCTAGGGTGTGCACTCTCGGGGCTGGCAGGCCCAGGGAGCCTGGTTGCCAGAGGAGGCAGGCCGCTCCTCAAACTTCAGGGAACTGCTAGCTGTGGGGAAAGCTCTCTTGGCCCTGCAAGAGAGGGTCTGTTCAAGAGACCTATTGATTTTTCCAGACAATGCCACTACAGTGGCGTACCTGAACAAGCAAGGGGACACTCGCTCAGAGGTGATAAAGAGATAAGAAATAGGGGTAGTGGCGATGTCTGAAGGTGTTAGTAATAGACTAATACCCGTGGGTAGTCAGTCCATCTAACATATGTGTCCTATTGTGAACAACAAACAATACATGATGAACAAAGTGATAAACAAAATAATCC
Organism: Rana kukunoris; assembly: GCA_029574335.1. Lineage (NCBI taxonomy): Eukaryota > Metazoa > Chordata > Amphibia > Anura > Ranidae > Rana > Rana kukunoris. The sequence continues at coordinate 256,366,122 of CM056051.1, read as the reverse complement.
TAAAACTATGATCAAAAGGACCTGAATGGTACAAAAGCTGAGTATAAAGGATCAGAGAAGAAACATCTACTGTATCTTCTGGCTCGTGCTCAATATCACATAGATAAGTGCTACCATCTAAATTGATATTATGGATTCCAAATAAATAAATAAACCAAATAAATAAAAGAATATAATATTCCAATAAAGTGAGAGGTGAGATGTGGTGAATTAACACAATAAAAGTCCACAAATAATAAGTCCAATAGGTCAGCTGTGGGAAGAAGGTTCCAAGTTATTCCTGGTCTGTGCAGAAGGCCACAAGGCAATGGTGCTGCCGCAGTGGTCCGGTGCTCCCCCTTTTGTGTCCCCACTCACCAGAGACACTCTCCCCTGCAGGGGCAAAGTGTAAGTCAGTAGGTTAAGCTGGTTCCTCCGCACGGCTCCACCGTTCCTGGGTCCGCTGGGTTAATCCTCCGGTGTCAGTGGCAGGCTACCTCCAGCGATCTTGTAGGCCCTCAGCCAGAAGGGACTGGGTTTACACACTAGAAAATTGGCAAAATCTGTGCAGAGTAGTGTGATCTTCTCGTCCAGAGTCGCTTATGATGCTGACACAGCAGATTCTGTCCTGGGCAGAAATCAATGTCAGAAGAACTGGATACCCCATACTCATTCACGTAGTGTGGGGGGCTGGGAACTCGGGGCCTCCTTGGTAAAGGGGGCTTCCAGATTCCGATGAGCCCTGCCCACAGACCCAGACAACCACCAGCCAGGTGCTTTGGGGTGGGGGGCTTTTTCTTTCTTTTTTTTTTATTAAGTGGAGAGTTTGGGTTTTACGAAACGCAGACAAAAATATTTTAGTTTACCTGCAGAGTAAGCCATTTCACAACATGCCAAAACTTTGCTAATGGAAGTTTACAATGCAATACCCTTGTAACCTGCTCTATGTTGCCGTCAGCCTTGCAGTATCAACATTTGATTTTAGCTAAATAGCTTCCTTTACCTTACTGCAGTCCTGGTTTCATATCCTCATTGTTCGTTTTTTTTGCTTTGAAGTTGCTGTAATTCTGCTCTGATTTCCACACTTCCTGCTTGTCTGGCTCCTTATGAAAAATTTCATGGCAGTTTTTTTACTGTGGTCCAAGCTGTGTGTCTAAAACTCCTCAGAACCAATCAGATTAATTTTAAAAACAAAACACTGCCCTGTATTTGTTTGTTTTTGTTCTGTCTCTCTACTTCACAGAAACATGAAACCAGTTTAAAAACGAAAGTGAAACTAGAGGCACATTATATGATTGATTTTTATCTATTTTTAATCATTTTTAAAAGGAATCCGTTAACTTTTATGTCTCTATACCCTGTAAACAGTCATTTCAGCAAAAAAAAAAAAAAAAATTCCTTTAGTGACCCTAAGGGTCACTAAAGGATTTTTTTTTTAAGCGAAATAGCTTCCTTTACCTTACTGCAGTGCTGTTTTCATGTCCTCATTGTTCGTTTTTGCTTTGATGTTGCTGTAATTCTGCTCTGATCTCCACACTTCCTGGTTGTCTGTTTCCTTATAACCACAGTGCTGGGCGCTTTCTCACTGTGGTCACTAATCAAGGAGGTGTGATTACTGTGTGTAAACTGAAACTGGGTTGATGCTGAGGGGTTTTAGACCAACCAGCACTGCCCTCTATTGGCTCTCTGGCTCTGTACATCAGAGAGACAGGAAATAACAGCAAAAACTAAACTAGAACTGTAGGTTGATTATATGATTGATTTTTATCTATTTTTAATCATTTTTAAAAGGAATTAGTTAACTTTTATGTTTATATACCCTGTAAACAGTAATTTCAGCCCAATTTTTTTTCCTTTAGTGACCCTTTAACTGTTCCACTGCTGCCTGTTTTGTGACCTCTGAGGTACCAGTCACCGATAATACTGACTTGGGAACTGGTTACAGTTCCCCAACCAAAAGGGGGTCTCAAGGCCCTAATGTCTACCCTTGGGCCCAGAAATTCTGCATGAAATCCACCAGGTCTGTTATAGGCTCTGTTTATTGGAGAAAACTGGACATCAAGGACATATCTCTCCCTCATGCAAGCAGCTTCTTTACTTTGCTATGGGTCTCCTGCACTTTCAGTTAGTGGCCCTTTCATTCAACCTGTCTTCTCCAACTTGGATAATTACTAAGGTGCTTGTCCATGTGCTAGTTTGGGCAACCATCTCCTGAGGAAACCGTCAAAAATGGTGCTGGTGGACAATGCAACCAACAACCAGCCCTTGCAGAGATTAATCTTGGTCCTGAACCTTCAAAATTCTGCACAGGAGCCAACTCCTTTATTGAAATGTCTGTGTCTTCTCCTAGACACACAGCTTAAGGCTGGATTTACATGTAAATCCAGCCTAAGCCAGTTTTTTCCTTCCTCAGAAGAAACATCAAGCTTTTCACTGCCAGACTTGGGCTCTTCAGTTGAAGAATTATTTGACTCTTCACTTCTACACAAGTCCCGGGACTGATGGTATTGAAATACGAGGCAGTGCATTTGCCCATTTCAACTCCAGACCCCTGCAACACAACATTTATGTTTAATCCAGCTCTTGGACCGACCATGCTCCTTGCCAGTCACTGTAGTAAACCACCTACATCTATTTTTGCTATCTGTATAGTTCAGGCAGACATAAGATGGGTGTAATAGTAGCTACATACACAGTGTCCAGAGTAGTAAGAATAGGTCAGAGGTTTTCCAGGCTAGAAGTTGTTTACCATTGTTACCTGTGCACAGCTACCTGGAAGGTACACTCTTATGCATAGTTTATTTTTGATCTCTTGTGTTTTTATTAGAAAATGTAAAAACATTCACAAGGGCACAGAGGCCTATACAGCGTGAAGAGCCATTGGTTTATGGGTCCAGAATAGCATGAAGCTGCAGGCTAAGACATACTGCGTTATTGAATGTTGATGCAGTGGATGTACTAACCTGCACATCCGATCTTTGTGTGCTTTCGTGGGTCATTCACCTGTCCCTGTGTATCTGGATGTATGAGTCTGTACATCCGGTGTATCTCCATTGATTAAAACAGGCTGCCTGCATGCACCTCCACGCTGCTCAGGACGCATAAACAAAATGACTCCCCATGCTGTATGAGCTATGGGATTCTGTTTTTCATGTGCCTGTTGCTTTGTGAGTGGACAGAAGGTGGCGGCATTGCACTACTACAAATTCTGACACTTTCTCTTAAAACCCAGAAATTATAACTCCGTAAGAATAAAAGAAGAAACATCAGTTATGTACATTTCTAAAAATAATATAGAAAATGCTACATTGAAAAGTTACATTTTAAATGTATTTCTCTAGAGTGAAATAACACTTGGGTTTAAAATGATACAATTTAATAAATACATGCTTCATGGAACTACAGTGCCTTGAAAAAGTATTCAAACCAATTGAAATTTTTCATTTTTTGTCATGTTACGACGAACAAAAAGGTAAATGTATTTTATTGGGATTTTATGTGATAGACCAACACAAAGTGGCACATAATTGTGAAGTGGCAGGAAAATTATAAATGGTTTTCCAAATTTTTTACAAATGAATGAAAAATGTGGCGTGCATTTGTATTCAGCCCCCCTGAGTCAATACTTTGTAGAACTACCTTTGTGCTGCAATTACAGCTGAAAGTCTTTTTGGGGATGTCTCTACCAGCTTTGCACATCTAGAGAGTAAAAGCACTGCCAGTGCCCAAGCGAAGGCAGTAAAGCGCTGCTCGTCTTAGTGGCACTTTACCGTTGTTTTTGCAGCGCTTTTCAGCCGCTAGTGGGGTACTTTTAACCCCCGCTAGCGGCCAAAATAAATGGGTTATTATGTGCCACTTTGTGTTGGTTTATCACATAAAATCCCAATAATATACATTTACATTTTTGGTTGTAACATGGAAAAAGGGGTATGAATACTTTTTCAAGGCACTATATGCTGTAGCTGTACTGTTTCTTTACTTTTTGGCACATACACAAGTCTGTTCCTATTGACACAAGCTTTGTGTGCAAGCTGTGCAAGCTTTATCAGACTTGCAGGAGACAACATGTAGAAGCAAAATCCACTAACCAGAATGTGTTCTTCTCTTGTTTTACTTCAGTAGATCAAAATCAGATTAGGAACAATGGATTACTGGTAATACAAGAAACCAATATTTGTGATAAAGGCAGGTATTTGAGAAGCCAAAGGTTTGTACTGCGAGGTCAGCTGATCATCAAACCTTGTATAAACAGACTCTTAGCTTGGCAACCTGCCTGTTGAAAGCTGGACCAGATCCTAGCAGTGTCCATTTCTTATCTGAATGTTTAGCTGTGAGATTCATGGACATTGACAAAAAAAATAAAATAGACTAGTTGAGCCAGTCAGTCATTACTCGGCTGTAAAGCACAATTCCGAGTAGGGAAGGGATAGCACCTCTGGCAGGCGTTTATCTGCATCTCCATTTCCTCTGCTTGGTGTTACTCTACAGCAGGGGTCTCCAAACTTTCCACCTCCTGGGCTGCAGTTTGGAGACCACTACGCTACGGTTAGGACTGCAGCAAAACTTGTTTTTACTAAATACTGTAATATTGATCTAGCAGCAGACATCCCTACGTTTAGGGCTGGTTTACCCTGTGCTGTGGGTTAGCATGCAGGAAGTGTCGGTTCTGGCTGGCCGGTGCCTGAGATTTGATAGCACTGAGCACTGTTTACTTCTTTATCTTTATTTAAAAGGTCACATAGTGACATTTCATTCATTTCTATGCACCACAGTTGTGCCGCAGTGCATAGAAACGCATACAGATACAGAGCTGTGGTGAAACATAGATGAGCTGTTGTGCTGCATTGATAAATGCAGACATGTTGTAGAATGCTGTGGGGAGTGCTAATATGGAGATAGTTGTAGGGGGCAGTGCTGTGTGTGGTGGTTGGGAGGGGGGGGGGGGGGGTGATGTAAAGAGGAGAAGATGCAAAGGGATGGGGGCAAGTGCCGTGGCAGAGAGATGTAAAGTGGGCAGTGCCTTGTGTGTGTGTGGGGGGATATGTGATGTAAAGGGGGGCAATTCTGGGAGGAGGGGAGTGAAGGGGTCAATGCTGTGGAGGGAGATCTGAAAGGGGGGCAGTTCTATGGGGGGTCATTTTGAAGCAGGCCAGTGCTGTGGGTGGGGAGACGTGAAGTAGAGGTGGACAAGTGCTGTGGGTAGGGGGGTGATGTAAAGCTGGGGTAAGTGTTGTGGGGAAGGGAGATAAGGGGGCGATGCTGTGGGGGGGGGTGGGGTTGATGTGAACACTAATGTGAAGGGGAAACTTATATAAAGTGGGTGACTGATCTGCAGGGGAGGCGATGTAAAGGGTGGATAGTGCTGTAGGGGAGGGAGGGGGGTTGATGTGAAGGGGGGAGTGGACACTAATGTGAAGGGGAAACTGATATGAAGTGGGTGACCGATGTGTGGGGAACAGAGTACACTGATGTGAGAACAGGATTCTGATATAAAATGAGGGGGCTGTGATGGGAATAATTTGAGACCTCGCACAAACATGCAATTTGGTCATCTGCTGGAAGAAAATCAGACATTCATGATTTTTAATTCAATACCCCTCATGTATACATTTTTTTTAACTTGCAAATTTCAGTGTTTTTGCATTAAAAAAAAAAAAATCTTTCATTCTGCCTTAATAGTATAAATGGAAGCACAGCAGTTAATTTCATTTTATTGAGTGACAGAAAATGAGAGCATTTTTATTTTGTTCTTATCTTTGAACAGCCTGTTTGGTTAAACGCCTCTGATTGTAAAAAAAAAAAAGTCACATATGGTTTGGCTTATGTGATATTGTTTTGGGTACGGTAGTTCTTTTATAATAATTTTTGTATGTTTGTGAAGGAAAAACTGATTTTAGTTTTGGCTTGGCTACCATTGAGAACGGTTAATACCGCTGCCAGTTTGCGGTCTATGCTTTTATTCGGGAGATTTACCCTCTGTTTTGTCCTGGTTACCAGAAAGTGACATTTTACAGTGGCAATTCTTTTCTATCTTTTAAGATCAGAAATAAAAGGGGGACCCAAGAACCAAAAAAAGCTTCACGGGAGTTCTCAGCATTTTGTGCTCTAAGGCCACGTACACACGATCGGCTTGGTCCGATGAAACTGGCCTTGAGGCCAGTTTCATCTGACCTAGCCGATCGTGTGTACGGCCCATCGGATCGTTGTCCATCAGACCAAAGTTTTAAAACTTGCTTTAAAATCGGTCCGATGGACGCCTGACCATCGGACCAAAACGATGGTTAGTTCGCAAAAGCATCGGACCAAAAACCTACGCATGCTCAGAATCAAGTCGACGCATGCTTGGAAGCATTGAACTTCGTTTTATATAGCACGTCGTTGTGTTCTACGTCACCGCGTTCTGACCCGATCAGATTTTGGACTGATGGTGTGTACGCACATCAGACCATCAGGCCACTTCAGCGGTGACCCGATGAAAACGGTCCGTCGGACCAGTCTCATCGGGTTGGTCCGATCGTGTGTACGCGGCCTTACTATAAACTCTGTACTCTGGGAATGAGCTCAGCTGTGTTCAGTCCCGAGTCCAAACCCACATTGGTCCTTGTTCACCCGATTTGACATGCCAAATTGGAGCCTATTGCTGGAAACGGCACCATCCAAATCTGTTTGCGGCACCACATTGAGTCCTAAAAGTAGTTCCTGCACTACTTTTGGCAACTTTGGGGGGCAATTTCAATAGATCTCTGTGTATAAACACTCACAGAAGTCTTTCAAATCATCCCCGAACTTGCACTGAAATGCGGGTTTGAAACGGTGAACTCGCACCATTTCAAGCCCGCCTGCCTGCCCTTTTTTTTATATATTTTTGGGGGATATTTTTTGAGCAAAAAGTTTAAAATTTGGCATTTTAAAAAAAAATTGTTACTCAAAAACAGAGGTGATCAAATACCACCATAGAACGCTCTATTTGTGGGGAAAAAAGTGGCGAATTGCAAAAAGTGCTCTGGTCTTTGGGCAGGCAAATGGTCATGCGCTGAAGTTGTTAAAGGGGCCTAAAAGAAGTATGGATAACTTTTTGGCTATACTTCTCTTGTACAGAAGTACAATTTATTTTGGCCTCCTGTGTCCCAGAATCATTCTAGCCTGTTATCAACTGATAGGGCAGAGCCGCTCTAGGCTCTGGAAGTATCTGGACAATATTTATGGCCTTTGCTTTGTGCACTGGTGATGTTGGAAAAGGATCCCCAAACTGTTCCCACTAAGTTGAGAGCGTGGAATTGTCCAAAATGTCTTTGTATGCTGACACCTTAAGAGTTCCTTCACTGGAACTAAGGGGTCACGCTCTAAAAAAAAAATGGTTTGGACCAGTGCACAAAGTCCATAAAGACATGGATGAGCGAGTTTGGGGTGGAGGAACCTGACCTCAACACGTAGAACACCTTTGGGATGAATTTTGGGTGGAGACTGTGAGCCAGGCCTTCTCATCCACATCAGTGCCTGACATCAGAAATGCGCGTCTGGAAGAATGGTCAAACATTCCCTAAACGCACTCCTAAAACCTTTGGACAGTCTTCCCAGAAGAGTTGAAGCTGTTATAGCTGCCAAGGGTGGGCCAACTCAATATTGAACCCTATGTACTAAGATTGCAATGTCATTAAAGTTTGTGTGCGTGTAAAAGCAGACGTCGCAATACTTTTGATAATATAGTGTGTGTATATACTGTGTGTGTGTATATATTACACTATATTGTCAAAAGCAGTGGTGACCAGTCCATTAGTGGCCCCCTTATCCATGCGCCCGGCCCCTAATCTTCATGCATGGCGTCAGACGCATGGATTTCAATGTTTTATTTTATTGAAAGCAAATGATTAGAGCCCGAGGGTCTAATTGGCTTCACAAATTGTGGGCTCCGTGTGCAGAGCACTGCAACCCGAGCCCACCCAGTTGTGTGACATTAACAAATTATTATTCGCTAATGTCTTCCTGCTCCTCCTTTCCAGCCAATCAGGAAGCCGGTCCTGAGACCCGATTGGCCTAAGATGTGATTGGCCGGGAGTCCTAAGATGTGATTGGCCGGGAGTCCTAAGACCTGATTAGCTGGGAGGAGAAGTGACTGCTGGGACTCCAGAGGAGAAGGTGGGAAAAGAGGAGACGAGACGAGACATCCTCTCCACTACTCCCAGCGCTAGAATCCCTGCTGTCCTCAGAGCCCACAGCCAGGGCTTCCACCACTGCCGATTCTCCTGTCTGTCATTGTGCTGCCATGTGGCACCCAGCACTCCGACCCTGCACCACCCCAGAAGGAAACCCTGGGCAGGAGGAGGAGGAGGAGTCATATCTTCTACCATCTGCACCATGACGAGTACCAGTTTTTTGAGGAGCTCGGCGAGTAAGACACATTCCTTCACTTCTCTATATGTCTATTTTTCCACAGAGAGGAGACTGCAAACTTACACAGAATACACGGGGCCCATTATGAAAAATAAAGGAAAACCTTGGTTTGAGAGCGTTTTGCAAGACAAGAAAAATATTTTAATACATTTTGCCTTAAAGCGGGGGTTCCGCGGGATATCATTTTTTTTTTTTTTTTTGCATTTCTCCTCTGGTCTTACCTATACTACAGCACTACCAGGGTGTCCCACTCCTTTAGCCGGCGTCATCGCTGTAATGGAGCAAAGGATATTTTAGATAAACATCCAAAGGACGTTTCCATTTTACCTGTGGGCGCTTTGAAGCCCACAGGGTATTCTTCCGGGATACGGTGAATGCTGGCCGTCAACACTACACAGTTGCCATAACAACGGCCGGCGTAACAAGCTCATGCCCCATTGTGCAGACTTCTACCTTGCCGAGTCACGTGACCGGCGAGATCTCGCACGATTAGAGCACAGCGCGTCTCCTGGGATTGTCAGGACTGACTCCCAGGAGACATAGCGCTGGTCGGGGGGAGAATGAACATACACGCCCACTCCCCGCGGTGGATTGTGATTGACAGCGCAGAAACGGCAGCTGAAAAGGGGGTAAGGATTAACAAAAAAAACGGATTAGTCACTGTCTATGCCTAGCAGTTTCATTGAGATAAAGTGTAAATTTAGGGTGAACCTCCGCTTTAATATACAAGCAATGTTTTGATATAAGTAGCGTCATGTCACAACTGAGTATAAAAGAGAAGAGAGGTGCCTCTAAGTGTAGCAATATGGTTACATTTAATGAAGGTACAACATTTAGCAACTTATTGCTACACTTAGAGGTGCCTCTCTTCTCTTTTATACCCTCTAAAAATAATGCTTTGATATACAAGTGCTTTGGATTACAAGCATGTTTCTGGAACAAATTATGCTCGCAAACCAAGATTTTACTGTATAGTGAACTTACAATATGCACTAATAATACAGATATAGTGAGCTTTTGTCCAGGAAAACTGGCCGTGTGTATGCTCCATCGACAGGAAAACTGCCGGGGGGAAAAAAGAGAACCGGCTCTTTTTTTTCCCCTCTGGGATTCCCGGTGTTTTTTGACCCACCAGTTTTCTTATGGGAAACACTGCAGTGGAGCATACACACGGTCCGGGATTCCCGACCAAAGCTCTCCTGGCAGTTTTCCTGTCGGGAAACGCGATCGTGTGAGTGCCCAAGCAGGTCTTGGTTTTCCCCTTGGGTTTCTCGGCGGGATACCCGTACGTGTGGAGCATTTGATCCCCTGCTGATTTTGTACGTTTGCTCACTGACAATAATTTGTCAGTCTATATTTTTATTTATTTTTTTAACAGTGAGTGACAGAAAAACAAAAATATCCAGAAAAATGCATTTAAAAAAAATTATAAATTGATTTGCATTTTAATGAGTGAAATCCGTATCTGACCCCTTTGGCAAAACATGACTTGGTACTTGGTGGCAAAACCCTTGTTGGCAATCAGAGGTCAGACGTAGTTGGCCACCAGGTTTGCACACATCTCAGGAGGGATTCTTCTTCAAGCCTAATATCAGACAAGACTAATATCAAAGACGAGTGTGCTCTCCCCCCTACCCCCCCCCCCCCGGGGCCCCGAAAGGTGTCAAATGTGGCACCGGAGGGGGGGGGGGGGGCAGACAAATTAGCGGAAGTTCCACTTTTAAGTAGAACTTCGCTTAAATCTATCTTTATGTCGACCTCCTGTAATCCCCTGTACTGTAGGACTGGGGGTCAGTGAGGTAGCACCCTGAACTAAACACAAAGAGTCGATTTGTGATGAAATCTGAAAGCTGTGTGCTTCAGAAAACGGAATGACTGGGAGGAAGCGATGGCTGCATGTGTATGTTGGTTTGATATACAAGTTGTATTTTAGAGAACGGACAGGATGGTCTTGTTCCACTCAGTAGTAATTTAGTGCGATCACACAGCTTCTGATTAGCCTCCCATAGTTCTAGCATTCTCCTGTTTAGCCCAGGTCACTGGGTTTGCTTGCCATTGTTTATTTCTGTATCCTGAGCTACTGTTCCTGTGGTGCAAGCATTGGTAGTATTGATGTTCTGTCTTATTGTCTAAGGCAGAGAAATATGCTCTTATTCTCGCAGTAATGGCCTTTTGTGAAATACAGCTCTCAGTACAGTCCTGCCTGTTCATGTTACTCTGTAAGGGAAAGAGGTTGGTTGGTAGTTGGCTGAGGATTTATAGGGCTTACAGATGGGTGATAGAGGTATACAGTACCTGACTCACCCAAGCAGTCACTTCCAAGTCAGACTTGCAGGATGAAGAAACAATATATTAACCTCCCTGGCGGTATGATTCTTTCAGATTTTAGGTGCTAAAAGCGGTACCATTATTTGCAAGAGAATTTGGCGTTTTATACTGTAGGCTTGTAATTCTTAGGAATAACTCACTGAAATCTATCCAAACAAGAGTCTAATAGGCATCCTGGGTATGATTTTTATTTTTTTTTCCTTATTAAAAATTATAATATAATAAATAATTATAAAAAATTATAACAAATAATATAATTATAGTAAAAATTATTCAATAATGTAATCAAATCCAAATCACTGAAATTTGCTCAGTTGCAGAATTTTTGCTGTCATTATTTTTTTTTTTTTTATGACGAATTTCCCCACAAATCGCTATCGCTAAATTCTGCAAGTGATTCTGATTTATTATCGCTGTTTTTTAGCTGCTCTAAAACAATTTTTGCCATAAAGGGACACTTTTGGTTGCTATGGGCAATCTACAGTTTGCAGGGAGAAAGAACAGTTTTTATTATATAAAAGGACATGTAGTGTACAGGGCAGACCACTAGGGACATGGGGGGGTGTGTATTTTTTACATACAGTACTGTAATCTATAAGATTACAGTGTACTGTATGTATAGTGTTTGTTTACATTTTTAAATTTGGCGCCGTTCCCCCCCCCTACGTCGCGACGCTCGCAGGGAAGGGAATCGGCGGAACACACAGTATCAGGCGGACATCCGCCCGCCGTGTACTGCGGGGATTCATCGCTGGATCGCAGAGAAAAGGTAAGTAAACTTTTTTCTGCATCCAGCGAGGTAAGCGCGTGTGTGGCACGGGGTTACCGATCTTAGCTTTAAAATCTCACCCCGTGCCACACACGGGAAGACCGCCAGGGAGGTTAATGAAAGCCGTTTGTGGTAGACGCCTTTTTGAAAAAAAATTTTTTTTATCCATTTACATATTTACCCCGAAGAATGAGGCACACTAACAAAAATAAGCCCTTAACGGTGCAATTGAAATGCCTTTTGAGAATGTCCAGTTTAAATGTATACAGTATAATAAAAGTATATGCTTTAACACTGCATCTGTAGCATTTCATTAGCACTGAAAACTGCATCAGAATTTTAGTAGGCTTCTGCTCTTTATCTGACCCATCTTTCAGTTAACAGCCCATTCTCATAGGCAGCCCTTGTTCGTCCATGCAGATTCAGCGGTTGTGCAGACCCACCTGCTAGGGATGCCACATAATCCCTTTATTACACTACGCACATTAATTATACATGTTCTGTGGCTGATTAAGGTGGTAATTGAACTCGGTGCCTTACCTGCATTAAAGGGTTTGTAAAGGATTTATTTTTATTTTAATAGCTTCCTTTACCTTAATGCAGTGCTGTTTTCATGGCCTCATTGTTTGTTTTTACTCTCAAGTTGCTGTAATTCTTCTCTGATCTTCACACTTCCTGGTTGTCTGTTTCCTGATAACCACAGTCCTGGGGGCTTTCTCTCTGTGGTCACTAATCAAGGAGGTGCGATTTACTGTGTGTCTAAAACCCCTCAGCACCAATCAGTTTTGTTTTCCAAACCATCACTGCCCTGTATTGGCTCCGTGGCTCTGTACAGCACAGGCAGGAAACAACAAGGAAAAAACGAAAATAGAAACTGCAGGTACATTATATGATTGATTTTTATCTATTTTTAATCATTTTTAAAAGAAATCCGTTAACTATTATGTCTCATTTCAGCCATTTTTTTTTATTTACAACTTCTTTAAGTCAGCCTCAGAATCTGTGTAATTTAATGTGTCCTGGATTAAAGGGATAATGTGGCCACCCTACCACCCGCACATCCATATTTGACAGGTACGCAGGTATGGTCTTACGTCCCTGTATTACAGCTCCACACGTCTTTGGGCATATAAACAAATGGCTGTTCAGACTGTACCGGTTTCTGCGCCTTCGTAAAGGAAGCCTGAGTACTGTAGGAAAACTTGAATCATTTTATTCATCCTGTGGCTGAGTCTTTCATATCTTGCAGCTTTTTGTTGCATTTATGGTTTATATAAAAAAAAATATGTCCTACTTATCTGCTCTGTGTAGTGGTTTTACACAGAGCAGCCCAGATCCTCCTCTTCTCGGATGCCTCACCGGCATTCCTGGCCTCTCCCTCATGCCACGTGCTCCCACAGCAAGCAGCTTTCTATGGGGGCACCTGAGTCGAGCTGCAGGTCCCCTTTTCCATTCAGACACAGAGCCATGGCCTGGCTCTCTCCCTCTCTCCCCCTCTCCCGCCTTATAGTGCCGACTCGCCGTTCGGCTTCTTTCGGCAACTCGTGACAGCGATGAGAAAAAGTTTATTCTATCAAGCAAGTAAGAACGTTCTATTTGCAAACTGTATGCGGCACATAGCTACTAAACAGCAACATGAAATTGCTGATTTGAGGTAACATTCTCTGAGTTTACTACCGCTTTAATGCATAGAATGCATCGAGATAAAAAAAAAAAAACCTTCTGATTTACAACCACTTTAAGTGCCTGCATTATAAGTACACAGGTATTATCTCTGACAAAAATCATAACACTCTTCCTGGCTAAGTTCATCTGCCTTTTCTCCAATAGGGAGCCACCATTGTAAAGGTACAATTTTTTTTTTCCTAAATAGCTTCCCTTACCTTAGTGCAGTCCTCCTTCACTTACCTCATCCTTCCATTTTGCTTTTAAATGTCCTTATCTCTTCTGAGAAATCCTCACTTCCTGTTATCCTGTCTGTACCTCCACACAGTAATGCCAGGCTTTTTCCCTGGTGTGGAGTGTCGTGCTCGCCCCCTCCCTTGGAATACAGGAGAGTCAGGACACCCACTAACACACAGCTTCTTTCTCTATCTGCAACCTAGAAAGCGTCCTGACTCTCCTGTAGTCCAAGGGAGGGGGCAAGCATGACACCCCACACCAGGGACAAAGCCCTGCATTACTGTGTGGAGTTACAGACAGAAGAACAGAAAGTGAGGATTTATCAAAAGAAATAAGGACATTTCAAAGCAAAATTGAAGGATAAGGTAAGTGAAGGAGGACTGCACTAATGTAAAGGAAGCTATTTAGGAAAAAAAATTTGATTGTACCTTTACAACCCCTTTAAAAGGATCCCATACCGATGCCTTTGACGCAAGACTAAAACCCACCAATAAAGTCCTTATATTTAAAGTGGTTCTAAAAGTAGGTGTTGACCGATATAGTTTTTTCAGGGCTGATACGATACCGATTTTATTATTTTTTGGCTTTCAAGGCCTATAGCTGATGTCAGGTGCAGATATTCTGCAGATTTAAAGGGGTGTTCCAGTCCTTTTTAATGTTTATTAAAAGTCAGCAGCTACAAAAAGTGGATTGAAAGGGTTTAAAACTACTTTAAGAGCACGAAGTGTCATTTCTGTCTGCTGCCCCATTCCTCTACTATCAGCATGACTCACCTCTGACACCAAAAGAAAAATGGTGAAGGGGAATGAGCTCCAGCACATAGCCTGTGATTGACAGCATCAGCTCTGTTCTTGTGTGCTGTGTGAAAAGGGGTGTGTCCCTTCCCTCCAATCAGCTCTCGGAGCTCTCCTTACTGAGCTGTGCAGATTGTAATTTCAGTTCTCCACCCACTTCTTTTTTTTTTGACAAGCTTTATAAATTTGTCACTTTGAATGGTTCTAGAGAAGAGAGGGCTGCTGATAAACTGCTACAATTTTTGTGGGAGGATATGTTTCATCTCTGTGTATCACCTGAAAATAGTCACTTCACTGGTTATATGGAAGGGTTTACAACCACTTTAAAGTGGCTTTTCACTGTATCTGATCACTACAAACCAAAAACACTACTTAATTCATTTTTATAATTTAAAGCAAACACGCCCTTAGCATTTCTGGCTATCTTGAGTAAATGATTCATCTAATATTTAATTCCTGGCTGAGGCATGCATGCAGGAGAGTGTGATTAGCTGAGAAAACCCCTCCTCTTTTCTCCCCTCTTGAAGACTCCTCAGATGCATGACATACTATCTGGTCTCTTGCTTAGGCAAATTAAAGGGGTGGTTCCCCTAAAAAGAAACTTTTAACATTGCCTGTCTCTTCTTAATAACATGTAGAATCGGCTGGTAGTTTAAAAAAAAAAAGTCCGTACATACCATTTTCGGCATGTAGTCTCACCGCCGCTTCCGGGTATGATGTGTGGGGACAGGCATCCGATCGACGCATACAGCGCGTCACTAGATGCCGAAAGAAGCCGAACGTTGGTGCGGCTCTATACGGCGCATGCGCACCAACGTTCGGCTTCTTTCGGCATCTCGTGACGCGCTGTATGCGTTGATCGGATGCCTGTCATTTAAGTAGGCACGCCCATCCCCGGCCGCCAGACCCGGAAGCGGCGGTGAGACTACATGCCGAAAATGGTATGTACGGACTTTTTTTTTTTAAACTACCAGCCGATTCTACATCTTATTAAGAAAAGACAGGCAATGTTAAAAGTTTCTTTTTAGGGGAACCTCCCCTTTAACTGAAAAAATATTAAAAAAAATAAGTTCAAATCAAACAAATATGATATACTTTCCTATCCATGGGGATAAAACTTGGGTGAGTAAAGTTCCACTTTAAAGGGGAGGTTCACCCTCCAAAAATTTTTCTAGCATGCCATGGAGTCCACCCACCCCACCGACGTTCGGGTTCCTTCGGCATCTCGTGACACGCTGTATGCGCCGGGCTGAGGGACGTCAATCACAGCCTGTGATTGGAAACGCCCAGTCACGCAGGATCGCCGGAGGGGAGGAGAGCCCGCAAAAAGGTATGTATAGAAAAAAAACAAAAACACTGGCATACTGCCGGTTGGGTGGGTGGGCTCCATGGCATGCTAGAATTTTTTTTGGAGCGTGAACCTCCACTTTAAGAACTTGCCGCTAGTTCAGGCAAGCATTTGCGCCAGTGTCTGTAGCATTACTGCAATTTCAGGTAAATCTTACTACTGCCACTTTAATAATCTGTCACTATAGCAGCCACAAATTCTTCCAAGAGCTACTACCAGTTCTTAGATTAGGAAACTAGCAGTAATTAGGACCAACTCTGAGGTGCAGTAGTACTCCGAGCAGACAGTGCCTATGCTGGGAGGGAAGCTGTCATGGATGTCATAGCTTTCTACACAGAACTGTATCTGTGGTCTCATATAGCTGTTGTCCAGGAGATTCCCTCTTTTGTGTCTTTGGGTACACAAAGACACTATCTTTATTTACTTTTCTTTAATGTTTTGTTGTTGTGTTTTTTGTTTTTGTTTTCTAGATTACATTGCATTTAGTTGACGAAACATATGTTGTTTTTTTTTTTGTACTCTTTTTCAGGAACCGCGTACCGAAATGCTGCCAAGTGAATGCGAAGGAGTAGCACCAGAAGTGATTGTAGAGAGGTGAGATAGCACACACACTTAGTTTCCCATCCTTGTGGTCTGGGCTGTGTAATGTTTACCACTGATAATAACTTGTACCAGCTGACCATCAAGCTAAAAAAAAACTGACCGTCTTCCCTAGGAGACTGTTCTTTTCCCACACAGTATCTAGCAGGCACCTGGCTTTGGGCCACACACCGTGTCTCGGGAGTGCTTTTCCTGGCAGCACAATCATTTTTCATGCTTTTAGGTGCATTTCTTTTTACATAAACATGTTTCAAGAGCAAGCAATATTCTTGTCGCAAGGGAGACAACTTGTTTGGAGAGTAGTTAGAGCTGTTAATGTAATCGTCTGAAAATTAGTCTAAGCACTGCTACAGTGTAACTTTATTGGGGTATTAAGTGCTGCAGGTGAAATGCTGAATGTAGCGGAACACCAAATGACTCCGGTATGTCTGGATCATTTTCGTCTATAATGTGTGCTTTTGAAATATACAACAAATGGTACTATTTATCGCCTGCATAGTTTTAGAAGCAAGTACATCCAGAGGGAAAAGCAGTGCAGCTGAAATGTGCATAATAAAGCCCATGCGACACATTTACATCTCACAAGCTTATTTAGTATACAGTGCATGTATTATACTATTCCGGATGTTTATATAGCGCTTTCATTTTCTATAGAGCTTTCAGCCGTGTGTTGTCACCATTTGCATCATTCAATGTCCCATTAAAATTGGCATTGTATTGTCTCTAAGCTCCGGTTCACGCAGGAATCACACCGCATTCCTGTGCAAATTTGCGCCCATCATTTTGTATGGCTCAAGACACGCCACATCCCCAGGAAAAGGGCGCAGGCATTTTTTTTTTTTACCGCACTGGAATTGGATCTCACCAGTGTTCATACCCATGTGATCCAGTTCAGTCAAACGCACTGCATTCTGAAGCTTGCTTTTGGGCGTCATTAACTTTAAATGGACACCCGCAGCAGATCGCATTAACACTGTGCGATTGCTGTGCAGTGAAACGCAGGAAACTTAGCTAGTCCTGTGTGTTTCCTGCATCGCATAAGTGTGATTTGAGGCTCAGTCTGTACAAGAGGCAATTAAGCTCTACATCCGACTTGGTTGCTATATCACTATTTGATAGTGGTAGAGACGGGGGGGGGGGGGGGGCAGGGAAAAAAAGGAGGCCAGAATAAATCTGGGAATAAGGTCATCTAGGATTTTCAAACTGGAACCTATAGCCAGGTACACAATTCAGCAGGTTGCATGAAAAGATGACCGCTCAGGTTGAAGCTGCTGTTCTCGCCATGCAAGGACCCCTCTGAGCTGTTGTTATGACAGGGAGTCCACCCCCCTGCCAAAACACTCCCATCAGCGCTCTCTGCCATTGACTGAGAGCGCTGATCGGAAGTTGGTCGGATGCTGGTTTTCCAGCATGTATGTCCAACAGAAGCCGGCTTACACACAGGCAGAATGTCAGACGTTTTTTTTTTAACCAGCAAATGTCTCCTGACATTCTGCCTGTGTGTGTGGGGCTTAAAGCCTAGTGCACACAGGCCAAATGTCGGGGAGCATTGGTCGGTTCAATGGAAATTGGCCGACATCCAGTCTGTGTGTACTGAAGCCGGTCTGACAGAAGCAAGCTGTTCGGCTGGCTTCTGTCAAAGGGGCGTGGCCAAAAAAGTTATGCCAATCAGCATCCGATCATCGCTCTCAGCCAATGGCTGAGAGCACTGAACAGTGTGTTCGGGGGGTCAGAACACAATAGCTCAGCAGGGGAGATCTCTGTACTAACATTACATGGTTAGTACAGTGGCTCCTCCCAAGCTGTCAGTTTTTCTTTCATTCAGTCCACTGGGTTATATGAAAAAAAAACTTGTAGTGTGTACAAGGCTTAATGGAGTTGTAAACCCATTTCACCTTAATGCATCCTATGCACCGTGTCCAGCCCCCCTGTTTTACTCACCTGAACCCGTTCGTTCCCTCTGCGGAGACGCGCTCTTCCTCTCTGCTTGTTGTCTCGGCTCTTGATTGGATAGATTGATAGCAGTGCAGCCATTGGCTCCCAATCCAATGATGCGGAGGCGGGGCCTAGTCCCACTTTTTGTGTGAATACAAGCAGAAGCAAGACTTGGTAGTTCCCCCCTTATGGGTGTCCACCAAGGAGAGCACTTTTCCAACGTGGACACTGTTGTGGGGAGGAGCTACCAGCACCGCTGGGGGACCCCAGAAGAGGATGGCTGGGGCCACTCTGTGCAAAACAAACTGCTCAGTGGAGGTAAGTATGACATGTTTATTTTTATTTATTTTTTAAACAAGGGTTTACAATCCATTTAAGGCTTGCCATTGATGCCTTGTTTTCTTTTAGAGGACTGATGGGAAAAAAAAACACAAAAGGATTCCCCCATCCATCCACACAAGCCTGGTAGATGGAGTAATCATCCTTGCTGTGCCATTGTATTCTGACGGCAGGACTCCTCTTCTGTCAGAATACACTGATAAGCGGCTGCATCCAGCTGATTGAGAAACATTTTCCAATAGCCCCATTCAACAGAACAGGAACGGCCATAGATGGATTGAAATTTAGTCGGTCCCTGATGAACAGGCCAAATTTTGATCCATCTATGAGCAGCTTTAGCAACCCCTTGTGAAGAAGAAAATAAATAACGGTAATTGGGAGCTTTCCAGTGAAATCTGCCAAGACATTGCACATTTTTCTGAAATACCCATTCAAAAGCATCTGCATTTAATGCATTTTAGGGATTCCTTTCAACTGTTTTGAATGAGCAAATTAATATTAAAGGATCAAAAATACAAGCATTTATCTTATTTATGTTCGCTCGGCACGTGTGTATGTATAGTTGCTGTCAGTAAATAGGGAAAATACATTTCAGTCAAGAGATTTTACTGTGTCAGGGAGCTTGAAAACACATTGATATATGCAAGGCCTTTAAAGACCTATAGAAGATATGTTTATATTGAGTTTATTATAAATGGCTCCCAAAATCTAGGCCTCGTCAGTATTCAAGTCCATTTTTTACATTGCCTCTACTTTGTCTGGCCCTGATGCATTGTATGTGTAATACAACAGCTGACATTTATTACATAATATTTCATCAAGATGGTACCATTATGGATGGTCTTGCCTGCTTTTGGTGTAATGATAAAATCAGGTTACAGTGCAGGCAAGAAAAGGTAATTGAAAAGTGCAGCGTTCTGCTTTAAATGCATTAATGATCCATCCTGGCTCAGAGTCTTGCATCGTGTCACCCGATGTGCTCCTGTCTCTGTTACTCTTACATGGTGTTTCTATTTATTTTCCTATTCAACAAGCATGAGCTGGGAGGCAGAAGCAGCCTCTGTGGACTCGGTTTCACCACCTGGATATTTTATCATAAATCCTAGCTGTCTGCTAAGTATTTGTTGTGTGGCTGGTCACAATAAATCTCACCGGTACACTTGAGCAGACTTGCTAAAAAGCTAGAACAGCTTCGCCCTGGCAACAACTTGTATATCTCCGTTAGGCCTGCTGTAGAAACTGTATCTTTATCAGTTGCACTTTATATATGAATCTATATGTATTGTGTATACAGTTGTGCTAATAAGTTTACATACCCTGGCAGAATTAATGATTTCTTGCCCATTTTTCAGACAATATGAATGATAACACAAAAACGTTTCTTTTACTCATGGCTATTGTTTGGTTGAAGCCAATTATTCTCAATCAACTGTGTTTACACTTTTTAAATCCTAATGACAACAGAAACTAGATCAAAAGTTTACATACCATGTATTGCCCCCATTAACATCAATGACAGCTTGAAGTATTTTGTGGTATTTGTGGATGAGGCTCTTTATCTTCACAGATGGTAAAGCTGCCCATTCCTCTTGGTAAAAAAATGTCCAGTTACTGTAAATTCTTGGGTTGTCTTGTATGACCTGCACGTTTGAGATCTCCCCAGATTTTCTCAATGATATCAAGGTCAGGAGACTGAGATGGCCACTCCAGAACCTTCACTTTATTCTGCTGTAGCCAATGACAGGTCGATTGGCCTTGTGTTTTGGATCATTGTCATGTTGGAATGTCCATGTATGTCCCATGCGCAGCTTCCTGGCTGATGAATGCCAATGCTCCTCCAGTATTTTTTGATAACCTACTGCATTCACCTTGCCATAAATTTTGACCAAATTTCCTGTGCCTTTTTGTAGCTCACACATCCCCAAAACATCAGAAATACACCTCAGTGTTTCACAGTAGGAATGGTGTACCTTTCATCATAGGCCTTGTTGACTCCTCTCCAAATGTAGCATTTATGGTTTGGGCCAAAAAGCTCACTTTGTGCCAGAAGGTTTGAGGCTTGTCTCTGTGCTGTTTGGTGTATTGTAAGTGGAGACTTTGTGGCATTTGCGTAGTAATGACTTTCTTCTGGCAACTCGACCATGCAGCCCGTCTTTCTTCAAGTGCCTCCTTATTGTGCATCTTTAAACCACACCACATGTTTTCAGAGAGTCTTGTATTTCACTGGCAGTTGTGGCTGAAATTTTAGTTTTGTCTACCTGACCATGGTTTGGTTTCAACAGAACCCCCTCATTTTCCACTTCTTGATTAGTTTGAACACTGCTGATTGGCATTTTCAATTCCTTGGATATCTTTTCATATCCCTGTCCTGTTTTATACATACAGTTCAGCTATCCTTTTCCCCGCAGATCATTTGACAATTCTTTTGCTTTCTCCATGACTCAGAATCCATAAACGTCAGTGCAGCACTGGATGAAAGATGCAAGGGTCTGTCAGGAGTCCAGAAACTCTTTGACCTTTTATACATACACACTAATTACAAGCAAGCAGATCACAGGTGAGGATAGTTCCCTTTTAATAGCCATTCAAACCCTTTTGTGTCAATTTGTGTGCATGTTATCGGGCCAAAATCACCAGGGTATGTAAACTTTTGGCCAGGGTCATTTGGGTAGTTTCTATTGTCATTATGATTTAAAAAGAGTAAACACAGTTGATTGATAATAAATGGCTTCAGCCAAACGCTTACCATGAGTGAAAGACATTTTTTGTGTTATTCATATTCTGTGAAAAACGGTCAAGAAATCATAAATTCTGCCATGTAAATATGTAAACTTGAGCACAACTGTATGTGTGTTAGTAATATATATATACATTCTCAAACAATTATACACACACACACTATATGTATACATATCCCTTTTACAATGTATAGATGGTAACTCTGTTGTAGGAAGGCATTGTACAGCACATAAACCATAGTCTATACAGTAGGCTTTTCCTTAGCCTAAGTAACAGTCTGATGGGTGAGTTCTCCCAATTTTCTCACACAGCAAACAGTCATGTATTTTTACTCTTCACAGAATTGTTTCTGCTGACGCGTTTCGCATTGAGCTTTAATGCTTAGTCATAGCTATGACTAAGCATTGAAGCTCAATGCGAAACGCGTCAGTGTTTTTTGTTCCCACTGTATGCTTTCTTTGTAGTGCATCCATTTATTTTACCACAATAAAGGGCTATTTTTGAATGTTACCTATTTTTGAGTGTGGCTGTCCAAAACCTCTTCTTCTGATTGCCTAGTGCATTGCCAGCACCTGCCTGGGTTCTAAACGGACATTGATTGCCTGGAGCTCACCTGGAGCGGTTGTCTTTCCCATTTGTGTCAAGCAAACTGCAGTGGTGGATAAACTAGGGTTGCACCTTCTATAGTAGCTGACTATACCCAGGAAGGTTTGCTTCTGCTTTTTGGTCACTGGCTGCAGTCACTATTGATAGTCAGACCTTGATTACTTTCTTAGTCGGTACTAAAAATGACCTAATCATCTAGGTAGGTGTCTCCATACTTCTGGTGTTGCTAAGAATTTTATTTGTGGCCCTTTGAAAGACTGGGTTACTTGGCACATTGACAACATGTTGAAATGTGTAATATCACCAGCATCCTTTTCCTTTAATTGTGCTGTGTTATGATGATTTACCTGTCTCAGAGCTGATCGGAGTGTAAAAAAAAATTCAGAAGTTCAGATAGAGGCTACTTTGAAGGATACCCAAGCTCCTCTCTGAGAGCTGACAACACAAAGCAGTTTTGTGGAGTGTGGTTAGCCCTTCCCAGTTTTCTTTTAATAAAATACTCACCTACTCCTTCATCTCCACCACATTAAGAATAATCATTCAGTAGTCTGCAAATATAATGTAGAAGAGCTTATTACTCTCTCCTTGAGATATCACAGAAGATATACACAAGACATAGAATGGCTGTGTTTTTCCCCCCCACACTTACTGAACAGATATAACACACTTTCCATAGTTTATTTTTACAGACCAAAAGAAAATAATTGAAGTTGTTAGGGTTTGCATATACTTTAACCACTTCAATACCAGACATTTTCACCTCTTCCTGCCCAGGCCAATGTTCAGCTTTCAGCGATGTTGCACTTTGAATGACGATTGCACGGTCATGCTACACTGTACCCAGTTCGCACAAATAGAGCTTTCTTTTGGTGGGATTTGATCACTGCTGGGGGGGTTTTATTTTTTGTGCAAAATGTTTCTGTTATAAAGTTTTTGTAAATAAGCAAGTTTTCTCTTTCACTGATGGGCACTGAAAGGCTGCACTGGTATTTGGCACTGAAAGGCTGCACTGTTATGCGGCACTGGGCATCACTGACGCACTGGCAGGCATTAGTAATGGGCACTGGCTGGCACTATTTGTGGGCACTGATCGGCATTGATTTTGGCAAAGAGTGGCACTGATAAGGCTATTCTGATGGGCACTGAAAGGCTGCACTGGTATTTGGCACTGAAATGCTGCACTGTTATGCGGCACTGGGCATCACTGACGCACTGGCAGGCATTAGTAATGGGCACTGGCTGGCACCATTTGTGGGCATTGTTGGCATTGATTTTGGCAAAGAGTGGCATACCTAGTGGTCATCGGTGGTGGCAATCCCTGGTGGTCCTAAGTGGGCATCCGCGGGTGGGTTGCGCTTATAATCAATCACTGCAGAGCCCCCCTGTCAGGAAAGCAGCTGATCAGCTCTCCTCTGACACACAGGTTTTCTTGTTTACACTGTGAACAGCCGAGATTGGAACACGACTGATCACATCCGTCAGAGGCTCTTTACCGAGATCGGTGTTGCGGTGTGACTGACACGACGCCCACGGTTTTCCACCCTGCCTGCTGTTATCCTCAAAGACGTCATACGATGTCCAGTCAGGAAAACTGAACCACTGCCTGGCCATCATTCTGCTATAGGTCGGGCGGGAAGTGGATTAAAGATGAATTCCGGGTATGGATATAAATTCATTGGTCCAGCTTGCCTAGTCGATCCCCCTGCAATCTGGAAATTGCTGTAGTAGGGACCAAAGTCCACTGTACAGTGCAAATAGAAATATGCTATAAGCTGGGTAGGGGGGTGTGTCAGCATGAGACAGAGAAACAGAAGTACACTGCT
The DNA here is from genome assembly GCA_029574335.1 of Rana kukunoris. Lineage (NCBI taxonomy): Eukaryota > Metazoa > Chordata > Amphibia > Anura > Ranidae > Rana > Rana kukunoris. Next base: position 256,342,569 of record CM056051.1, on the reverse strand, counting down.
CTTACCAGTGAAGAGCTGTGCAGGGGGTGTGTCAGCACGTCTTACTCTTGGCTTACAGACAGGTTGTGCGCCCAACTAGAATGCAAAGAAGGAAGCTGACCACACTGGGATGGAGGTGCTCCCATGCACGTGGTCAGTTTGAGATAGAAAGGCATGGTGACTGATGGGATCACCAGATATTTCACACAAAGGAATCAATACAAAGAGTACAGGATACTTTTTCTTATAAGTATATAGTAACACAGATGCATATCAGAAATTTGAATTGTTAGGGTAACACATACTTTATCACATTATTATTTTATCAATTATCTTTTTGCTACTTGGCTTTCATTTTTATACATGTAGTTTAGAAATGAAAGTAAATATCAGGTTGTCTTATGTACTAAAGTACAGTAAGGCTGGCTATAGGTGGTGCAAATTTCTTGTGGTTGCAGGAAAAAAATTCAGTGCTGACAGGGGAATCCCTCCTGCCGAGAAATTGTCTGCGGGTAGGGGAAGCGGTGATCATCACTATAAAGCAGCCACTAGTGATAATCGCAGGTAAATCCAACAGGCTGGTTTTACCCAAGTTGATCGATCGATTAACATAGTACAATTATCCTGCCCTTACACAGTTTGACTTTCGGCCAGTTAAGTAGGAGATTCGAATGATCTATGGCTGGCCTTAATTTTTAGAGAATTTTTGTGATATTATTTAAATGAATACTTTGTTAACGGTACATTACGGAGTTTTAAAGTTCTTAGCATCTGCAGGAAACTATCTTTCCTGCAGATGCTGCTATTTTTTATCTAAAGCTGTGTGCGATAAAATTATTGCAGAAAGTAACTTAATTTTATTATACTTTTAGTCCCATCTTGCCAGCTGATGTGAGAGATGAAAATGGTGTGAATTCAGAAATGCCAATTGAGAATACCCAGGAAGAAAGTGTCTGTCCAGGTATGATATTTATTTCTGTTAATTCTACTTTTTATTTTTCTGGAAGATTTGTGCAACAAGATTTGTAGATGTTGAATGTTTAATTGTGGAGGCTCAGCATCCAATGTGGTTGTCAGCTAGGGTGGACTGCATGCAGATGCAGCCTACCTAAGAATACCCACTCATCCAGACTGACTTTCACCCATAAAGGCATTTTGACATTTGCCCAAGTCCTCCCATGAGCCAGCCCAATGCTTACATCAGGGCTCTGTGCTCTTGAGAGGAATACCCAGTGTATGAATTCTGTGATATTTTCAGGCTCCCTCGATTAAACGTCATCTTTAAAGGATAAGTTCACCTTTGCAGGTAAAAAAAAAGTGCATTTATTTAAAAAAAAGAAAGAACTATGAGCCTGCAAAGCATTGCACCTACGATCAGAAGATCGTGGGTGCTATGCAGGGCTCTGGTAAACTGTCTGCTTGTACCTCATACGGGCAGCCAGGTAGACTCAATCAACTACCTAGAGCACTCAACAGCAGTCTTGGTAGTTCATTGAGAACTACAAGCCGACAGCCGCAAAGGCTTTCGGTACTTGTAGTTTTCACATTCAAAAAACTCTTTTAAGCGAGTGGGGGGAGAAGAGCAGGGGCTTGTAGAGGCTGGTGCTACGGTAACAATGTTACAAGTTACACCCTGAATATGGGTGTAACTTGTAGCATGTTAGAAAAGTTGAACTTCTCATTTAAAAAGTGTTATGAAAGCTGCGTTCCCTTACCATGGATCAGCACAAATCCTATATTGTGTATACAATATGTATATATAAGTGCTATCAGTGCTATGTAAGCCATCATATTTCAAGAATAAAATAAAGTGCATAAAAATCCATTCGTTAAATGTGCTATGGAAAGTGCTACTAGTGCAAAAGTGCTACTAGTGCAAAAGTGCTTTGTGATTTTCAATACCACATTGAATGGATTTTTATGCACTTTATTATATTCTTGACATATGATGGATTATATAGCACTATTGCACTGATAGCACGAATAGCACTTTATATATACATATTGTATACATGATATAAGATTTGCGCTGATACATAGTAAGGGAGTGCAGCTTTCATAACACTTTTTACATTCTGATGGTACGCATGTTGTATACTATTTACAGTCTTTGCGCAGGTGATTGTTTATACTTTTTAACTTATCCTTTAGCCGAAGATCATAAAAAAATGTATATCAGACTTTGCATAGATTTCATTTTTCTATATGTACAGACATTTATGATGTATATTTATTGTACACCACTGGACACAGAGCCATTCATTACACAGACCCTTTACATGGGTAAAGGGTCACCAGCGGTGATTGGACACTGGCACAACCAATTGAAGACAGTCCCCCTCCATATAACCCCTCCCATCAGAGAAGTATCCTCAGTTTTTTTCCCCCGTGTCTAAGTTGTTGGACATGATTAGTATGTGCTAAAGTAAAGCTCTGCCAAAGAGACCCTCTGGGGGTAAAAAGAGCTATGTTTTCGGATCCATCCAAAACGCTGAATAATTTACACTGAAATTGGATGGGATCCGGGCCTTATGCACGAGGCATCGCCTATAATGTCTCTCTTTGGAGGACTGGGCTTCTAGGGTCCAGCACTTTAGCTATGTATGTTAAAAGTCCTGGTAAGAGTCTTTTACAAGGCCCAGGGGAGAGGTCTCCTTTAAATAGGAACCTATATCCATGAAGGTTGGCACACAAAACCCGCTGTGATGGGTTAAGATTGGTGCTGTCTGAATTTTTCAGTGAAAAAAATCAGCGGCGGGGATAAAGGTAAGAAATCCTAAGAACAATCTTAAGGACCTTTTTCCAATTTACTAGAGGGAGTAAAGAGCTGAGTTATTACTCACCACGCTCTATATAGTGTCAGATACGGCAGGAAAAGCACACTTCCTCTGCTGCAGAGCTCTGCACAAGTACGGCCACCGCTTTATCAGGGGCAGAGGAGGAGGAGTGGTTTGAAGGCAATGGCGCTCAATACAGGAGCCATAAAGGATCTCAGAGGCCGGAAGCTCTTCCTTTTGGGACACAGCAGCATTCAGGGGGCATGTAAGCTCTATGTGGTTTGTGGGGCACTTCCAAGAGACACACCTACTCCAGTGCATGAAACTGTGTGTTTAGGTTGCATACTTTATGTAGATTGCTAAACTGATCACAGTAGTATATGCGTTGTGGTTACCACGGCCTGTTGCTTAGTAATATGTCTTCCCTTAGAAGGAATTCAGGGACTAAGAAAGACAAGAAAGCACCGCCGCCTGAGACAGGGGGCTCTAGCCGTGCCTGCTCGGTACCTTCCTCCCCTGTAAAATTTGACGTACCTGTACAGGAGAAGCCATGACCACTATCGGGGATAACAATTTCTCCGGTGACACCTGGGCCTGCATATGTCACTGAGGACACTTCTACCGTAGCCCTGGAAAAATAAGAAGGGAAGATTGCTACGCTAATTGCAAAGTCCTTGCAAAAGGACAAAGAGCGAAGAAGATCTCCTTTAGGGGCTTTAGATCCCCTTTCAGAAAAATCAGAGGAGGAAAAAGAATAAGGATGAGGTAACACCTACAGGACAGGGATGAGGAATCGGATGGATCAGGGATATCAGAGGAACCCTCTGCTATGATTGACTGGCGGTTTGTTTTTTCTCTGTGATTCATTGCACTCTCTTCTCCCCCCCGTGTTCTGGTCTGGATTAAGCAGTGTTTTTCCCGGTGCTGCGAAAACGTCCATGAGACACACGCAGGCTGGAAACAAACAAAAGGAAAGCTGTGTCAGGTTCTTCTCTGCTGCTGAGGAGGAAACAGCTGCCTGCACACAGGGACACACAAGCTATGGGACACTTAAGGGTTGCACTGGCATTCCTGATTCAGGATTCAGTGCTTTTCCAGCACCAGGCTGAATTGTATAGCGACTTAATATAGGTCATGACTATTTCAGCGATTTAGTGCAAATTGTATAGCTTGTCTTTTGTACTTAGGACTATGGCTGCCAAAAAAGACGCCTCAAAAACCAAGAAAGCAAAAATTTCACCCCCAGGTATTGGGATCTCAAGCTGTATTTCCACTCTGTCTTCCTCGCCTGAATTGCCAAGTATGGCAACTCAGGGTGAGCTATTGGAACAAATTGATGGCGCAGCTGCCTCTCACATCTCAGCACCTGTATACATGACTGAAGATGCCCTTTCCTTCTCCCTCCCGGGTTTGGAAGAAAGATTAGCGGCTTTAATCGCATTCTGTATTCAGATGGGTAAGAAATGTATTAGGTCCCCTTCCCCTACTCCAGCTTTGCTAGGGGAACAGTGAACTCACGATGAGGTGTTACCCTCAATCGATCAGGAAGAAAAACAAACCGATGATTCCTCAATAGAGGAGATGAACCTTTTTTAGCTTCCCAAATTGAGAAATTGCTGATGCAATCTCTTACAGAAATGGTTCGTTCCACCTTCATGCTGCCTATAACAGAGACTCATGAAAACCCAGCCTCTTCCTTAGGTTCTTAAAAACCTTCCTATGCTTTGCATGCGTTTCCAGCACATGCATTGCTACAACAGCTTATATTTCCGAAATGGGATCATCCAGATAAGCACTTTCTCCCTCCTAGGAATTTTGCAACCCGCTATCCTGTAGAAAATGCACAGATGCTTAAGGATCCAACAGATAAGATGGAATCCCTGCTAAAATCTGCCTTTTCCATAGCAGTTGCTGTCACTCAGCCCGCAGTCGCTGCGATAGGCATCTGCCAATCCCTAAAGGACCAATTTAAATTGGCCCCTACACAACAAGCTCGCGATTTGGCTGAACTACCAAAGACATTATGTTTCGCCATATTAAAGATTCTATTCACCAGTCATTCCGCCTTATGCTTGTACATATGCGCAGGATCCTGTGGCTAAAAAATTGGTCAGCTGAAACGCCATGTAAGAACCTCCTAACTATGTACCCCTTCCATGAGGAGTGACTTTTCAGAGAAGACTTGGATAAATATATCAAGACAAATTCCAGTGGCAAAAGCACTCTTTTACCCGTGAAGAAAATACAAATGCATTTAAATGGGCTCTTTCCCCGGGGGCCAAGGGCTTCCGCCTCTAAGCAGTGGAGGAAAACGTCGTTTTTTTTTTCCATCACAAAAAGTGATCGTGTGTACGCGGCAGAAGAAAGCTAAATCAATTCCTGAAGATCCGCTCCTTTTGCATGGAGACAATCAGATCAGTAGTCTCCATCTTTCTAGGAGGAGAACTTCTCGCGTCAATCAACATCAGGGATGCATACCTGCATGTCCCTAGATTTCCTGCTCATCAAAAGTTTCTGCTGTTCGAATTTCCAGTCTGTAGCCTTGCCCTTCGTGCTAGCCACAGCACCTCGGGTGTTCACCAAAGTGCTGGCCCCACCAGGTTAAGGGCTCAGAGCATAACAATTATAGGGTACCTAGACGATCTATTACTTATAGATCAATCAGTGACTCGTTTGGCGCAAAACGTATGCACTGCAACCAACTATCTGAAAGCATTAGGTTGGATTCTCAACCCAGAGAAATCTTCCTTAATACCGCTACAAAGACCGGAAGAGTTTGGTCTGATTATAGACACAGCCCAGGAAAAAGTGATCTTGCCTCAAGCAAAGATCAACTCCATAAGAGAACTGGTGCGGAGGGTCAGGTCAAATGGCAATCCCTCCATTCGCCTCTGCATGAGTTTACTAGGAACCATGGTGGCTTCATTCAAAGCAGTTCCTTATGCCCAGTTCCATTCAATACCGTTACAAAACAGTATCCTGTCTGCTTGGGACAAGACAATTCAAGCCTTTAGACTTGCCAATGCGGATGTCCCCAAGAGTGGCCCAAAGCCAAATCTGCTGAAAGGAAAATCCTTCAGACCAGTTATCTGGAAAGTGGTAACGACGGATGCCAGCCTCTCAGGCTGGGGAGCAGTACGAGAAGGGACAACTGTCCAAGGACAATGGTCAAGAACCAAAAGAAGCTTGCCCATCAATATCCTAGAGATTCGGGCAGTATGTTTGGCTCTAAAGGCCTGGACTTTCAGGCTACGGAATTGCCCTGTCAGGATTCAATCTGGCAATGCCACAGCTGTGGCCTATATCAATCACCAAGGGGGCACCAAGAGTCTCTCAGCACAGAGAGAGGTAAACCATATTTTAACTTGGGCAGAAGGGAATGTTCCTTGCCTTTCTGCAATCTTCATTCCGGGAGTAGAGTATTGGCAGGCGGACTACGTAAGTCGCCAGCAGTTATTCTCAGGGGAATGGTCGCTTCACCCCGACATATTTCTGGCTGTTTGCCAAAGATGGGGGACTCCGGACGTAGATCTCCTAGCATCCAGATTTAACACGAAGTTGGTCAACTTTGTAACCAGAACAAGGGATCCACTCACATGCAGAACGGATGCGTTGGTGACCCCATGGGATCAGTTCTAACTGATATATGCATTCCCCCCCCCCCCCCCACATGCAGGTGCTGCCAAGACTTCTTTGCAGAATCAAGCTGGAAAGGAAGCCGATAATTCTGGTGGCAGCAGCATGGCCCAGAAGGTCATGGTATGCAGAAATTATAAAGATGGCAGCGGAGGGCCCATGGTCCCCCCCCCCCCCCACTACTGCCAGATATGCTCTCTCAGGGACCGATATTCCATCCTTCCTTACGGTCTTTAAACTTCTTTGGCAGTGTGTCATCAGGCCTCCATGGCTCAGATCTGTAAGGCTGCAACTTGGTCTTCAGTGCATACATTCACAAAATGTTATCAGGTGGATGTAAGGAGATATGAGGATATCGCCTTCGGGCGCAGTGTGCTGCAAGCAGCAGTATAGATCCTCAACTCTGGGTGTACCCTGCGGGTTGTTTCTCCCACCCCTCAAGTGGCATTGCTATGGGACGTCCCATTAAGTAAATACTTAAGGCTCTGTGTCCCATGACGTACGATAAAGAAAATAGGATTTTTATTACAGCTTACCTGTAAAATCCTTTTCTTGGAGTACATCATGGGACACAGAGGTCCCTTCCCTCTTTTGGGATTTAGACATATTGCTTTGCTACAAAAACTGATGTGCTCCTGGAAGGAGGAGGGGTTATATAGGGAGTAAACTTCCTTAATTAGGGTTTACCAGTTTCAACACCTGAAAGTGGCCTATTACCCATTAAGTAAATACTTAAGGCTCTGTGTCCCATGATGTATTCCAAGAAAAGGATTTTACAGGTAAGCTGTAATAAAAATCCTATTTATTATAGCAAAAAGGAAAAAACATTGTGTTTTTTTTTTTTTTTTTTTAATTGTCACAATTTTTTTGTTTTATAGTGCAAACAATTAAAAACCATAACAAATACCACCAAAGGAAATCTCTATTTGTGGGAAAAAAGGACATCAATTTTTTTTAGGTACATCGTCGCAAGACCACGCAACTGTCAGTTAAAGTGACGCAGTGCCATATCGCAAACAATGGCTCGTTCAGGAAGGGGGTAAAGTCTTCATGAGCTTAAAGCGGGGGTTCACCCTAAAAACTATTTTCTAACATTACATTGAGCTCGCTCTCGACATTGACAGTATGCCAAATTTATATTTTTTTGCTGTACATACCTCGTATAGCTATTTTCTTCCCCGGCTTCCGGGTAGTGCCTCCCGCGGGAGTGGGCGTTCCTATGCAGCAGTTAGTGATTGACGTGATGACAAAAACTCCCCCCCCCCCCCCGTCTTTCGGCAACTCGTGACACTCCTTATGCGACGGGGGGGTAGTTTTTGTCATCACAGCAATCACTAACTGCTGCATAGGAACGCCCACTCCTGCGGGAGGCACTACCCGGAAGCTGGGGAAGAAAATAGCTATACGAGGTATGTACAGCAAAAAAAATAAAAAAATTGGCATGCTGTCCATGTCGAGAGTGAGCTCAATGTAATGTTAGAAAATTGTTTTTAGGGTGAACCCCCGCTTTAAGTACTTTAAATTGCACACGCTCGTGAAATCGCGACTAACTACGATTCTTAAAAAATCTTCATAGGTGACGTTTAAACGCCTTTACAGGTTACCTATTTAGAGTTACAGAGGAGGGCTAGAAAAAATGTTTTCTTCCAGCCTGGAGCAAAAGTGACGTCATGACATCCTAAGATCACACCAGTCCTACAAAGCCATATTAAGAATTAATATAAAAATACTGCGCTATACCTTTAAATTAAAGGATCACTAAAGGAAAACATTTTTTTTTTTAGCTAAATAGCTTCCTTTACCTTACTGCAGTACTGGTTTCATGTCCTTATTGTTCGTTTTTGCTTTGAAGTTGCTGTAATCCTGCTCTGTTCTCCACACTTCCTGCTTGTCTGTTTCCTTATAACCACAGTGCTGGGAGCTTTCTCACGATGGTTTAAGCTGTCATTACTGTGTGTCTAAAACTTCCCAGAACCAATCAGATTCATTTTAAATACAAAACACTGCCCTGGATTTGTTTGTTTTTGTTCTGTGTGTCTATTTCTACTTTGCAGAAACATGAAGCCAGTTCAAAAGTGAAACTAACCTGCAGGCACATTGTATGATTGATTTGTATCTATTTTTAATCATTTTGAAAAGGAATCCGTTAACTTTTATGTCTCTATACCCTGTAAACAGTCATTTCAGCAAAAAATTTTTTTTCCTTTAGTGACCCTATAACAATTGCAGCCAGCACTACAATCTTAATCAGTTGCCGACCGCCCACCGTCATTATACGGCGGGACGGTGGCACTGCTGGGCGAGAGCCCGTAGCTCTACATCAGCTCTTTAGCGGCCACTAGGGTGCACGTGCGCGCGTCCCTGCCTGCCCCGAGTCCCGCGCGCGTGCCCGGCGGATACGATCGCCGCCAGGCACGCGCGCTCGTTCGTTACAGAGCGGGGAACGGGAGCTATGTGTGTAAACGCATAGCTCTCGTTCCTGTCAGCGGGGGAAACGCTAATCTTCTGTTCATACAATGTATGAACAGAAGATCAGTGACTTCCCCTAGTGAGGTCACCCCCCCCCCCCCATACAGTTAGAACACACCCAGGAACACACTTAACCCCTTCCCTGCCCCCTTCACTGCCAATGGCATTTTTATAGTAATACAATGCATTTTTATAGCTTTGATCGCTATAAAAATGCCAATGGCCCCAAAAATGTGTCAAGTGTTCGAAGTGTCCGCCATAATGTCGCAGAAAAAAAATGCTGATCGCCGCCATTACTAGTAAAAAAAAAATATTAATAAAAATGCCATAAAACGACCCCCTATTTTGTAAACACTATAACTTTTGCGCAAACCAATCAATAAACACTTATTGCGACTTTTTTTAACGAAAAATATGTAGAAGAATACGTATCGGCCTAAACTGAGGAAAAAAAAATGTTTTTTTATATATTTTTGGGGGATATTTATTATAGCAAAAAGTAAAAAATATTGCATTTATTTTCAAAATTGTCGCTCTATTTTTGTTTATAGCGCAAAAAATAAAAACCGCAGAGATGATCAAATACCACCAAAAGAAAGCTCTATTTGTGGGAAAAAAAGGACGCCAATTTTGTTTGGGAGCCACGTCGCACGACCGCGCAATTGTCAGTTAAAGCGACGCAGTGCCGAATCACAAAAAGTGCTCTGGTCATTGGACAGCAATATGGTCCGGGGCTAAAGTGGTTAACAAAACTTGTGTGGATGAATAAAGTGAAAATGGGCAGGCATCCAGGAGTGTAGGACTAAAGGAGTCACCACTGTGTATGCATCCACCACCCAGGGAAGAAGATTAACTACGCTTTCCACAAGGTAGCATATATCAGGTCCACATCCATGCACTACGCAATAATATACACTCAATAATTATGTATATTATTGTGCAGTGCATATTCTCACATGCCGGGTCGAGGTTGGCTGAGGTGGCTCAGCTGAAGAGGAATTGCACCACTCAAGAGGCATACCTAGAGCATTTGGCACCCGGTGCGGATCCTATATATGGCACCCCCCACGGTAAAATGTAAAAACACCCCACTGCGTCCCCTGCATCCTTCAATATCTCTTTGTCACTACTGTGTACCCCTCTCCACAACTGCACCTCTGGACCCCTTTACATTACACAGCACCCTGTACCTTTGGGCCCCTTTACATTACACAGCACCGCTTTACATTACACAGCACCTTGCACCTCTGGGCCCCTTTACATTACACAGTATCCTGCACATCTGGGCCCCTTTACATTACACAGCACCCTGCACCTCTGGGCCCCTTTACATTACACAGCCCCCTGCACCTCTGGGCCCCTTTACATTACACAGCCCCCTGCACCTCTGGACCCCTTTACATTACACTGCACCTCTTGACCCCTTTACATTACACAGCACCCTGCACCTCTGGACCCCTTTACATTACACAGCACCCTGCACCTCTGGACTCATTTACATTACACTGGACCCCTTTACATTATACAGCACCCTGCATCACTGGATCCCTTTACATTACACAGCACCCTGCACCTCTGGACCCCTTTACATTACACTGCACCTCTGGACCCCTTTACATTACACTGCACCTCTGGACCCCTTTACATTACACTGCACCTCTGGACCCCTTTACATTACACTGCACTTCTGGACCCCTTTACATTACACTGCACTTCTGGACCCCTTTACATTACACTGCACTTCTGGACCCCTTTACTTTACACTGCACTTCTGGACCCCTTTACATTACACTGCACTTCTGGACCCCTTTACATTACACAGCACCTCTGGACCCCCTTTACATTACACAGCACCCTACACCTCTGGACCCCTTTACATTACACAGCACCCTTTACTTCTGCACTCATTTACATTAGACTGCACCTCTGGACCCCTTTACATTGCACAGCACCATGCACCTCTGGACCCCTTTACATTACACAGCACCCTGCACCTCTGGACCCCTTTCATTACACAGCACCCTGCACCTCTGCACTCCTTTACATTACACAGCACCCTGCAGCACTGGACCCCTTTTACATTACATGGCACCCTGCACCTCTGGACCCGCTTTACATTACACAGCACCCTGCATCACTATACCCCTTTACATTACACAGCACCATGCACCTCTGGGCCCCTTTACATTACATAGCACCGCACCTCTGGACCCCTTTACATTACACAGCACCCTGCACATCTGGACCCCTTTACACTACACAGCACCCTGCACCTCTGGACCCCTTTTACATTACACAGCACCCTGCACCTCTGGACCCCCTTTACATTACACAGCACCCTGCATCACTATACCCCTTTACATTACACAGCACCCTGCACCTCTGGGCCCCTTTACATTACATAGCACCGCACCTCTGGACCCCTTTACATTACACAGCACCCTGCACATCTGGACCCTTTTACATTACACAGCACCCTGCATCACTATACCCCTTTACATTACACAGCACCCTGCACCTCTGGACCCCCCTACATCACACAGCACCCTGCACCTCTGGACCCTTTTACATTACACAGCACCCTGCATCACTATACCCCTTTACATTACACAGCACCCTGCAGCACTGGACCCCTTTTACTTTACATGGCACCCTGCACCTCTGGACCCCCTTTACATTACACAGCACCCTGCATCACTATACCCCTTTACATTACACAGCACCCTGCACCTCTGGGCCCCTTTACATTACATAGCACCGCACCTCTGGACCCCTTTACATTACACAGCACCCTGCACATCTGGACCCCTTTACACTACACAGTACCCTGCACCTCTGGACCCCTTTTACATTACACAACACCCTGCACCTCTGGACCCCCTTTACATTACACAGCACCCTGCATCACTATACCCCTTTACATTACACAGCACCCTGCACCTCTGGGCCTCTTTACATTACATAGCACCGCACCTCTGGACCCCTTTACATTACACAGCACCCTGCACATCTGGACTCCTTTACATTACACAGCACCCTGCACCTCTGGACCCTTTTACATCACACAGCACCCTGCATTACTATACCCCTTTACATTACACAGCACCCTGCACCTCTGGACCCCCCTACATCACACAGCACCCTGCACCTCTGGACCCCTTTACATTACACAGCACCCTGCACCTCTGAACCCCTTTACATTACACAGCGCCTCTATATCTCTTTACATTAGACTGCACCTCTGGACAGTGCAGACCCCCCCTACAATAGAGAACCCCCCATACAGATACCACCCCCTACAATACAGAACCCCCCTACAGTTCAGACCCCCCTCTACAATACAGAACCCCCCACAATACAGAACCCCCCTATACAGATACCACCCCCTACCCTACAATACAGAAACCCCCTATACATTACTTCCCCTCCCACAATACAGAACACCCCTCATATACAGTACCCCCACAATACAGAACACCCCCCTCTACAATACAGAACCCCCCCATACAGATACCACCCCTACCCTACAATACAAAAACCCCCTATACAGAACACCCCCCCACAATACAGAACCCTCCTCATATACAGAACCCGACCCCCCTATACAGAACACCCCTCCACAATACAGAACACCCCTCATATACAGTAACCCCCTATACAGAACACCCCCCACAATACAGAACCCCCCTCATATACAGAACCCGACCCCCCCCCCCTATACAGAACCCCCCCTCATATACAGTAACCCCCTATACAGAACACCCCCCCACAATACAGAACCCCCCTCATATACAGAACCCCCCTATACTAACACCCCCCCACAATACAGAACCCCCCCTATACTAACACCCTCCCCCCACAATACAGAACCCCCCTCATATACAGAACACCCCCCCCCTTACAATAGTGCAGACTGCAGAGTGACTGTGACACCCCCCTTGCCTTCAGACTCAGCGCGCTGCACAGAGCAGAGCACTTGTACGGAGGAGGAGGGGGGGCGGCCGCAGCTTCACACTCGGCTGTGTGACTGTCAGACAGAGACAGTCACAGCGGAGCCGATAGTATCAGAGCCGCGGGCGCGGCGCTGCGCTGCCACGGAGAAGGAAGGGGATCATTGCGGTGGGTCCTGGCCGGCGGGTATAACTCGGGTACGGCTCGCAACCCCCCCCCCCTAAATAGCCCAGGCTGTGTTTTACCTAGTCTGCCATGCAGTGCCATCAATCATGCTGTCACCGCGGCCGCGCCATGCCTCAGTCGCGGGGGGGGGGGGGGGGGGGCGTCGGCCTGACACCCCCCCCCAGTGTGTGGCACCCGGTGCGGCCCGCCCCCTGCTTAGTCCGCCGTTGGCACCACTCGCTATCCAGAGCTTTGAAATCGCATGCCTGATTGATACTACCTTCTGGTAAGCCTATTTAATCTTCTCCCCTGGGTGTTGGATGCACACACGTTGAGTACCCTCATCGGATCACGGGGGCACAGATGGTAAACACGTGTTCTAATCTCTGTACACACTATCAAAAAACGGAAAAAATATATTTCTTTCTCGTACATCACGGGACACAGAGCGGCATATTCATTACTATATGGGTTATATGGAGTACCTTCAGGTGTGGACACTGGCAATCTCAAACAGGAAGTCCCCTCCCTATATAACCCCCTCCCCTAGAGGGAGTCCCTCAGTTTTTTCGCCAGTGTCTTAGGTGTTGGTCACGGAATAGCTTTGCTCTACATCCTTGGGATTAAGGGCGGGCTAACCGGATCTGTCCAAGGAGCCTCAGTGCCAAAGTGGACAGTACCCGGGCCCCAAACCGTGGGGTTTTGCCTATAATGCTCCTCTTTGGAGGGCTGGACCCTGGGCCCAGGACTTGGAGTTTGTAAAAACCATAAGTTCCTGTTTGCCAGGGTGCTATATAGGTCCAGGACAGTGGGTACCTTCATAGGACCCCAGGGCCTGAAGGTCTACTACGCTACCCACGGAGATGGGAGAAGATTGGATCAGTTTGCTGGACAAACATCCTGCAGCATGGAGCAGGTAAGGGGGAGCCTGCGGGACTTGGTTCGACAGCAGGCTCTCCGGGGTAACCTAAAAGGGGGGACAGCCTAAGTATGCTCTGCATGGGCAACCTTGCTCACTATGTCTAAGAGAGACAGGATGACTCCTTTTTCCCCCATCACTAGGTTCCCCTGTCTAAGAATGTGTTGCTAGCTAACCTGCTGCTTTCTTCCTAGGACTAGTAAGGATCCCTATGGGCCTTTTGGAGTCCTACCTGGCCGGGGGTTTGAATCTGCCGCCTGTTTCTGCAGTCCTGGGTCTCCAGCAGCGCGGCTCCTCCATGTTCCGGCATACGCGCGCGCGTGCGCGCGCACGTCTTATAGACGTTTTTCGCGCCGTTCAGACAGGAGGGCGGGGGGGGCGTGCCTGCGGCGTCATACAGGGGCGCCTTGTGCTGTTATAGATCAGCAGGCAATTTCAGTGCTCAGTCTGAGGCTGATTTCAGAAGGAGAGGACGCAGAGCGGCAGAACAGTGACTCCCGGTGGCGGAAGAGGGGTAGTACATGCTGGACTTTGTTCCAATGCCTTTTTTGTTAAGCCAAGAAATCCCCCTTTTTGCATACAGGTTGGAGGCTGGCAAACTAAGTTTGGGGTCACTGTATGTTTCTAAAAAAGAAAATATATATAATATATATTTAGAAAAAAAAAAAATAAAAAAGAAAAAAAGAGAAAAACATACGAGATCCCATCAGTTTTTGGGCATTAGTGATCTATTGTCCCCTAAACTCTGGTTTTGTACTCCTGGCCACTACAGTCTGTTGTGTGGGCGGAGTCCCTCGATTTTGTATTATGGCTTCCAAAGGCTCGGGGTCAAAGGGTACAAAAAAGACCAAAAAACAAAGGGGTTCCCCTTCTGATTCTGATGATATGCCGATACTTTCCCCGCAACTTATTAACATAAAGGGTGCCTTGGATGAGCCATTAGGGGGATCTGGTGCGGAGGCTGGCCCAGATCAGCCCAGCCCTGTGTTTATCACAGAGGAGATGCTAGCCGTATCCCTAGGGGGGCTAGAAGAGAGAATAGCAGCATTGATCGCTAGAGCTATTCCTGGTAAGAAACGGGTTAGATCCCCATCACCAAGAGGTGTATCCTCAGATGCTGAGATTCTCTCTCCGGAGGAATTGGAATCACAGGAGGATCAACTAGACCTGAACCAAGAGGGTTCAGGGATTGAGGGATCTGCCTCTGAGGAACCATTTTCAGACTCCCAGACAGAAAGACTGTGGGTACAGTCTTTGACGGACATGGTCCGCTCGGCATTTAGTTTACCATTGCCAGAGCCTCAGGTTCCTCCGGTATCCTCTCTGGGCTCTTTGAAAGCTCCGTTAAGCAACGCAGTGTTTCCGGTCCATCCTCTCTTGGAGGAATTGATCTTTCGGGATTGGGTACGGCCGGACAGGATTTTTCTGCCACCGAAAAGATTTGCGGTCATTTACCCCATGGAGGAAAGATTCTCCAAGAGGTGGAGGCTCCCAATAGTGGATGCAGCCATCTCATGTGTGAATAAATCACTAACTTGCCCGGTGGAAAACATACATATGTTTAAAGATCCGGTTGATAAAAGGTTAGAGACACTTTTAAAAGCATCCTTTGCTACGGCAGGAGCAGTGGTACAGCCAGCTGTGGCTGCAATTGGTGTTTGTCAGGCGTTAAAAGACCAGACAAAAGAAATGTTAAAGGACATGCCTACCCAACAAGCAGAAGAGTTTTCTGACATTCCCAGAGCTCTGTGTTTTGCTGTAGATGCTATAAAAGATTCCATCCAGCAAGCCTCTCGTTTATCACTATTTTTGGTGCACATGAGAAGGCTCTTATGGTTGAAGAACTGGGCGGCGGAGCCCCCATGCAAAAAGCTTCTGGCAGGGTTTCCCTTCCATGGAGGACGACTCTTCGGAGAGGATCTGGATAAATATATTCAGACTATTTCAAATGGCAAGAGTACCCTTTTACCGGTCAAAAAGACATTCCGGGGTCCTACATTTAAAAGGCAGCTCTTTCCTGTCTCGGGGCCCTCAAATTCCAGGCAGTATCGACGGCCGCCTGCACGATCCAACGTTAACAGTAGATCGCAGGGACAGGCCCCTGGGGGTAAGAGGCCATGGTATCGCAAGCCGACAAAGACAGCCCCTAAGTCTGCCTTATGAAGGGGCGCCCCCACTCTCGCGGGTGGGGGGAAGGCTTCGTTTCTTCTCAGAAGTTTGGGAAGCCAAGATCCCGACAAATGGATCCGGACATCTGTAACCACAGGCTACAGACTGGAGTTTCTAAGGTATCCTCCGCCTCATTTTCAAGAATCAAGGCTACCAAGGGATCCAGCAAGGAAGGCATCATTGCTGGCAGCTTTGGATCACCTGCTCTACCAGGACGTAATAATAGAGGTGCCAGCCCAAGAGCAAGGGCTAGGTTTCTATTCCAATCTCTTTGTCATACCAAAGCCCAACGGCGATGTCAGGCCAATCTTGGACCTAAAGAGGTTAAACGGTTACCTAAAGGTTCGTTCCTTCCGGATGGAATCCATCCGGTCAGCAGCCGCCGCGCTTCAGAAAGACGATTTTCTGGCCTCCATAGACATAAAGGATGCTTACCTTCATGTACCAATCTTTCAGTCGCATCAAAGATTTTTACGCTTCGCGGTGGGGCAGCGACACTTCCAATTCAGGGCGCTCCCCTTCGGGCTGGCCACGGCCCCCCGGGTATTCACGAAGATCCTAGCCCCAGTTCTGGCCAATTTAAGGATCCAAGGGGTCACAGTCCTAGCATACTTGGACGACCTTTTAATCATAGATCACTCACGACCGGGTCTGCAAAAGGCAGTAAACCTCACGGTTCGGTACCTCGAAGAATTCAGCTGGGTCCTAAACCGGGGAAAGTCAGCGTTCCAGCCTACAAAGCAGTTGGAATACCTCGGCATGAGGTTAGACACAGAACAGCAAAGAGTGTTCCTGCCCCTGGTAAAGATCGAGGCTATCAAGGGGCTGGTTCAGTTGGTTCTAAACAAGAAAAAAACAACTATTCGCCTGTGTATGCGATTACTAGGCAAGCTAGTGGCCACGTTCGAGGCAGTACCATACGCTCAGATCCACACTCGCGTCCTACAGGCAGCCATTCTAGCAGCCTGGGGCAAGAGGGCACATGCCTTAGAGTCCCCTTTGACGCTATCATCAAGGGTCCGACAAAGCCTGGCCTGGTGGTTGAACCCCCAGAATCTTCTAAAGGGAAAATCCTTCAGCCCTGTTGTCTGGAAGGTAGTTACCACAGACGCCAGCCTGGCAGGCTGGGGGGGCGGTCTTCGAGGGGTCCTCTCGCCAGGGAACTGGGGTGAAAGCAGAGAGGCATGGACCTCCAGATTAAAGGGGTTCCCGGTGAGAATCCAGTCAGACAATGCCACGGCGGTGGCATACATAAACCACCAAGGGGGAACCAGGAGTCGGGCCGCTCAGAGGGAGGTGAGCTTGATTTTTCAGTGGGCAGAGGTTCATGTACCCTGCATTTCGGCGATATTCATTCCCGGAGTGGACAACCTGCAGGCAGACTTCTTAAGTCGCCAGAGTCTGTCGCCAGGGGAGTGGTCTCTGCATCCCCAGGTCTTTCAGACAATCTGCCAGAGGGGGGAATGCCAGACGTAGATATAATGGCATCCAGGTTCAACAAGAAACTAGACAGGTTCGTGTCTCGAACGAGGGATCCTATGGCCTGCGGAACCGATGCGTTGGTTTGCCCTTGGCATCAATTCAAACTTCTATATGCATTCCCTCCGCTACAGTTACTCCCTCGCCTGTTGCGCAAGATCAGAGTGGAGCACAAGCCAGTCATTTTAGTAGCTCCGGCTTGGCCCCGGAGGACTTGGTACTCACTAGTCCTGAAGATGGCAGTGGGAGACCCTTGGACTCTTCCTCTACAACCAGACCTACTCTCACAAGGCCCGATCCTCCACCCTACATTACGGCATCTAAATTTGACGGCCTGGAGGCTGAATCCCTGATTCTCAGGGGTAGAGGTCTGTCTAGGCAGGTAATCCCTACCCTGATTAGGGCTAGAAAGCCGGTCTCCAGGGTGATTTATTACAGGGTGTGGAGGAACTACGTAGGCTGGTGTGAATCCAAAAGATGGAATTCCCGCAAATATACTATTGATAGGGTGTTAAGTTTTCTCCAGCTAGGAGTGGATAAAGGCCTGGCACTAAGCACAATCAAGGGACAGATCTCAGCTCTGTCAGTGTGGTTTCAGAGGCCGCTGGCCACCCACTCGCTGGTAAAGACCTTCTTACAGGGGGTCTTGCGTATTAATCCTCCTGTCAAGTCACCACTTTGTCCATGGGACTTAAATATTGTTCTGTCATCCCTACAGAAACAACCTCTTGAGCCGTTGGCTGAGGTACCTTGATTTTACTGACTAGAAAGTCGGTATTTCTGATCACCATAGTTTCGACCAGGAGAGTATCGGAATTGGCAGCCTTATCTTGTAAGGAACCATATCTCATTTTGCATAAGGATAGGGCAGGGTTCCGTCCTCATCCTTCCTTTCTACCAAAGGTTATATCCAGTTTCCACCTGAACCAGGATGTGGTACTTCCATCCTTCTTCCAAAACCCACCTCTAGAAAAGAGGGGTTGCTGCATACGTTGGATATTGTCAGGGCCGTAAGGGCCTATCTTAAAGCTACAGAGAAGGTTCGGAAAACAGATGTGGTGTTCGTTTTACCGGAAGGGCCCAAGATGGGTCAGGCAGCTGCTTGATCCACCATCGCAAGATGGATTAAACAATTAATTGTTCGGGCCTGCGGTTTGAAGAGGTGCCTCCTCCTTTGTCGGTAAAGGCCCATTCTACCAGGGCCAGGGGCACCTCCTGGGCAGCACATCATCAGATCTCTATGGCTCGAATATGCAAGGCAGCAACGTAGTCATCAGTCCACACGTTTACAAAATTTTATCAAGTGGACGTAAGAAGGAATGCGGATACAGCCTTTGGGCAGTCAGTACTACAGGCCGCGATTCAAGCTCCTCAGGATCTGAGGGGGCTCCCTTGATTTGATTTGAGATTTACATTTCTCGTTTAAGTTGGATTTACTAGTATCTGAGTATACCTCTAAAATTAAATCCTTCTTTGGAAGATGTCTCCCTCCCCTCATTAAAGCATTGCTTTCGGACATCCCATATAGTAATGAATATGCCGCTCTGTGTCCCGTGATGTACGAGAAAGAAAAAGGGATTTTTAAATACAGCTTACCTGTAAAATCCTTTTCTTGGAGTACATCACGGGACACAGAGCTCCCACCCCTCTTTTGGGTGACCATTTTGGGAGGCATACTGCTTGCTACAAAACTGAGGGACTCCCTCTAGGGGAGGGGGTTATATAGGGAGGGGACTTCCTGTTTGAGATTGCCAGTGTCCACACCTGAAGGTACTCCATATAACCCATATAGTAATGAATATGCCGCTCTGTGTCCCGTGATGTACTCCAAGAAAAGGATTTTACAGGTAAGCTGTATTTAAAAATCCCTTTATCTTGACCTTGGTTATACGTTAAGTGTTTTTTTTTATTTATGAAACCTCATCACTTGCTTGCCTGTTTTTCCTCTGTAGTTCTGCTCTAATAAAATGGGACTCCAATGTCTGAATGTTGAAATTTAGAGCAACATACACTATATTATCAAAAGTATGTGATGTCTGCCTTTACACGCACATGAACTTTAATGCCATCCCTGTCTTAGTCCGTAGGGTTCAATATTGAGTTGGACCACCCTTTGCAGCTATGACGGCGTCAACTCTTCTTGGAAGGTTGTCCACAAGGTTTAGGAGTGTGTCTATGGGAATGCTTTACCATTCTTGCAGAAGCACATTTGTAAGGTCAGGCACTGATGTGGACAAAAAGGCCTGGCTCTCGCAGTCTCTGCTCTAATTCATCCCAAAGTTCTTCTGTCGGGTTGAGGTCAGGACTCTGTACAGGCCAGTCAAGTTCCATTATGACTGTCCTCCGCCCCATGGGTTGAGGGGGGCGCCTGGCGGGTCCAGTTGGCCCAAGGTCACTGGACTCTAGTGGACTCCTGTCTACCAATCAATGTCCTAGTACTTTGGGCTATCAGGCTATGCCTCTCCTAGTGGTCGAGGTGGTTGAAGGGTCGCCCGATCTGAATTCAGCCGGAAAACTCCACGGCTTCGGTCTACCATCAGGTATACTGCAGGCAGACTAGAGTAGCCAGATGCTGCACCAGGGGGACTGGTCTCTGTACTTGGAGGTGTTTCAGCTCCCTTGCAGGAGGTGAGACGCACAGGGCATGGATCTCCTGGCCGCTCGTCTCGACCACAAGGTGTCGGAATTTGTGGACAGGTCTAGTGATCCCTGTACGGACGCGTTGGTGGCCCTGTGGTGTCTGTATTGGCCACAGAGTGGAGGCCGAGGGGATCCCAATGATTCTAATCGCTCCAGATTGGCCTCGGCGTCCTTGTGGCGGATGTACCCTGTTGGTTGCCAGGGCGGGAGGACCTTCTGTCTCAAGATCCCATACTTCCTCCTGTGGTACAGTCACTGGCTTGCACGACATGGCTGTTGGAAGCCAGACTTTAGGAGACCGGGGTCTGTCCGTCTTGGTCATCTCACCCATGCTGAAAGCAAGGCAGTCTCCTTCCAGGAGGATTTACCATCGCACAGAAGGCCTACGTCTCTTTGTGCGAAGAGATGGGGTGACGTCCATGGATGTACTCGGTGTCCAGGGTCCTGCTGTTTTTACAGCTTGTAATGGATCTAAAAATTGCCTTAAACTCCCTACGTCCACCAATCTATGCTGGAGATGTCTAGCGGAGGTAGGAACGTTCCTCCACGTTTTTTGGTCCTGTCCCAGATTTCAGCACTTTTGGTCGACGGTCACCCAAAAATTTACAGACCACGTAATCGTGTACGACCCGGCCTTTTTTCTGCTCCATGACACCACGATCCCGGAACGGAGCTACAAGAAGTCCATTGTACGGCATCTATTGTAAGTCCTGCATCCCCCTTAGGTGGAAGAAGAGGTCACCCTCGTCGGTGGGCATGTGGATGCGAAGGGTGGAGGATACAAGCGATTGGAGGACTTGGTCCTCACCGCCCAAAATAAGCAGGAGAGGCACTCTCAAGCGTGGAGGCTTTGGAACATGTATATCTTCTCGGATGAAGGGTCGGCAATGCTTGCTTCCTAATCTGATCAGGAGACATGGCCCTGTTGACTGTTGCGGCGATGGGCTTACTCTCAACCCCGGGCCGCCCCTTCTCTCTCCCCCTCCCTTTCTCCCCTCCTTTTTTTCCCTTTACTTTATTGTATTTTTATTACTCTCCCCTACCCCCTATCCCCCTGCCTCTATTCACCCCCCCTCCCCTCTACACCCTTGCTGTCTCTCTTTATTTCTACCTAATGACATGCGAGACCTGGACAGGGCAATTTGAATTTCAGATAGTTATGAGATAGTAACGCGAACTGCCCGATATTTCTGGAGCATAGGCCAGGATAGGGAGAGGAGGCTGTGCGGGTAGTCTTGAGATGTAGGGCCGATGTTTTCTCATGTTGTGCTTTGTACATCTGCGAATATCCGGCCCTGTCCGGGATAAGAATGCACATGTTTCTTTATTTGCCTTTTTTTGACAGTATTGTAGTCATTGTATATATGTATGTTTTTTATGTTTGTAAAGAAAATAAAATCTATATTTGAAAAAAATAAAAATAAAATTGCCTTAAACACCGTTTGGAGGCAGATTTGCCTTTGGTGTGTTTTTTGTCAGTGGCCTTTTGCAGCCCATTCCCTGGTGGGTACCTTTTTGTGCTAGGGGTTGGTCATATACTTCCCCCTCTTGGTTCACCTATTCCCCCATGAGTTTGGACTTTGGTGCTCTTGGTTCTTCAGGAACCTTCCTTTTTGGAAACATCAGAGAGATTCTTCTCTTGATACTATCTCGGAAGGTGGCATTTTTAGTGGCCATTACTCCTGTCAGAAGGGTTTCTGAGTTGGCAGTCTTGCCTTGCAAGTCGCCATGCTTGATCCTCCATTAGGATTACGTGGTGGTGCTTTCGAAGGTGGTTTCAGCCTTTCGCCTGAATGAGAACTTTGTTCTTCCATCCTTTTTGTCCTCGGCCGGCGCATCCTAAGGAGGCTGTTCATTGTTGCGCCTCCTCTATTGAGGAGCTCTGCTTGTTTTGGGGTGAAGTTAAAATTGGTTTTACCAATTACTGTTCCCACCCCTTATTTTTGACACTGCTTGGGGACATCCCACTTGTCAAGATTTAAGGAGCTGTGTCCGTCCATGGACGATAAGAGAAAATAGTATTTCTTTATCGTACATCACGGGACACAGAGCGCATAGCCATTACACTTGGGTTATATGGGTACCTTCAGGTGTGGACACTGGTGTAATCAATTTCACAGGAAGTTTCCTCCCTATATAACCCCCTCCCACTGGGAGTGCTTCAGTTTTTTCGCCAGTGTCTTAGGTGTTGGTCACGTCTAGCTGTCCCTCGGAGGTCTCGGGACCCAGGATAGCTAGCCGGATCCGTCCGAAGTGCTTCAAAGCCAAGGTGTACGGTACCCGGGCCCTGCTGGAGTGGGGTTTTGCCTATAATGCCTCTCCTTGGAGGGCTGGATTCTGGGCTCCAGTGCCTTAGTCTCTTCCAAGAACTAAACGCTACTGATGCCAGGATGCTATATAGGTCCAGGGGTGTGGGTTCCTTAACACAGGACCCCGGTCCCTGAAGGTCCAAGACAATACCCACGGAGATGGGGGAAGGCTGGGCCTCTTGCATTTTGCAATACCCTGCGGCGTGGAGCAGGTAAGAGGGAACCTGCGGGACTTGGTTCGACAGTAGGTATCCCCCTGGGGGTTCTGGGTTGGCTAATGGTATGCTTGTGCATCAGCCACTATCTCCACTATGTCTTTTGAGGCAGGATGGGATGTACTAATGTTTACCCAGATAACATGTAGATATATATATGCTTTTAAAGATATGTATTTTTCTACTCCCCCCAGATTTGCCTGTTAGCATGATACTGCAGCCCCACGTGTTTAGGGAGGAAGTGCTGACAAAACTCCTGTTTCCTAGGAAGCCTATGGGGACAGCTTCCTCTATGTGTGCACTACAAAGATTAGTGGCTTACCGGGTGTCTGTTGGGTTACTAGCGCTGGTCCAGGCTTCTCCTCTGCTCTCTGCTTCCTCCATGTTGGTTTCAGCGTGGGGGGGGCGGGGGCGCGTGCGCGCCGCCTTTTACAGCGTCAGCGTGCGTGGGGGGGGGGGGGGGGCGGGCCAGCAGCGTCAGGTCTCAGATAAAGCAAAAAAGCATTTCATGGCTGGTCATTCCCTCCTGAGAGCAGTGGAGAGTGAGGACATAGAGCGCGCAGCTGAGCCAGTTCTGGCTAACAGTGACACCCAGTGGTGGTTTGTGGATCTTCAGGTCTGGACTTAGTCCACACTGACCAGAAAAAAAAAAAAAAAAAGATTTTTTTTTGCTTAAAGGGACTCAGCCTTAGATCTGGCAGTATCTGAGTCGGTGCAACCTTGGACTCCAGCTAACGGGCATTGGTGTGGCAATACTCACAGGACTTTCCTCGGTATTGCCGCCTTCTCAGGCGTATGAAAATTTAGATTTTTTTTTACCATAGCCTGTCCTTATTAATGTTTCACTTCTAGCTACAACAGTTGGGTGTTGGCTGTAGGGGTGTCTCAAGGTTGTGCAATGGCTCCCAAGGGATCAGGACCAGCTAAGGCTGCAAAAGGTGCCAAAAAAGTAAAGGGGTCTCCATCGGGGTCAGAGGATTTGGGCCAGGCTCCTGTGGTCCCACCCTCACCAGATAGACCACCGAACAGCATCGTGCAGGAGCCATTGAGGGTGCTAGGGGCAGAGGCGGCCCCCAATCAACCCATTCCCGTTTATGTTACGGAAGAAATGCTAGAATCCACCCTGGGTGGGCTAGAGAAAAGGTTAACTGCTTTAATTGCCCGCTCTTTGCCGGGTGGCAAACGGGCTAGATCCCCGTCACCTAGAAACGGTGTGTTCGGATGCAGAGGTCCTCTCTTCGGAGGAATTGGACCCACAGGGGGATCAAGCGGACCTGAGTCCTGACGGGTCAGACATTGAAGATTCCACTATAGATGAAATTTTTTCGGCTTCTCAAGCAGAGAGTCTGTGGATCCAGTCTCTGACGGATATGGTTCGCACTGCTTTTAAACTTCCAGTGTCAGAACAATTAGCCCCCGCGGTATCCTCTTTAGGTTCCTTGAAGGCACCATTGAGTGGTGCGTCTTTCCCGGTTCACCCCCTTCTGGAGAGCGTGATTTTTCAGGATTGGGCTCGACCTGATAGGATTTTTATCCCTCCTAAAAGGTTCACCATTCTCTATCCTATGGAAGAAGAATTTGCAAGGAAATGGGCACTCCCTACCGTGGACGCAGCCATTTCCTGCGTAAATAAATCCCTGACCTGTCCGGTGGAAAATGTCCAGGTGTTTAAAGATCCAGTCGACAAAAAATTGGAGACCCTACTGAAGGCTTCTTTTACCACAGTAGGTGCCGTGGTTCAGCCAGCAGTGGCAGCCATTGGCGTTTGTCAGGCTTTAAAGGATCAGACTAAACAAATATTAAGGGACATACCGGCTCAGCAAGCTCGTGAATTGGCTGACCTCCCAAGAGCTCTCTGCTTTGCAGTAGATGCTATTAAGGACTCCGTTCAACAGGCGTCCCGTTTATCTCTGCTGTTGGTTCATATGCGTCGCCTTTTGTGGCTAAAAAACTGGTCAGCAGAGGCACCCTGCAAAAAGCTTTTAGCAGGATTTCCCTTTCATGGTGGGAGACTATTCGGTGAAGACCTAGATAAATATATCCAGACCATATCAAGTGGTAAAAGTTCTTTCTTGCCTATCAAGAAAAGATCGCGTGGGCCCGCATTTAAGCGACAGGCCTTCGCAGGCTCGGCCCCTTCAACTTCCCGTCAGTATCGACGGCCTCCCGGGCGTTCAGCATTTAATAGCCGCCCACAAGGACAAGCCACGACAGGCAAGAGGCCATGGTCTCGCAAGCTGGTTAAACCAGTCCTCAAGTCAGATTCATAAAGGGGCGCCCCCACTCTCTTGGGTGGGGGGAAGGCTTCGGTTTTTCTCCGAAGTGTGGAAGGCCAGAATTCCCGACTCTTGGGTAAGATCCGTGGTAACCACGGGCTACAGGCTAGAGTTTCGGGAAGTCCCCCCTCTTCATTTTCAGGGATCAAGTCTTCCAAGCGACCCATTAAAGAGGGCCTCTCTTGTAAAAGCATTGGATCGTCTCTTGCTCCAAGGAGTAATTGTAGAAGTACCAACCCTGGAATGGGGTCTGGGATTCTACTCCAACCTTTTCATAATACCAAAGCCCAATGGCGACGTCAGGCCTATCTTAGACCTCAAACGCCTAAATCGCTTTCTAAACATTCAGACCTTTCGTATGGAGTCCATACGTTCCGTGGCAGCCAGCCTACATCAAGGCGACTTTCTAGCATCTATACAGGGAGTGCAGAATTATTAGGCAAATTAGTATTTTGACCACATCATCCTCTTTATGCATGTTGTCTTACTCCAAGCTGTATAGGCTCGAAAGCCTACTACCAATTAACCATATTAGGTGATGTGCATCTCTGTAATGAGAAGGGGTATGGTCTAATGACATCAACACCCTATATCAGGTGTGCATAATTATTAGGCATCTTCCTTTCCTTTGGCAAAATTGGTCAAAAGAAGGACTTGACAGGCTCAGAAAAGTCAAAAATAGTGAGATATCTTGCAGAGGGATGCAGCACTCTTAAAATTGCAAAGCTTCTGAAGCGTGATCATCGAACAATCAAGCGTTTCATTCAAAATAGTCAACAGGGTCGCAAGAAGCGTGTGGAAAAACCAAGGAGCAAAATAACTGCCCATGAACTGAGAAAAGTCAAGCGTGCAGCTGCCAAGATGCCACTTGCCACCAGTTTGGCAATATTTCAGAGCTGCAACATCACTGGAGTGCCCAAAAGCACAAGGTGTGCAATACTCAGAGACATGGCCAAGGTAAGAAAGGCTGAAAGACGACCACCACTGAACAAGACACACAAGCTGAAACGTCAAGACTGGGCCAAGAAATATCTCAAGACTGATTTTTCTAAGGTTTTATGGAGTGATGAAATGAGAGTGAGTCTTGATGGGCCGGATGGATGGGCCCGTGGCTGGATTGGTAAAGGGCAGAGAGCTCCAGTCCGACTCAGACGCCAGCAAGGTGGAGGTGGAGTACTGGTTTGGGCTGGTATCATCAAAGATGAGCTTGTGGGGCCTTTTCGGGTTGAGGATGGAATCGAGCTCAACTCCCAGTCCTACTGCCAGTTTCTGGAAGACACCTTCTTCGAGCAGTGGTACAGGAAGAAGTCTGCATCCTTCAAGAAAAACATGATTTTCATGCAGGACAATGCTCCATCACACACGTCCAAGTACTCCACAGCGTGGCTGGCAAGAAAGGGTATAAAAGAAGAAAAACTAATGACATGGCCTCCTTGTTCACCTGATCTGAACCCCATTGAGAACCTGTGGTCCATCATCAAATGTGAGATTTACAAGGAGGGAAAACAGTACACCTCTCTGAACAGTGTCTGGGAGGCTGTGGTTGCTGCTGCACGCAATGTTGATGGTGAACAGATCAAAACACTGACAGAATCCATGGATGGCAGGCTGCATGAGTGTCCTTGCAAAGAAAGGTGGCTATATTGGTCACTGATTTGTTTTTGTTTTGTTTTTGAATGTCAGAAATGTATATTTGTGAATGTTGAGATGTTATATTGGTTTCACTGGTAAAAATAAATAATTGAAATGGGTATATATTTGTTTTTTGTTAAGTTGCCTAACAATTATGCACAGTAATAGTCACCTGCACACACAGATATCCCCCTAAAATAGCTAAAACTAAAAACAAACTAAAAACTACTTCCAAAAATATTCAGCTTTCATATTAATGAGTTTTTTGGGTTCATTGAGAACATGGTTGTTGTTCAATAATAAAATTAATCCTCAAAAATACAATTTGCCTAATAATTCTGCACTCCCTGTAGACATAAAAGATGCGTATCTGCACGTGCCGATCTACCCGGCACATCACAGGTTTCTTCGTTTTATGATAGATCACCGCCATTACCAGTTCGTAGCCCTCCCTTTCGGGTTGGCAACAGCTCCGCGGGTATTCACAAAGGTGTTAGCCCCGGTGCTAGCCGTCCTAAGGACAGAAGGCATTTTAGTCTTGGCATACTTGGACGATCTTCTGGTTATCGAAAGCTCAGCTTCCAACCTCAATCAGGCAGTAGGTCGCACAGTTCAGCATCTAGAGGAATTCGGGTGGATTGTAAACCTAGAAAAATCGGTATTGAAACCCACAAAGCAGTTGGAATATCTAGGCCTTCGGCTAGATACAGACTGCCAGAGGATAATTTTACCTCAAGCAAAGATCAGATCAATAGCTCAAGCAGTTCAAGTGATCTTAGGCAAGAAGAGGCCGACTATTCGCCTATGTATGCGACTGCTGGGGAAGATGGTGGCCGCCTTCGAGGCAGTGCCCTACGCCCAGATCCATACCAGATATCTTCAGGCAGCCATTCTCTCTGCTTGGAACAAGTCCATTCAGGCGTTAGATCATCCGTTAGTGCTCTCCCCGAAGGTCCGGCGCAGCATGTCTTGGTGGCTGGTCTCTCAAAATTTGTCAAAAGGGAAATCCTTTTGCCCCATCACGTGGAAGATAGTATCCACGGATGCCAGCCTGTCAGGTTGGGGGGCAGTTCTAGAAGAACAGACCCAGCAAGGGCAGTGGTCGGAGGCAGAAAAACTGCTTCCCATCAATATCTTGGAGATCAGAGCTGCTCGGCTGGCCCTGATCGCCTGGACTCTCCCCCTTCAGGGTCTGCCAGTAAGGATACAGTCCGACAACGCCACTGAGGTGGCATACATAAACCACCAGGGGGGCACGAAGAGCCCAGCAGCCCAAAGAGAAGTAAACCTGATTTTCTCATGGGCCGAAGCCCATGTACCCTGCATCTCGGCGGTGTTCATCCCAGGGATAGACAATTCTCAAGCAGATTTTTTGAGTCGTCAACAGTTGCTCCCGGGGGAGTGGTCTCTTCACCCCCAGGTATTCCAAGAGATTTGCCAAAGATTCGGAGTCCCAGATGTGGACATTATGGCAACGAGATCCAACAAAAAGTTGGACAAATTCATATCCCGAGCCAGGGATCCCTCGGCCTACGGGACCGATGCCTTGGTTTGCCCTTGGCACCAGTCTTCTCTTCTGTATGCGTTCCCTCCACTGCAGATGATTCCCCGCCTTCTACGGAGGATCCGGGTGGAGCGCAGGCCTGTGATCCTGGTGGCCCCAGCCTGGCCCAGGAGGGCTTGGTACGCACTCATCGTGAAGATGTCAGTCGGGGCGCCATGGCCGCTCCCCTTGCGCCCAGATCTGCTGTCTCAGGGCCCAATCTGCCATCCTGCTTCACAGCAGCTAAATTTGACGGCTTGGCGGCTGAATCCCTAATTCTTAAGGGCAGAGGCCTCTCAGATCAGGTCATATCTACGTTGATTCAGGCTAGGAAAACGGTCTCCAGAAATATTTATTACAGAGTCTGGAGAACCTATGTGGAGTGGTGCGAGTCTCAAAAATGGCATCCTCAAAAGTTTTTTATTGACAGGATCTTGCGATTCCTCCAGGTTGGCGTTGACAAAGGATTGGCTCTTAGTACTCTAAAGGGGCAGGTGTCGGCTTTATCAATATGGTTTCAAAGACCCTTGGCCACCCATTCGCTTATGAAAACCTTCTTGCAGGGGGTCTTGCATGTGAATCCCCCTATTAGAGCTCCCCTCTGCCCCTGGAATTTAAATCTGGTCTTGTCAGCTTTACAAAGGCAGCCGTTTGAACCTCTGACAGAAATCCCTCTTGTGCTACTAACCCGAAAGTTAGTTTTCTTGGTGGCTATGGCTTCAGCCAGAAGGGTTTCCGAGCTGGCAGCCTTGTCATGCAGGGAGCCATACCTTATTCTGCATAAGGACAGAGTGGTTCTGCGGCCTCAACCTTCTTTCCTTCCTAAGGTCATATCCAGTTTTCACTTGAATCAGGACCTAGTCCTACCATCCTTCTTTCCTACTCCCCAGTCCAGAGAGGAAAGACTGCTTCATACTTTGGACATGGTTCGAGCCATGAGGGTCTATCTCAAGGCTACAGAGAAGATTCGGAAAACAGATGTGCTTTTTGTTCTTCCGGATGGCCCCAAGAAGGGTCAGCCGGCTGCCAAGTCTTCCTTGGCTAGGTGGATTAAGCATCTGATTTTTCAGGCATATGGTCTGAAGCGCGTTCCACCTCCCTTATCAGTTAAAGCCCATTCTACGAGGGCCATGAGTGCCTCCTGGGGGGCACACCATCAGATCTCTATGGCACAGGTTTGCAAGGCAGCAACCTGGTCTTCCGTACATACGTTTACTAAATTTTGTAAGTTGGACGTTGCAAAGGGTACGGACGCAGCTTTTGGGCAGGCGGTCCTACGGGCAGCAGTATAGAATCCTCTGGCCCGGTTCACGCCCCTTTGTTTTTCTGTTGGTGGAGCTATTTTTTCTCCTGACAATGTTTTATTTGGCTATTTTTGGCCTTACGGTCTCCCTCCCTTCATAGAGCATTGCTTTAGGACATCCCAAGTGTAATGGCTATGCGCTCTGTGTCCCGTGATGTACGATAAAGAAAAAAGGATTTTTAATAAACAGCTTACCTGTAAAATCCTTTTCTTGAAGTACATCACGGGACACAGAGCTCCCACCTCTCTTTTGGGGAACATTGTGTAACCTCGGGAGAATTGCTTGCTACAAAACTGAAGCACTCCCAGTGGGAGGGGGTTATATAGGGAGGAAACTTCCTGTGAAATTGATTACACCAGTGTCCACACCTGAAGGTACCCATATAACCCAAGTGTAATGGCTATGCGCTCTGTGTCCCGTGATGTACTTCAAGAAAAGGATTTTACAGGTAAGCTGTTTATTAAAAATCCTTTTTTTTTGTACTCACCGTAAAATCCTTTTCTCTGACGTCCATGGACGGACACATCCACCACCCCTCTTTTTTAGGTTTGTACTGCTTGTTACGAACTGAGGCTGCATACGGCAGGGAGGAGGGTTATTTCTGGAGGGACCACCCCCTGGGCGGGGCTGTTCAACTCTGTTATAGTAACATGTATTTAATGTAACATGTTTCTGCCTAGTCCTCTCCTGTAAACAGGGAACATAACCCACTTGTCAAAGAGCTGTGTCGGAGAAAAGGATTTTACGGTGAGTACAAAAAATCCTATTTTTTTTTTTTTTGCTAGAAAATTAATCGGAACCCCCAAACATTATATATTTTTTTTAGCAGACACCCTAGGGAATAAAATGGCGGTCATTGCAACTTTTCAAATGCCTTTTTTTGGGGGGAAAAAAAACGGGTTTATGTTTTTAAAATAACAAAACGGTAAAGTTAGCCCAAGTTTTTTATATAGTATGAAAGATAATGTTGCGCCGAGTAAATAGATGCCTAACATGTCACGCTTTAAAATTGCGCACACTCATGGAATGGCGCCAAACTTTGGTACTTAAAAATCTCCATAGGCGACAATTTCAATTTTTTTACAGGTTACTATTTTCGAGTTACGGAGGAGGTCTAGTGCTAGAATTGTTGCACGCGCTCTAATGCATGCGGCGATACCTCACATGTGGGGTTTGAACAGCGTTTACATATGTGGGTGGGACTTACATGCGTGTTCGCTTCTGATCGCGAGCTACAGGGGAGTTTTTTCATTTTTTTATTTTGACACTTTAAAAAAAAAAATTGATCACTTTTATTCCTATTACAAGGAATGTAAACATTCCTTGTAATAAGAATCACTGTGACAGGTCCTCTTTATGGAGAGATGTGGGGTCAATAAGACCCCACATCTCTCCTCCAGGCTTGAAAGCATGAGATTGTGAAAACAAATTCACTGATCTCATGCCGACAGCCGCAATTGCGGCTTTGTTTATTTCCGGGTACCCGCCCTCCGATGGTCATAGAGATGACTTGTGACCATCTGATCACTGGAAATCTCTAAGGTCGTGAGCCGGCACCTGCCGATCTGTTCACTGGGCCCCGATGGCATGGGAGAGCCCGGAGAAGCACCGGATTGCGGCGGGAGGGGGGGTCCCCTCCCGCTGCCTATTAGAACGTTAAAATGGCGGAGCTGCCGCTATGATCTTATCATGCACAGAATCTATTGCAGAAGACGGTGATATCTGAATGATGCCTGTAGCTGCAGGCATCATTCATATATCACTGCACAAAGTCGAGGACGTCATATGACGTCCTCGGTGGGCAAGTGGTTAAAGACATTAATGAGCACGTTTGGAACTTGACTGGCCTGCACAGAGTCCTCAACCCGATGGAACACCTTTGGGATGAATTAAAGTGGAGACTGCGAACCAGGCCTTCTTGTCCAACATCACTGCCTGATCTCTCACATGAGCTTCTGGTGGATGTTCAAACATAGACACACTCCTAAACCTTGTGGACAGTCTTCCCAGTAAAGTTGAAGCTGTTATAGCTGGAAAGGGTGGGCCAACTCAATATTCAATCCTACGGACTAAGACTGGGATGCCATTATTAGTTCATGTGCGTGTAAAGGCAAGCAGTCCAATACTTTTGGTAATATGGTGTAGGTTCAATTTGGGAGCTCTCGCCTATTTGCAGAGCTGTTATCCTTTAAAGAGTAACTCCACTTTTGTTGAGAAGCAAACGTTCCCCTCTGGGTGATCTGTGTACATTGCAGGTATTTAACAAACTTTGATGCAGATTCCTACCTGTTTCTGCTCTGAAGAAATACTGTGTAGCTATTTGTTGTACATAGAGTGAATCTAAAAGGGAATGACTTTTTCCTGAATAATCAGCTGATTCACTTGCAGTGCTCTAATGAAGAAATTTGTCGGGTCTGCATCCCTTTAGAAAGTGATTAGCGCTTTGGGAGTATCTCGCTAAAAATTATTTTTTGTTGCACATGGTGCCTAAAAATTTGTATTTTAGTGCACTTCTGGGAAGTGAGCCAATCTCACAAGCAGGAAGAAGTTTTTTTTACACCATAATCCAATATAACGTAGTGCAACCCTAAATTAAAATTCATAATTATTAAACAATATATCATGTATAAGTATTAAATTCCAAAATTTGTGATCATATAATAAAGTCCAAAAATACTTGGTCACTCCTGTGAACATGGATTTCCTGTGTGTGTGTGTGTGTGTGCGCAAAAAGACATGGTCAACCTTGTTCTGGTGACTGGATGTGCCCATGTGTGCTATTATGGAGAGGTGAAATCACTTTTTGAGTGTTCAGCTAGCAATCTATTTAGTTTTTTACACTTTGTGTGTTTTTGATAGTTTTTTGTTTTATGATATTAATTTGGGTTATATTTATTTGGTCACGCTGATTGATTTTAATTATAGTGAAGTTCTTTACACCAACTGTGTACAGAATGCCTCAGGTTATCATATTGCATTGAATTTTATGGAAAATTTGTGCTGCAGTTTGAAAAGGAAAGGTAATTTTTAATAACATTACATTATGACTTGTGCAGCAATCGTGCTATTGTATTATTATTTTTGCTTTTATCTCAAAAGTGGAGTTGCCTTTTAAAGTGATTGTAAAGGCTCTTCTTTTTTTAACAAACATGGCCCGGCCCCACCCCTTCTCTCCTCAATGACTGACTGAATTTGAGTGCAGCGGGAGCCATCTGTGTTTTGCTTCTGTGTCAGCCAATGAGGAGGGGAGTCCCAGGCAGTAGATGCACTCTTGCAACATTGCTGGATTTAGAGGGACCTCAGGTAAGTATTAGGGGGGCTGCTACACACGGTAGGCTTTTTATCTTAATGGATAGAATGTATTAAGATAAACTTTCTGCCTTTTTTATAATCGCTTTCTGTTTTCAAAGCGCCTCTTCAGTGAAAGAAGGAAAAGGTCACATTTTGCAATTTTCCGCATGTAGGCACTACATAATTTAAGTTTTAACCCAAGATAATTAATTTGAACAATATTAGAAACTAAAATATGTGATATACAGTATTTTCCTGATGATGCTATGTTTAACTTAGCATTGACTTTAATTTTATTTGTGGCTATGGATTATGGCATCCCTAAGATCTGCATTTGCTTTTATTTGTATAGGTAATTTGTTTGTACAGTGTCAGGAAATTATATTCCGTTTTACATTTTTTCCTACAGAGACGCAGCTTAGCTCAGAAATTCACGACAATGATCAAGAGAACCAACCAGATTTAACTGAGACTTCCCCAGAATCATCACAAGTAAGACTTGTTTAATCAATAGCATGACCGTTCACAGTGAAATCAAATGGTGTTTGAGCCTCGGTTAAAATGCTATCCCAAACAAAAGTAATATTTAAAGTACCTTTTTCCTTAAAGGGGTGTTCCACCCAAAAAAATGACCTTTTCTCAATCCACTCCTCACCCCCATACATGCCACATTTGGCATGTAATTTTTTTGGGGGGGGAGTGGGGGCTTCAGTAGGAGTGGGACTTCCTGTCCCACTTCCTGCTTCCGCCGAGGGGCTGGTTAGGCGATTAAGCTTAATCGCCTACACCAGCCCCCTCCCTGTAGGCGATCACATGGGACACTGACAGGTCCCATGCGATCGCCTCTCCAATCAGCGGCGAGCCGCGCACGCATGCGCAGTACGGCTCGCGCATGCGCAGTGGGTGCCCGGCCGTGAAGCCGAAGGCTGTCACGGCTGGGTGCCCACAGTCAGGATGGAGACGCCGGCCGGGGAGGGGGGCAGAGGAGCGGAGCCCCGGTCGGCGCGTCGCTGGAACGCAGGAGCAGGTAAGTGAGTGTTTATTAAAAGCCAGCAGCTACACTTTTTGTAGCTGCTGACTTTTAATAAACACAACTTAGGGCTGGAACACCCCTTTAAATGGAAACATGATGTTGTGTAAAGCATGCAAACAGCTACACAGGCTTCTAGCCAGCACTGCAGTTGAGTCTAAAAAAAAAATTCATTTTTTTATCGATTCTCTAGCAGCCATGTGACTTCACTGGCTCTATTTTCTATCTCTCTGGTAATGACTGGGAGTGTATACTATAGGGTGCCCCCACACCATGTTCTCCTCCAGGTCAAGCCTTGTTGGCATTCCCTAATGGCTGTGACAGAGCCTGTAAACCAACACACTCATGCTACAGGAAGAAGGTGAGCGTGCTGGTAGAATGTTAGCAGCGATAATGCATTGTTGTCAAGCCCTCTACAAGACATTGTCCAGATTGCTCAAAATTATCAAGGTTTACCAGGTTAAAGCAAAATTAAATGCAGGGACTTCTTTGGTCCTGTTCACATAGGACAATTACAATGGGTAAAATAATTGTGCAGATTTTATTGTTTAATTTTTTTTCATAGGTCTATTTTAGATGATAGAGACAGAATATCAACCACAAATCCAATAAAAACACGTTACAGGTGTTATAAATTGAGTTGCAGTTCAGTGAGTAAAATAATTATTTGATCCCCCAAGCAAAACATGATTTTGTACTTGGTGGAGAAACCCTTGTTTGTATGCACTCGTAGTTGGTTATCAGGTTTTCACACATCTCAGAAAGGTTTTTGGGCCACTCTTTACAGATCTTCTCTAAATCCTTAAGGTTTCTTGGCTGTCACTTGGCAACTCGAAGTTTCAGCTCCCACCATACATTTTCTATAGGAAGAGAGACTGGCTAGGCCATTTCATGATCTTAATGTTCTTCTTCTTGATTAACTCCTTTGTTGCCTTGGCAGTTTATTTTGGGTCATTGTCATGTTGGAAGACGCATCCACGACCCATCTTCAGTGTTCTGGCTGAGGGAAGAAGGTTCTCCTACAAGATTTTACAATACATAGCCCCGTCCGTTCGCCCCTCAATGCGGCAAAGTTGGCCTGTACCTTTAGCAGATAAGCCACCCCAAAACATAATGTTTCCACCTCAGTGGTTGATGGTAGAGATGGTGTTCTTAGGGTCATAGTCAGCATTTTTCTTCCTCCAGAAATGGCCAATCCTCCTCTGAATCAATTAGATGTTCATTCGCAAACTTTAGACGGGCCTGTACACATGTGCCTTCTTGAGGAGGGGGACCTTGTGGCTGCTGCAGGTTTTCAATCCATGGTGGTGTATTGTGTTACTAATGGTTTATTTGGTGACTGTGGTCCCAACTGCCTTGAGCTCATTTACAAGCTCCTCCTGTGTCTATGGTCTTGCCCTTGATGGTGAAGTTTGAATGGAAGAAAGAGATTCTGTGGATAGGATAACTAGTTGTCATTAGGAGCACCTTCTTAGGAGTTCAGGGTGCTCATGCCCAACTTTGCATGTTCTAGCACCTTCTGCTGTATTCTCCATATTTTGACATAAATAAAAAATAGTATGCGCTCCTAAACCCATGCTACTTTTTAATATAGCTGCTATACTGGATGAGAATGTTATCTAAGAAATAAGTTATATACCGTATTTATCGGCTTATAACACGCACCCTAACTTTAAGAGGGAAGTTTCAGGAAGAAAACATTCCTCAGCCCCCTGCGTATAACACGCAGGCACAGTTTACCATCTATTTTCAAGGTAAAAAAGTGAGTGTTATACGCCAGTAAATACAGTGCTCAGACAAAGTAAAAAATCCCAGCAAAGTGAAGGAAAAAAATATGTATGTGTGTTTGTGTGTGTATAATATATATACAATTATATATTCAGTGCTAATTATTATGTGTTCAATGCTATATACAAAAATACCCTTCTTTTATACATAAAACCACATAATACATGAAACATCAAACCAATATAAAGTCGAAAAAATGTGTAAGAGTCCCAAATACAAAGCTTTATGGAAGAAAAAGTGCCTATTGTCCAAGGTGCTTTACAACCACTGTTGCATTTTTCACTTTAAACTAGGGCTGTTACTGATTTAAAATTTTCGTGTATGATTAATCGATTATTTTTTTAACCGATTAATCGACTAATTTTGATTAATTATAACAGACATACAGATCCAACTACTTTTAGCTGATGTACTTGCATTGCAACTCTGCATTAGTCAGTGGTAAATGTGGTATACACTGTATACAATAACCCGACACTACTTGGTTTCCACAATCCATGACTTAACTTCACAGTTCACACAAATGTTTTCTTATTAAACTTTAAGAAGAACGTAGAAAGTTATTTTAACTTTAATTATAAAACGTATTTAGTACATTGACTGTCAGTCACTTTATAGTAGGCATCCCTTTAGCCAGTCACGCAGACATACCAGAGTGTTTACATTTTCTGGAAGCAGACATGATCGCATTTTATTGACAATATACCCTGAAGAACTGAACAGTCTTTCACACGGAACAGATGTTGCCAATACACAAAGAATTGTCTGCACAAAACTGCTTAGGACAGGAAAAACAATGGTTATTTTTGCCCCCTTCCCCTGATGGCGCCTGATGCACCCTCCTGCTCCACAGATGCAAAGGTACCTCAATCCAATGGGTGCAGTTTGCTCGCATCCAGCAGGGTAAGTCTCACTGTCCAGGCTGTCTGGTGACGTCAAGAATTTTGATCGATCAAAAAAATGTAAGATTAATCAAGGAATTAATCTTTAATTTCCCCAGCGCTACTTTAAACCTTCAGTCAGCATGTGCAACCTCCCTATGCCAGAATCCATGTGAGAATAAAACAAGGGTTATGGTGTTTGGTGGACTGGTCTGGTTGATAATTAAAGAAGAATAGTGGTGGAATCCCTTAGAGATGAGCGGTGCAGACCTTAGAGAGCATTGTGATTTGAGGTGGTGCTGTTGAATAAGTAAGGTGGAGGGGTGGGGGAACCGTCCTGTGAGCCCAAGCGTGTTTTGACCCCAAAAGAGCAGTGGATCTATGTATGGTTTGTGGGTAGAGGTTGCACATGGTAAATGAAGGCTTAAAGGGTTTGTAACCCTATGATTCACTGCCAGCTCCCCTTTTTTTTTTATCATTCAAGTTTAAGTTTATTTTCAAAAAAAGAAAGATAAAACAAAAATGAAGAACATACAGAGTAGTAAACGTAGTACAGTAAATACATCAGAAAACATCATGTTGGCAATCAAAATAGTGGACATTAAATTTCATTTCGTATCTGTACTTCCCCACGTCCCCTCCTCCTTCCCCTAGTAACTTTTAAATTGTAGAAAAGGTGAAAACGATTGAGAGGAGTGGGGATTAATAAAGATAGCAAAGCATTTTAGAGACAAAAAATAAGTTCCCTATTAAGCAAGCAATTTGTAAGCCTTCTAACATAAGCTGAGAATTCAAAAAGTAAAATAAAAAATAATATATCAATTGTACTGCTCTGATAAGAGAGTAGGTCTTCTGGGGAACCTCCCTCCACCCCGACACCCCTAACGGGAACATTCTGTGCCGAGGAGAAAGGACAGCCCCCCCCCCCGCCCAGTCTCCCCTCGATGGGAGAAGGAAAAGAAGAATAAAAAATAAAAAAATTAGGATCTAGATGTTATCTAAAGAAGCATTTATCAAACGACTCTCAACTTATAAAACCTATGAGAAGACAGGGAACTCTATAAATATATTTTAGTTAAACTATATCCACCTTGCAAGAGACAATAGGAGAGGGTAGCATGAGGTCTAAGTCTCCTGTGCAGCAAAAAAAAATGAAAAAAAAAAAGAATAAAGAAGAGAATAGAGAAGAGAGGAAAGGAGAAAAAGAGAGGGAATGATAAACGGGAGGGAAGGGGGGGGCCCACCTGCCAAAAGATTACATCAGTCTGAGGCAAGAGCCACAACTAAGCTCTCATGTTGCATGGGATTTCCATATAGTTCAACCAAGGTTCCCAAATTTCAGTGAATTGTGTAAAGGTATCCAACATGGTATGAATCATTTTTTCTTGTTCCATAATCCACGTTACCTTTCTTTTCATGTGTAAAATGGAGACTGATGGTTTCTTCCAAGCAGCTGCTATAGTGATTCTGGCGCCTGTCAAAATATATAGGATCAGCTGTCTGGTGACCTTAGAGCTCTAAGGAATTAGTCCATTTAATAAAGCAATTGCTGGAGACTGATGAAGGTTGCAACCAGTGACTTGTCAGCTCCCCTTTTTAAGCGGCCATCCTGTAATTGTAAAAATCAATGCCTCTAAATACTTTTTTGTCATGTTTCTTCAGGTTGGTCACGTAACTCCCAGCTGCTCTAATACTCTGATCCAGGGCTACAGCGGGAGAGGCCAAGATCTCCCTCTGAATTAACCAGGAGGTTATGTGACTGCTGTGCTTGCCGATCAGTCCCTCCCGCTGTAGCCCTGGTTTAGAATAGGAGATCGGCCGGGAGTCACGTGACCGACCTGAAGATACATGACAAAAAGGTATCTAGAGGCTTTGTATTTAACAAACAATTACACAGTGCAGGATGGCAGCTTAAAAGGGGGTCGGCCAGCACGTTTTTTTTTAGTTTTTTACCAACAGCAGCAAGGGGGAGGGGCTGGACAGCTCACACAGGCTTCTGAGCTGACAGGCAGGGAGAAGAGAAAAGCTGCGGATGATGGAGGCACATAAACTGACTGGTGTCAGGGCTCAGCAGCCTTGATAAACCATGATCCGTTTACAAGGGAGAGCGCAGAAGCAAGCAGGATCAGCTAGGTATTTTACAGCTTCCAGAGGGTCAGGTTAGACGGCATAAGCACTATTTAAACTGCTATAAGGGAACAGGAGGTCTTTTTTTTTTTTTTTTTTTTAGGGTTACAAACACTTTACATCAGGGATCCTCAAACTACGGCCCTCCAGCTGTTGCGGAACTACACATCCCATGAGGCATTGTAAAACTCTGTCATTCACAGACATGACTAGGAATGATGGGAAATGTAGTTCCTGAACAACTGGAGGGCCATAGTTTGAAGACCCATGCTTTACATAGTAAAGACACATAGTAAAGGTTGAAAAAAGACACAATTCCATCAAGTCCAACCTATGGGTGTCAGAGAAATTGGAAAATACAACAGAGGCTGTAAGGCACATGAGACACTAAGGCACCTTTTCCTTGCATTAAACACTTTATTTGGGACTTAAAAAAAAATAAGCGACTTTTACTAATTTTTTAGGCTTTTTATGTTGATTTGATGGTTTTATGTAAAAAAAGGTATTTTTGTATATAGTATTGAGCACATAATGTATATATTGTTTTTATATATAGTATCTCACAAAAGTGAGTACACCCTCACATTTTTTAAAATATTTTATTCTATCTTTTCATGTCACAACACTGTAGAAATGATACTTTGCTACAATGTAAAGTAGTGAATGAATAGCTTGTATAACAATGTAAATTTGCTGTCCCCTCAAAATAACTCAACACACAGCCATTAATGTCTAAATCGCTGGTAACAAAAGTGAGTACACCCCTAAGTAAAAATTTCCAAATTGGGCCCAATTAGCCATTTACCCTCCCCGGTGTCATGTGACTCGTTAGTGTTTCAAGGACTCAGGTGTGAATGTGGAGTAGGTGTGTTAAATTTGGTGGTATCGCTCTCACCCTCTCATACTGATCACTGGAAGTTTAACATAGTCAGGTTAAAAAAAGACACAAGTCCATCCAGTTCAACCACAAAAAAAATAAACAAACAAAATAAAAAACATAGTACAATGCCATACACCCAACGCCATACCCACAATTGATCCAGAGAAAGGCAAAAAAAAAACAGCAAAGCATGATCCAATTTGCTACAGCAGGGGAAAAAATTCCTTCCCGATCCCCCGAGAGGCAATCGGATTTACCCTGGATCACATTTACCTACAAATCTTAGTACTCAGTTATATTATGTACATATAGGAAAGTATGCAGGCCTTTCTTAAAGCAATCTACTGAGCTGGCCAGAACCACCTCTGGAGGGAGTCTGTTCCACATTTTCACAGCTCTTACTGTGAAGAAACCTTTCCGTATTTGGAGATGAAATCTCTTTTCCTCTAGACGTAAAGAGTGCCCCCTTGTTCTCAGTGTTGACTGTAAAGTGAATAATTCAACACCAAGTTTACTATTTGGCCCTCTTATATATTTGTACATGTGGATCAAATCCCCCTTATTCTCCTTTTCTCAAGAGTGAATAAATTCAGTTCCTCTAATCTTTCCTAATAGCTGAGCTCCTCCATGCTTCTTATCAGTTTGGTTGCCCTCTTATGGTACCTCATGACAAAAAACTCTGAGGATCTGAAAAAAATAATTGTTGCTTTGCAATGAAGATGGCTTGGGCTATAAGAAGATTG
Source organism: Rana kukunoris (assembly GCA_029574335.1). Lineage (NCBI taxonomy): Eukaryota > Metazoa > Chordata > Amphibia > Anura > Ranidae > Rana > Rana kukunoris. The sequence goes on along the minus strand of CM056051.1, from coordinate 256,302,366 downwards.
CCAAGACTCTGAAACTGAGCTGCAGCACAGTGGCCAAGACCATACAGCGGTTTAACAGGACAGGTTTCACTCAGGCCTCACCATGGTCTACCAAAGAAATTGAGTGCACATGCTCAGCGTCATATCCAGAAGTTGTCTTTGGGAAATAGACGTATGAGTTTTGCCAGCATTGCTGCAGAGGTTGAAAGGGGGGGGGGGGGGGTCAGCCTGTCAGTGCTCTGACCATACGCCGCACACTGCATCAAATTGGTCTGCATGCCTGTTGTCCCAGAATGAAGCCTCTTCTAAAGATGATGCACAAGTAAGCCTGCAAACAGTTTTCTGAAGACAAGCAGACTAAGGACATGGATTACTGGAACCATGTCCTGTGGTTTGATGAGACCAAGATAAACTTATTTGGTTCAGATTGTATCAAGCGTGTGTGGCAGCTACCAGGTGAGGAGTACAAAGAACAAGTGTGTCTTGCCTATAGTCAAGCATGGTGGTGGACGTGTATGGTATGTGGGCTGCATGAGTGCTGCCAGCACTGGGTAGCTACAGTTCACCGAGAGAACCATAAATGCCAACATGTACTGTGACATACTGAAGCAGAGCTTCCCCTTCCCTCGAAGACTGGGCCACAGGGCAGTATTCTAACACACCTCCAAGACAACCACTACCTTGATAAAGAAGCTGAGGGTAAAGGTGATGGACTGGCCAAGCATGTCTCCAGAAGTAAACCCTATTAAACGTCTGTGGGGCATTTTCAAAGGGAAGGTGGAGGAGCACAAGATCTCTAACATCCACCAGCTCCGTGTTGTCATCATGGAGGAGTGGAAGAGAACTCCAGTGGCAACCTGTGAGGCTTCAGTGAACTCCATGCCCAAAAGGGTTGAGGCAGTGCTAGAAAATAATGGTGGTCACACAAAATATTGATACTTTTGGCCCAATTTGGACATTTTCACTTAGGGGTGTACTCACTCTTGTTGCCAGCAGTTTAGACCTTAATGGCCGTGTGTTGAGTTATTTTGAGGAACAGCAAATTTACACTGTTATACAAGCTGTACACTCCCTACTTTACATTGTAGCAAAGTGTCACTTCTTCTTCAGTGTCGTCGCACTGAAAAGATAGAATAAAATATTTACAAAAATGTAAGGGGTGTACTCATTTTTGTAAGATACTGTATGTGTACATATAATGGATATAAAAACGCTACACGCCCCTGTTAAAATGTCAGGTTTCTGTGATGTAAAAAAAATTAGATAAAGATAAATAATTTCAGAAATCTTTCCCACTTTAATGTGACCTTTAACCACTTAAGACCCGGACCAATACGCTGGCAAATGACCCAAGGGGTTTTTGCGATTCGGCACTGCGTCGCTTTAACAGACAATTGCGCGGTCGTGCGACGTGGCTCCCAAACAAAATTTGCGTCCTTTTTTTCCCACAAATAGAGCTTTCTTTTGGTGGTATTTGATCGCCTCTGCGATTTTTATTTTTTGCGCTATATACAAAAATAGAGCGACATTTTTGAAAAAAAATCAATATTTTTTACTTTTTGTTATAATAAAAAACCAATAAACTAAATTTTAGTCAAACATTTAGGCCAAAATTTATTTAGCCACATGTCTTTAGTAAAAACAAAATCGCATTAAAAAAAATTAGCTACCTAGCGGGAACAGCGACACTAATACAGCGATCAGAAAAATGATCGCTTAGTGACGCTGGCAATAGGGAGTGAAAGGGTTAACTAGGGCAGTGATCAAGGGGTTAAAACTTTATTGGGGGGGGCTACCCTGACACTAATACTGACTGACTGTCACACTGTCTGTCACACTGACACTAAATACAGTAATCATACATGTATGATTACTGCATTCAGTGACACTGTGACAGGGGGGAGGGGGGGGGGATCGCGGGGGTTAAATGTGTTTGTGTGTGTGTAAGTGTGCTGTTTGGTGCAGACTTACTTGGTGTGTGGTGATCTCTCCTCAGCGGCGCTTGAAACAAACGCCGAGGGAGAGATCACGTCGCTTCCTCCTTCCTGTGTTTACACAGGAGGAGGAAGTGACAGGGCGGGCGGGCGCTTGCATTGGCTGGGAGCGATCCGGAGGGGGCGGATGAAAACGGATAGACGCCCCCACTTGTCGGATCGCTCCTGCAGCCGCGCGGACCGCCGCATGTACGGGGGGGGGTCCGATCGGACCCCCGATCCCCCCCAAGGCACCAACGTATATATACGTTGATGTGCCTGTCGGTGCCATTCTGCCGACGTAAATGTACATGCGGCGGTCCTTAAGTGGTTAAACTGTACAACTCAGTTGAACAACAAACTAAAAACTCTTTTGGTGGAGGGAAGTAAAAATAATATGGTTGCATAGGTGTGCACACCCTTAAATTAATACTTTGTTAAAGCACTTTTTGATTTTATTACAGCACTCAGTCTTTTTGGGTATGAGTCTATCAGCATGGCACATCTTGACCTTGCAAAATTTGCCCACTCTTCTTTGCACTCCAAATTTGACAGATTGCGAGGGCATTTTCTGTGCTAACCCCTTCTTAGATCACCACACAGATTTTCAATCGGATTCAGGTCTGGGCTCTTGGTGGGCCATTCCAAAACATTAATCTTCTTCTGGTAGTCATTCCTTTGTTGTTTTGGATGTATGCTTTGAGTCTCTGTCATGCTGAAAAATGAAGTTCCTCTTCATGTTCAGCTTTCTAGCAAAAGCCTGAAGGTTTTCTGTCGATATTAACTGGTATATGGAACTGTTTATAATTCTCTCTACCTTGACTAAGTCCCCTGTTCCAGCTGAAGAAAAACAGCCCCAAAGCATGATGCTGCCACCATCATGCTTTACTGTGGGTATGGTGTTCTTTTTGGTGATGTGTAGTGTTTTTGCGCCAAACATATCTTTTGGAATTATGGCCAAAAAGTTGGGAGATTTCAGATGTGTGTTTGCAAAATGTAGACAGTCTTGGTTGTTTTTCTTGGTAAGAAAATGCTTTTGCCTTGCCAATTTACCCCATAGCCCAGACATGTTAAGAATACAGGAGATTGTTGTCACTCGTACCACACAGCCAGTACTTGCCAGATATTCCTGCAGCTTCTTTTAATCAAAATATGCCTGCAATATGACGTCAGCAAAGGGGTTCTGGTATCCTGACCGGATGTCATATTAAGTGATCAGGATAACAAGCTGGCGCAGCGCGGCAATTGGAGGTGCTGTGTGTCCGTCTGACGCACTGCATCTCCGATCGTGGCATGGAGCCTCTGACGGACCAATCACAGCTGATCATCGCTTGAACCAGGAAGTGCCGGTAAACTGATTTTCTCGGTTTGCACCGACAGGGAGAGACTATCGGCGTCTCTCCTTGTCAGAGGGGGTCTGCACTGATAATAAGCACATTGAATACCAATGCAGCCCCCATCAGAGCGTGCCCATCAGCTGCCAGCCTGTGCCCCATAAAGTACGCCGGTCAGTGCCCAAAAAAAAAGTAGCAGTCAGTGCCCCATTAGTGATGCCACTCAGTAATGCCTGTCAGTAGCTTCTCATTAGTGCTGCCAATCCAGTGCCGCCTATCCGTACCGTCATTGCGGTCTATCAGTGCCACCTATTAGTGCCCATCAGTAATTTTTTTCAAAAATGTAGGTGTTTTTTAGTTTCTGAAAAAATATAAACCCAGTGGTGATCAAATACCACCAAATTATAAAAATCGTGTTTGGGTACAGTGTTACATGACCATGCAATTGTCATTCAAAGTGAGACAATGCTGAAAGCTGAAAATTGTCCTGGGCAGGAAGGGGTGAAAGTGTCTGGTATTGAAGTGGTTAATGTTGCTGTAGGCCTCTTGGCAGCCTCCCTGACCAGTTTTTTTCTGGTCTTTTCATCAATTTTGGAGGGACGTCCAGTTCTTGGTAATATCACTATTATGCCATATTTTCTCCACTTGATGATGACTGTCTTTGCTGTGTTCCATGGTGTATCGAAAATTTTCTAAAATGATTTATATTTATGATTTTTTTACATCACAGAAACCTGACATTTTAACAGGGGGTGTTAGAGCAGGTGTGCAGACCCAGAATCTCACCAATAGTGTCCCTGCAAGCAAGTGTAAGAAACTAACAGGGATTTAACGCTTTAGCATCTGCCATAAAGTCAAATATCTTGTGTGAATCGGCCCTTTGCTGTTATGCCTGTACATTCGACCTTTGGACAAGCTTTTCTTTCCTGGCATGCACATCCACTGTTATGTACATATTGGAGGATCTCTAGCTGTTTGCTTTAATAATGTAGTCCTCTGGAGCACCAGGCTATCCTGATTCATGTCTGCCAATTACACATAGATGAACAGAATATCAGGAAAAAAAAGAACCACCCTTTATATTCCAGTTTCCCATAGCCATCTGATACTATTGTTCATGGCCATACATGGGAAGATTTTTGCAGGACACCGACAAAAACGGTTGCATCATATGAGAGGCTCATCCGGTGTATGGAGAACTATGGTTTTCTATGTTTTCTCTTTTGAAATTGGCTTCAGCATGAGCAGGGATTGCTACACTAATCAGCAAATACACTAGAGAGGGGACTGAGTTGGCAAACGGGACAGGAAAGTGTTGTGGTGTACCTCGGCCCCTAGCCATCTGTACTGAGTCAACAGCTATGCAACCTGGGATCTTAAATACATACTAATCTTTTGATTGGGGTTTGCTTGGCACTTGGCCACCTGGACTAGCCTGCTTTACTAACAAGTTATAAAAATTAATTTACGTTTACACAGAAGTCACCAGCAAAACATCTGTTTAATACACTACCCATCTGGACTGTAGACCTTTTTACAAATTAGTTTCTGTAAAGGGCTTTCTTGACACACTAACCACTCTGTTGTGATTTTCTTACAAAAAAAAAAAAATGATCAGAAAAATACATAGACTGCCATTGCTGACTCCTTTCTATAAAATTCCTAGTTTTCATACTGGACCAGTGGCTTCATACATAAAATAACATTGTTCATGTATCATTTTTTTTCTGTACTTGCTCCCCATTGCTGGCCTTTTTGCCATCAGTACAAGCTAATAGTTTATTTTGTTCATCTATACTGCACCTTAAAATTCAATGCTGCCACCTCTACCTGTAACAAGCTAGCAATTAGAGACCTGTACAACATCATTTCAAGTTGGACGGGAAGAAAGCTTTTAATTTATGTTCTTTTATTTTGTTAGTGTGTCTGGATAACCTCTCCTAGATGGGCTGTAGAGGTTATAATCGTGCACTTTGAAATGTTAAAGTAAGCTGTGATTAAGACTACAAGCAGATTATGCTATGTGAGCTATTTTTTGAATCAATTAAAGAATCAGACCTTACAGCTGTATACAGGAGCTACACATTACACCCGCCATGTTGGTACCGCCATTAAAAAAGAAGTATGACCAATTCTTTTTTTGGCTGGGCATCTTTTCTGGGGTCAAAGGAGTACACTTACTTTTGCTCTCCTGTGACCCAGGGCTTTTGCCCACTCTCAGCTGACATGGCAGAGCTGCTCCATCCTCTGGAAGGATCCCAACTACCAGGGGCGGACTGACCATTGGGACTCTCGGGCACTGTCTGAGGGCCCCATGCCACTAGGGGGCCCCATCATTGCCAGGCTCAATAAAACCAGGGATAGTATGTCAAAATCTGTGTTTACTTTTTATTACATCTGTCCCTGATATGTCCGAAACTAACATGCTTTTGATGGGAAAATTCTGAGATTTTAGCTGCCCGGCCTCTGCACTGCCTCCAGGTGTGGTGACCATCTGTAAGCCCCATAAACTTCTATTGCCCGGGGGCCCCATGAGTTGTCAGTCCACCCCTGCCAACTACCGTATATTGTTGGGAGCCACTGCCTGATTGACAGCAGGATCCTGTTCTCAGTACAAAGCTGAGAGCCCACGGCCAGCTGCACCCTATCCCTCCCCAGCCTGGCACTCAAGTGAACACAGCAGGAGCAAAGCGGAGGGCCTTGACAGATAGTCACCACTCTCCACTCTTAGCAGACCGAGAGCTGAATGATCAGCAGTCATGGGATCTTTTAGTTCTTTGGCTTGGAGTCAACCTGGGAGAGCTGCAGTATCACACTGATGCTGTTGCATAGACTTATATAGGCATGGGGCTTGGTCACCAAGTGATGTCACCCAGTGACCTGCCCCTTTTAATGGCACAGTCCTGGGGCATGACGTCTAAGGGGGCAGGGTCGCCGGGTGACAACACCCAGTGACCACGCCCCATGCCTATATAAGGCATTACAGTGGGACAGAGCATTGTGTCAACATCGGGAGAAGAGGGAAGACGAAGACTGGGCCAATGCTAATAAAAGAGCCACCCCCCCCCATGTTGATGGCATGCGGCCTGGTACGGTTCAGGGGGGGCACTCGCTCGTCCCCACCAATTTCATGACTAGTCGGGCTGTGTGCTCGAATAAGGGTCTGGTATGGATTTTGGGTGGGAACCACATGCCTGTTTTTAGGTTCCCCTTTAAATCCATAGCAGACCCAAGGGCATGCCAAAGTTGGAGCATGCAAGACGGCGTTCCTTCTTTGCTCTGACTTCAATGATATTCAATGGGATAAAGTAGGATCAAAGTCAGACCAAAGTAGTACAGGGAGCATTTTCAAAGTCAGTCTGACTTGTGTCAGACCAGTTAAGACGGTTCCCATAGGGAAACATTGATTTTCACACGTCATGCGACATGAGCTCCCAATGTCGAAACATTTGTCGCACCAGTGTGAACCCGGCCTTAGAGGAGGTTTGTGACACCTGTCTTCCATCTATTGCATTATATGTTAGAAAATTTGGAGAGAAGCAACAGTACAGAGCCTTAAATGAATGCAGACAGGCAGGACAGACATTGAAGAGAGGTGGGTAAAAGGAGCAAGGGGGTCACTTCAGTAAACATATATTTCTTTCTCGTACATCACGGGACACAGAGCGGCATATTCATTACTATATGGGTTATATGGAGTACCTTCAGGTGTGGACACTGGCAATCTCAAACAAACAGGAAGTCCCTCCCTATATAACCCCCTCCCCTAGAGGGAGTCCCTCAGTTTTTTCGCCAGTGTCTTAGGTGTTGGTCACGGAATAGCTTTGCTCCACATCCTTGGGATTAAGGGCGGGCTAACCGGATCTGTCCAAGGAGCCTCAGTGCCAAAGTGGACAGTACCCGGGCCCCAAACCGTGGGGTTTTGCCTATAATGCTCCTCTTTGGAGGGCTGGACCCTGGGCCCAGGACTTGGAGTTTGTAAAAACCATAAGTTCCTGTTTGCCAGGGTGCTATATAGGTCCAGGACAGTGGGTACCTTCATAGGACCCCAGTGCCTGAAGGTCTACTACGCTACCCACGGAGATGGGAGAAGATTGGACCGTTTTTGCAAAACGTCCTGCTGCATGGAGCAGGTAAGTGGGGAGCCTGCGGGACTTGGTTCGACAGCAGGCTCTCCAGGGGGATTTTAAGGGGGGTAGCCTGAGTATGCTCTGCATTGGCACCATGGTCACTATGTCTGATAGACAGGATGCCCTGAAATGTTTCCCCCCATAACTATCTATGTATGTTTGCTAGCTACCTGCTGCTCGCTGGTTGAAGATCTTTTAAAAAAAAAAAAAGATCTGTCTCTAGGCTAAAGGGACTCCTTAGGGGCCTGTGTTAGCCTTACCTTGCCGGGATTTAAATCTGCCGCCTGATGCGTCCTCCATCCTGCATTCCTGGGCTCCAGAGTGCGTCTCCTCCTGGGCTCTCCTCCCCCGACAGTCGCGCGCGCGCGTCCACGCGCGCATGCATATAGAAAATTTTCGCGCCGTTCGGGAGGGGGGGAGGGGCGGGAGTGTGACTGCAGTGTAGAGTGGGCGCGCCTTTAATTGCTGTTATACACAGCAGGCGCGTTCTTAGCTCAGTACAGAGCTGAGCTGGAGAGAGAGAGGACGTAGAGCTGGCAGCAAAGTGACTCCCGGTGGCGAGAAGGGGTACTACATACTGGAGTCAGCTCCAATACTTTTTGTTAAGCCAAAATCCCCTTGGCAACAGGTTGAATGCTGGCAAACATGTTGGGGGTGGGGCTGTATGTGGTGAATAACATATAAAAGAGAAACATACTGAGCCCCACCGGTTTTGGGGCATTAGTGATCCTATTGTCCCCTAAAACCTTATTTTTTTGTACTCCTGGCTATAACAGTCTGTTGTTGTAAGCGGAGTCCTTCGCTTTTGTATTATGGCTTCCAAGGGTTCAGGATCAAATAAAAAAAAAAAAAAAAAGAGAAAAGGCAAAGACAAAGGGGTTCCTCCTCTGGTTCTGATAATATGCCAATACTTTCCCCACAGGTTATTCCTATAGGGGGTCACCCTGGATAAGCCATTAAGGGGGTCTGGTGCTGAGGCTGGCCCAGGTCGGCCCAACCCTGTGTTATCACAGAGGAGATGCTAGCCGTCACCCTAGGGGGGCTAGAGAAAAGAGGTTAACAGCTATGATCGCTGGCTCTTTTTCTGGCAAGAAGCGGACTAGATCCCCATCGCCAAAAAGGGACAGAACCTACAGGATCTACCACTGTAGAATCGTTTTCAGCCTCCCAGGCGGAGAGTCTGTGGGTCCAGTCTTTGACAGACATGGCCCGCTTGGCATTCAATTTGCCATTTCCAGAGCCTCAGGTTCCTGCGGTATCCTCTTTGGGTTCTTTTAAAAACGCCTTTAAGCAACGCAGCGTTTCTGGCCCATCCTCTGTTAGAGGAATTGGTTTTTCCAGGATTGGGACGACCGGACAGAATTTTTTCTGCCGCCTTAAGCTGACGAGAGGGTAGTCTTTATGCACGTCTACCAGGAAACATTTGTGCTTGCAGGCACTCTTTCCCCTGACCAAGTGCTCTTTAAAAAGGGGGCCCGGATGGCTCAGTTGGTAGAGCATCGGACTTTTAATCTGAGGGTCCAGGGTTCAGGTCCCGGTTCGGGCACTGCTTTTCAACTACCCGTGAGGTCCTTGAGGCCGCATCTCCCGGAGAGCGCCCGATCTCGTCTGATCTCGGAGGCTAAGCAGGGTCGGGCCTGGTTAATGCCTGGATGGGAGACCACCTGGAAGGTTTTCTGTTATTTACCCTATGGAAAAAAAAATAAAAATAAAAAAACGTTTTTTCTAAGAAAGGGGGCGCTCCCAACTGTGGACGCAGCCATCTCATGGGTGAATAAATCATTAACTGGCCTAAGGGAAAACATACAAATGTTTAAGGTCCCGGTCAATAAACGTTTAGAGACACTTTTTCCAGCATCCTTGGCTACAGCCAGCAGGGGCTGCAATTGGAGTTTTGTCAGGCGTTAAAGAACCAGACAAAACAGATGCTTAAGACATCCCTGCCCAATAGGCAGAGGAGTTATTGGATATTCCCAGAGCTCTGTGCTTTGCGGTAGAGGTTATAAAAAGACTCCATCCAGCAGGCGTCTCGTTGTCACTATTTTTAGTGCATATGAGAAGGCTCTTATGGTTGAAGAACTGGGCGGCCGAGCCCATGTAAAAGACTGCTGGCAGGTTTGCCCTTCCATGGAAAGATCTGGATAAATACATTCAGACTGTTTCAAGTGGCAAAAGTACCCTTTTACCAGTCAAAAGAAGTTCCGGGGTCCTGCGTTTAAAGGCAGTTCGCCCCCCCTGTTCCGGGGCCCTCAAATTCCAGGCAGTACGGACCTCCTGCGCGATCAAACTTTTAAAATGGATCGCAAGGACAGGCCTCTGGGGATCGATCCCCGACAGAGGGGGTCCGATCATCTGTGGCCGCAGGCTACAGATTAGAATTTCTAAAAATTTCCTCCACAAGGAAGGCCTCAATGCGGGCGGCGTTGGTTCATCTGCTTACCAGGGCATAATGGTAGAGGTACCAGCCCAAGAACAGGGGCTAGGTTTCTATTCCAATCTGTTTTTCATACCAAGGCCCATCGGCGATGTCAGACCAATTTTGGACCTAAAAGGTTTAAATGCTTACCTAAGGGTTCGCTCTTTCCGGACAGAATCCGTTCGGTCAGCAGCCGCCACACTCTAGAAGGATCTAGCTTCTATAGACATAAAGGATGGTTACCTTCATGTACCAAGTCTTTCAGCCACATCAAATATTTTTGTTTTTACGCTTCGCAGTGATACAGCGTCACTTCCAATTCGTGGCGCCCCCCTTCGGGCTGGCTACGGCCCCCGGGTATTCACGAAGGTCCTTGCTCCAATTCTAGTCAGTCTAAAGGATCCAAGGGATCTCGGTCCTAGCATACCTGGACGACCTCTTAATCATAGATCACTCGCTTCCTTGGTGGAATGCGTAGTAACCCTCATGGTTCAGTACCTCGAGGGGTTCGGCTGAGTCCTAAACTGGGGAAAGATCAGCATTTCAACCTACAAAGCAGTTGGAATATCTCGGCATGAGATTAGACACAGAACAGAAGATGGGTGTTCCTGCCCCTGGTAAAGGTCGAGGCTATCAAGAGATTAATTCAGTTGGTTCTAAGCAAAAGAGAACCAACTATTCGCCTATGTATGCGATTACTAGGCAAACTAATGGCCATGTTCGAGGCGATACCACACGCTTCCACACTCGGGTCCTACAGACAGCAATTCTAGCAGCCTTGGTTCTGCCCAGTGGTCTGGAAGGCTGGAGAGCGGTCTGGAACGGGTTCGCTCGCCAAGTAACTTGGGCAGAGGCGGAGAGGCAGCTGCCCATCAAGGTCTGGGAGATCAGAGCGGCTCGGCTAGCCCTCCTGGCATAGACATCCAGATTACAGGGGTCCTCTGTGAGAAGTCATTCAGACAATGCCACAGCGGTGGCATATATGTGAACCACCAAGGGGGAACCAAGAGTCAAGCCACTCAGAGTGAGAGGAACTTGGTTTTTTCGGTGGGCAGAGGTTTATGTACCTTGCATATCGGCGACATTCATTCCCGAGGTGGACAACCTGCAGGCGTACTTCCTAAGTCGCCAAACCCTGTCGCCGGGGGAGTGGTCCCTGCATCCACAAGTTTTTTTCAGACAATCTGCCAGAAGTGGGGAGTGCCAGACGTGGAGGTCATGGCATAAGGATTCAACAAGAAGCTAGACAGGTTCATGTCTCGAACGAGGGACCCTATGGCCTGCGGAACCGATGTGTTGGTTTGCCCTTGGCATCAATCATAGCTTCTATATGCATTTCCCCCGCTGCAGTTACTACCCCGCCTGTGGCGCAGGATCATAGCACAGGCCGGTTATCCTGGTAGCCCCAGCTTGGTACCGGAGGGCATGGTACTCACTAGTCCTGAAATTGGCAGCGGAAGGCCCTTGGACTCTTCCTCTATGGCCAGACCTACTCTCACAAGGCCCGATCCTCCACCCTGCATTACGGCGTCTAAAATTGACGGCCTGGCGGCTGAATCCCTGATTCTCAGGGGTAGAGGTCTGTCTAGGCAGGTAATCCCTACCCTCATTAAGGCTAGAAAGCCGGCCTCCAGGGTAATTTTGTTACAGGGTTTGGAGGGCCTACGTAGGCTGGTGTGAGGCTAAGAGATGGGTTTCCCGCAAGTATACCATTGATAGAGTATTACGTTTTCTCCAGCTAGGAGTGGATAAAGGCCGGGCATTAAGCACGATCTAGGGACAGATTTCAGCCTTATCAGTGTGGTTTCAGAGGCCGCTGGCCGCCCACTCGCTGGTTAAGATCTTCGTACAGGGAGTCTTACGTGTTAATCCTCCGGTCAAATCACCACTTTGTCCATGGGACTTAAATCTTGTTCTGTCATCTCTACAGAAACAACCCCTTGAGCCGTTGGCTGAGGTACCTTTGGTTTTACTGACTAGAAAGTCGGTATTTCTGATCACCATAGTTTCGGCCAGGAGAGTATCGGAATTGGCAGCCTTATCTTGTAAGGAACCATATCTCATTTTGCATAAGGATAGGGCGGGGTTCCGTCCTCATCCTTCCTTTCTACCAAAGGTTATATCCAGTTTCCACCTGAACCAGGATGTGGTACTTCCATCCTTCTTCCAAAACCCACCTCTAGAAAGGAGGGGTTGCTGCATACGTTGGATATTGTCAGGGCCATAAGGGCCTATCTTAAAGCTACAGAGAAGGTTCGGAAAACAGATGTGGTGTTCGTTTTACCGGAAAGGGCCCAAGATGGGTCAGGCAGCTGCTTGATCCACCATCGCAAGATGGATTAAACAATTAATTGTTCGGGCCTGCGGTTTGAAGAGGTTGCCTCCTCCTTTGTCGGTAAAGGCCCATTCTACCAGGGCCATGGGCACCTCCTGGGCAGCACATCATCAGATCTCTATGGCTCGAATATGCAAGGCAGCAACGTGGTCATCAGTCCACACGTTTACAAAATTTTATCAATTGGACGTAAGAAGGAATGCGGATACAGCCTTTGGGCAGTCAGTACTACAGGCCGCGATTCAAGCTCCTCAGGATCTGAGGGGGCTCCCTTGATTTGATTTGAGATTTACATTTCTCGTTTAAGTTGGATTTACTAGTATTTGAGTATACCTCTAAATTAAATCCTTCTTTGGAAGATGTCTCCCTCCCCTCATTAAAGCATTGCTTTCGGACATCCCATATAGTAATGAATATGCCGCTCTGTGTCCCGTGATGTACGAGAAAGAAAAAGGGATTTTTAAATACAGCTTACCTGTAAAATCCTTTTCTTGGAGTACATCACGGGACACAGAGCTCCCACCCCTCTTTTTGGGAACATTTTGGGAGGCATACTGCTTGCTACAAAACTGAGGGACTCCCTCTAGGGGAGGGGGTTATATAGGGAGGGACTTCCTGTTTGTTTGAGATTGCCAGTGTCCACACCTGAAGGTACTCCATATAACCCATATAGTAATGAATATGCCGCTCTGTGTCCCGTGATGTACTCCAAGAAAAGGATTTTACAGGTAAGCTGTATTTAAAAATCCCTTTTTTTCCAGCTAGTGTCAAAACTGTTGCAGTTGACTGTTCAGAATTACAGCCACAGTTGTCACAAATGCGTAGAGTATTCTCTTCTAAATGACAAGCAGTCTGATTTGCACTAGATAGGCATCTGATCACTATATCTGTTTTGGTATTATATGCATGGCACTGTAGGTTGCATGCTTTTTGTGTTGAGTTCCCTGTAAGGCAGTGAAAAAGTTATTTTGCACAAAAAAAAAAATTATGTTGCTAAAATACCATTAAAATGGCAAAAAACACAGAAATAGGTATTCTTTTGTAGCTTATTGAATTTAAAGCTGTGATAGCAGCAGTATCTTTTTCCTTTTAAGCTGAAAAAGTCAGATATTGTTGTTTTACAATAATTTTCATCATTTTGTGTTTCCATGGTGACAACATTCTTTGAGGACTGTGCAATAAAGCCAAACTCTTTCACTGAATGAACTGTAGTTGTTATGTGCACATTTGCAAGTATGTCATATTCTGGGAAGATTAAGTATCTGTGTAGACAGAAATGGATCCCTAGAATTTTGTTTTCTATATCACTGCAAAAATGACCAAACATGACAAAAACATAAAAATCTATGGGGTTTGATGCATTATTACACATATAAATACAGACCATAGTGGCATTTCACTTCCATGTAAAAAGTAAAGCTTTTTAGTGAGTTTAATAACTATATTCATAGATAAGAGCCTTTTGTTTCATCTAGCACCCAAGATACACATTTTACACCAGATTTAGAGCTCTGCCGGAGCATCTACATCTTTATATTTATCCTGTGGCTCAGGAAAAAGGTTCCAGTATGGAAGCGTTGCAGTTAAAATAAAATGTTGCTGAACAGATGTAGCACAGAGGGTCAACACTATAAAGTTTCTCAAGCCCAACTGAAGTTTTACAGCGTTTTATCTCTTCATAGTTCTGTACCCACGCATGTTATGATTTGTGACTGTTTGTACTTAAAGACACCTTTAAAATACCCTTCTCTTTCAATGGAATGTTGCTTCCTACTCACATTTGTAGTTGAATGACAGCTACAACCGTCGGCCCAAGTGTCCTCCCTCAGACTTGTATTGGAGAGAAATGAGGGAGAGTGTCTGTCCAGATCTGTTACTGAGTACATGGGACCCAACTCTGGTGCCCATTGTACTGCATATTAAGGGCTCCTTCACATGGCTATTTAGCTGCATACACCAGATTCCAGGCTTGAACACCTGTCACTAACTGCAGGTAACCACTTGGTTTGCCACTACAGGTGGCTGCTGTCGACCACCGCAATGGTTTGTTCGGTTTGAAGGTCCCACCACCTAATATCTTTGGCTATAGCTTTTGAAGAGTCTTACGAGATTCAACCATCCCTATAGGTAGTTTAGAAAATGCTTATTACTGTTTCTGGGTTTGGTGCTTCTTTTTTGTACAGGCCAAAGTGTGGAAATTAATAAAAGAAAATGCACAAATGAGTACAGAATAGAGGATTATTGTGTCAGTTACATTATGTGTTGTGATGGTTAAACTTTTTTAGAGAAAGGAATGATAATACAAAGCATTACAGTTATACAGACATGCAAGAGAGACAACTAATTTATTTTTGCAGAATTCTTTCATTTTAAGCTGAAAAAAGTCAGATATTGTTGTTTTTTAAAATAACTTTCATATTTTTTTTTGTTTCCAGGGTGACCACAATCTTAGAGGTCTGTACAATAAATTGATCTTCAATTGGGCTTTAAAGGACAACTTCAATTTTACTGAACTTGCCTTTTAGTAACCCCCATGGATGAAGCCTGCCATGTTGTATGCTTATCTATCTTCCCATTCCAGTGATCTTCACTGTGTGGCCCTGACAGGCACTGTAAACACTTCCTTCCAAAATGGTGCTGCTGACTCTTTTTAGGGCACATGGATTGCAGCCCCATTTATTCTGGTTATCCAAATTTCACAGGTGGAATGTCATCCACCAATAGGAATGAACAGGGCAGAGGCACACATGTGCACTAAGAAGAGGAGAAAAAGCCTACTCTACTCGTACAGGACACAGACTTGATATTCGTAGACCCTGGGTTATAGGCTGCTACCGTCATGTGATTGGACACTGACAAAGCTTTTGGACACACCTCTTTTGGTTTATGTCTTCAACACTACTGCACTCAGATCTCAGTTTTAGCTAGTGATCTGTAGGTGATGGACCTCCTCCCCCTTATGGAGAAATCTCTATGCTTAACTAGTTCTTAATAACTTGGAATTCTTCAAGCAACTCCTCATTGCCTTCTATAATAACAATAGAAGCAGTGCATCTAGATTGATGCAACCTCAGTAAAACCTTAGTGAAAACGGGAGAGTATAGTCTCAATTATTCAATTTAGAAAAATAAATTTAAGATGTACCAGCATCCCGAAATGATTGGAAGAGGGAAGACCAGATAGTTAGAGACAACAAAGCTGCTTGACACTATGGGGGTTATTTACGAAAGGCAAATCCACTTTGCACTGCAAGTGCACTTGGAAGTGCAGTCGCTGTGGACCTGAGGGGGACATGCAAGGAAAATAAAAAAACAGCATTTTAGCTTCCAAATGATTGGGTGATAAAATCAGCAGAGCTTCCCCCAATTTTAGATCTTCCCCTCAGATCTACAGCGATTGCACTTCCAAGTGCACTTGTAGTGCAAAGTGGATTTGCCTTTCGTAAATAACCCCCTATGTGTCTAAACTATATCGATCAGTATGGGTTTGGTTGGGATTTTCAAGGTACTTATAGAGACTCATATATCAGATAAAAAATAGATTTATTACAAAAGGAACAATACAACAATAATAAAATGATGGGACAGGCCCCACAGTTCGGACACAGTAAGGTGTTTGTTGAGATAACACAAAACAAAACAGAACCGTATTGGTCAGATGCGTGGAGCCAATCTGTGACCTCGACCGGTTTCGCGGTTAATACCGCTTCTTCAGGAGGATCTACATAAATATATATTGTTTATAGAGAAGAACAAGCATAATTTAAATAATTGTAAACATTTTAGAAACAAAGCAGCAAGACCGATGTTAGACTGACTGCGAAGACACACTCACCTGGGATGGCAGATGGCCTGGAATGAGCAACCAACAGTCACGCCCCCCCAAAAACAAAAAGTAATTGCATTTGACTTTATTCATTTAGCGAGTGTTTAAACATTATTAATTAGCGGTAACATTTCCGCCATTCCGAGCTTAGTCTCAGGTGGGTGACTAGTTTTTACATCACACCACAGATTGCACTGTTACCACCACTTCCACCCAGAGCCCTCATAAGGCACAAAAGCATTCCATTCCACCCTTTTGCCACAAGGACTTTGCTAAAAGATTGATGTTGCATCAGCGCCGGACCCCATTTTAACATTAGTCTTTGCATTCAATTAGCTGTATCTCAGGCACACAGCAAACAGCCTGTATTACCAAGTGAAGGCCTTTTTATGTTGCTTTGAGCACTGGAATATGCTTGGGAGCTCATTTTGGCAACACATATAGTTAGCCTAGCCTCTTTCAATGAACTCTGGAGGAACGCTTACAAACACTGCCTTCTGCCTTACTTTTCTGTGTTGGAGCTGTAGAACAAGTGATGATACAAATTTCCAGGATGGCTCTCATTTCTGTCCATATGTGCAGAATCTTATGGCTCAAATCCTGGTCAGCTGAAGCTAAATGCAAAAAGCCTCACTCCAATATCCTTTTGATATCTCTTTGGTAAGGCATTTAATTGGTTTTGAAGGATGACACAGGAGGAAAGATTCTTCTCCTACAAGGGATGTCACCATAACCCCCATCTTCAGGGAGTTTTCTACCTCTTCAAAGTGTTGAGCACCACACATTTCCCCAGGGTTCAAAGCCAAAATTGTGGCACAAAACTTGGAACACAAAGCCCACCAAGTCTGCCAAAAAGCCCTCTACACAGAAAAGGAGCGCTCTCACTACTTAGAGAGGGGGAATATCTGATACAGTTTGAATTCCTCTGGTTCACATACATTCCAGACCTATAGGTTAAATTGGTAGTGTCAAAGCTCTACAAAGTAGTTTCAAGCTGAACTCCCTCATTGTTTTCTTCTCTCAAACCAATCAAAATCTGCCCAAGGACTGTCAGATTTACAGACTGCCCTGGACCATCTCTTATCTCAGGGAGTAGTCAAGCAGCCTTGATGGAAGTAAGTCTAACATTCTCTTGGATAGAAAACACTGTCCAGCAATCTCTGCTGTAAACATCAAAGGAGTGGACAATTAGAAGGTGGATCTCCTCAGTTCTCACTGCTTGGACTAAAGGGATTCATCCGTCATCAGAGGGGCGTGTCACCCCCCCCCTAATGACGTAATTCTAAACGAAACATATGTCGGTGGCGAGATCTGGCTTCCCTACACATCCAGCCTAATACACAGTGCCCTATTGAAACGGCACCCAGCATGACACAGCGATCGCACGGTCCGTTCATCCAAGCGGCTCTCGATACAGGAGACAGTTTGTAGCAGTCCCAGTGCCAGGCGGGCACATTCAAAGTAAGAGGCCATTTGGCTGTATGGTGTGGTTTTAAAATTGTAATAAAAGGTAATACACTATGGGATCCCCCCTATTGTTTGTCTCCTTTGAGTTCCTACTGAATCCACATGGTTCCAGTCCTTGCCTCATAGTGCGCAGACACCTATTCTGCCAATCCTCCATGACCTACTTTTCAGTAAGAGGTCCCAGCTCTGTGGTAAGCACATACTAATACTCCCAGCACTTCGGGTGAAATTGCAATCAAGTGGTGAAGGCTATGAATTACACCTGCTTAATGTTGCGGACTCTTTAATCACAGTCTTTGGAATCACTTTTCTGCTGCCTTCACACAACACTTTTTTTCAAATCTTTAATATCAGAGCTAATTTAATTATATTTATTGCATACTTAGTATATCAGTGGGAAGTATTCCACTCCCAATCTATTGCTGTATTGTGCAAGTTATTATGCTCACCAATTTTGTCACTGAAAAAAATGTTTGTTTATCCACTAAGGCACATGTAACTATTGCAATGGTTGATATTTCTTCCCTTATATGTAATCTTCTCTCCTTACATTGAGGCTCTCACAGTATTTACACTGGTTCATTGCAATCAATCACTAGACTACTCACCTGGGGTAGTTGATTCTTAGTCCACTGAGATTTTTCACTTGAGTGGTATTCATACCATTCCTAATACATTTTTTATTTCCATTTGCTTGTCACCAATTTTTCCAATAATAGGTATAGCACCTTATATTAGCCTATATAGGCATTTTTAGGTTTACTTAGCGCCCTCTTCTATTCACCTACGTACCACTATCACAGTTCATCACTGTAACTTGAGGAGCAGCTTACCACATCATATAATAATTTATATCTTGTACTCCCTCTATTGGGAACTTTATTACATTATCTATTTTTGGCGCGGAAAACACCCCAATATTCACCAGCTTTAATGGAATAGCTGTTGACTCAAAAGTCTTGAAGGACAGGGGTATTTCTGACATTTTGTATCATTCCAACATTACTTAAACCCAGATGAGCCACTGCGAGAAAAATCCTCTACCTTACCTGGAAATCCTTTTTCACCTTGTGTGAACACAGGCATTTCAGCCACAGAGACTACTCTTTACCTCATATTCTGGCTTTTCTGCAGCTGGAACTTGTCCAAAACTTGGCTTTGGGTATCGTCAAGAGAGGGCTTGTCCATTCTGTTCCATAATCCATTGAATCCATTGGTGATCTCTCACGCAAAGTAGCTCTCTTGATAACTTTTGGGTTTGTCAAATGTTTTTCAGTTAATGGCTCTCTTGTACAGAACCCTTCCTAATTCTTCACAAGGACGAAGTGGTCTTGCATACATGACCTGCCTTTCTACCTAAAGGTGGTATCCGCCTTTCACCTTCCTGAAGACATTGTTCTTTTTCTTTCTTGTGACCTGATCTTAAGCATCCCAAGAAAGCTGTGGTGCATTGTGGATATACTGTAGTTGGCAACCAGTCTACTTTAAAGGTACGACCTTTATACAGAAAGCGGACTCTATATTTTTGCCCTGCTAACTGGGTCTTGAAATGGACACTCTGCTTACCCATTCCACTATTGCTAGATAAGAGAACACATTATACGAGTTTGTGCCTTAATGAATAAAGTACCTCCAAAATACCCTTCCGTACTCACTCTGCCAGATCAGTGGGAGTTTCCTGGGCATTCCAACATCAAGCTTCTGATGCTCAGCTTTGTAATGTTACCACCTAGTCTTCAGTTCATAAAATTATCAGAGTTCTACCAGGTGGATGTCCAGGTTCTTTCAGCGATACGCTTTGTTAAATCTCTGACCTTTTTCTATTTTGTTTGGCTTGTTGGCATGGTTTTGTTTGCCTTGTTGTTGCTCACCACGCTCAATCTATATCGTCAGGTAATAAAGGCGAATAGACTGTGCACTTTGCAAGTGCAGTTGAGCGCCTTTCCCCTGAGCTTGGTAAATATGGTGAAGCTTCACTTTATAACGAATACCCAAAAAGAAAAAAGAAAAAAAAATGTCTGTTTTGCACATGATTGAATGATGGAAATAAGCAGAGCTTTGTCAGATTCACTAAACTCTGGGGAAAATAAGTGCAAATGCATAGTTTATTTGTCTTTAGTAAATCACCCCCTCTGTTTTTTGGGTCGCCTCCCCCTATTTGTACGAGCCACAGTGACTCTCGGTTGTGGAAAATTGATGAAATAAAAATTCCTGTAAAACTCCACACCTAGCACCATCCAATAATAATTTAGTTTTCACTGGCTTAGACAGGCAGCTTTGCATTCTTACAGATTGCTGCAATTCTAAATATCTCCACTTTTTTTAAAGGCCTTGTGCACACTGGACGTTCTAAAAAAAAAAAAAAAAACAGTAGCGTTGGCTGTAGAGTGAGTTTTTCAGTGTTTTTGTAATAGCGTTTTTTGACATATTATTTAGCTACAGCTTTTGTTGGCAAAACTACATCGCTCTAAAAGCTTATGGCTCATAAATGCTGATAAATGCGTTTTTGTTGGTGTTTGTAAGCGGTTTTTAGCTTTTTTTCAGCGTTGGAGCGTTTTTACAGCTGGAAAAACTCCTCTAAAAACACACTAGTTCTGTTTTTGTTTATTTTTTTACAGCCAGTAAACGCCCCTGCCTAAAACTGCTGATAACAGCCTATGTGTGCATGGACACATAGGACAACATTCTGGGGAGTTTGACTGCAGAAGAAAAGTCTAAAGCCAGAAACTGCAGTTGTAAAAACAACCAGTGTGCATGAGGCCTAAATAATAAGACTATTGTGATCTGAATGGTTATTTAAAACGTGTTGTGTGTTATGCTTTGATATTGTACAGCAGAGTAGATGATAGACAGACGGCTTTCCCTCTTGCATTCTGCTTAAACATCCACCAGCATTCATTGTTTTGGCACCTTCTTTCTAATTGAGCCAGTTTCCAAGCTGAAAATCAAATTACAGCAGATACAGCAGTGTTATAAACGCCTTAGAAGGATGAGAACTTGGTGCTGTGAAGTGGTGAGCAAATGTTTCTCACATTGCAGTTGTGAAAATAGGTGTCTGTGCTTTTCCCCAGCCTTCTGGGCATCCAAAGAGGCCCTCTCCAGTGCTACATAGTGCTTTACAAGATTTTTTTTTATCAGACTTGAATTGGCTTAAATATACAGCAATACAATGTAGAAAACTGTAATAGTCTTGTACAAAGATCATTTTTAGAGTGATGTTAGTTTTAGTAAAATGTTAGAGAATTACATTATTTAAATAAATGCGAGACTGTTGCCAACTAAAACAGGTAAAAACAGAAAAATCTAATTTTAAATGCTTTCTTGCTGTGTTTTTCCTTTGCATAAATTATTTTCCTTCACTTTCAATATAATGTCCCCTTAGAAAATCTGACTAGGACACCAGGAGTGCCATTTCCCTACAACAGCTCCCTTGTCATAGCCCTTGCCTCCTCGAGGAGCATCTAATTCAGTGCTGGCCATCTTCTTCCCCCCCCCCCCTCCCCTCTCCTCCCTGCATATGTTTCTATGTATGTAGGGCAGGAGTGGGCCAGCATTTCACTCCAGGGCTGATTTCATGGCTAATCTGACCTGAAAAAACAGTGGACACCGGTCACTTTTTAGGAGAGTTATTGGAACACACAAGGAGGGTGAGGGGTCCCAGAAACACTGGCAGAACACTCGTACTCTTTCATGTCCAGTTTCACAGTGTCAGGATCTTTAAACTGACACGGAAACTCTGAAAGTAGTATCCAAGCTAGTCCACAGACTTCGCTTTCTCCTGCTGGGTCCAGTGATCTGACGTGACATCAACTCCCTGCCTGCGCCTGCACGTACATCTCAATCCGTACTCTGCCCACGGCCCCGCCCCCCCACTAGCACCCACTAGCTACTGGCCGGCCCAGCCACTACCATGCTGTTAACTAGCGCTCCGCGGGCCGGATTAAAAGGTCCGCCGGGCCGTAGTTTTCCCATTCCTGGTCTAAGGTGTAGGACACGTGGAGAAATGCTAAGGAAAGCTCTGCTAAAACAGACCCTTCGGGGCTAAGGAGCTATGCCTTTTTTGGATCCATCCAAGAGGCTATGATGCTATTCCAAAAAGTAGAATGGATCCGGGCCTCCTGCAAAGAGGCGTCGCCTGTAATGTCTCTCTTCGGAGCACTGGGCTCTAAGCTCCAGCACGTTTTGTATTAAGACTTAAAGTCCTGGTCAGAGTCTTTTACAAGGCCCAAGGGGAAGTCTCCTTTAAATAGAAAACTTGTATCCCTGCAGGTTTGGCACACAAAGCCCGCAAAGAGGGGTGAAGATTGGAGCTGTCACCACGTTCAGGGGTTTCTCCAGTGGCACCTGGGCCTGCATATGTCACTGAAGACACTTTTTTTGCAGCCGTGGGAAAACTAGAAGGTCAGATCGCTAAGTTAATCGTTCAGTCCTCCAAGACGGACAGAAAGCGAAGTAGATTTCCTTTAGTGATTATTGATCCTCTTTCAGACAGATCTGATGAGGATGAGATTTCACCTGCAGAGGAGTTGGATAGATCATGTTTTTCCGAGGAACCCTTCTCTGCATCTCCGATACTAAAGTCGCAGGTACAATATTACGCTGAAGTCGTACGTACTACATTCAAGGTTACCTCATTCGGAGTTAACTGAATCACCTGTCTCCTCCCTGGGCTCATTAAAGACCCTGCAGAGTACAAACTCTTTTCCTATTCATCCAATGCTAAAAAAAACTAATGTTTGCAGACTATTTACACCCAGACAAACATTTCTCTCCTAGAAAGTTTAATATTCTTTATCCCATGGAGGAAGAGTTCAGTTGCAGGATCAGTTGTCCATCCTCTGGTTGCAGCAGTAGGCATGTTTCAGGTCATCAAAGACTAGATAAAAGAGGGACTGAAGGAATTTACGCCAGAGCAGTCCAAGGCTTGGGAAAATTTGCCTAAAGCTTTATGCTTTACAATAGATGCTATGAGCGATTCTATCCTGCAAGCATCTCGTCTTACACTCCAGCTATGCGCAGAATCCTTTGGCTAAAGCATTGGTGTGCAGAGGCACCCTGTAAAAAGCTTCTGGCGAGTTTCCCTTTCATGGAGAATGCCTTTTTGGGGAGGATTTGGAAAAAAATATCCAAAAGATACCTAGCGGAAAAACAATGCTATTACCAGAGCAGAAGAAAAACAAGCGTCCTTGTTTTAAACGTTCTCTCTCCCTGGGTCATGGTAAATCTACTTCCATCCAGTGACGACGGCATTTTTAGCCAGCCACAAAGACCAAGGAAGACCAAGCCCAAAGAAACAAGCAGTGGGGCTCAAAAGCTAATAAGCAGAACCCCAGAGCCTCTGCATGAGTCGAGTGGAGGGGCAGGCATTTGTCAGTTTTCAGCGCCATGGCAGGCGGAAATTCAGGACATATGGGTAGTATCCACAGTATCCCTGGGGTACAAGTTGGAATTTCAGGAAATCTCATCATCCCAGTTCCGAAGCTCAAGACTCTCTAAGGATCCTGTAAAAAGAGCACCCTTTTTCAAAGGATTTGATCACCTACTTACCAAAAGGTGATTACAGAGGTACCCCTAAAGGAGTAAGTTTCAGGTTTTTACTGGATCTAAATCGGTTTCTAAATCCGTTTCTAAATAATTCGCCATTTCCGAATGGAAACTATTCGATCAGTAGCCTCCTCCCTACAAGGCAGGGCATTCATGGCGTCCATAGATATCAAGGACGCATATCTTTATGTACCTATCCATCCCGCTCACCAAAGGTTTTTGAGGTTTGCGGTAGAAGATTGTCACTTTGTGGCCCTACCCTTTGGGGTGGCCACAGCACCCAAGGTACTAGCTCCTTTGTTGGGCAATCTAAGAGCACAAGGCATAAAGCTTAACAGCCTATCTAGACGATCTGCTTGAAATAGATCAGCCCGTGGCAGGATTGGACCACGCAGTGCTCACCACTATAAGATACCTGGAGCGCTTAGGATGGATTGTAAACTTACAAAAATCCACTCTACAAGCCCAAAGAAGGGTAGAGTATCTGGACATGATCATAGACACAGCCCAAAGCCGGGTATTCTTACCAGAATCAAAGATCAAGTCGCTAAAGGACCTGATCCACAAAGTCAAGGCAAAGAAAAAACCTTCAATCCGACTTTGCATGAGGCTTTTAGGCAAGATGGTAGCTTCGTTCGAGGCCGTCCCTTATGCACGATTTCTTTCCAGACTACTTCAAAGCAGCATCTTAGCCGCCTGGAAAAGAAATATCCAGGGTCTGGATTTACCCATGTGCCTTGCCTTACAGGTACGCCAAAGCTTCAGTTGGTGGTCACAAACCAAGAACTTACGGAAAGGAAGATCCTTCCTTCCAGTCACCTAGAAGGTGATATCTACTGATGCCAGCCTATGGGGCTGGGGAGCTGTGTTGGAAGAGGCTTCAGCCCAGGGAACCTGGGCCAAAAACCGAGAGGAGTCTGCCCATCAACATACTAAAATTACAGGCAGTATACTTAGCCCTCAAAACCTGGACAACCAGGTTAGACAGTCACCCAGTTCGCATTCAATCTGACAATGCTACAGCAGTAGCTTATATCAATCACCAAGGAGGCCCCTGAAGTCAAGGCGCCTAGAAGGAGGTGAATCGCATCTTAAGATGGGCAGAAGAACATGTTCCTTGTTTTTCTGCAGTCTTCGTTCCAGGGGTAGAAAACTGGCAAGCTGGTATTTTTGAGCCTGGTCATTATGGATTTTTTCTTTTCCATATATATACTTAATCGCATATCGCTAATCGCATCTCATTTAAAGTCCCAACCCTCCATTTTTTACACCCTTACAGGGATGGAGGCCTGTGGTGGTGCATACCACATGCCTCATACAAAGTCTCAACCCCTCTTTACTTTTCTAATATTAGCCAGGGATGGAGATGCGATTTTCAGGAGTTTAACAGAGTGCCTCCACAGATCTACCACCAACAGTTAATTTATGCATTGTCATTTTTTGACTAGCTGACCCAGGTTGATGTGGTCCGCACCTATTTTGGTGGTATTTTGGTTTGGCAGGCATGTATTGGTTTCACCCCTGTTTTTTTGTCTTTCCAGTGCTCTCATTTGCCAGACCAACTATAGATAGGGGCAGGTCTAGGTTCCCATCTGCTCCCTGTCTATTAATTGGCACACCTGTGCTCCGCCTTTGGAGGCTATAAAAATCATAGTTAGGACTGCAGTTACACAGAGTGCCTTGACGCTTGGCCTGCAGCTTCCCAGGTATTTGCAAATCTCTGCAACTAAACCTCTGTTTTAATTACACACAGTTAGACAGTTTAATTTGGTTTGTGCTTCTTGGTTTGGTATTTTTGAGCCTGGTCATTATGGATTTTTTTTCCATATATATACTTAATCGCATATCGCTAATCGCATCTCATTTAAAGTCCCAACCCTCCATTTTTTACACCCTTACAGGGATGGAGGCCTGTGGTGGTGCATACCACATGCCTCATACAAAGTCCCAACCCCTCTTTACTTTTCGAAAACTGGCAAGCAGACTTTCTAAATCGCAAGCAACTTTGTCCAGGAGAGTGGTCTCTCCACCCCGAGATCTTTCAGGCCAAATGCCAGAGATGGGGGACCCCAGATGTAGACCGGTTGGCCTCCAGGTTCAACAGGAAATTGGACAACTTTGTGTCCAGGACAAGAGATCCTCTGGCCTTCGGATCGGATGCACTAGTGGTTCCATGGAATTGGTTCTCACTGATCTATGCTTTCCCTCCGATCGCCCTTCTACAGAGGCTACTCTGCAGGATTAAGAAGGAAAAGATTCTGGTAATCTTAGTGGCCCCAGATTGGCCCAGAAGACCTTGGTACGCCGAGATCATAAAGATGGCGATAGGAACACCTTGGAAGCTTCCACTTCGCCACAACCAGCTGTCGCAAGGACCGGTTCCCCATCCTTCCTTACAAACGCTAAGTTTGACGGTGTGGCTGTTGAGACCCACATTCTGAAGAAGAGAGGGATCTCAGGTCCAGTGCTTCCTACACTTATTAATGTCAGAAAGACAGTCTCCAGACTTATTTACTAAAGCGTCTGGAAAGCAGATGTTTCCTGGTGTGAAACCAACAAATGGAATCCTCAAAGATATGACATTAGTAGGATTCTTGCCTTTTGCCAGCTAGGAGTGGATATGAAAGCCCTTAGTACTTTAAGGCCTCACTCACACGAGGTGGACTCCGTCGCTACGGGCTTTCATTCAGGGGGTACTGCGGATGAATCCGCCAGTTAAATCCCCCTTATGCCTATGGGATCTGAATCTAGTATTGTCAGTGTTGCAGAAGCAATCTTTTGAACCTATTCGCCACATTCCGCTGATTCTCTTCTCTTTCTGATTGCTATCTCTTCAGCTAGAAGAGTATCGGAATTAGCAGCTCTTTCTTGCAAAGAGCCTTATTTAGTTTGTCATTAAGACAAAATTGTACTACAACCCCATCCTGTTTTTTTTTAACCTAAGGTGGTGTCGTCTAGATCCACTATCTCCAGGTGGATTCGACAGACAATCTTTCAAGCCTATGGTTTAAAGAATCGGATTCCTCCCTTTTCTGTTAGGGCGCACTCAACCAGGGTGATAAGTGCTTCATGGACAGTGCACCACCAGGCTTCGGTGACTCAGATCTGTAAAGCTGCAACTTGGTCCTCAGTCCACACATTTTCCAAATTCGATCAAGTGGACGTGAGAGGACAGCAGAATGCCACCTTCGGGCGAAGTGTACTGCAGGCAGTGGTATAGAGCTTCTGGTCCCGGACGGCCTGCTTGATCTGTGTCTCCCCCCCCCTTCATATGGAAGCATTGCTTTGGGACGTCCCATTATGTAAAGACTTGGTCTCTGTGTCCCGTGGTGTACGATACAGAAAATAGGATTTTTAGACAGCTTACCTGTAAAATCATTTTCTTAGAGTACACCACGGGACACAGAGGTCCCCCCCTTCTTATGGGAAAACGTATTGCTTTGCTACAAAACTGAAAAACTGAGGTACTTCCTGGATGGGAGGGGCTATATGGAGGGGAACTGACTCTGATTGGTTGTGTCCGTGTCCAATCACCTCTGGTGAGCATATAACCCATTATGTAAAGACTTAGTCTCTGTGTCCCATGGTGTACTCCAAGAAAAGGATTTTACAGTCTAAAAAAAAAAAAAAAAAAAATTATTTTTTTAGCATGCCTTTATAGTGTTTTCTGTATTGATATGCAGATCAAGCTAATCAGCAAAGATGACAATGTTAGGTAAAACTGTCACTTCCTGGCAATGCTTGTTAAGCTGCAAAGGGAAGTAATCCTGGCAGTGTTAGGCCTTATTCACACGGACGGACCGTTCGGGTCCGCCTGTCAGTTTTGACGGCGGACCTGAACTGCCGCTCCATGCATCCCTATGGAGCATCGGATGACAGCGGAGATATGTCCGCTGACATCCGACCTGATCCGCTAAAAACAGACGTTTGGGGATTCCGTCCCCATCCGTCCATGGTGGGTCGGATTGGGTAAGATCTGATGAATGCTGTCAGTTTTTTCATCAGATCGCTCCATAGGAGACAGCGGTGCCTGACAAGCCCCTCCCCACTCAGTGAGCAGAGAAGGAGCTTGTCATCCGTCGGCTCAGCGGAGATCTGCGGACGGGAGCAGACGGACTCTGTAGCCCGCCTCGTGTGAATGAGGTTTTATAGTTCTTCCCTGGATTGTCACTACTGTCTGCCAGCTTGATCTATGGGTAGATGTGGAGAAAAATATAAATAAGATGCATAAGAAATAAGAATGACTAAACGGAATAGTATCATTACATTTATTAACCACATACAGCTGTCAATTTTTTTTTGTATACAGTATTTTGCATTTTTACCAGACTCTTAACAAAGGCCATTCTTGCCAGATAAACTTGCCCATGTCAGTCATGGAAACATGTACTGAGGACATATGTACTGTAAATATACTAAGGTCTGCCATTGTAAACCTCTGCATCTGAAAATGTTATGTTGATCCTAAGGCTTTAACACTTTGTGCCCCTTCACCAGAACACCTCTGCAGGTCGGGGCTTTTAACTTCACACTGACTTTCTTAATTTTCATTCTTGTTTTTAGGACAGGTACTCAAAGCAGTGAGACTAGACACACTAGGGCAATTAGCGTTTTCATAAGAGCACCAGCAATGACAAGCGCCAGTACTGATTTCCATTATTCCACTTGTTTTGCATGTGACTTCTACAAAGTTAGTTAGGCAGTAGGTTTGGTGTCAGTTTGATCAAATGAACTGAATAAATGTGTATATTTGTGTCTTATTGTCAGAGCGTTGTTTTTTAGCTCCACTGAACAACGGATGCATAACATTTCAGACTAGGAGTCAACAGTTCATAATACTACAGCTTGCAATAAACTGATATCTTGTACAATTTGTGCTTGTTGTTGCAAATCTGTTCTTATGTGAATTCTAGACTGTAAAAGGAGAAACCATTCAATGAACAATTTTCACATGTAAAGTTAACATTATCTGGGTTTATCAAATACACGGGATGAAGCAGCTTTTTTGCATCAATTATGGACAATCTATGTGTTTGTGGTCTCTTCCAAACCACTAACTTTCTGGTTTAATTATGTTTATTGAATGTCTACAGGAGACTAAATTAATAGATCCGCTTGTATCACATTTTGACATTTTTAATGCATACCTCTGTCCTACCAATGGTAAGATTTCATTGGAACACATCTGCCCTATAGGTGTGTTTGTTCGGCCTGTGCTTGCCAAAATAAGTGCATGCACAAGGTTTCTTGCATTGGGGATAGTGTGTAACACCTATTCAAAGTATTCAGGGTGCCTTAATCGAGAACATGCCAAGGCACAGAAAATGTATGGTAACACGAGCATAGTTGTCAATAGACAGTTGTAAAAATATTTTTAAATTATATTATGATTTCAGGCTTGCTGTCTGAATGCCCCCCCTCCTGAGTTGATGGCTTGTGAGGAGCCAATATCATCCCTTGATGTGGAATGCCCGATGTGTGGTTGCAGGTTTTCCCAGACCCAGATTGAACAGCATGCTGCATACTGTGATGGGACCAAAGATGAGCCACAAATGACGGGTTAGTATAATTTTGTGGATATACAATATTCTGTAGTAATTTTTATTTCTTTATTTCTTTGTACACTTGAACAGTCATTTTTCAGTATTTTTTTCATTTTACATAGTTTTGAGACCGAGGAATAGATCGTCAAGACACATGTACAATGGATCACATGACAGTGTTCCATCCCCAGATTCTGGAAGGTAAGTAAGCAGGCTAGCCTTTTGTGACTGTACTACAGACAACAGAAATAAGGTTTTCATACAATAGTTTGCTATTAGTAATGAAATGGCTAGTGAAATGTCCTGGTGTATCCAACATATTTTTTATTCATTTCTCAACTAAATTGTATGAAGAATCAATTTTTGGTTATGTATGTAATCGTGAAAGAAATGTTTTCTTTTGTATTTAAGGTGGCCTCCTAACATAAGCACAGTGTAATTTTAGAAGTACATCCTTATAGAACTTTTGACCACCAACAGTCAAACACATCTAGAGAATTAAAAAAAAACTAGACCCATCTAGCTGTCTCAGCTTCTTAAAGTGTAATACCCAAGCAGGTCTGAACTAGTAAAAAGCTGTGCTTCCAGCAAAATGAAGAGTGTAGACTGTGTGAAGTTTCACAACTCGCATTCGGCGCCCTATAAGTATTTATTCCAATTCCAAGAGGTGCCACACTGCATGCTGTGGACAGTCCTTATTCTCTGTGGCTGGGCAGCCACATTCATAACTTCACTTAGACTTACTGGAACATTACATGGTATAACTCATGGACAGGCCTCATCAGTAAAAATGCAATGTTGTCTGTATCCAATGTATTTATTGATATTCACTATTTCATGTAGAGTGCGAGAGGGAGTGGTTAGGAAAAGAATTGTATTTTAAAGTAAAGTCTCCTTCTTGTGAATAACTACATGCTTAGGTTGCTTTAGAAAAAAAATTACAATAAAAAAAGCAAAGCCTAAAGCTGGCTATAGATGGGTCAGGTTGTTTCTGGTTCAAGCAACTGGAACATTTGAGGTGTTTCATTGTATTCTGACAATGGGGGGGGGGGACTCGTAACTTTTTTACAATCGGGTCAGAGCACTTTTTGCGATTCTGCACTGCGTCGCTTTAACTGACAATTGCGCGGTCGTGCGACGTGGCTCCCGAACAAAATTGGCGTCATTTTTTCCCCACAAATAGAGCTTTTTTTGGTGGTATTTGATCACCTCTGCGGTTTTAATTTTTTGCGCTATAAACAAAAATAGAGTGTCAATTTTGAAAAAATTAATATTTTTTGCTGTAATAAATATCCCCCAAACATATATAAAAAAACATTTTTTTTCCTCAGTTTGAGCCGATACGTATTCTTTCACATATTTTTCGTAAAAGAAAATCGCAATAAGCGTTTATTGATTGGTTTGCGCAAAAGTTATAGCGTTTACATAATAGGGGGTAGTTTTATGGCATTTTTATTAATTTTTTTTTTTTTACTAGTAATGGCGGCGATCATCGATTTTATTTTTTTATTTATTTTATTTTATTTTTTATTTTTTTGGTACTGCGACATTATGGCGGACACTTTTGACACATTTTTGTGACCATTGGCATTTTTATAGTGATCAGTGCTATAAAAATGCATTGATTATAATAAAAATTCCACTGGCAGTGAAGGGGTTAACACTAGGGGGCGGGGAAAGGGTTAAATGTGTACCCTGGGTGTGTTCTAACTGGATGGGGGGGGGAGGTGTACTGACTGAGGGAAATGACTGATTTTCTGTTCATACATTGTATGAACAGAAGATCAGCATTGGGAGCTGTGTGTGTTTACACACACAGCTCCCATCCTCGCTCTGTAACGAGCGATCGCGTGTGCCCGGCGGCGATCGTGCCCCTACTGGCTGCTGGGCGAGGTAACGTTCTATTACGTGCTCTCGCCCAGCAGAGCTGACCTGCCGATGTAGAACTGCGGTGGCTGGTCGGGAACCAGTTAAGAGCAGATCTTATTCAAAAGACTTCTGGCTTTCTATTCTTTGGTCAAGGACTTTTGTACAGGGTGTCCCGATGGCTCCCTCATTTTAATCTCCTGTGACTCAGTGGGATGTAAATTGGTTCTGTTGGATTTAAAAAGCTGTTTTTAAAAATCTATCTGGAATGTTTCTCTGTTTACTCTCTATCACAAGCTTACATTGTCTGTTCTATCACTTCTGTAAGATATATCCCAGACCTTAACAACTTTTATTCTGTAAAGAACCGTTTTGGGCCTTACCCAGGGATAAGGTAGTATTTAAACTTGGAGCCTTGTTTCTTCCTAAGATGGTTTCTGATGTTCATCACAGCCAGTTCATCACAGCCATGGCATTGTTCTTCCGTTCCCCTGTCCATCTCAAGTTCATTTATGGGAAATTTCCCTTCACTGTCAGAATGTAGTCCATACTGTGCTGGTTTACTTCTTACTTCTTCCATTATAATGACTGACATTTATCATTTATGATGGTCCTCAAAGGGGAGCTAACTTTTTTTTTCCACCATTTTGTGGTGGCTTGAGGAGCTCATTAAAGCTTATGGTACTGATGACAAATTCCAACTTTCTTTCTCGTACATCACGGGACACAGAGCGGCATATTCATTACTATGTGGGTTATATGGAGTACCTTCAGGTGTGGACACTGGCAATCTCAAACAGGAAGTCCCCTCCCTATATAACCCCCTCCCCTAGAGGGAGTCCCTCAGTTTTTTCGCCAGTGTCTTAGGTGTTGGTCACGGAATAGCTTTGCTCCACATCCTTGGGATTAAGGGCGGGCTAACCGGATCTGTCCAAGGAGCCTCAGTGCCAAAGTGGACAGTACCCGGGCCCCAAGCCGTGGGGTTTTGCCTATAATGCTCCTCTTTGGAGGGCTGGACCCTGGGCCCAGGACTTGGAGTTTGTAAAAAACCATAAGTTCCTGCTTGCCAGGGTGCTATATAGGTCCAGGACAGTGGGTACCTTCATAGGACCCCAGGGCCTGAAGGTCTACTACGCTACCCACGGAGATGGGAGAAGATTGGATCAGTTTGCTGGACAAACATCCTGCTGCATGGAGCAGGTAAGGGGGAGCCTGCGGGACTTGGTTCGACAGCAGGCTCTCCGGGGTAACCTAAAAGGGGGGATAGCCTATGTATGCTCTGCATGGGCAACCTTGTTCACTATGTCTGAGAGAGACAGGATGACACCCTTTCTCCCCCATCACTAGGTTCCCCTGTCTAAAAAATGTGTTGCTAGCTAAACCTGCTGTTTTCTTCCTAGGGCTAGTAAGGATCCCTAGGGGCCTTTGGAGAGTCCTACCTGGCCGGGGGTTTGAATCTGCCGCCTGTTTCTGCGTTCCTGGATCTCCAGCAGCGCGGCTCCTCCATGTTCCTCCTGTTTCCGGCATACGCGCGCGCGCGCGCGCACGTCTTATAGACTTTTTTCGCGCCGTTCAGACAGGAGGGCGGGGGGGGGGGGGGGCGTGCCTGCGGCGTCATACAGGAGGCGCGCCTTTGTGCTGTTATAGACAGCAGGCATTGTCAGTGCTCA
This sequence comes from Rana kukunoris, assembly GCA_029574335.1. NCBI lineage: Eukaryota > Metazoa > Chordata > Amphibia > Anura > Ranidae > Rana > Rana kukunoris. The sequence goes on along the minus strand of CM056051.1, from coordinate 256,270,284 downwards.
GTCTGAGGCTGATTTTCAGAAGGAGAGGACGCAGAGCGGCAGAACAGTGACTCCCGGTGGCGGAAGAGGGGTAGTACATGCTGGACTTTGTTCCAATGCCTTTTTTGTTAAGCCAAAAAATTCCCCTTTTTGCAGCAGGTTGGAGGCTGGCAAACTAAGTTTGGGGTCGCTGTATGTTGTAAAAAGAAAATATATAATATATATTTAAAAAAAAAAAAAAAAAACATACGGGATCCCATCAGTTTTTGGGCATTAGTGATCTATTGTCCCCTAAACTCTGGTTTTGTACTCCTGGCCACTACAGTCTGTTGTGTGGGCGGAGTCCCTCGATTTTGTATTATGGCTTCCAAAGGTTCGGGGTCAAAGGGTACAAAAAAGACCAAAAAACAAAAGGGTTCCCTTTCTGATTCTGATGATATGCCGATACTTTCCCCGCAACTTATTAACATAAAAGGCGCCTTGGATGAGCCATTAGGGGGATCTGGTGCGGAGGCTGGCCCAGATCAGCCCAGCCCTGTGTTTATCACAGAGGAGATGCTAGCCGTATCCCTAGGGGGGCTAGAAGAGAGAATAGCAGCATTGATCGCTAGAGCTATTCCTGGTAAGAAACGGGGTAGATCCCCATCACCAAGAGGTGTATCCTCAGATGCTGAGATTCTCTCGCCGGAGGAATTGGAATCACAGGAGGATCAACTAGACCTGAACCAAGAGGGTTCAGGGATTGAGGGGTCTGCCTCGGAGGAACCATTTTCAGACTCCCAGACAGAAAGACTGTGGGTACAGTCTTTGACGGACATGGTCCGCTCGGCATTTAGTTTACCATTGCCAGAGCCTCAGGTTCCTCCGGTATCCTCTCTGGGCTCTTTGAAAGCTCCGTTAAGCAACGCAGTTTTTCCGGTCCATCCTCTTTTAGAGGAATTGATCTTTCGGGATTGGGTACGGCCGGACAGGATTTTTCTGCCACCGAAAAGATTTGCGGTCATTTACCCCATGGAGGAAAAATTCTCCAAGAGGTGGAGGCTCCCAGTAGTGGATGCAGCCATCTCATGTGTGAATAAATCACTAACTTGCCCGGTGGAAAACATACATATGTTTAAAGATCCGGTTGATAAAAGATTAGAGACACTTTTAAAAGCATCCTTTGCTACGGCAGGAGCAGTGGTGCAGCCAGCGGTGGCTGCGATTGGTGTTTGTCAGGCGTTAAAAGACCAGACAAAGGAAATGTTAAAGGACATGCCTACCCATCAAGCAGAAGAGTTTTCTGACATTCCCAGAGCTCTGTGTTTTGCTGTAGATGCTATAAAAGATTCCATCCAGCAGGCCTCTCGTTTATCACTATTTTTGGTGCACATGAGAAGGCTCTTATGGTTGAAGAACTGGGCGGCGGAGCCCCCATGCAAAAAGCTTCTGGCAGGTTTTCCCTTCCATGGAGGACGACTCTTCGGAGAGGATCTGGATAAATATATTCAGACTATTTCAAATGGCAAGAGTACCCTTTTACCGGTCAAAAAGACATTCCGGGCTCCTACATTTAAAAGGCAGCTCTTTCCTGTCTCGGGGCCCCCAAATTCCAGGCAGTATCGACGGCCGCCTGCACGATCCAACGTTAACAGTAGATCGCAGGGACAGGCCCCTGGGGGTAAGAGGCCGTGGTATCGCAAGCCGTCAAAAACAGCCCCTAAGTCTGCCTTATGAAGGGGCGCCCCCACTCTCGCGGGTGGGGGGAAGGCTTCGTTTCTTCTCAGAAGTTTGGGAAGCCAAGATCCCCGACAAATGGGTCCGGGCATCGGTAACCACAGGTTACAGACTGGAGTTTCTAAAGTATCCTCCGCCTCATTTTCAAGAATCAAGGCTACCAACGGATCCAGCAAGGAAGGCCTCAATGCTGGCAGCTTTGGATCACCTGCTTTGCCAGGACGTAATTATAGAAGTGCCAGCCCAAGAGCAAGGGCTAGGTTTCTATTCCAATCTCTTTGTCATACCAAAGCCCAACGGCGATGTCAGGCCAATCTTGGACCTAAAGAGGTTAAACGGTTACCTAAGGGTTCGTTCCTTCCGGATGGAATCCATCCGGTCAGCAGCCGCCGCGCTTCAGAAGGACGATTTTCTGGCCTCCATAGACATAAAGGATGCTTACCTTCATGTAAACCTCACGGTTCGGTACCTCGAAGAATTCGGCTGGGTCCTAAACCGGGGAAAGTCAGCGTTCCAGCCTACAAAGCAGTTGGAATACCTCGGCATGAGGTTAGACACAGAACAGCAAAAGGTGTTCCTGCCCCTGGTAAAGATCGAAGCTATCAAGGGGTTGGTTCAGTTGGTTCTAAACAAGAAAAAACCAACTATTCGTCTGTGTATGCGAGTACTAGGCAAGCTAGTAGCCACGTTCGAGGCAGTACCATACGCTCAGATCCACACTCGCGTCCTACAGGCAGCCATTCTAGCAGCCTGGGGCAAGAGGGCACATGCCTTAGAGTCCCCTTTGACGCTATCTTCAAGGGTCCGACAAAGCCTGGCCTGGTGGTTGAACCCTCAGAACCTTCTAAAGGGAAAATCCTTCAGCCCTATTGTCTGGAAGGTAGTTACCACAGACGCCAGCCTGGCAGGCTGGGGGGGCGGTCTTCGAGGGGTTCTCTCGCCAGGGAACTTGGGTGAAAGCGGAGTATCTTGGAGATCAGAGCTGCTCGCCTAGCCCTTCTGGCATGGACCTCCAGATTAAAGGGGTTCCCGGTGAGAATCCAGTCAGACAATGCCACGGCGGTGGCATACATAAACCACCAAGGGGGAACCAGGAGTCAGGCCGCTCAGAGGGAGGTGAGCTTGATTTTTCAGTGGGCAGAGGTTCATGTACCCTGCATTTCGGCGATATTCATTCCCGGAGTGGACAACCTGCAGGCAGACTTCTTAAGTCGCCAGAGTCTGTTGCCAGGGGAGTGGTCTCTGCATCCCCAGGTCTTTCAGACAATCTGCCAGAGGTGGGGAATGCCGGACGTAGATATAATGGCATCCAGGTTCAACAAGAAACTAGACAGGTTCGTGTCTCGAGCGAGGGATCCGATGGCCTGCGGAACCGATGCGTTGGTTTGCCCTTGGCATCAATTCAAACTTCTATATGCATTCCCTCCACTACAGTTACTCCCTCGCCTGTTGCGCAAGATCAGAGTGGAGCACAAGCCAGTCATTCTAGTAGCTCCGGCTTGGCCCCGGAGGACTTGGTACTCACTAGTCCTGAAGATGGCAGTGGGAGACCCTTGGACTCTTCCTCTACAACCAGAACTACTCTCACAAGGCCCGATCCTCCACCCTACATTACAGCGTCTAAATTTGACGGCCTGGAGGCTGAATCCCTGATTCTCAGGGGTAGAGGTCTGTCTAGGCAGGTAATCCCTACCCTGATTAGGGCTAGAAAGCCGGTCTCCAGGGTGATTTATTACAGGGTGTGGAGGAACTACGTAGGCTGGTGTGAATCCAAAAGATGGAATTCCCGCAAATATACTATTGATAGGGTGTTAAGTTTTCTCCAGCTAGGAGTGGATAAAGGCCTGGCACTAAGCACAATCAAGGGACAGATCTCAGCTCTGTCAGTATGGTTTCAGAGGCCGCTGGCCACCCACTCGCTGGTAAAGACCTTCTTACAGGGGGTCTTGCGTATTAATCCTCCTGTCAAGTCACCAATTTGTCCATGGGACTTAAATCTTGTCCTGTCCACTTTACAGAAACAACCCTTTGAGCCGTTGGCTGAGATTCCTTTAGTCTTACTGACAAGAAAGTTGGTTTTCTTGGTCGCCATAGTTTCGGCCAGGAGAGTGTCAGAATTAGCAGCCTTATCGTATAAGGAACCATATCTCGTTCTACATAAGGACAGGGCAGTTCTCCGGCCCCATCCTTCCTTTCTACCAAAGGTTATATCCAAATTTCACTTAAACCAGGATTTGGTACTTCCATCCTTCTTTCCAAAACCTACATCTAGAAAGGAGGGGTTGCTGCATACCTTGGATATTGTCCGGGCCTTGAAGGCCTATCTTAAAGCTACAGAAAAGATCCGGAAGACAGACGTATTATTCGTTCTACCAGATGGCCCCAAGAAGGGGCAGGCAGCGGCAAAATCCACCATCTCGAGATGGATTAGACAATTAATCATTCAAGCCTACGGTTTGAAGAGGTTACCTCCTCCGTTGTCGGTAAAGGCCCATTCTACCAGGGCCATGGGCGCCTCTTGGGCAGCACACCATCAGATCTCTATGGCTCAGATATGCAAGGCGGCAACGTGGTCATCAGTCCACACGTTTACAAGGTTTTATCAACTAGACGTGAGAAGGAATGCGGATTCTGCCTTTGGACAGGCAGTACTACAGGCTGCAGTTTGAAATCCTCGGGATCAGAAGCACCCTGGGTTAAAAAAAAAAAAAAGTTTGTTTTTCTTGACTAAGTTGGATTTATTATTATTGTTTGAGTTTACCTCTAAATTGAATCCTTCTTTGGAAGATGTCTCCCTCCCCTCATTAAAGCATTGCTTTCGGACATCCCACATAGTAATGAATATGCCGCTCTGTGTCCCGTGATGTACGAGAAAGAAAAAGGGATTTTTAAATACAGCTTACCTGTAAAATCCTTTTCTTGGAGTACATCACGGGACACAGAGCTCCCACCCCTCTTTTGGGTGACCATTTTGGGAGGCATACTGCTTGCTACAAAACTGAGGGACTCCCTCTAGGGGAGGGGGTTATATAGGGAGGGGACTTCCTGTTTGAGATTGCCAGTGTCCACACCTGAAGGTACTCCATATAACCCACATAGTAATGAATATGCCGCTCTGTGTCCCGTGATGTACTCCAAGAAAAGGATTTTACAGGTAAGTTGTATTTAAAAATCCCTTTTTTTATTATCTAAGTGCACTTTTCTAGATCAGTGAGTGCCTCCTGGGATTTTCAGAATCGGGCAATATATTGCTGTTCTAATAAGTATAATTGAGCCTCCGCCATATATATATATATGTGTGTGTATATATTACACAGGCTAAAATAAATTGTAGGTTACCAATACGACAATGTAGTCCTGGAAGTTCAATGAACCATGCACCAGAACACTTACTCCCTGGGAAAATGAAATGTTGTCATAGTTCTAAACACCAATTTGCCAAATGCTGGGACCATTAGTCAAACTGACAGGCATCCACAGTACAATTCCAAGGTATCATCTGTAGTAAGGCAGGCATCTGAGATGGTGGTTCTCAGGTTGTTACCATACTAACCTGTGCCAGTTTTAGAGAACATTATTTCATACATCTGGTGTCCAGTAAGAGATCTGGTTCACTGCTTAACAGATCAAGAGAGACTGCTTAGTAGACTGTTCACCGGTTATCACCATGGAAAGGGAAGAATACGTAAAAAAGAAAAAAACTGAGCTAACCCACAAGTGAACAAATATAAAGCAGCCAGCACTCAAACAAAGTAAAACTAGTGCAGCTCTAAATAAATCACAAATTCAGCGTGTACAACTGCTAAATAAAAGTCCATGTGCAGTGATCACACAATGTGAAATAAGGTATTCTTCCGAATATCAGCACTGGATGGTGAATAACTAATTGCCTGATGGAATCGCAGGGACTTCACATTTAGACAAAATAAGGTACTCTTACCGTATAATGTGGACGCAACTGTTTTGCAACAGTAAGTCTGATGCGCTTGTGGTCTCCGAAGACTTGGATGAATGTGGCAGGGTCTCCCAGGTTGGCGATATGATTTCAATGGCTCCGGTGGGGTGGATCCCAGAAGCTGAGGAAATAGGCCAAAAGACCTTCTGCTGCAGGATGAATGTGGACCAATACTTACAGGCTCCAAAAAAAAGAAGAGACAAAAAGAGTGCTCCAGATGGTGCAGGTCATAAAACCATGGAAGGTTTATTTAAAAAGGTCATACAAAAATGACAAACGGATTAAAAGTGATCACATAAATGACAAAAGTTAAAGCAGCATGGGGTGCTGTAAAGCAAAAAAGCCGTCACCAGGGGAATATCACTGCACCGCCATACTGCTAGCTTTTATAAATGTAACATAGACCGAACCCGCCTCTGCAAGGGGCGGGGTCAGACAGGAAATGATGTAATACATGCCCTTAGCCTACACATAATAATAATATCATGCACATACTTGCATTACTTTCCATCTCTGCACACAAGTCTATTGACCTGGTGTACTCATGTACATGTGTATTCTAGCAATCCCAAAGCATGCAAGATCGCCATAATAAATGATAACCTACAAGAAACATTGAATGACGCTCATGAATTCCTGTGCCAATACTTGAACAGTCCACCAATCACTGTGTTCCAAACAACTCTCCAGTGACCCCAATGTAAAGGTGACAAACAGCATTGGCCAATCCATAGGTGTATATCTAATCATGGACGGAGTGGTAAACCCCCCCTTGGATCAGGAATCAAACCACTTCAGTGTAATCGGTGCATCCCTCAAAGCTAAAGGAACCGATAATTATGAGGAATCCTCACTTGGGGACACCTCAAAAGACTGGAAATGCCCTCCACGTGGGGAAAACGCCACATTACTATGCATAGTCACACTGGTCGGCGCTATGGCACCACGGAGTGACGTCACAAAGATCACCATTGCGATCCCATCACTAGGGAGCCATAGCCTGTGGGGAGTCCTCTCCCGGGGACACCCCACCAGGCCGAAACAACACCTCACATGGGTGAAAGCCCTACGCCTCTCTGTGGGTTCTCGTCAGTCGCCGTTACGGCGCTGCGAGATGACATCATGGCGCCCATCATATCGGTCACATGGGAGTGCACCGACTAATGGGATCTCACCGTGCGGGACTCGGTGACCAAAACACTGGGTCACATGATCGGAGAAGCGACAGCCAACCATATTCCAGCACAGAAGGCCATGTGACCACAACAAAGGGTCACATGGTCTGAACTCAATGTGCCAAGTGAAAATGCCACATCTCCGGCCATGCACACACCAAAAGGCCACAGCCTCCATATTGGTGATGGGCAAATGTGGGAACTGCACAGTAAGGGAATATACAGTGATAATAAATAACTCCCCACACCTATGACAGGGGAAGGCAGTGATGTACCAAAATATACTCCCCAGTATGTGCAGCAGAGACTTATAGTGTTTGTATCAATTATGCACAAAGAAAGGTGCATATATACAAACACAACCTAAATGTCAATGTCCAAAGCAATAAAACATTTTTTTATTAATATAATATTAAATAAGATATGCAAAAACACCCACATATAAAAATGTGGGTGTCCGAATAACCCTGCATGTAAAAACCAAACAGATGTCTCAATTGTGATAGCCAAAAGGGCAACCACAGGGCATTTGGCATATGGCAATAATGCAGCCCGAGATTGGAACTCAAGCCCAGGGCACTCACGCACGGTTGATGTAACAGTTGATGTCCCAGTCAATATTCTTACCGTGGGGTGAGTAACTGCTGAGCTTGTGTATCCAATACGTCCAATGGGGGACAAACCTGTCTATGACCTGAAACTGCGTACCCTTGGGGTCCTTTATCATGATGATCTAGATAATAACAGGACACGGTATGTTTAGGACAACCCTTATGGATTTTGGCCAGGTGTTCGTTGACCCGAATAAAAAAATTCCTGATCGTGTGCCCTACATATTGCAAGGGCAAGTCACAAGTAAACTATAAAACTGGTGAAGCAAGTAAAATGTTTCATAGTGTACGTGCAGTTGGTAGCAGTAGAAGTGAAATTCTCAGTTCTACGCCTACCTTAAACATTAGTAACACACACGTTACACTTCCGACATGGATGGTAACCATTGGCTTCAGGGGGGAAAAATGCCTTTTTTGGAGGATCAATAGTATTAGGGGCTATATCGCTCTGAATGGAGCGTGCACCCCTGAAGATGACTCCAGCCCGGCCCGGTAAGGAGGGTACAAGAATTTTGTCACTACGTAGGACATTCCAATGTCTATTTAAGATTCTTTGGATTTCACTGTGTTGGGTGGAATAAGATGTAAAAAATTACCATTTTAAACCTTTCAGCTCTACCAGTTTTCGGCTTGTCCTCAAGAAGAGAGGGTCTGCTGATTTTAAACACTGCATTGATAGCATCATCTAATGCAGTGGACTGATACCCTTTATCTATAAACCTCCCTTTTAAGATACTGCACTGGGAATAGAAATCTCTCTCATTGGTACAATTTCTCCTAAGACGGAGAAATTGGCCTCGAGGAACAGACTCCAACTACTGACGATGATGGCAAATGTCGACCGGAATGTATTCATTCCGGTCAGTAGGTTTGAAGTATGTTTTGAATTCAAGATGTTCATCAATGGCTGAGATCTCTAAATCCAAAAAATGTATGGCTGGCTTTGTAAGTTAGAACAATGCCACGGTCATTGTTCAGGATGGCCATAAAAGAGTCCAATGACTCTCTATTGCCTTTACAGAGGAGGAGGATGTCGTCTATATAATGTGCCCACAAGACCAATTCTGGTCTCTTTAGGGCATAGACGACATCCTCCTCCCACTGGGCCATGGACAAATTGGCAAGGCTGGGGGCATATTTAGCCCCCATTGCCACACCCTTAATTTGGGAAAAGAAGGTGCCTTGGAACCAGAAATAATTATGTCTGGTAGCAAAGCTCAGCAATTTCAATGATGAAATTCCTTTGGACAATAGACAGGGTTAAATTCCTTGTTAACCACTTGCCCACCGGGCCTGTTTTTCAGATTCGGTGTTTACGAGACTAAAATTGTTTTTTTTTTTGCTAGAAAATTACTTAAACCCCCCAAACATTATATATTTTTTTTTCTAACACCCTAGAGAATAAAATGGCAGTCATTGCAATACTTTTTGTCACACCGTATTTGCGCAGCGGTCTTTTAAGCGCACTTTTTTTGAAAAAAAAAAACACTTTTTTGAATAAAAAAATAAGACAACAATAAATTTGGCCCAATTTTTTTATATATTGTGATAGATAATAGATAGCTTAAAAATTGCGCCCGCTCGTGGCATGGCGTCAAACTTTTACCCTTAAAAATCTCGATAGGCAACGTTTAAAAAATTCTACAGGTTGCATTTTTTGAGATACATAGGAGGTCTAGGGCTAGAATTATTGCTCTCGTTCTAACGATCGCGGCGATACCTCACTTGTGTGGTTTGAACACCGTTTTCATATGCGGGCGCTACTCGCGTATGCGTTCGCTTCTCTGCGCGAGCTCGTCGGGACGGGGCGTTTTACATTTTTTTTTTTTGTTTTCTTATTTATTTTTAATTAGTTTATAATTATATACATCGAAATAAATAATACAAAAAAAATTATCACTTTTATTCCTATTACAAGGAATGTAAACATCCCTTGTAATAGAAAAAAGCATGACAGGTCCTCTTAAATATGAGATCTGGGGTCAAAAAGACCTCAGATCTCATATTTAGGCTTAAATGAAAAAAAAGAAAAAAATGTAATTTTTCAAATCTCGGAAAAAAAAAAATTGTTTCTTTAAGACGCTGGGCGGGACTGACGTTTTGACGTCACTTCCGCCCAGCAGAGCTGTGGGGGACGGGTGGGGGCGATTTTTCCCTCACTCGTATCCCAACACAGCCAGCAAGAGGACCCGATCGCCTCCGCCGCTACCGACGGCTCCGGTAAGCGGCGGAGGGCGCGGGAGAGCGGCGGGAGGGGGGGGGGCCCTCTCCCGCCACCGATAACGGCGATCTTGCGGCGAATCCGCCGCTGGGACCACCATTATCGTGTACAGCACTGCCCACGGAAAAGATGGATATCTCGGTTGTGGCAGCAGCTGCTGCCGTTACCGAGATATCCATCTTTAAAATCATGACGTATTTTTCCTATGACACCGTGGGCAAGTGGTTAAAAACAGCTCCACCGCAGCAAGACCCAGTTGATGTGGGATGCATGTATATAGTGCTGACACTTTTGCTGTAACCAAGATGTCACCCTGATATCGAACCCGCTCTAATAATTTGATCGTGTATCTAGTATCCTTCAAGTAGGATGGAATTGGCTTAACTAGAGGCTGAAGATAATGGTCAATATATTTTCCTATTCTCGAAGTGACAGAGTCAATCCCACTGACGATAGGATTCTTGCTCTTTTTTATTAAGAATGCTATGAGCAAAGACCTCATTAATAATTTCGATCAAAGCTTTTTTGTATTTTAAGGTAGGGTCACCCGGTAAAATGCTGTATGTAGTCCTGTCCTCTAGGAGTCTGTTTATCTCCTGGACATAAGAGTCTTTGTCTAATACTACTATCCTGCCCCCTTTGTCAGCGGATGATTTGTTTTAAGGCAAAGAGTTTTTAACCCTGCCTCAATTGCAGGATCTTGATGTAATCTTTTACTGGGCAGTCTATCAAGTACCAAGCTGCGGAAAACATTGATGGAGGGAGCAGAATTTCCTGAAGGGTTAAAAAGAGACAGGTTGGACAACCCTGAGTGTATGTTAGTGATCTGATTATTCGTCTCACCCATATTGGAAGGTCCTGAAGACCCAAGGTTTATTCTGACCACTGGTCTGGGCTAAAAAATGTCTTTGGATGTTGAGCTTCCTGATACATTTTTGAATGTCTATAAAGGTTGAAAATTTGTTCAATTTCCTGTGTGGAACGAACTTTAAACCTTTATCCAAAATCGGTTGTTCATGTTCTGTAAGAACTGAACTTAAATTAAAAATGCCTTTTGAAGGGAACAATACACCTACCACCCACCTACATATACAGGACATTTAGTATAATTTTAACCTTGTTGGACAGCAATTAAATCCCAAATATACAGCGCTATCATCAACATTAATTATTGCACAGTGATCCAATATGTGCTGCCGAGATAATAATAAAGTGCTTCCAAACTGGTATAAATAAAATGGTTTCCAGAGTTCTGATCATATAAAACCATGTCAGACACCACTGCTAGGTGAAATAGAAATCAGGAGGATAACGGTACCCAGATGATTTCTCGTCTCCAATGCTGTAATGGATTGTTCTCAAACCTTCATTACTTCTCAATCCTTCATAGACCCGTATTGCTCAAAAAAGAAAAAATTACAAACTCATTGCGCAGATGGACTAAGCTGGGAGTGACATAAATGAAATACACCACAGTTGCACTCATACATGCCCTGCAATATGATTGCATGTAATGCTGGCCATACACTCCACGAAAAATCGTCCGAACGAACTTTCGAAAAACAAAAGTTCTTTCGTGAGTGCAAACGATAGTGCCATCATGTACTGGCCGATAAATCGTTCAGTGGACATAAAAATACATTTTTTTTTTTTTTACATATACCTAGTGCAGAAGGTTCGGATGGGAAACACATTAACCTTCCGATTTATCGTTCGTTCGGCAGAAAATTTCCAAACTTGTCCTTCGTTTTTTTGGCTCAAAAACGTCCAACAGATTTTCGATTTTGTGCCCATTAACTGACCGAAAAACGAAAGATCTTTCTTTACGACCGATTTTTGGCCGAATTTTCGTGGAGTGTATGGCCAGCATAAGAAGGTCAGTTGCATAAATAGAGCTCCTCACTTGGCTGTCTGTGCTTACACAGCACTAAGGTAGATGGCTCCTCCTTACGCGTTACATCACTGGACACGTGACTTTTTCAAAAGTGGCCATGTGACATACTCACTGCATATTTATACCTAGTTGGGCATGCCTGTTGCCATAGAAACAAAGGAGCATTGTGCATCATCATACCCTCAGATGTTATCATTACCGCATAGGCAGCCAGATATACAACAAGATACAAATGTTATTATTGATACCTATAACCGGCTAAAAATACATGAATATATTTTAATAATAAGATATAAAAATAGTGTTAAAACCAAGAATAAAAATAGTTGCACCAATAAATATACACACACACACACACACACACACACACACAAAGAAATGGAGGAGAGCTGCACACGGTATATAACAAGTGCCAGCAAACAGGTCTTCCCACTGACCATATATATAAGAGAAAAAGTTCAAGAGTTGCTGCACTTAAAATGGTTTTATTTTTCCAAATATTCTTGTTGCGCTTCGGGCTTACATGCTACCGTCCTTCATCAGATCAAGCCAGAACATATGGCTTGATCTGATGAAGGGCGGTAGCATGTAAGCCCGTAGTGCAACGATATATATATACTGTGTGTGTGTGTGTGTGTGTGTGTGTATGTATATATGTATATATATATATACACAGTGCAGAAAATAAGTATTTGAACACCCTGCTATTTTGCAAGTTCTCCCACTTGGAAATCATGGAGGGGTCTGAAATTGTCATCGTAGGTGCATGTCCACTGTGAGAGACATAATCAAAAAAAAAAAATCCAGAAATCACAATGTATGATTTTTTTAACTATTTATTTGTATGATACAGCTGCAAATAAGTATTTGAACACCTGAGAAAATCAATGTTAATATTTGGTACAGTAGCCTTTGTTTGCAATTACAGAGGTCAAACGTTTCTTGTAGTTTTTCACCAGGTTTGCACACACTGGAGGAGGGATTTTGGCCCACTCCTCCACACAGATCTTCTCTAGATCAGTCAGGTTTCTGGGCTGTCGCTGAGAAACACGGAGTTTGAGCTCCCTCCACAGATTCTCTATTGGGTTTAGGTCTGGAGACTGGCTAGGCCACGCCAGAACCTTGATATGCTTCTTACAGAGCCACTCCTTGGTTATCCTGGCTGTGTGCTTCAGGTCATTGTCATGTTGGAAGACCCAGCCTCGACCCATCTTCAAAGCTCTAACTGAGGGAAGGAGGTTGTTGCCCAAAATCTCGCAATACATGGCCCCGGTCATCCTCTCCTTAATACAGTGCAGTCGCCCTGTCCCATGTGCAGAAAAACACCCCCAAAGCATGATGCTACCACCCCCATGCGTCACAGTAGGGATGGTGTTCTTGGGATGGTACTCATCATTCTTCTTCCTCCAAACACGGTTAGTGGAATTATGACCAAAAAGTTCTATTTTGGTCTCATCTGACCACATGACTTTCTCCCATGACTCCTCTGGATCATCCAAATGGTCATTGGCAAACTTAAGACGGGCCTTGACATGTGCTGGTTTAAGCAGGGGAACCTTCCGTGCCATGCATGATTTCAAACCATGACGTCTTAGTGTATTACCAACAGTAACCTTGGAAACGGTGGTCCCAGCTCTTTTCAGGTCATTGACCAGCTCCTCCCGTGTAGTCCTGGGCTGATTTCTCACCTTTCTTAGGATCATTGAGACCCCACGAGGTGAGATTTTGCATGGAGCCCCAGTCCGAGGGAGATTGACAGTCATGTTTAGCTTCTTCCATTTTCTAATGATTGCTCCAACAGTGGACCTTTTTTCACCAAGCTGCTTGGCAATTTCCCCGTAGCCCTTTCCAGCCTTGTGGAGGTGTACAATTTTGTCTCTAGTGTCTTTGGACAGCTCTTTGGTCTTGGCCATGTTAGTAGTTGGATTCTTACTGATTGTATGGGGTGGACAGGTGTCTTTATGCAGCTAATGACCTCAAACAGGTGCATCTAATTTAAGATAATAAATGGAGTGGAGGTGGACATTTTAAAGGCAGACTAACAGGTCTTTGAGGGTCAGAATTCTAGCTGATAGACAGGTGTTCAAATACTTATTTGCAGCTGTATCATACAAATAAATAGTTAAAAATTCATAATTTGTGATTTCTGGATTTTTTTTTTTTGATTATGTCTCTCACAGTGGACATGCACCTACGTTGACAATTTCAGACCCCTCCATGATTTCCAAGTGGGAGAACTTGCAAAATAGCAGGGAATTCAAATACTTATTTTCTGCACTGTATATATATATATATATATATATATATACTGTATATTAGATAGATAGATCGGTGCAACTATTTTTATTCTTGGTTTTAACACTATTTTTATATATATGTATATATATATATAAAATGTTCTTGGTTGCAACTATTTTTTAACACTATTAAAGACCAGAAACCTGATCATCTGGGTATCGTTATCCTCTTGATTTCTATTTCACCTAGCAGTGGTGTCTGACTTGGTTTTATATTATCAGAACTCTGGAAACCATTTTATTTATACCAGTTTGGAAGCAGTTTATTATTATCTCGGCAGCACATATTGGATCACTGTGCAATAATTATTTGGTTGATGATAGCACTGTATTAACCCCTAATTCATTTATTTTTTTGTGACATCGGTACATTACACAATATTAGCAGCAATCACCATTAGATTATCTTAATATTTTTGGTTCACCTTTATTCACATCAGCGCTTTAGTAATCTTTACACAAATCCCAAATATAACCTGCTTCTATTGTTTAAAAAAAACAAGCTCTAACCACTCCCCCCCCCCCCCCCCCCAGGCTAAGCCACTCACGCGCGCCCGGGAGGGCATGCAGTGTGGAGATAGGTAGTGCGTTGTGACACGCTGACACACCGCATGCTTGATCTTGGTAAACAGCCTATGATGTAGGCTCTTTACCATATGATCAGCTGTATCCAGTCATCATGGTCACCTCGTAACCAGGAAATGCAGTTTATCTGCTTTTTCCTCTATTTGCACTATCTAGGCACGAGTAGAGGGGAGCCGATCAGCAGATCTCCTGACAGGGGGTCTGCACTGATAATCAACGCAACTTTTTTTCTCAACATTTTCTGGCTTTTTCATTTGTTTAGCAAAAAAAAAAAAAAATACCACCAAATTAAAGCTCTATTTGTGGAATAAAAATTATAAAAATGTTGTTTGGTTACATGACCACACAATTGTAATTCAAAATGCAATAGCACTGAAAGCTGAAAATTGGCCTGGGCAGGATGGGTATGTAAGTGCCCTGTATTGAAGTGGTTAAATATAACACACAACCTAAACTTACCTTTTTTGCCCTCTAAGGAATACAACCAATTCCAAAAGGAGTTAATTTTTATATGATTTAATTGCATCACAAGATTTGTTTAGATTTATCAGTTTAATGGCCAGTTTTAAGATCTGAATGATACTATTTGTTTTCTCTATTTCTCCAGGATTATAGCCTGTCTATTCTATTTGGTTTTTCTGGTATAACACTGCTTGCAATCGACTTTAGCCATTAGTCACTACAATATACTGTATGTATTCTTAGGCACATGTCACACTAGCAATTTTATAGCAAGAATTCACCAGCAGTGTAGGAAAAAAATTCACCTTCACATATGTGTACCTCCTTTATCAGCTTATGAAGTTTACTCCCTTGCTGAGGAAAAGGCTGCAGTATGTACAGTGCAGAAAATAAGTATTTGAACACCCTGCTATTTTGCAAGTTCTCCCACTTGGAAATCATGGAGGGGTCTGAAATTGTCATCGTAGGTGCATGTCCACTGTGAGAGACATAATCACAATTTTTTTTTCCAGAAATCACAATGTATGATTTTTTTAACTATTTATTTGTATGATACAGCTGCAAAGAAGTATTTGAACACCTGAGAAAATCAATGTTAATATTTGGTACAGTCGCCTTTGTTTGCAATTACAGAGGTCAAACGTTTCTTGTAGTTTTTCACCAGGTTTGCACACACTGGAGGAGGGATTTTGGCCCACTCCTCCACACAGATCTTCTCTAGATCAGTCAGGTTTCTGGGCTGTCGCTGAGAAACACGGAGTTTGAGCTCCCTCCAAAGATTCTCTATTTGGTTTAGGTCTGGAGACTGGCTAGGCCATGCCAGAACCTTGATATGCTTCTTACAGAGCCACTCCTTGGTTATCCTGGCTGTGTGCTTCGGGTCATTGTCATGTTGGAAGACCCAGCCTCCACCCATCTTCAAAGCTCTAACTGAGGGAAGGAGGTTGTTGCCCAAAATCTTGCAATACATGGCCCCGGTCATCCTCTCCTTAATAAAGTGCAGTCGCCCTGTCCCATGTGCAGAAAAACACCCCCAAAGCATGATGCTACCACCCCCATGCTTCACAGTAGGGATGGTGTTCTTGAGATGGTACTCATCATTCTTCTTTCTCCAAACACGGTTAGTGGAATTATGACCAAAAAGTTCTATTTTGGTCTCATCTGACCACATGACTTTCTCCCATGACTCCTCTGGATCATCCAAATGGTCATTGGCAAACTTAAGACGGGCCTTGACATGTGCTGGTTTAAGCAGGGGAACCTTCCGTGCCATGCATGACTTCAAACCATGACATCTTAGTGTATTACCAACAGTAACCTTGGAAACGGTGGTCCCAGCTCTTTTCAGGTCATTGACCAGCTCCTCCCGTGTAGTCCTGGGCTGATTTCTCACCTTTCTTAGGATCATTGAGACCCCATGAGGTGAGATTTTGCATGGAGCCCCAGTCCGAGGGAGATTGACAGTCATGTTTAGCTTCTTCCATTTTCTAATGATTGATCCAACAGTGGACCTTTTTTCACCAAGCTGCTTGGCAATTTCCCCGTAGCCCTTTCCAGCCTTGTGGAGGTGTACAATTTTGTCTCTAGTGTCTTTGGACAGCTCTTTGGTCTTGGCCATGTTAGTAGTTGGATTCTTACTGATTGTATGGGGTGGACAGGTGTCTTTATGCAGCTAATGACCTCAAACAGGTGCATCTAATTTAGGATAATAAATGGAGTGGAGGTGGACATTTTAAAGGCAGACTAACAGGTCTTTGAGGGTCAGAATTCTAGCTGATAGATAGGTGTTCAAATACTTCTTTGCAGCTGTATCATACAAATAAATAGTTAAAAATTCATGAATTGTGATTTCTGGAATTTTTTTTTTTGATTATGTCTCTCACAGTGGACATGCACCTACGATGACAATTTCAGACCCCTCCATGATTTCCAAGTGGGAGAACTTGCGAAATAGCAGGGTGTTCAAATACTTATTTTCTGCACTGTAAGTGGTAAGGCCCCTTTTTCAGGTGGACCCGATCAGACGTTCCATTCACTTCTATGGAACGGCGGATGTCAGCGGTGACATGTCAGCTGATATCCACCGATATCCAAACCTTTCTATGGAATCCAGACGGATGGAGGTCCTATTTTAAATCCATCTGATGGATTGCATGAAAAATAGACAGGCGGTCCGTTTTCATTTGATCTCCCATAGAGTACAACGGGGCTCTGACAGGTCCATCTCGGCACAGTGAGCAGAGATGGAACTGTCATCTGCCTTGTCAGCGGGGATCGGCGAAGTCTGCTGGAAGGAAAGCCCATGTGAAAGAGCCCTTGGTGAGTGGATATGAGGTGTGTCGCTCTCTCACTAAGAGCACACCAGATGGTGAGTGTATTACTTCCCTGCCTTACCCTGCATAGCAATCCTGCTGTCGCCATCTCGGGTGATTTTAGACTTCTTCTTTTTGTGATCGTGATAACCTAAAAGGTATTGCAATTGGCTTATAATAATGTAGTTTGTTATTTGCACTCAGTGGTTATATTAAAATAGATTATGCTTCTGGTGTAAGCTTTAAAAACATGACACAAGTTTAAATCTTTCTCTTCCTATTAAAAAAAATATGCTTTACTTGTCTGTCGCTATCAGAAAGCTATAGCATCACTTCCTGTTTTTTTTGCCATGTGTCTCCTGGGCTAATTCAACCCAAAAGGGACACAATAAAACCAGACCATGTTTTTAAACCACATGAAAAACAACAAAAAAGTTTTGTTTAGAGTTTCGGATAGAGTGGAGAGGGATTATTGCGGTCTGTGCCCCCATTAACCCTTTTATATTTATCCTGTTTACCATTATCCTTGAATCTAAAAGTAAAAGAAAATCCCACATTTTGGGTTGTCCCCAGAAAAGTAATAGAGGGTAAATCTTCCAATGAGTACACTAGTTCTGGTGACCTGGAGGTCCCCAAGGAATTCCCTAAATTTTGTAGTGATTTTTTTTTCACTTCCTGTTTGGCTATGGGACAGGAAGTGAATGGAAATCTCAGCAATGGAACACAGATGTGGGAAAAATAAAATCTGACAGGGGTTTTAGCCTACTCTTGCTTTATCCAAAATGGAAAAAGCAAAGTTTTGCCTTTAGGTCTACTTTAAGGCTACCCTGTCAGTAATTACATATTTACCTGTAAAATAGAACATAAATACTTACCACTCCCACTGCCCCCCACCACTGAATTTAAAGCGGGGGGTTCACCCTAAAAAAATAATTCTTTGTCTACCATGCCATCCAGCATACTAGCGTTGGCTACAGTATGCCTTTATTTTTATTTTTTTCGCTGTACTCACAGTTTAATCCATTAGTTTTGTTTCAGACTCCGGCGGGGAAATAAGCCGAAATAGGACTAGGATCTATACGGCGCCTGCGCAGTCAGCTCCTAGTCTGTGCCCAGGTGCCGTATAGCGCTGTGAAGTGCCGAGTCCTACTCCTGCTACTTTCGGAACGCGTGACGCGCCATAGCCGGCCATCAATCATGTTCCCCTCTTCATAGAAACGCCTATTCCCCGTGGTAGTCTGAAATGAAAGTAATGGATTAAACTGTAAGTACAGCGCAAAAAAATAAAATAAAGGCATACTGTAGCTGACGCTAGTATGCTGGATGGCATGGTAGAAAGTTGTTTTTAGGGTGAACCTCAGCTTTAAGTGAAATCCCTGGCTAATGCCTTCTGTGTTCACTGCAGTTCTCACTGGTTCCTCCCTCAACCTCACTACAGAGAGGTAAGTATTCACTCTTGTTTTTCTTATAAACTTATTTACTGACAAGTAATATGTAGTTACAGTAGGTCCATATATATTTTTGGACATCGACAATTTTTTTCAAGGATTTACCAAAACATATTCAAGCTATAGTTCTATAATGGATATTGCCTGAAAGTGTGCACTCTCAGGTTTAATTTGAGGGTATGTAAATCCAAATTGGAGGAAAGGTTTAGGAATTGCAGCTCTTAATAATAGCCACCCCCCCTTTTTTTAAGGGACCAAAAGTAATTGGACAATTGAATCAAACTGTTTCATTGCCAGGTGTGGGCTACTCCTTCATTATTTCTTCATTAGGCAGGTAAAAGGCCTGGAGTTGATTCTAAGTGTGATATTTGCATTTGGAATCTATTGCTGAGAACATGCATCATGATTTTAGGCTGCATTTACACCTGAGAGTTTTCAGCTCTTAAAATGCCCAACAAGCAAAAAAAGGATTTTTAATAAACAGCTTACCTGTAAAATCCTTTTCTTGAAGTACATCACGGGACACAGAGCGCATAGCCATTACACTTGGGTTATATGGGTACCTTCAGGTGATGGACACTGGTGTAATCAATTTCACAGGAAGTTTCCTCCCTATATAACCCCCTCCCACTGGGAGTGCTTCAGTTTTGTAGCAAGCAATTCCTCCGAGGTTACACAATGTTCCCCAAAAGAGGGGTGGGAGCTCTGTGTCCCGTGATGTACTTCAAGAAAAGGATTTTACAGGTAAGCTGTTTATTAAAAATCCTTTTTTCTTTATCGTACATCACGGGACACAGAGCGCATAGCCATTACACTTGGGATGTCCTAAAGCAATGCTCTATGAAGGGAGGGAGACCGTAAGGCCAAGAATAGCCAAACAAAAAAATTATCAGGAAGTAAAGTAGCTCCACCAACAGAAAAAAAGGGGGCGTGACCCGGGCCAGAGGATTCTATACTGCTGCCCGTAGGACCGCCTGCCCAAATGCTGCGTCCGTACCCTTTGCGACGTCCAACTTATAAAATTTAGTAAACGTATGTACGGAAGACCAGGTTGCCGCCTTGCAAACCTGTGCCATAGAGATCTGATGGTGTGCCGCCCAGGAGGCACTCATGGCCCTCGTAGAATGGGCTTTAACTGATAAGGGAGGTGGAACGCGCTTCAGACCATAGGCCTGAAAAATCAGCTGCTTAATCCACCTAGCCAAGGAAGACTTGGCAGCCGGCTGACCCTTCTTGGGGCCATCCGGAAGAACAAAAAGCACATCTGTTTTCCGAATCTTCTCTGTAGCCTTGAGATAGACCCTCATGGCTCGAACCACGTCCAAAGTATGAAGCAGTCTTTCCTCTCTGGACTGGGGAGTAGGAAAGAAGGATAGTAGGACTAGGTCCTGATTCAAGTGAAAACTGCATATGACCTTAGGAAGGAAAGAAGGTTGAGGCCGCAGAACCACTCTGTCCTTATGCAGAATAAGGTATGGCTCCCTGCATGACAAGGCTGCCAGCTCGGAAACCCTTCTGGCCGAAGCCATAGCCACCAAGAAAACCAACTTTCGGGTTAGTAGCACAAGAGGGATTTCTGTCAGAGGTTCAAACGGCTGCCTTTGTAAAGCTGACAAGACCAGATTTAAATTCCAGGGGCAGAGGGGAGCTCTAATAGGGGGATTCACATGCAAGACCCCCTGCAAGAAGGTTTTCATAAGCGAATGGGTGGCCAAGGGTCTTTGAAACCATATTGATAAAGCCGACACCTGCCCCTTTAGAGTACTAAGAGCCAACCCTTTGTCAACGCCAACCTGGAGGAATCGCAAGATCCTGTCAATAAAAAACTTTTGAGGATGCCATTTTTGAGACTCGGCCGAGGGATCCCTGGCTCGGGATATGAATTTGTCCAACTTTTTGTTGGATCTCGTTGCCATAATGTCCACATCTGGAACTCCGAATCTTTGGCAAATCTCTTGGAATACCTGGGGGTGAAGAGACCACTCCCCCGGGAGCAACTGTTGACGACTCAAAAAATCTGCTTGAGAATTGTCTATCCCTGGGATGAACACCGCCGAGATGCAGGGTACATGGGCTTCGGCCCATGAGAAAATCAGGTTTACTTCCCTTTGGGCCGCTAGGCTCCTCGTGCCCCCCTGGTGGTTTATGTATGCCATCGCAGTGACATTGTCGGACTGTATCCTTACTGGCAGACCCTGAAGGGGAAGAGTCCAGGCGACCAGGGCCAGCCGAGCAGCTCTGATCTCTAGGATATTGATGGGAAGCAGTTGACAGGCTGGCATCCGTGGCTACTATCTTCCACGTGATGGGGCAAAAGGATTTCCCCTTTGACAAATTTTGAGGGACCAGCCACCAGAACAGGCTGCGCCGGACCCCTGGGGAGAGAACTAACGGACAATCTAACGCCTGAATGGACTTGTTCCAAGCAGAGAGAATGGCTGCCTGGAGATATCTGGTATGGATCTGGGCGTAGGGCACTGCCTCCAAGGCGGCCACCATCTTCCCCAGCAGTCGCATACATAGGCGAATAGTCGGCCTCTTCTTGCCTAAGACCACTTGAACTGCTTGAGTTATTGATCTGACCTTTGCTTGAGGTAAAAACATCCTCTGGCAGTCTGTATCTAGCCGAAGGCCTAGATATTCCAACTGCTTTGTGGGTTGCAATATCGATTTTTCTTGGTTCACAATCCACCCGAATTCCTCTAGATGCCGAACTGTGCGAACTACTGCATGATTGAGGTTGGAAGCTGATCTGTCGATAACCAGAAGATCGTCAAGGTATGCCAGGACCAAAATGCCTTCTGTCCTTAGGACG
Source organism: Rana kukunoris (assembly GCA_029574335.1). NCBI lineage: Eukaryota > Metazoa > Chordata > Amphibia > Anura > Ranidae > Rana > Rana kukunoris. The sequence continues at coordinate 256,248,814 of CM056051.1, read as the reverse complement.
GCTAGCACCGGGGCTAACACCTTTGTGAATACCCGCGGAGCTGTTGCCAACCCGAAAGGGAGGGCTACGAACTGGTAATGACGGTGATCTATCGTAAAACGAAGAAACTTGTGATGTGCCGGGTAGATCGGCACGTGCAGATACTCATCCTTTATGTCTATAGATGCTAAAAAGTCGTCTTGATGTAGGCTGGCTGCCACCGAACGTATGGACTCCATACGAAAGGTCTGAATCTTTAGAAATTGATTTAGGCGTTTGAGGTCTAAGATAGGCCTGACGTCGCCATTGGGTTTTGGTATTATGAAAAGGTTGGAGTAGAATCCCAGACCCCATTCCTGGGTTGGTACTTCTACAATTACTCCTTGGAGCAAGAGACAATCCAATGCTTTTACAAGAGAGGCCCTCTTTAATGGGTCGCTTGGAAGACTTGACCCCTGAAAATGAGGAGGGGGGACTTCCCGAAACTCTAGCTTGTAGCCCGTGGCTACCACGGACAGTACCCAAGAGTCGGGAATTCTGGCCTCCCACACTTCGGAGAAAAACCGAAGCCTTCCCCCCACCCAAGAGAGTGGGGGCGCCCCTTCATGAATCTGACTTGATGACTGGTTTAACCGGCTTGCGAGACCATGGCCTCTTGCCTGCCGTGGCTTGTCCTTGTGGGCGGCTATTAAATGCTGAACGCCCGGGAGGCCGTCGATACTGACGGGAAGTTGAAGGGGCCGAGCCTGCGAAGGCCTGTCGCTTAAACGCGGGCTCACGCTCACGCGGTCTTTTCTTGACAGGTAAGAAAGAACTTTTACCACTTGATATGGTCTGGATATATTTATCTAGGTCTTCACCGAATAGTCTCCCACCATGAAAGGGAAATCCTGCTAAAAGCCTTTTGCAGGGTGCCTCTGCTGACCAGTTCTTCAGCCTCAAAAGGCGACGCATATGAACCAATAGCAGAGATAAACGGGACGCCTGTTGAATGGAGTCCTTAATAGCATCTACTGCAAAGCAGAGAGCCCTTGGGAGGTCAGCCAATTCACGAGCTTGCTGAGCCGGTATGTCCCTTAATATTTGTTTAGTCTGATCCTTTAAAGCCTGACAAACGCCAATGGCTGCCACCGCTGGCTGAACCACGGCACCTACTGTGGTAAAAGAAGCCTTCAGTAGGGTCTCCAACTTTTTGTCGACCGGATCTTTAAACATCTGGACATTTTCAACCGGACAGGTCAGGGATTTATTCACGCAGGAAATGGCTGTGTCCACGGTAGGGAGTGCCCATTTCTTTGCAAATTCCTCTTCCATAGGATAGAGAATAGTGAACCTTTTAGGAGGGATAAAAATCCTATCAGGTCGAGCCCAATCCTGAAAAATCACGCTCTCCAGAAGGGGGTGAACCGGAAAACACGCACAACTCAACGGTGCCTTCAAGGAACCTAAAGAGGATACCGCGGGGGCTAATTGTTCTGACACTGGAAGTTTAAAAGCAGTGCGAACCATATCTGTCAGAGACTGGATCCACAGGCTCTCCGCTTGAGAAGCCGAAAAAAATTCATCTACAGTGGAACCCTCAATGTCTGAACCGTCGGGACTCGGGTCCGCTTGATCCCCCTCTGGGTCCAATTCCTCCGAAGAGAGGACCTCTGCATCTGAAAACACCAATCTAGGTGACGGGGATCTAGCCCGCTTGCCACCTGGCAAAGAGCGGGCAATTAAAGCAGTTAACCTTTCCTCTAGCCCACCCAGGGTGGTCGCTAGCATTTCTTCCGTAACGTAAACGGGAATGGGTTGATTGGGGGCCGCCTCTGCCCCTAGCACCCTCAATGGCTCCTGCAACATGCTGTTCGATGGTCTATCTGGTGAGGGTGGGACCGCTGGAGCCTGGCCCAAATCCTCTGACCCCGACGGAGACCCCTTTAGTTTTTTGGTACCTTTTGCAGCCTTAGCTGGTCCTGATCCCTTGGGAGCCATTGCACAACCTTGAGACACCCCTAAAGCCAACACCCAACTGTTGTAGCTAGAAGTGAACCATTAATAAGAACAGGCTATGGTAAACATTTTCCAAATTTCCATACGCCCGAGAAGGCGGCAATACCGAGGAAGTCCTGTGAGTATTGCCACACCAATGCCCGTTAGCTGGAGCCCAAGGTTGCACCGACTCAGATACTGCCAGATCTAAGGCTGAGTCCCTTTAAGAAAAAAACACTTTTTTTTTTCTGGTCAGTATGGAGCTAAGTCCAGACCTGAAGATCCACAAACCACCACTAGGTGTCACTGTATAGCCAGAAATGGTTCAGCTGCGCGCTCTGTGTCCTCAGCCTCCTCTGCTCTCAGGAGGGAATGACCAGCCAGGAAATGCTTTGCTGCTTTAACTGAGACCTGACGCTGCTGGCCCGCCCCCCCCCCCACGCACGCCGACGCTGTAAAAGGCGGCGCGCACGCGCGCGCCCCCCCCCACGCTGAAACCAACATGGAGGAAGCAGAAAGCAGAGGAGAAGCATGGACCAGCGCTAGCAACCCAACAGACACCAGGCAAGACACTAATCTTATTGTAGTGCACACATAGAGGAAGCTGTCCCCATAGGCTTCCTAAGAAACAGGAGTTTTGCTAGCATTTCCTCCTTATAGCACGTGGGGCTGCAGTATCATGCTAACAGGCAGATCTGGGGGGAGTAGCAAATACATATCTTTAAAAGCATACATATACCTACATGTTATCTGGGTAAACATTAGTACATCCCATCCTGCCTCAAAAGACATAGTGGAGATAGTGGCTGATGCACAAGCATACCATTAGCCGACCCAGAACCCCCAGGGGGATACCTACTGCCGAACCAAGTCCCGCAGGCTCCCTCTTACCTGATCCACGCCGCAGGGTATTGCAAAATGCAAGAGGCCCAATCTTCCCCCATCTCCGTGGGTATTGTCTTGGACCTTCAGGGACCGGGGTCCTGTGTTAAGGAACCCACACACCTGGACCTATATAGCATCCTGGCATCAGTAGCGTTTAGTTCTTGGAAGAGACTAAGGCACTGGAGCCCAGAATCCAGCCCTCCAAGGAGAGGCATTATAGGCAAAACCCCACTCCAGCAGGGCCCGGGTACCGTACACCTTGGCTTTGAAGCACTTCGGACGGATCCGGCTAGCTATCCTGGGTCCCGAGACCTCCGAGGGACAGCTAGACGTGACCAACACCTAAGACACTGGCGAAAAAACTGAAGCACTCCCAGTGGGAGGGGGTTATATAGGGAGGAAACTTCCTGTGAAATTGATTACACCAGTGTCCATCACCTGAAGGTACCCATATAACCCAAGTGTAATGGCTATGCGCTCTGTGTCCCGTGATGTACGATAAAGAAATCCCATTCATTTATATGGCCTCTGTTCACATCTGAAGGTGTAAATGCAGCCTTAAAGGAGCTGTCCATGCAAGTGAAACAGGCCCATTGTAAGGCTTCAAAAATGAAACAAATCCATCAGAGAGATAACAGGAACATTAGGCGTGGCCAAATCAACAGTTTGGTAAATTCCGAGGAAAGAAGAACGCATTGGTGAATTCAGCAACATAAAAAAGGCCTGGAAGTCCTTGGCAGACAACAGTGGTGGATGATCACAGGATCCTCTCTATGGTAAAGAAAAACCTATTCACAACATCCAGATAAGTGAAGAACACCCTCAAGGAGGTGGGCGTATCATTGTCAAAGTCTACAATCAAGAGCAGACTTCACCAGAGCAAATACAGAGGTTTTACCGCAAGGTGCAAACCATTCATAAGCCTAAAAAATAGAAAAGCCTGATTAGACTTTTCCAAAAAATATCTAATAAACCCAGACCAGCTCTGGAAAAACATTCTTTGGATGGATGAAAATAAGATTAATCTGTACCAGAATCATGGGAAGAAAAAAAGTGTGGAGAAGGCTTATAGCAGCTCATAATCCAAAGCACACAATGTCATCTGTAAACCATGGTGGAGGCAGTGTGATGGCATTGGGCATGCATGGCTTCCAGTGGCACTGGGTCATTGTTGTTTATTGATGATGTGACAAAAGCAGCCGGATGAATTCTGACCTTTTTAGAGTTTAACTGTCAGCACAGTTTCAGCCAAATGCAGCACAGTTGATTGAACAGCGCTTATGGACAATACAGTACCGTATTGAACAGTACAGATGGACAATGATCTAAAATACACTGCAAAAGCAACCCAGGAGCTTTTGAAGGAAGAGAAGTGGAATATTCTGCAATAGCCGAGCCAATCACCTGTTCTAAACCCAATTGAGCATGCATTGCACTTGCTGAAGGCAAAACTAAAGGCAGAAAGACCCACAAACAAAGAACAACTAAAGACAGCTGCAGTTATGAGCCTGGCAAAACATCAGAAAGGAGGAAACCCAGTCTTTGGTAATGTTCATGGGTTCTAGACTTCAGACATTGCCAGTAAAGGATTCCCAACAAAATATAAATGTACATTTTATTTATGATTATATTCATTTGTCCAATTACATTTGAACCCGTGGAAATGGGAGGACTGTGTATAAAAATGGTTGCTGTTCTTAACATTTGTACTTGATATTTATGTTCAACCCCTTGAATTAAAGCTGAAAATCTGGTGACAGAGCCAAAAAGATAAAAATATATATGGACCCAACTGTAGATGATGGCCAGTGCTTGGTTATTTGCCCCTTGCTTGGCACTATCCCTAGCACAGGGCTCAAAATTTCAAGTCCTGAGCTACTAGCCAGGCCTTAAGGGTTACTCGCCACCAGTTGTCCAACCCAGCCCGGCTGCCCCTAAACACGCTCTCATAAAATGACACTCAAATGTATTATGCAGAATTAAGTTCTTAAAATAAATATTAACAACTGTATCCGTGCCCACCACGCAGCCGTGTGCCCACCACGCAGCCGTGTGCCCACCAATGCAGTCTTGTGTCCACCAGTGCAGCCACGTGCCGAGTGTCCCCCAATGCAGCCGCGTGCCCAGTGTCCCGCCAATGCTGCCGTGTTCCCGCCAATGCTGCCGTGTGCCCGCCAATGCTGCCGTGTGCCCGCCAATGCTGCCGTGTGCCCGCCAATGCTGCCGTGTGCCCACCAATGCAGCCGTGTGCCCACCAATGCAGCCGTGTGCCCAGTGCCTACCAATGCAGCCTTGTGTCCACCACGCAGCCGTGTGCCCACCAATGCAGTCTTGTGTCCACCAGTGCCCACCAATGCAGCCTTGTGCCCAGTGCCCACCAATGCAGCCTTGTGCCCAGTGCCCACCAATGCAGCCTTGTGCCCAGTGCCCACCAATGCAGCCTTGTGCCCAGTGCCCACCAATGCAGCCTTGTGCCCAACAATGCAGCCTTGTGCCCAACAATGCAGCCTTGTGCCCACCAATGCAGTCTTGTGTCCACCAATGCAGCCTTGTTCCCACCAATGCAGCCTTGTGCCCAGTGCCCACCAATGCAGCCTTGTGCCCACCAATGCAGCCTTGTGCCCAGTGCCCACCAATGCAGCCTTGTGCCCACCAATGCAGCCGTGTGCCCACCAATGCACCCGTGTGTTCCCTATGCAGTTTTGTGCCTAGTGCCCACCATTGAAGCCTAGTGCCCACCAATGCAGCCTTGTGTCTGCCATGTGCCCACCAATGCAGTCGTGTGCCCACCAGTGCAGCCGTGTGCCCACCTTGCATCCGTGTGCCCACCAATGCAGTCTTGTGTCCACCATGTAGCCATGTGCCCAGTGCCCACCAATGCAGTCTTGTGTCCACCATGCAGCCGTGTGCCCAGTAATGCAGTCTTGTGTCCACCATGCAGCTGTGTGCCCAGTGCCAACCATGGAGCCTTGTGTCCACCTTGCAGCCTACCTGTGCAGCCGAGGAGAGGAACAGTAGAGCCGCCCAGTTGTTCAGAGCGCAGGGGGGGAAACACAGTGATAACAGCTTTCATTTCAATAGCTGTGTTCCCGCCGCGCAACGTAATATACTTCCCCGCCCCTGGCCGGGGAACTTTGATAGACAGATCACCCGTCCAATCTCAGTGATGAGTGATCTGTCAATCAAAGTCCCGGGATTTTTTGAGGGCTGCCCTAGCATATGATGTGCTGCAGCAGTGACTGCAGTCCTTTGCTCATTGGACTATTTTAATGGTGCAGTATTAATCGGCAGTAATGATAATACCAGTCAGCATGTTAATGTTAACTTCCCAAGATTTGATGTCCCTTTTGAGTATACCAAGAAGTATTAAAGTTTTTGTACTGCTTGATCCTCTTGAATTTACATAACCACAATACTCATAATTTAATTATGAACATAAATGTATCAAGTGTATTTGTTGCCCATAAATACTGCTTATAAATATGCATTTATAGAACGAGACTGCAATTTGCAAATAGTTATATTCTAAGAATTCTTGGTGTAAAATAAATTACGTACATTGATGCTTGAAGCAATATCCTGAACTTCAACGAGAGAAAATATTTCTTTCTGGGTTCTAAGGAAGGTGTAACAAAGAATCATGACGCCTAAAAAAAATGAAATGTTAATATATTGAGATGAAAAAAATCATTTGCTGCAGTGTCCATTGAAAAAAGGCAGTGGAAGCACACTTAAAAGATAAGTGCAGTCATACTCGCCTATATAGATGCAGCATCAGTCCAATGCTGCATCTGTCCCCTGACACCTTTTAATACCGAGAAGTTTTTCAGTGAGTAGAGAGCTGGTGACTGTCACTCATTGATTCCTTGCTCTGCCCCTCCAGTGCTCACTGGATTGCTGGGCTGTCCCAGGGGGTGCGAGTGGCTGTCTCAGGCTTTCAGTGACTGGTCAGGCATTTGGGTGGATCCTGACATTAACGTTGGGATCTCTTTAGAGCCTAGAGCGCCTAAGTGATGTCAGCTGACAGCGGGCTATGCAAAACTAAGTGCACTTCTGTGACTCACAGGAGAAGTAGGGCCAAAAGCGCTTAGGCCCCACTACTTCTTTAAGCCGGCCATATACAGTGCAGAAAATAAGTATTTGAACACCCTGCTATTTTGCAAGTTCTCCCACTTGGAAATCATGGAGGGGTCTGAAATTGTTATCGTAGGTGCATGTCCACTGTGAGAGACATAATCAAAAAAAAAAATTTCCAGAAATCACAATGTATGATTTTTTTAACTATTTATTTGTATGATACAGCTGCAAATAAGTATTTGAACACCTGAGAAAATCAATGTTAATATTTGGTACAGTACCTTTCTTTGCAATTACAGAGGTCAAACGTTTCTTGTAGTTTTTCACCAGGTTTGCACACACTGGAGGAGGGATTTTGGCCCACTCCTCCACACAGATCTTCTCTAGATCATTAAGGTTTCTGGGCTGTCGCTGAGAAAAACGGAGTTTGAGCTCCCTCCAAAGATTCTCTATTGGGTTTAGGTCTGGAGACTGGCTAGGCCACGCCAGAACCTTGATATGCTTCTTACAGAGCCACTCCTTGGTTATCCTGGCTGTGTGCTTCGGGTCATTGTCATGTTGGAAGACCCAGCCTCGACCCATCTTCAAAGCTCTAACTGAGGGAAGGTGGTTGTTGCCCAAAATCTCGCAATACATGGCCCCGGTCATCCTCTCCTTAATACAGTTCAGTCGCCCTGTCCCATGTGCAGAAAAACACCCCCAAAGCATGATGCTACCACCCCCATGCTTCACAGTAGGGATGGTGTTCTTGGGATGGTACTCATCATTCTTCTTCCTCCAAACACGGTTAGTGGAATTATGACCAAAAAGTTATATTTTGGTCTCATCTGACCACATGACTTTCTCCCATGACTCCTCTGGATCATCCAAATGGTCATTGGCAAACTTAAGACGGGCCTTGACATGTCCTGGTTTAAGCAGGGGAATCTTCCGTGCCATGCATGATTTCAAACCATGACGTCTTAGTGTATTACCAACACTAACCTTGGAAACGGTGGTCCCAGCTCTTTTCAGGTCATTGACCAGCTCCTCCTGTGTAATCCTGGGCTGATTTCTCACCTTTCTTAGGATCATTGAGACCCCACGAGGTGAGATTTTGCATGGAGCCCCAATCTGGGGGAGATTGACAGTCATGTTTAGCTTCTTCCATTTTCTGATGATTTCTCCAACAGTGGACCTTTTTTCACCAAGCTGCTTGGCAATTTCCCCGTAGCCCTTTCCAGCCTTGTGGAGGTGTACAATTTTGTCTCTAGTGTCTTTGGACAGCTCTTTGGTCTTGGCCATGTTAGTAGTTGGATTCTTACTGATTGTATGGGGTGGACAGGTGTCTTTATGCAGCTAATGACCTCAAACAGGTGCATCTAATTTAGGATAATAAATGGAGTGGAGGTGGACATTTTAAAGGCAGACTAACAGGTCTTTGAGGGTCAGAATTCTAGCTGATAGACAGGTGTTCAAATACTTCTTTGCAGCTGTATCATACAAATAAATAGTTAAAAAAATCATAAATTGTGATTTCTGGAATTTTTTTTTTTGATTATGTCTCTCACAGTGGACATGCACCTACGATAACAATTTCAGACCCCTCCATGATTTCCAAGTGGGAGAACTTGCAAATTAGCAGGGTGTTCAAATACTTATTTTCTGCACTGTATGTATTGAAATATGGGCGGTTCAGCAGGGATTGGCCCTGGATGGGATCTCACGTGATCGCTGCATGAATGGGCACGATTAACTGGAAGCCAGCAGCCTCTGATTGTTTCCGGTAGGTCTGCAACTTGCAGCTAATCATGAGAACCCCCCTAGGGTTCTTGCATGTAATTGAGCACACATAGAGTGGTTACTTTAGGTTAGGTCTTCTAGGGACCCTAGTCAAAATTCCCTCTGAGGATCCAGCATGTTAAAAAAAATCAGACTTTCTCCTAAAGTGGAACTTCCACTCATCGGATTCCTCCCCCCCCTCCGGTGCCACAATTGGCACCTTTCAGGGGGGTGCAGATACCTGTCTAAGACACTCACCCACTTCCGGCATAGACACTGCGGGCATTACGCCACTTCCTGTCCCCCCATTGTGTTCTGGGAAACGCACGGCTCCCAGAATACTGCGGGGAACAGCGAGGACAGTGTAGCGCAACTCGCGCATTAGTAGTAGGGTACCGGGCAATGAAGCCGCAACGCTTCACTTCCTGGTTCCCTCACCGATGGTGGGGGCAGCCGAGAGACGAGCGATTGCTCGTCTTCTGCTGCTGACATCGCTGGACTCCAGGACAGATACGTGTCCATTTTTTTAAGTCAGCAGCTGCAGTATTTGTAGCTGCTGGCTTTTAATTTTTTTTTTTTTCACGGCGGAGCTCCGCTTTAAAGTGATATTAAAAGCACAAATAATTTTTTTAAACAAATAAACATGTCATACTTGCTTGCTCTGTGCAGCAGTTCTGCACAGAGCAGCCCTTATCTTTCTCTTCTTGGTTCCCCCGCCAATGTTTCTGGCCACTTCCTCCTGCCAAATGCCCCCCAGAACAAGTAGCTTGCAATGGGGGCACCCATGTAGGCATGCTCTTGAGTCAATGCTCTGCGTGTCCATCCAGACATTGAACCGTGGCTCAGCCCCACCTCCTCTCTTCTATTGGCTCACTGGCTGTGCTTGACAGCAGCGGGAGCCATGGGCTCCCGCTGTTATCTTAGTCAATGAGGGGTGAGAGTCAAGACACTCGTACACATCACTGGATCGCGATTGAGCTCAGGTGAGTATTTGGGGGTGCTGCTGCAAACAAAAGGTTTTTTTCCTTCATGCATAGAACCACTTTAATTTCCAGTGTGTTAAAATCTTACTGATGTTTTAGGTTATTGGGAATATACAACCATAGATCATTTGTTTGTACCACTGTAGCTAATTGAATCAATTTTTAATTCCTTCTGACCTGAAAAGTGATGGCGTTAAAGCAATTTGTGTATGCCTGAATGCCATTGGTTGGTATGTCATAGAATAAAGCAAAGGAAGAGTAAAACGATATTCACTCTTACTACTTTTACAGAAATGTTTTAAAATTATGTTCTTAAATGACTTGGACATATTTATTGGCACCCCTAGAAAACATTATCATTTTTATTCTAGTGATATTTCAAACTGTTATTCATATCATACGTGTCTTTTAATCTTGTAATCAGTCAGCCTATTTAAATGAAGAAGTAGTAACTCTGCTGTTTGGTATCAATGTGTGCACCACAGTGAACATGGACCAAAGCAAGCAAAGGAGGGGGTTGTCTAAGAAGATCCCATTGCAAATTATAGACCAGCATGTCAAAGGGAAAGGATGTAAGACTATCTTCAAGCATCTTGATGATCCTGTTACTACAGTTTCAAAAATTAAGAAGTTTAAGGTTCATGGAAGCATAGCCAATCCCTCTGAATGTAGCCGCAAGAGAAAAATCCATCCCAGATTGAACAGACGAAAATGTGCAAATGGTAGACCAAGAGCCAACGGTCAAGGTACATCAAAGCCTGATGGCACCATCTGTGACCTTTTGAGCAACAGTGGGCGCAAAGGAAGAAGACCCAAAGGAATCCACAGTTGAAAAAAAGAACATAAACATTGAGGAAAGTCAGTTTTGCTGCATTTGGAACATAGTGATTTGAATTTGTGCACGGTTTAATGAAATCCCAATACTATCAAGGAATTCTGTAGCAAAACATGCTGCCCAGTGTCAGAAAGCACTGTCTTAAGCCTGGTACATGCTATTCGTTTTTTTCCCATTCAACCCAGTGGGCCCCCCCGCCAGAAGACTTCAAACAGCGCTATCCATCATCGGCAGATGGCACTGATCGGGACTCGGCCAGCTGCTGATTTTCCCAGCATGCTCAACCGACATACAGGTCGCGGATGTCAGATGTGTTTTTTTTTTTTTTTTGAACCAGCACATGTCTCTCGACATTCGGTCCATGTGTCCCTAGCTTTAATCTCAAGACATGCGTGTGCCAACAGGATACTTATCCAAAACACAGCTAAAAGCACCCAAGAATGGCTAAGAACAAAACATTGGACTATTCTGAAGTGGCCTTTTATGAATTGTGATCTGAATCTTAACATCTATGAAAAGGGCTGAAACATAGAATCTAGAAAAGGCACCCCTCAAACTTAAGACAGCTGATGCAGGTTGCTCAAGAACAGTGAGAAACACTACTGGTTGCCATGTGCATCGAGAGCTGCAGAAATCGCTTGTTTCCAGTGATTGCAACTAGAGGTTGTACAACACATTATATTAGGTTTTTTCATGGCAACTTTCATTTGAATAGTCTGTTAAACCAAAAATCACTTTTTTTTGTATTAACAATTGAATGGATGCCATTTACTTTTTTTTATTTTTATGAAAGGGTACCAACACATTTATCTATGGCTTTATACACATGCAGTCAGCGTGACTTAAATGGGTTACAGTGCTTCTTTAAAGGCCTCCAGACATTCTGTAGTAAGGAGAACTTCCCCTTATTTCTGATGGAACCCCTTGAATACTTGTCCAAGAATTATTCTTCAGCATTTACACAATTATTTTCACACAAGACACAAGATTAAAGTATTACTAAACCCAGGACCCTGCATTCACTATACCCGGTCTCCCACAGTAAACAGAACATGGAAATGCAATAGTTTTAGTAAATATAAACTGCTACATACAGTTTCTTATTATCGGTAAGAGCAGTTTTGTGACTTCTATCGGTGTCTAGTTAAAGCTTGTAGGAGGCATTTTCATACTGCTGTCACTATCCTAAAAGGCTGCATGATCCTTGACCCTCTGTCTGGACAGTGCTGATTGGACCTGTGCTGATTGGCCCTGTGCTGATCACATGCACTCTCCAAAGGAAAAAAAACTCTTGCAATACACACCCAAACTAAGCATGTGCAGCTTGTCCCCTACCCTCTGTACTATCCGAAGTTGGGGACACTGGAAAAGGGAGGAGTCGCGAAAACAGAATCAAGCAGCCTTTTTACATGCTTTACGTGCACAAGAATAACCCCTTAGGCTCAACATTGAGTATAACAAGCAAGCTTTACTGAATATACACACAGATTTTTACTGTTGTGGGTTTAGTAACACTTTAAGATATAAGATGTATGCATTAAGTTGGTACACACTGTTTGTCACAGGTTTATGATCACCAAGCTTATTTTTCAAACTCGCATGTTCAGACTAGGTTATGGTAAAAACTGAAGTAATTGCTATCATGGTGCATTATTACCCTTTGTGTTGTCCAATTGAATCAAAAAAGTAGCAAAGGCTTTATTGGTGAGGTCTCCTGTATAGCTCCTGGCAGTGGAGAATGATGTACTTGGTGTAAGACATTTAAAAAAGCTAATTGCTATTTCAGGGTCATCGAGATATTTACTCCCCTAAAACAGTTGTCCTTTAATATTCTTTAGGCCTTGATCTCTACATTTTAGAAATGTGTTTTGTGTGGAGCATATCAAGGTTGGAGCATTTAAGATACAAATCCCATAACTCTTCTAGATAACCGTTTTTCAATTCAAGACACAGGTGTCCCTAATTCACCCAGCATGACAAGCCTCATATGTGCTCACTTTTCCTGCTGTGTTCTGTTAATATATTGTTATGGCAGCCTCAAGGATTTTAATATACTTTTTTTTCTGCTGCTGACAGAGATACAGATAATATACACACAGATACACGTGGTTCACACTGCTTGTCGGTTTAATTTGCCTCAATGTATATATTGTGACAAATCACTGACATTCACCGTACAGCATTACACAATTTAGATTCCATGGATTTTTCTTTTTTGCTGTCAGAGATATTAAAGCAGTACTTACTTTGTGGTCTACCTGCAAAAGATGGAACCTACAGTTTCCCATGTTACATTCTCACCAGTGCAAGCCCCTAAAACATGTTAGAATAGCAGCTGCATGAAAAGCAGGAGAGCCTGTCTCCCAGTACTTGGCCCTCCTTCTCTTATGCCTTGTACACACGATTGGAATTTCCGATGAAAAAAGTCAGACGGAATTTTTTCATCGGATATTCCAATCATGTGTGGGCCCCATCGGACTTTTTTCCGTCGGAGTTTAGAAGTAGAACATGTTCTAACATCGGAAATTCTGATAGTCTGTGTGGAAAAAAAACACGCATGCTTGGAAGCATTGAACTTCATTTTTCTTGGCTCGTCGTAATGTTTTACGTCACCGTGTTTTGGACGGTCGGAATTTGGTCTGAGAGTGTGTATGCAAGACAGCTTGAATGGAAGTCCGATGGAAAATTCTATCTGATTTTATCCCATTGGAAATTCCGATCGTGTGTATAGGACATAATCCTACTTTTTAAAGTAAAAAAAAAAAATGGGCAATTGTACTAGTGGTCATTAAAAATATATCTAAATATTTTTTTTACGTTTTTTTGCATAGTTACATTGGTCCAGCTTGGATCAATGTATGTATGCATGTACCATACCTGCCCAATTCCTGTGGAAGCTATAAGTCTTTGTAGTAGGCACAGTAGGCACGAGAGAAAGCTCTGCATTCATTGAAAAAAATTGGAACGTGTATTCTGAATGCCACTCATGCTGAGTGAGCCAACCCCTTCTTTTTACCATGCAGCAGTGCAGCCGTCCCACGCAGGTTATGGAAGCTAGAAGTGATCATTGTAGTAGCAGTGCCTACTACAGTGATCTTCCAGCATCCAAGGGGATCAGACGGGTGTGACACATGCATACTTAAATTGATCCAAGCTGTAACTATGCAGAAAAAGCCATACCTAAACATTAGCTTTAAATTAATAAGGAGATTTAATCACTTTAAATATTAGAAATTGCCTTTTTTCAAATGGAGATGTGGAGTCTGTAATAAGGTTGTTATCAGGTCATGAATAGATTTTACATGCTAAAGGATTTTTCTATATTTTTCTCAGTCATACATCTACATCAAAGCACATTTGTACTTAGGTGGGAGCATCTTTCCTGTATTTGCTGGTTACTTAGAATGAAAAACACCAGGATGGTAGCGCAGCTAATGCTGCATACTAATAATGGAGCTTCTTCTTTCTGAATGGTTTCCTGATTTCTGTTATAATCTAATTTTGCCATGAAAGGACAAAAGTTTATGAACTGTGGCTTATGAATTGACGTTCAAGTAGTAATTATTCATGAGTTAACTCTTGCCGGTTTATTATTAATACATGTTTCTGATAATGGCATTACAATTTATAGACTTGATGGAGAGAGATGTATGGTAAAGCATTAGGCTGAACAATTCCAACTCTTTCGAAAGGGATTTTACAGTGCTTTTTCTTACAAATAAACATTCTACTCAAAACTCTTATTAAAGTAAACCTGACCTAAAATATTTCTAAGGTGGCAGAAGTACATTAAATGTATGTCTGTAAAAAAACGTTCAGTACATCTTTGCAATACATGCACTTTTATCAGTGTTTTTTTTTCTTTAAAAACATTTCAGATACCAAAAAATACATGTAGAAATGTAGCGATCTTGTTACTTCATGAGCACTTTATCTTATCTGGATTAAAGTTGCAAGCAGTTTTATTAGCCCTGCCAATTTTCCGTGTGGAAATATGCATATATTGAAATTGTTGGCAATTAGATATGATGGCAATTATAAATGTGCTGCAATTTTTTATTATTTTTGCCCAGACATACACTTTAAGTGCTGAACATTGCAATGCACTTATGTATCTGTGCTAGGTTTAAACTAAAACTCTGTGTGCCTTTTGAAGCCCCCTTCAAGGTCCAGGCTGTACGTTTGGCCTCAGCATTTGCTCAAGTCTAGAATAAACACTGCTTCTTTCTGGCACAAAGTACCCCCCACATAATTCAGCTGTCAAATGCCAGAGACCCTTCTACCCACAGAACATCTGTCAATTGAATGACAGCAGGGCCAGCATTTGAAAATCTAGTCTGGGTTTAGGATCCATAGGGATCATCTTGAAGACTAAAATATGGAACTTACAGGCACCATGTCACACACAAGATCAATTTATTGTCTCATGTGGGGTGTGTGGACTCATATTTTCCAATCTCTCTTCCTGGGTAGGCTTGAAAAATGCTATCTGTGTAAATCACTTGTTCCAATAAAAGATTATCAAACACATGTGGACAAATGTTTGCAATCTGCCGCACAGGAGACCCAGGGAACCCAGATGCTAAAGGGCTCTAAGGTAAGTGTACGTACATCAGTGATTAGTAGATGGTAACTTTAAACATGAAAATTGGATTTTTGATGAATTAAAGTCTTTTAATATGTTACGTTTAGCCGAAGTGGATCCAACAGTTTAGCAGATCGTTCGATGCTTCCAAATGTCTTAGATGCCAAATTTGGGTAAAGAAATTACGTTTCTGTTCCCCAAATTTTAACGATTAGACCTGCAGTAATTTGTGAGAGACTTTGCCTTTTCTTTAATAACACTACCTATCACACTACAGTCAAGGGGATTAAATTTTACAGACATCACACTGCAATCACATCAGCATAATGATGTGGAGAATTTGCAGCAACAGTGAGCTTTATGCCTGAAACCAATATGGTTTTGGTGTAATTTCATTTGATTTAAGCACCATGTCTACACATTTGTCAGGTTTTATGAACATTGCCTGTTTTTGACAGCTATGTCCCCCACTTCTCTGGCAGGAAAAAGAACGAGAAGGCAGACTCCTAAACATGCTGGAGCAGTCAGAGTCCATCTCAGCAGGTATAACATGGAATGGGAGAGGTGGTGCATGGCGATTTGTAATGAAATTGTGATTGTTGGTTTCACAAAAATGGTTGGTTGGAAAATGCAGTTAATCTGTTAATGGGTTTTTCCTGTGCAAAAAAATTACATTTACATACGTATGATGGTGTTCTCTTGAATAATGCATATGGCATAACGCATGTTACATAATGTTTACATTTCTGTGCTTACATAGTTTAACCACTTCAATACTAGGCACTTTCACCCCTTCCTGCCCAGGACAATTTTCGGCTTTCTGCTTTGTCGCACTTTGAATGACAATTGTGCAGTCATGCTATACTGTACCCAAACTAAATTTTTATAATTTTCTTCCCACAAATAGAGCTTTCTTTTGGTGGTGTTTGATCAGCTCCTGAGGTTTTTATTTGTGCTAAGCAAACTAAAAAAGGCAGACATTTTTGGGGAAAAAAAAGTTTTTCTTAGTTTCTGTCATAAAAAAGTTTTTTTCCTTCACTGATGAGGTGGCACTAATGGGCACTGATAATTTGGCACTGATATGTAAAATTGATAGGTGGCACTGATATGCAGCACTGATTGGTCACAGTTGATCACGCCCTTACTACGATCAGAGATGCAATGTGTCAGGCTGCCACAAAGGACCTCTGATCGCTGCGCTGCAAGCCAGAATGTTGTTCTGCTGGATAACACAACCACTTCCCAGCCATGAATCTGCGGGAATTAGTTAATGAGTAAATTAAATTTACCTACTAAAATGTAGTGAAAGAGTATTAAACTGTTTTGTTTTTTTTAATTGCTACTACTATGTCCGGGTGCAGTCTACAGTTTATTTTTAATACCTTGGTTTTTACATTTGTATAATCAATCCCAGGTTTGTAGATGGATTTCCTATTTATATAATGCAGCACTTAGATATACAAGATATACATAGAACCAGTTGCCCCAATGGAGTTTTTATAGTGTAATATCCTTATTGCAGTTATACGGGTACACATGCGCACACTCAGTTTGATTACCCAACAGTGAGGGGATTTGGAGTAGCCAGAATCTGGGGAAGCTGTGCATAGCAGCGTCCTGTTTCTCCAGGACAATGCCCAAGCTCATACTGCTCACTGCACTATGGCTGAGAGGTATTGCCACATCCCTCTTACAATCCTGACTTCGCTCCAAGTGATTCCCACCTGTTCGGACCTAGAGCTGAGCGATTTTGGCCCCCCAAAAAATCTGCCATTTAAAAAAAAAAAAAAATAGATTCATGATTTGAATCAAGTGGTTTTTTTTTTGATGGACACCGCACCGGTCTTAAGGAGCTGTGGGCAGGAGTTTTTAGGCAAGGCCGTGGCTTCGGCCTAGTCTGTCGCGATCCTTGGAAAAGGCTGCAGACTAGGCCGAAGCCACAGTCTCGCTTAAAAATCCTGGCTTCGGCCTAGTCCGCGGCGCGCCGGTCATATGGAAAAAAATATATTTGGTCAAAATCTGAATCGATTTGACCTCCCAACTCGATTCAAGATTCAAATCGATTTTATCCTCAGCCCTATTTGGACCCCTAAAAGAGTTCCTCAGAGGTCAGCATTTCAGCTCTGATGACAAGGTGAAAATGACTGTGCTAGGTTGGTTCAGGTGTACTGACAATCTTTCTATGCCAAAGCTATCCAGGCATTAGTTAAACGCTGGCGTAAGTGTATAAATGTAGCAGAGGAGTATGTAAAAAAAAAAAAATGCAGTTTGCATACTAATTAAAATTGTTTTTTAATATATAAACTCAAAAGTCCTGTGTTCAACTTGAATGCTCCTCGTACTTCTTCTTTTTTTTGTTAGCAGAGGCCCCATAGAATAATGGTGGGTGTTGCGATTATTTATGTCACACGGTATTCGCTCAGTGGTTTTTCAAATGCTGATTTTTTTATTTATTTTTTAAATACACTTTAATGAATTTTATGCACACAAACACAATATAATACCCAATTTTTTGTTAACCACTTAAGGACCGCCTCCTGCACATATACGTTGGCAGAATGGCACAGCTGGGCACAAGCACGTACAGGTACGTCCTCGTTAAGTGCCCAGCCGTGGGTCGCCAGAGCGCACCCGTGATCCGGTCCGAAGCTCAGCCGCTGCGGGACACGATCGCCGCTGGAGTCCCACGATCGGTACCCGGAGCTGAAGAACAGGGAGAGCTGTGTAAAAACACAGCTTTCCTGTTCTTCACTGTGGCGCCGTCATCGATCGTGTGTTCCCTAATATAGGCAACCACAATCAATGAGGTTACACCTACAGCCACACCCCCCTACAGTTAGAAACACAGATGAGGTCAGACTTAACCCCTTCAGCGCCCCCTAGTGGTTCACAGTAATACAAAGGAAAATGGGGAGAATATTGCGCTGATCTGAATACAATGTAAAAATAAAAGAAAATTAAGCTGCTACATTACAATATGACAAATATTGAACAGTGATGTGAGGGAAAAAATGTAGCGCTATGTGAGATAGAGACGATGATTTCTCTAAATTAAAATGAATGCAAAATCACTGTAATAAAATTGTGATAAAGTGACAAAAACAACAATAAAGTTGAAGTGAATGAAAAAACAAGTGTTATAAACAAACGCAACCAAAAATAACAATATAAAGTCCATCAAAAACTGGTGAACGAAGGGATGACCACGTAGATCCTCAAAGGCAAACGGTAATTTCTTAAATTCAATAAAGATATAAATGCGCTTACCAGAAGGCGTGGATCTGTCTGTCAGCGACAACGGATCAATCAGGCACGAACACTCTCAGGGCACAATCTGCTCGGCTTCCTCAAACTGGATCAACGAGTAGGATGAATCTTCAGTGGAGGGCCATGGATGCACGATGTTCTGGAATGATGTCCCAAATAATCCAAGGTGTCCAACCCCCAAATCAATGGGGGTGATGGTATAACCCCTAGGGGGATGGGACAAAGCAGAGATGGAAGGCTCCAAACGTGGGGGAGAGAAAGAAAAACGCAGCCCCAATGGTGCAGGTCAAAAAATATCAAGGTTTTATTGTAATAAAATCACAGGTTACATAAAAAGTGATCACATTTAATAAAAGGGGCAATATGAGAAATGGTGAAAACCATGCCCTACGCATTTCATCCTAGAGGGACTTCAACTGGAATGGCACCAAACTACAGTCCTTAAGTCCTTCTTTATAGCCAACACTTCAAACCCTTTTACAGGTTGACAATTTAAAGATACACAGGAGGTCTGGTGTTTGTATTATCGTTTCACTCTGACGTTGGCGACAATACCTCTAAAGCATTTTTTCTCTCCTACTGCTGGCCTCACTCTGGAGAACGCTATTCAGGATAAGAGGTGGAGTTGGTATTACTTCGTATAGGACAGGGGCCAGCACTACAAAGGAGGCATTGGCCTATGCAGCTCTTGCTTTCTATTACAGCTCCAATATTACAAGTAGTCCCTCTGCATTGCACCCTGTTTGATGCTCTGGAATGGCGAGTCAGCGACCCCAGACCACGATTTTTCAGTCACCTGTCCGTAATCTACTGGTTGCTGACCACTAGTTGTAGATTATTGAGAAAAAAATGAATTGAAACAACTGCAGCATCAGGCTGCAATATAACAAATGTGGAAAAAAGTAAAGTCGGTCTAAAAACTTTGGGTATGGACTGTATAACCCATGTGAAAGAAGAGAGCCAACAATTTCCAGGGCTAAATCTCACAAGCCCTTTTACTGTACCAGCGTGTAATAGGCCGTCAAGCGATAAATAACCGTATACGGCAAACTGTAAAGACTAAAACTTTGAACATAAATATGGATTATTTAATGTAAATAAAGCTTAATGGTTATTCTTTCATTCCTGCAACAAAGATGAGAAACATTTCTCAGTCCACCAGGGAAATGTACTATAATTTAATGAAAACATACTGGAGTGCTGAGCATTGTAATGGATGTTTAAGATGACTGGGTTTTCTTACTTTTCCCTTGAGACCTTTAATTTTGTTGCTCATTTTAGTTTAAATCAAACACTGTCATTTTGTGCTACTTGTGTTGTTTTTGTAGACCCTTGACCACAAGAATGTAGTAGAACCTCACTTGTTACTAGCTATATAATTTCCCCAGTGAATGCTTGTTAATGAAAATAATTTTCACAGACTCTTCCTCCATTTATATTGGGGGGGGGGACAAGGACATAGCAGAGTTAGCTACTGTCATTACAAAAACTGTGTTTTGGAAACCTGGCTTTTATTATTCAGTTGTCACAGAGCACAATGATGAAATGGAATATAATAGGGGACGGCTTTGAACCGAACAGCCATTATAAGCAACAGATTTGACAAATTAATAAAACAAATTAGAAAACTGCTCTAATCCTATAAACATGCTTATTGACAACTTGAAGGAGAATTTCAGTCAAGCATTCTGAGTTGAGGGGCTCAATCAGAATATAGATATTACTTGATGACACTCCCATGCAGTGTCATCAAACAGAGCACCTGTTTACAGCCAATTATACTTTTCTCAAGACTGTTGAGACATCATCTGACAGATAAAGGCTATAGGACTTTTAATTTTGAGAATGTTATCCAATTGTAAAATTGTATCCAACCACCTGCACATGTTTAGATAATTTTGCTGTGTGAATATTCTCAGATCCTTTAGTAAATTGGCTTCAAACTGTAACAAGGGCAGACTTTTTTGGGGTAAAAATACTTATTGCAGTAGTTTCAGCATTGTGTCAAGAATTAAGCAAATTTTCTCTTGCCTTCTATCCATCCAGACCTATTTAGATGAAGGGTTTGTGTCACTTGGCTCAAGAAGTTACTTTGGCAATACCAAAAACCAGCAAACACAAGCACAAATCTTAAGCAGTGACTCTCGATCAATGAATCGTCAGCAGATGCACACGATACATAAAAATATAAATGCTCCATATAGTGCATTAAATGTGTAAAAAGTTTATTAAAAACAATTAATATTGCACTTACAATGTTGCAGATTAAATAGGCCTTTAAGTCTGGTGTTCCGGCCAGTGCACAAACAGACACCCCTCAAAGGCCTCGTACACACGATCAAATCTGTCTGCTGGAAACAGTCTGCTAGACCGTTTCAGCAGACAGATTCGATCGTGTGTACGGGCTAACAGACGGATTTGGCCACCCGACAGATTTCAAAGCATGCTTTGAAATCTGTCGGCTGGGAACCCGTCCGCCCGACATGTCTGCTGGTTAGTATGCTAACCAGCAGACATGTCTTCTCGCACACGCGCCGAATGGTTTCGACGCATGCGCGGAAGTGTTTTACTTCCTGGTGCGGTGACGTGGCGGCGTCAACGTCACCGCCACGTCACCGACACGTCAGCGCGCTGTCTGCTGGCGGGGATTTTGGTTTGCTCGTGTGTACACACGAGCAAACCAAAATCCCAGCAGACAGATTTGTTCAAATCTGTCGGACAGACAGATTTGAACAAATCTGTCTGCTCGTGTGTACGAGGCCTTACTGGGAACCGTATGGAGCACGAGGTGATGTCAGTGCGTCGCTCCGCCATATGTCCGTTTCATAACCGCTTACTTCGTCCAGGCCCCTGTACACGGTTTTGCAGTTATTTGTTTTAGTATCTTTTAGCACATTTTCTTTCCTCTTTTTCCATTAAATGCCATATATGGGAATGACAGGAGGTCGTTATAAGCTGTAAAGGTGAATGCCTGTGTGCATACTGTATTTGGGGTATGACGCTGTGTACAATCTACATAAAAACAGAATGCACTGATCTCATGAACTCATTTTTTATTCACAATAAAAAATATATCATGTTTAAACTGAGAAAATGTAATGTAGCTTTGAAATGGCTGGCAGCAATACGTCTCAAAAAAGTTGGGGCAAGGCAACGAAAATCTGAAAAAATGTCAAACAATTTGAGAATAATGTTCCTCAATGTAAAATTGCAAAGACTTATATCAAATATTATAATCCAGCGCATAATATCAAAAGATTCACAGAATCTAGAGAAATATGGCAAGGAACAAGGCCAAAGCACAATATTGGATGTCTGTGATCTTCGAGCCCTCAGATGGCACTGCATTAAAAACGGGCATGACTCTGTAATGGCCATCACTGCATGGGCTTAAAAAATGAAAAACAATAACTATGGAGAGGTATTGATGGTCGGACTATCGAGGCCAAGGAAGTAGTATTAAAAATATAGTTTTAATGTAGTCATTAAATGAAACAGATTAAGCATATACATAAAAATAACAATAGTATATATATACACAGGTGAACCACTCTATACACAAAATCCCTAAAGTCGCCGACGCACGTTTCGCCGTGGGGCTTCTTCAGGACGGATGTTAAGGATTTTGTAAGAAGATGTATATAAATAGTTGTATGGCCGATGACTCTGCAACCAATGCAAAACAGGGCACACACCTCGATCGGATATTCGATAATATATAAGATACTGGATTCAGAAAAGTCCTCAGAACTTGTTATAGATCTGTTAATTGACAGTAGAGTCAAAGTAAGGGTGTTTCTAAAATTCATAAAAAAATTATGGTGCTATTGGCAGCCTCCATTCCGTAATAGAAGACCATAGAGCCAACTGGGACACATAGCCAAACAATGTATTGAGCTTCAGGTTCTCGAGGGGTACCAAGCAACCAATCAGCGCATAGATCTTTAGACTTACAGGTATGAGCCAGCCGATCAGGGGGTTGATTCGTACGGACGTCCGTGTCCCAGGGTGTACATCTGCATGACACACTGCATGGGCTTAGGAATACTCCTAAAAATCACTCTGTGAACACAGTTCACCATGCCAAGAAAGCAAGTTATAGCTCGATCATGCAAATAAGAAGCCATATTCGAATATGATCCAGAAATGCTGCCGTCTTTTCTGGACTAATGCTTATTTAAAATGATCTGTTGCAAAGTGGAAAATTGTTTTGTTGTCAGACAAATAATAATTTGACATTCTTTTTGACAACCATGAGTGCTGCATCCTCTGGGCTTAAGGAAAGGGGGACCTTCTGGCTTGCTATCGGGACTCAGTTTAAGAGCCTGAATCTCGGTATGGGGTGCATTAGTGCATATGGAAAGGCACCATCAATGCTGAAAGATATATCCAGGTTTTAGAGCTGCATATACACCCATCCAGGCAACATTGTTTTCAGGGAAGGCCTTGCATATTTCATACTGCATCTATGACAACAGCATGGCATCATATTAGAAGAGTCTGGGTTCTTAACTGGCCTGCCTACAGTCCAGACATTTTGCCAAAGGAAAATATTTGGCATGTCTTAAAGTGAAAATACGGCAAAGAAGACCAGGACTTTTGAGCAGCTAGAATCCTATATCAGGCAAGAAGGGGACAATATTCCTCTCCCAAAGCGCCAGCAACTGGACTCTCTAATTCCTAGATGTTTACAGACTGTTGTTAACCACTTGTACTGTGGACGGGTTGTTAACCACTTGTACTGTGGACGAGTTGTTAACCACAAGTACTGTGGACGGGTGGCACAACCAGGCTCATCAGTGTAAGGCACTGATGCGCCCCCTGGGGCACGTCGTGCGCCACTCCTGATTCATAATCTGGTATATTATGTGATCACATGTTCACAACAATGTGTCACATGTGTCAACAATGCTGTTATGAATATTTACCTTGGGCTGTCTACTTTACAAAAAGGGTCATTTAGGGGGAATATGTACTTTCCTAGCAGTTTAGGGCCTCAAGAATTGATCAGTTTTTAAATACATATGCCATAGTTTGTAGACTCTAACTTTCACAAAGACTAAAAAGAGTACACTGATTTGGGTTATTTTTATCAAAGAAATGTAGCAGCATACATTTTGGCCCACATTTATGAAGAAAGACTATTAATTTGAAAGGTAATACCTTATCTATTTGGTAGAGAGGAAAAACCCAATTAAGAATGTAGATAGATGCATCATAGGGATGCCAAATTAGCAACAATCCATAGTGACATTTACAAAGGTGCAAAGTATTAATCAATCTTGCAATGAATCAAACTTGAAAAAACTGGCTTGTGAACACAATATAACAAAAATAAAAAATACTGTGCATACAAAAAAGAGATTATCTTTAACGTGAATTAATAGAAGGTGACAACCATTACATTCATAGGACAGTGGAAAATCTGTCCTACACAAAATATTAATGTATTAGAAAAAATATGTGGTAAAGTCCAATGCAAAACTGAGATGAAGACAGATGTGCAGGAATGCAGGGTATCTGATCACAGACGTGCTTGTTAGCCTTTCACCATGGAAATTCTTAATATCACCAAAACGTGCTGGAGATTTAATATGCGCTTACCACAGATAAAGACCTCTTAATTAAAAGCAGGTCATGCGAGCTGAACAGGATAAGTGCCTGTTTCACTGGAGGCAAGCCCTGGATTCAGATGCAGCAGGATCTTGGAACCGTAGCACTCATAATAAAACAAAGAGAATATGGGGAAAGCCCATAGTGCTTTATCTTTATTTAAAAAAATTAAAATGCACAAACAAACAGCCGAGTGGCCTCTTACTTTGTGACGTGCCTGCCTGGCACTGGGACTGACAGCGCAATGTGTGGTTCTCACCGGTGACCCGCTTGCGCGCACAGTACAACCCGATGGATGCTGGTTGAAGTGTTGTGTCGGGCAGGAACAGGGCACTAGAGGATCAGCTGGGTACAGAGTATGCCAGACCTCGCCGCCGACATATGTTTCGTATCTGTGTACGTCATCAGGGGGGCGTCCCTTCAACCAGCATCCATCGGGTTGTACTGTGCGCGCAAGCGGGTCCCCGGTGAGAACCACACATTGCGCTGTCAGTCCCAGTGCCAGGCAGGCACGTCACAAAGTAAGAGGCCACTCGGCTGTTTGTTTGTGTATTTTTTTTTTTTTAAATAAAGATAAAGCACTATGGGCTTTCCCCATATTCTCTTTGTTTTATTATGAGTGCTACGGTTCCAAGATCCTGCTGCATCTGAATCCAGGGCTTGCCTCCAGTGAAACAGGCACTTATCCTGTTCAGCTCGCATGACCTGCTTTTAATTAAGAGGTCTTTATCTGTGGTAAGCGCATATTAAATCTCCAACACGTTTTGGTGATATTAAGAATTTCCATGGTGAAAGGCTAACAAGCACGTCTGTGATCAGATACCCTGCATTCCTGCACATCTATCTTCATCTCAGTTTTGCATTGGACTTTACCACATATTTTTTCTAATACATTAATATTTTGTGTAGGACAGATTTTCCACTGTCCTATGAATGTAATGGTTGTCACCTTCTATTAATTCACGTTAAAGATAATCTCTTTTTTGTATGCACAGTATTTTTTATTTTTGTTATATTGTGTTCACAAGCCAGTTTTTTCAAGTTTGATTGATTGCAAGATTGATTGATACTTTGCACCTTTTTAAATGTCACTATGGATTGTTGCTAATTTGGCATCCCTATGATGCATCTATCCACATTCTTAATTGGGTTTTTCCTCTCTACCAAATAGATAAGGTATTACCTTTCTTAGCGCCCTCATCCACTCTATATCCACTTTATACAGTACACCACTGTTTACACTGAGGAGCAGCTGTTTGCTACGTTGTTTTTGCCCAACGCAGTAAAATATTTTTGTCTCTTAGAGAGACACACTTTATTAATTTAATAATTTATTCTTTTAATTTTGGCGCGGAAACCACTTCACTTTCCTATTAATTTGAAACATTTTATAACAAACTAAAAAAAGCATTTTTTTTGTGTGTGTGTGTGTGTGTGTGTGTGTGTATATAGCAAAAATAAAAGACTTGTGATCAAATACCACCAAAGTAAAGTCCTGTTTGTGTGAAAAAAAAGTTTAAGTGGTTAAAAAAAGAGAGGGCCTTGAGGTGTGATCACTATTCTAATAAAAAAAAAAAAAAAACATCCTGCAAAGGCATGGGAGGCTGGAAACATCAACTTCGATGGAGCATCGATCAGAATTCTACCTGATCTCTCCAGGGAAACTTTAGAACGCAGAGCGATGCCCTGCCCGATTTTGGGTTTCTACAGTCGATGTGTGTGCTGTTGCAACTTTCTTTGCCACATTTCGATTGGTGGACGGCATTAAACTGTCTATTCAAAAGTCTCTCTCTCTCTCCCTCCCGCCCCCTTCCATCTGTTAAAATTGTTTTGCTGAACGCAACCGAAAAATGTATGCTTTTAATTTCTCTAAAACGCTTACATGCTGATGTACCATTTATCCAGGAGACTCACTTCAGAGATGACAAACTTTCTGTTCTCAAAATAAAATTCTACCCTTTGTGCTATCATTCTACTAACACAGTTGCTAAATCTAAGAGGGTTTTGGTACTATTATCTAGCAAACTTCCGTGGACCCGTCGCAATACTTTATGAACGTTATGTGTTTGTTAAAAATTTTAGTGGTGACGTATAAGTGACATTAGCAACCAATGATCGTCGGGATGTCTTTGTTAACCGCATCCTAGATAGCCTTCTGGAATTCTCTGAAGGTCAATTGATTTTGGGAGAAGGCTATAATGTTCCCCTACTCCCTTCGGTAGACACTTCTTTGGGCTTATCCTCTGTTCCCCCTGGCTCTCACAAACGGATAATGCAATATATATATATATATATATATATATATATATATATATATATATATAATCACACACATAGAACTCAATTAGTAGATGTTTGGTGACAAGAACACTCGGGAGAAAGGGACTACACATTTTACTCTTCCCCACACAAAGTCTACACAATGATAGATTACTTTCTAGTCCCATATAATCAACTTCATGCTGTACGCAACTCTTTCATTAGGCAACGTGGCATGGTCCGATCATGCCCCTATTCTGATCTATGCACTCTCTATGGGACTTTCCCCCAAAACTTGCTTTTGGAAGTTAAATTGAAAGCCTTCTACAGACACCAGAAGTTCTGGAGAAGGTAACCAGAGAATTACAATTTTTATTTCTAGACGAATGACCAGACTACGACCTGTGGGAGGCTCACAACGCGGTAATCGGAGGCGTACTGATTAAACACGGCTCACGGATTAAAAAGGAACGTGAAAAACGGTTGCCCCTGTTTATTACCAGAATCCACACTGTAGATTCCGAACACAAACATGCTCCCTCTCTAGAGCTTGAACTTTTGTCCCTCTGTAGACAAACTATGGACTTACTACAGTATAAGGCCAAAGCAGCCCTGCAATTCTGTCGTAAATTAGGGGAATCGGGCGATGAATGTGGGAAGACGCTGTCTAGATCAGTCAGAGACCATAAATTAACCATGTCCCCAAATGGCCACAAAGTTGTCTTACACAAGCAGATTGCACAGGAGTTTAGGGACTTCTACTCCACTCTATATAATTTACCAGATTGGTCACCTCGTCAAACTTAAATTGGGGACTACATTTCCTTATCCCTGCTCCCTCAGCTCCCCTCTGACGTTCAGGAGGAACTAGAGTCCCCCATAACGTTAGTGGAACTCCAGCAAGCAGGAGGTGGAATGAAACTGGGGAAACCGGCCTCTTGTGGCAGCTACAGACCAATCTCCATCCTAAAAATCGACCTCAAGCTATATATGAAGATCTTAGCAACTTGTTTAGCACAACAGTTACAAGGAATAGTTCATCTAGACCAAGTGGGATTCATCCCCTCTAGGAAAGATGGGGATAATACAGCCATATTCACATCGATTCACATTATAATTCACATATATATATATATATATATATATATACATACATACATACATACATACATACATACATACATACATAGCCTCCGTGACTCACACGCTCTGTGTCTTTTTTAGCACAGATGCTGAGAAAGCGTTTGATCATGTAAACTTGACATTTATAATCTCGGTTCTCTGCCATATAGGCTTAGGAGACAACATGATACAATCGATTACCAAACTTTTCCATCCCGACAGCCCAAGTCAAAACCAATGGAATCCTCTCAGACCTTTTCTCTATTATGAATGGCACAAGACAGGGATGCCCATTATCTCTCCTTCTCTTTGCCCTATCCTTGGAACTATTTCTCTGCAAAATCAGCTTAAACCCAGACTTTTCGGGATTAGCTGTTGGCAATATCCAACATAAAATCTCAGCCTATGCCGATGACCTTTTTTTTCTTTGCCAAATCCTGCAGTGTCACTCCCCAACCTTCTCAGAGAATTTGAGATATATGGGGCACGCTCCCAATTTGAAAATACATTTTGAGAAGTCAGAAGCCATGGGAATCGAGGTTGTCCCTACCCTTTTAGCATCTTTAAAATGCAGCTTTAAGTTTAAATGGACAGACTCCGCATTAAAATACTTAGGTACCTATATCCCCTACAAGTTGGCACGCACCTACGAACTTAATTTTCCACCTTTGCTGACTAAAACTCGTATCTTGTAAGAGAGTTGGGATAAAGGATTGCACTCATGTTTGGCAGGTGCAACCTCTTAAAAATGTATATCCTTCCAAATAATCTCTACTTATTCCAAGCCCTAACAATAAAGATATTTTTTTGCTACTTTAACCTCCCTAGTGGTAATCCCGAGTGTGGCTCAGGGTTAAATTTCAGTACCATTAGCGGTAACCCAGAGCCACACTTGGGATTTGCATTCAGGATCCTGGTCCAGTTTACTTACCTTGTCCACAGGATCCTGCAATGTCCCCCCGCTGTGTCTGCGGGCTGTGTCCTCCGCCCAATGCTCTGTGGGTCATTCCCTGCAAGCGGCGCGACACATAGGGGCAGAGCCCGGTGGCAAATTCAAAAAGTTTAAAATTCATAAAACATACAATTCACTGTAATCTTACAGATTACATTACTGTATTAAGTCATTTCACATCCCTTTTGTCCCTAGTGCTTTGTCCAGTGCCTTGCACACACTTTTATATTATGTATACTGTTCTTTATGCCTGGAAACTTGAGATGTCCATGGCAACTAAAAAGTGTCCCTTTACATCAAAAGCGGTTTTAGACCAGCTAGAAATTGTAAATTAGAACACTTGCAGAATTAAGCGATAGTGAATCGTGGGGAAATTCATATTATATATTTTTTATAATTATTTATAGTTATTTATTATATTACAATTTATGATTTAGTGTTTCAAACGTTATCATACCCAAGATGTCTACTAGACTCTTGTTTTGACAGATATAAGTCTGTTATTACGAAGAATTATAGGCCTACAATATAAAATGCCAAATTTCTATTCAAAACAGTGTACAGTACAGCTATGAGTTAGCATCACATGATATGAAACATGTCAGCCACCTTTTTCCTGTTGTTCACTTCATTTTGACTGCTTTGGTTGTTTTTTGGATTTTATTTGTGCAATAAAGACATTGTTTTAAGGAGTGTGGCAGTCCAGGATCTTCTTCTATCCAAAACAATGTACCGCTTTGAGATTCAAAATCTGACATAATCATACTGCCAGGGGGGCAAGTGCACTCCCTTTTTATTACATTTATTTGGGCGCACATAAAACCTTGCCTTCCTCGACGACAACTTTCACTTCCCAAACAATATGGTGGATTCAGGAGACCAACTATAACATTTTGACATGGTGGTATCATACCCCTCGTTTGTTACACAAGTACTATCCCAATACTACCGACTGATGTTGGAAAATGCCAGGTAGACAGAGGAACGCTACTCCATATATTTTGGTCCTACCCCAAACTGAAGCACTTTTGGAGGGTAGTCCGAAACATTACTCAGATTACTGACATTACTCATTTCCACGATCCCCGCAAGACACTATAAAAAATCGATTATACCACACTTCTTAAATGCTGCAAAAATCCTGTATTCCTCTATTTTGGGAAAAAAATAATTCCACCAACTATCGCAAGTTGGATTCACAAAGTAGATGACATAAATAAAATGGAAGAATTGATACTCATGGTTCAGCATAAGTGTGTAGGCTCTCAAATCTGTTTAAGCATTCTGCAGAAGGTACAGCCCTATTCGGATCATAAATTATTATTCACAGGATGTTTGGATTGAACACATTTACCATGGGATCCACCACCTTCTGGAACCTCCCCCCCTATCCTTTCTTTTCTTGACCTATTTACTTCTGTCTCCACGTTTTGTCTCTGAAAAAATTAAAAAGAGATTGGGCAGTCCCATACCTTACCTTACTTAGTGGTACTTTTCACTGTTTTCGCTAACAAAATAAAATAAGGAAAGCTTTATTGGCTATTCCCTTTACTGTTACCTATATGGGACTTGTTTTAGTTGTTGGACATGTAAATTATGTGACTGAAATTGTCAATGTTTGGATTTAATTGTTGTCTGGGCTCTGCCCTTCCTGGGCCTTAATACAAATAAAAAAGAGGGTATGCTACACTGTGGTAAACATGGCCCTTTCCCAACTTTTTTGAGACGTGTTGCTGCCATCAAGTTTAACCACTTCTCTACCGTGGGTGTTTTTCAGATTTGGTGTTTACAAGACTAAAACATTTTTTTTTTGCTAGAAAATTACTTAAAACCTCCAAACATTATATATATTTTTTTCTAACACCCTAGAGAATAAAATGGCGATCATTGCAATACTTTTTGTCACACCATATTTGCGCAGCGGTCCTACAAGCGCACTTTTTTTTTGGAAAAATTTTACTTTTTTTAATTAAAAAATAAGACCGCAATAAATTTGGCCCAATTTTTTTACTTATTGTGAAAGATAATGTTACGACGAGTAAAATGATACCCAACATGTCACGCTTACAAATTGCGCCCGCTCGTGGCATGGCGTCAAACTTTTACCCTTAAAAATCTCGATAGGCGACGTTTAAAAAATTCTACAGGTTGCATTTTTTGAGATACAGAGGTGGTCTAGGGCCAGAATTATTGGTCTCGCTCTAACGATCGTGGCGATACCTCACTTGTGTGGTTTGGACACCGTTTTCATTTGCAGGCGCTACTCACGTATGCGTTCGCTTCTGCGCGCGAGCCCGTCGGGACGGGGAACTTTAAAAAATAATTTTTTGGTTTTCTTATTTATTTTTATTTAGTTTATAATTTTTTACACTGAAATAAAAAAAAATGATCACTTTTATTCCTATTACAAGAAATGTAAACATCCCTTGTAATAGAAAAAAGCATGACAGGTCCTCTTAAATATGAGATCTGGGGTCAAAAAGACCTCAGATCTCATATTTAGGCTTAAATGCAAAAAAAAAAAAAAATGTAAAATGTAATTTTTTAAATAACATTAAAAAAAAATGTCTCTTTAAGACGCTGGGCGGGACTGACGTTTTGACGTCACTTCCGCCCAGCAGAGCTATTGGGGACGGGCGAGGGAAATTTTTGCCTCACTCATATCCCCACACAGCTGCCGAACGGACCCGATCGCCTCTGCCGCTACCGACGGCTCCGGTAAGCGGCGGAGGGCGCGGGAGAGCGGCGGGAGGGGGGGCCCCTCTCCCGCCTCCGATAATGGCGATCTCGCGGAGACCGCCATTATCGTTTACAGGATCGCTCGTACTAAAGATGGATACCTCGATTGTGGCAGCAGCTGCTGCCGTTATCGAGATATCCATCTTTAAAGTGCCGCCGTATAAACTCGTAAGGCAGTCGGGAAGTGGTTAAAATTACCTAATTTATTTTCCTAAAATGGCACATTTTCTTAGTGTAAGCATTTGATATAGTTTTCTATTGTGAATACAATTTGGGTTTATGAGTTTCCCAATTTTTGGGGGAATTAGGGTTGCAAACTATGCTTTAGTTTTCATTTGTATGGTATGTTAGACACATGTTTTACTAATTTGATAAATTTGTTTATATACTTGAAAAATCTTTTTTTATTAAAAAGTAATTAATCTCTTTTTTTTCTTTTTTTTTTTTGTAGATGAAAACTATATTGCCTTTTCAGGTATGAGGTTAGTAAGCATTTTTTTAAACACTTATTTTTGTTACTTGGTCTTGGAATATTCTCTAATAAAAAAAAAATCTGTAATTCAAATTTCAGATTTTTGAGGACCTGTACCATGTTGCCAATAATTATGATAATTGCTGCTAATTTCCAGCAAAATGTAGCCCATAACTTTCATAATGCCAGCAGCAAGCCATTTTGCTCTGAAATGTATTATTTTAAAAATGACTATATATTTCTAAGATGTAGGAGTTATATATGCAGACAACGGATGTGGAAGCTTATCAAGCACCTTTGTGATTCCTGCCTTGTTGAACTCTGTTAATAAATGAGCATTGTCAGGCAGGTTTTTTAATATTACAGACAACATTT
This sequence comes from Rana kukunoris, assembly GCA_029574335.1. Classification (NCBI taxonomy): domain Eukaryota; kingdom Metazoa; phylum Chordata; class Amphibia; order Anura; family Ranidae; genus Rana; species Rana kukunoris. The sequence continues at coordinate 256,216,933 of CM056051.1, read as the reverse complement.
CAGCTAGTGTATTTCTAAGCTATATGGTTCAGTATAATATTTTCGAGAGCAGAATTGGAAAATATTAGTAATGTGTGTCATGGGATGATTTTTGGTGACCTAAGAAGCAGGCTAGTCAGATTGATCCAGCCTAAACAAATTACTTTAATGACTATATGATTATTGGCTGGTAACGCAGCATTTTTTTGGTGGGTAATATAACGATAACTACTTAACCTTGGTTATAAAAGTTTCTAGGTTACGACTTGCCCCAGGCAAGTCTCTTTTGCCCCACATCAAGCAGTCAGTCAGATTATATTTGTAAAATATATGTAGTGTGAACAAAGGAAGCCCATTGGTATTTTCCTGATTTTTCCTGATTTTTTTTTTTAGTGCTTCACTAGTACGGTTTGGCCCCATCTTGAATGTAGCATAGCCATATTTTCAATGAGGTTCATGTTTGTGCCAGATTATTATCTTCCTTAGGGTCCCCAGTTATATATCTATTTAGTACTAATTTTGTAAAGATTTATAAGTAGTAACCTTTCTGCATTTTTCTATTTAGCCCTCCTAGAGAAGAGCATGCTGGTAGTTTCGGTTCAAGTCATCTGTCCACCAATGATTCACCTATTAGATCATTTGTGTCCATCTCGGAGGCTAAAGATTGCCTGGTAGATTTCAAGAAGCAGTTAAGCCGTCCTAAATATCAGCCAAGCAAAAAAAGACCTCAGCACAGAGGGAAGAGAAGAAGGATGTGAATTTTCAAACCTGGAACAAAGTGCACCTGCCCTTTTGTAGGAAATTATATGATGAGGTGACATTAAAGTGGAAATCTCACCTAAACTTTATCTTTTATACCACATAGATTAGGGAAAATGTAAAACCTCTTTCAGGTTTTTACTGCTCTCTGTATCCTCAGTAGGGATATTTGCTTTCCCTTGCCTCACATTGGTAGTTATTATAGGTACAGAAACTGAGTGGAAATCTCCCCAATCCCAATAACAACCTGAGAGAGGTTCTAACCCTTAATAAAAGCTAATAAATTATTTGGATGAGGTTAAACGTTAAAACCCACCTTCTTTACTCTAAAGCCCAGCTACAACCTTAAGCTGACCATACTGTAGATGGATCAAAATTTAAATCCATCTATAAACGCACCGCTTGTACTGACATTTTTGATTCATCTATGAACAGGCCCAGTTGTAGTGAAGTTGAACTATCTGACTCTGAGGGATCTAAATGTGGTTCAGAATCTGCTGTTTGAACCCATTGGAGATTCATAGGTCTGTTTCTTTGTTGCTATCTTCCCCCTCGCTCTGTTGGAATGCTTTTGGACATCCCAAGAGTCTAAGAATTCCAATGATACTTTAATAGATTAGAAGAAAAAAAAAATCACTGTAAAATTCCAGTAACAAACATTTAGATCTATGTGGAACATACCTATCTGTACTAGAGAATTATTTCCATCTTGTAATATATGTTTATATATTTCTGTTTTTCTTGGAGCCATGTAATAAGAAAATTCAAGTTCAAGTATTCCTTGCTTTTTTTAAAAAAAAAGTGCCTTGATATGTATATATGTAATATATATATATATAGTGTTATTTTATTTTTATTGTCAACCTGGAATTATATTGTCACATACATTTTTTACATTTATGACATTGTATAGAAGAAAGTAAAATACAATTAAACACCAGCTGTTTCATTTCAGCACTGTGTTAATTCTTTTTGGCATCAGAGGAATCTGATGGGGGAAAGGTTGGGCACATTCAGACCTTTTGTGCTTCATATCTGTTTTATGAGATATACAGCGCTCAGCATAAATGAGTACATCCCAACAGATTAGTCAGAAAACCTTTACTTTCCTTTCAGAATCAACATTTTCTATGGGACACTATACTACAAAATACTCCTTCAAATGCGGGCCATTGATTGCAAGATTTGGTAATTTGCATATGCAAAAATGAATACACCCCAATGAAAGTTTTGGGAGCAAAGCTAAATTTAGACAACAAAATAACACATTGTATGAGTGTATATGGGAAAACAAAGCTTTTAAATATATTTTTTTCAGATATCTTTAGGCCGGTTATGTGACTCTCGGCCGCTCTTCTACTTCAATCCAGGGCTGAAGCAGCAGGAGCTGTGATCTGACGTCAGCCGGGAGGTCACGTGACCGCTGTGCTGCCATTTCTGCTCCTACTGCTGTAGTCCTTAGATGGAGTGGAAAGCAGCCGGGAGTCATGTAACCGCTCTGAAGATATCTGTAAAAATTGTATTTAGAAGCTTCGTTTCACACATACATTGTGTTGTAGCTCAATACAAGAGAGGGGCTGGCAGAATTTTTTTTTAAATGTTTAACTGAATACTAATAGCGGCGGAAGGGTAGGGGCAGCTCACACTGATAGGCTGGGAAAGAGAACAGGAGAGCTGCAGATGACGGAGGCATGTAAACTGACCACAGGGTCAGGGCTCAGCAGCCATGATATACTATGGTCGATTTATATAAGGGAGGGCAGAAACTGTCAGGATCAGCCAGGTAGCTGAAACACTTTAACAAGAATTCAACTTACAAGTGAGTCTAATTCTTCATTAAACAGGTGTCCAGCAGTTGATTATAAAAGGGGCGTTACTTAACAAAGAAACCTCCTTCCCATTTCATGCTGTCAGCAATGGCTCTACATGAAAGAAAATCTTTACACAAGAAAGGTGAAGGCTACAAGAGGATTAGCAAAGCTTTACTTATCAGTCAGAATACTGTAGCGAAAGTGATACAAAAATTTAACAAAGATGGAACTGCAACCATCTCGCAGCCGTCCAGATTGGCCACAGGAGTTAACACCTCGACAGGAGCGTCTTCCGATGAGAAGGGTTGAAGAAAATTGCCATGCAAGTTTACTGCAGTTAGCTAAAGAAGTAGAAAGCCAAACTGGGGTGGTTTTCTGTGAATATGGCGTACACTGCAGAGAAATGACATGCATGGGTGTCATGCACAAAGGAAGCCTCTCCTAAAGCCCATGCACAAAAAAAGCCTACCTAGAATTTGCCAGGGCCCATTCTGAAAAAAATGAAAACTCTTGGGACTCTGTACTCTGGAGTGATGAGACAAAAATAAATGTTTTTGTAACTGATGGCTTCAAAACTGTATGGTGTGGCAAAGGTGAGTAGTACATAGAAAAATGCATTGGTGCCTACAGTGAAACATGGTGGTGGCGGTGTCCTTCTGTGGGGCTGCATTAATACTGCTGGGGTCGGGGAGCTGCATTTCATTGATGGTATCATGAATTCATACATGTACTGCTCTATATTGAAAGAGATGATGCTACTATCACACTGTGCACTTGGTCATCGTGACAATGATCCAAAACACACATCTAAGGCCAGTGTTGCATTTCTGAAGAGAAACAGGGTGAAAGTGATTCAGTGGTCAAGTACAGTATCTCACAAAAGTGAGTACACCCCTCACATTTATGTGTATATTTTTATTCTAACTTTTCATGTGACAACACTGAATAAATGACACTGCTAAAATGTAAAGTAGTGAGTGCACAGCTTGTATAACAGTGTAAATTTGACGTACCCTCAAAATAACTAAACACACAGCCGCTGTCAACAAAAGTCAGTACACCCCTAACTGAAAATGTCCAAATTGGGCCCAAAGTGTCAATATTTTGTGTGGCCACCATTATTTTACAGCACTGCCTTAACCCTCTTGGGCATGGAGTTCACCAGAGCCTCACAGGTTTCCACTGGAGTCCTCTTCCACCCCTCCATGACAACATCACAGAGCTGGTGAATGTTGGAGACCTTGCGCTCCTCCACAGTCCATTTTAGGATGCCTCATGGATGCTCAATCAGGTTTAGGACTGTGTCCTTAGTACCTTGCTGCCTGTACTGACTGTGCCTTCTGAGACTCCTCGACTCATCATCTCTGCAGTTCAGAAGGCAGGTTCTGTGAAATGCGTGACGCAGCAGTGCCTACTCAAAATACATGTACCAAAAGTAATTGTGTGAAGATCGTCACAAATTAAACTTCAAGACCATTCAGTTTAATGGGAGTAGGCTAGAAATAATTGATATTCAATGTGCAAAATGAATATATGATTTGAAATTTTGACCACAGATATACTTCAACCACTTCCCGGCCAGCTGACATATGTATACTGTGGCAAGTTGTCAGCCCTGTGTGAACCGCTGTAAAGGTAGTATGGCTTTTTTAAGAGCCTTAGCAGGCTCTTAAAAGGAGCCAGCAGCCACCTAATATCACGAGCATTAGAGCCAGAATGGGGATCTGTGTGTGTAAACGCACAAATCCCAGTGATGTCGAGGAGGAGAGACCGATCATTTGCTCCTAAAGATTAGGAACATCGGTCGGTCTCCTCCAGTGAGTCCCATCCCCCCACAGCTAGCAGGGAACACCTTTAACCCCTTAAATCTCCCCCTATTGTCAACCCCTTCCCTGCCAGTGACATTTACACAGTAATCTGTACATTTTTACAGCATTGATCGCTGTATAAATGTCAATGTTCCCAAAAAAGTGTGCGATCTGTCTGTCGCAGTCCAGATAAAAATGATCGCCGCCAGATAAAAATGATCGGGTCCCCAGTTGAAGACATGACGGTGTCGTAATGCGTAGGGATTGGACGGCGTACACCTGGAGTAATGTAGGCAGGCATTGACACGCCGCTGCTTTGTTTACTTATTGCTTTTTACTGTTGTTTTTAAATGTGAGCGCAGGTTTTTCTTATTCAATAAGCCTTCCCTGTGCTTTGACCACTACACTATTGGAGGCCTCTCTCTTTTATCTCTCACTCCCCTCTGAGACTTCTGGCTTTATAGGTCCTGAGTGGTTACCGGTGGAGAGACAGGAGATACCCCATAGGAGACACACCATAGAATCTAGCGGAAGTGGGAGAAAAGATTGGTTTCAACCCATATTGGGGTCTTCTTTGGAGGAGGTTGAGGTGCTACTGTAACAGAAAATGAATATATAAAAGTAAAACAGTCTTGACAATTACCACTGAGTATTGTGGAACATGAAAGTATTAGTATATATAGTAAAAGAGGGTAGAAGCTGCGCTTAGGATAGCTTAATCTGGGGTAATAGGAAGAGTGTGTGTGACTGCAGCCCCCCCAAATATGACTCCCCGAAGGGGGTATATAGGAAGAATATATAGGTGATGGGGGTGGTGGCGCTGTCACTAATATGTTGTTTGACTGACCCAGTGGAGTGATGGGTAAGTTTTAATGGGACAACATTCCCTCAAGTGATAAAATAAAACAGGTGTAATAAAAGAAATATCCTATAATGAGTGGCAGTGGTGGTGCTTCCATATTGGTGACACACCACTGGCAGCACTGGGAAGCACCACCACTGCCACTCATTATAGGATATTTCTTTTATTACACCTGTTTTATTTTATCACTTGAGGGAATGTTGTCCCATTAAAACTTACCCATCACTCCACTGGGTCAGTCAAACAACATATTAGTGACAGTGCCACCACCCCCATCACCTATATATTAGTATATATAGTTACCCACTCACAGCGTGTAAACTTAATTGTGTCTAGACCAGAGTTGACTTAAATCCACAGAAGGACCTTTTTCACAAGAAGGGCAGACCCCCAAACGGTACCGCCAAGGCGCCAAACCAAACTGCCTGCAGGGGCCCACAAGCACGAGGGGAGGGTCCAGTGGGGTCCGGGCCGGGCGGGGGAGGGAGACCCAGCAGAGAGACAGCCACAGAAAGCACCTATTAAAGAGTGTAAATATGTATTGATAAATTGTCAAATCAAGTGTTAAATATTGTCGTTTGAGTCATTTGGGTCACTGGGCATGCACTGAATCCCTGATCTGTCACTGATCAAGCGGGCAAAGGGTTAACATATATAGGAATAAATAATATTAGACAATAGTTTGTATGCATAGGTAGGAAAGAATCTAAAATTAAAATTGGTTGGTAGAATCATTGAGGTGGGTTGTGATGTGTTGATGTGTGTGAAAGCAGGTGTGTGAAAGCGGGTAAAAGTGTGAAGGATACCAAAGTGATGGTAATAAAAATAAGAAAAGGAGAGGAGTGAATGAGAAAAGTGTGCAGAAGAAAAAAAAAAAACAACACAGATGAAAAGAATAAAAAAGAATATATATCGAGTGAGAGTGTGAACATATGAGATATAAATACCTATATAAATGTATAAGAATGTGAAACGTATATAAGGTTGTTAGTACCTTGTTGGATATTATAGTGCAGGTATGGAAAAACCTCCAGGCTAAATGTGACCACCCATATCTAGAGGGGAGAAAATGTATATAAATAAGGAAAGTAATATTATAAATAAGTGGGGAGTGTCGGTCAAAAGATATCTTACCCTGTGTATGATAGCTCCACTCCTGCACAGGTCAACAGGGATCACAGACTGACATGATGAGTTCACGCTGTCTGTTATATATGTGTGCATGTCCAGCTGCCCCAAATGAAAGTGATGGCTGTTGTAACCGCCCCGATGCACTCCTACCTATGCACTCCGCCCCGATTCTTTCCTACCTATGCATACAAACTATTGTCTAATATTATTCATTCCTATATATGTTAACCCTTTGTCCGCTTGATATCCCCCTGTCTATCAGTGACAGATCAGGGATTCAGTGCATGCCCAGTGCCCCAAATGACTCAAACGACAATATTTAACACTTGATTTGACAATTCATCAATACATATTTACACTCTTTAATAGGTGCTTTCTGTGGCTGTCGCTCTGCTGGGTCTCCCTCCCCCCGCCCGGACCCCACTGGACCCTCCCCTCGTGCTTGTGGGCCCCTGCAGGCCGTCTGGTTTGGCGCCTTGGCGGTACCGTTTGGGGGTCTGCCCTCCTTGTGAAAATGTCCATCCAGGGGTCCTTCTGTGGATTTAAGTCAACTCTGGTCTAGACACAATAAAGTTTACACGCTGTGAGTGGGTAACTATATATACTAATACTTTCATGTTCCACAATACTCAGTGGTAATTGTCAAGACTGTTTTACTGTAGCACCTCAACCTCCTCTGAAGAAGACTCCAATATGGGTTGAAACGCGTCAGTATTTTACGTGACTTATATGTTAACCATTCATGTTAATTGATGTCATGTATTTTGGTGCATACTCCTTGTGTAAACGTTTTTTAGTGTACTTTTTTACTTTTTACATCTGTGCATTCCATTGAATCCTTTACCAATTTGCTGCCTAAAAACCCCATTGGGGAGCCCTTCCACATACTATATTATTTAGGGGTGAGCAGCACTTCCCCTACCCCCTTTGTGTTCTTTTCCTTTTCATTTCATACATTTCCACTATATCCTCAGTTTGGCAGCCCAGCATTGCACTGCTGCACACGGGACTTTTTCTCTGGATCATATCCCCATATATACACCCATTTATATTTCTTTCTCGTACATCACGGGACACAGAGCAGCATATTCATTACTATATGGTTATATGGAGTACCTTCAGGTGTGGACACTGGCAATCTCAAACAGGAAGTCCCCTCCCTATATAACCCCCTCCCATAGAGGAAGTACCTCAGTTTTTTCGCCAGTGTCTTAGGTGTTGGTCACGGAATAGCTTTGCCTCCACATCCTTGGGATTAAGGCGGGCTAACCGGATCTGTCCAAGGAGCCTCAGTGCCAAAGTGGACAGTACCCGGGCCCCAAACCGTGGGGTTTTGCCTATAATGTTCCCCTCTAGAGGGCTGGACCCTGGGCCCAGGACTTGGAGTTTTCTAAACCAAAAGATCCTGTTTGCCAGGGTGCTGTATAGGTCCAGGACAGCGGCTCCTTCCAGGACCCCAGTGCCTGAACGTCCTGCGGCATGGAGCAGGTAAGAGGGGAGCCTGCGGGACTTGGTTCGACAGCAGGCTCTCCAGGGGAGATCTTAAGGGGGGTAGCCTGAGTATGCTCTGCATTGGCACCATGGTCACTATGTCTGATGGACAGGATGCCCTGAAATGTTTCCCCCCCATCACTTGATCCCCCTACCTATCTATGTATGTTTGCTAGCTACCTGCTGCTCGCTGGTTGAAGATCTTTTAAAAAAAAACAGATCTGTCTCTAGGCTAAAGGGACTCCTTAGGGGCCTGTTTTAGCCTTACCTTGCCGGGATTCAAAATCTGCCGCCTGATGCGTCCTCCAACCTGCATTCCTGGGCTCCAGAGTGCGTCTCCTCCTGGGCTCTCCTCCCCCGACAGTCGCGCGCACGCGCGCATGCATATAGAAAATTTTCGCGCCGGGAGGGGGGGGGGGCGCTTAGCGTGACTGCAGTGTAGAGTGGGCGTGCCTTCAATTGCTGTTATACACAGCAGGCGCGTTCTTAGCTCAGTTCAAAGCTGAGCTGGAGAGAGAGGACGTAGAGCTGGCAGCACAGTGACTCCCGGTGGCGAGAAGGGGTACTACATGCTGGAGTCAGCTCCAATACTTTTTGTTAAGCCAAAATCCCCTTGGCAACAGGTTGAATGCTGGCAAACATGTTGGGGGTGGGGCTGTATGTGGTGAATAATATTATAAAAGAAAACATACTGAGCCCCACCGTTTTTGGGCATTAGTGATCCTATTGTCCCTTAAACCTTATTTTTTTGTACTCCTGGCTATAACAGTCTGTTGTTGTAAGCGGAGTCCCTCGGTTTTGTATTATGGCTTCCAAGGGTTCAGGATCAAAACACAAAAAAAAAAAAAGAAAAGGCAAAGACAAAGGGGTTCCTCCTCTGGTTCTGATGATATGCCAATACTTTCCCCACAGGTTATTCCTATAGGGGTCACCCTGGATAAGCCATTAAGGGGGTCTGGTGCTGAGGCTGGCCCAGGTCGGCCCAACCCTGTGTTATCACAGAGGAGATGCTAGCCGTCACCCTAGGGGGGCTAGAGAAAAAAGTTAACAGCTATGATCGCTGGCTCTTTTTCTGGCAAGAAGCGGACTAGATCCCCATCGCCAAAAGGGACAGAACCTAGAGGAAGGATCTACCACTGAAGAATCGTTTTCAGCCTCCCAGACGGAGAGTCTGTGGGTCCAGTCTTTGACAGACATGGTCCGCTCGGCATTTAATTTGCCATTTCCAGAGCCTCAGGTTCCTGCGGTATCCTCTTTGGGTTCTTTTAAAAGCGCCTTTAAGCAACGCAGCTTTTCCGGTCCATCCTCTGTTAGAGGAATTGGTTTTTCCAGGATTGGGACGACCGGACAGAATTTTTTCTGCCGCCTAAAGCTGACGAGAGGGTAGTCTTTATGCACGTCTGCCAGGAAATATTTGTGCTTGCAGGCACTCTTTCCCCTGACCAATTGCTCTTTAAAAGGGGCCCGGATGGCTCAGTCGGTAGAGCATCAGACTTTTGTTCTGAGGGTCCAGGGTTCAGGTCCCGGTTCGGGCACTGCTTTTCAACTACCCGTGAGGTCCTTGAGGCCACATATCCCGGAAAGCGCCCGATCTCGTCTGATCTCGGAGGCTAAGCAGGGTCGGGCCTGGTTAGTGCCTGGATGGGAGACCACCTGGAAGGTTTTCTGTTATTTACCCTATGGAAAATACATTTTTCTAAGAAAGGGGGCGCTCCCAACTGTGGACGCAGCCATCTTATGGGTGAATAAATCATTAACTGGCCTAAGGGGAAACATACAAATGTTTAAGGTCCCGGTCGATAAACGTTTAGAGACACTTTTTCCAGCATCCTTGGCTACAGCCAGCAGTGGCTGCAATTGGAGTTTTGTCAGGCGTTAAAGAACCAGACAAAACAGATGCTTAAGACATCCCTGCCCAATAGGCAGAGGAGTTATTGGATATTCCCAGAGCTCTGTGCTTTGCGGTAGAGGTTATAAAAAGACTCCATCCAGCAGGCGTCTCGTTGTCACTATTTTTAGTGCATATGAGAAGGCTCTTATGGTTGAAGAACTGGGCGGCCGAGCCCCATGTAAAAGACTGCTGGCAGGTTTGCCCTTCCATGGAAAGATCTGGATAAATACATTCAGACTGTTTCAAGTGGCAAAAGTACCCTTTTACCAGTCAAAAGAAGTTCCGGGGTCCTGCGTTTAAAAGGCAGCTCCCCCCTGTTCCGGGGGCCCTCAAATTCCAGGCAGTACGGACCTCCTGCGCGATCAAACTTTTAACAATGGATCGCAAGGACAGGCCTCTGGGGATCGATCCCCGACAGAGGGGGTCCGATCATCTGTGGCCGCAGGCTACAGATTAGAATTTCTAAAATTTCCTCCACAAGGAAGGCCTCAATGCGGGCGGCGTTGGATCATCTGCTTTACCAGGGCATAATGGTAGAGGTACCAGCCCAAGAACAGGGGCTAGGTTTCTATTCCAATCTGTTTGTCATACCAAGGCCCATCGGCGATGTCAGACCAATTTTGGACCTAAAAGGTTTAAATGCTTACCTAAGGGTTCGCTCTTTCCGGATAGAATCCGTTCGGTCAGCAGCCGCCACACTCCAGAAGGATCTGGCTTCTATAGACATAAAGGATGGTTACCTTCATGTACCAAGTCTTTCAGCCACATCAAATATTTTTGTCTTTACGCTTCGCAGTGATACAGCGTCACTTCCAATTCGTGGCGCCCCCCTTCGGGCTGGCTACGGCCCCCGGGTATTCACGAAGGTCCTAGCTCCTATTCTAGTCAGTCTAAAGGATCCAAGGGATCTCGGTCCTAGCATACCTGGACGACCTCTTAATCATAGATCACTCGCTTCCTTGGTGGAATGCGTAGTAACCCTCATGGTTCAGTACCTCGAGAGGTTCGGCTGAGTCCTAAACCGGGGAAAGATCAGCATTTCAACCTACAAAGCAGTTGGAATATCTCGGCATGAGATTAGACACAGAACAGAAGATGGGTGTTCCTGCCCCTGGTAAAGGTCGAGGCTATCAAAGGATTGATTCAGTTGGTTCTAAGCAAAAGAGAACCAACTATTCGCCTATGTATGCGATTACTAGGCAAACTAATGGCCGAGGCGATACCACACGCTTCCACACTCGTGTCCTACAGACAGCAATTCTAGCAGCTTGGTTCTGCCCAGTGGTCTGGAAGGCTGGAGAGCGGTCTTGAACGGGTTCACTCGCCAAGGAACTTGGGCAGAGGCGGAGAGGCAGCTGCCCATCAAGGTCTGGGAGATCAGAGCGGCTCGGCTAGCCCTCCTGGCATAGACATCCAGATTACAGGGGTCCTCGGTGAGAAGTCATTCAGACAATGCCACAGCGGTGGCATATATGTGAACCACCAAGGGGGAACCAAGAGTCAAGCCACTCGGAGTGAGAGGAGCTTGGTTTTTCGGTGGGCAGAGGTTTATGTACCCTGCATATCGGCGACATTCATTCCCGAGGTGGACAACCTGCAGGCGTACTTCCTAAGTCGCCAAACCCTGTCGCCGGGGGAGTGGTCTCTGCATCCACAAGTTTTTTCAGACAATCTGCCAGAAGTGGGGAGTGCCAGACGTGGAGGTCATGGCATCAGGATTCAACAAGAAGCTAGACAGGTTCATGTCTCAAACGAGGGACCCTATGGCCTGCGGAACTGATGTGTTGGTTTGCCCTTGGCATCAATCATAACTTCTATATGCATTTCCCCCGCTGCAGTTACTACCCCGCCTGTGGCGCAGGATCATAGCACAGGCCGGTTATCCTGGTAGCCCCAGCTTGGTACCGGAGGGCATGGTACTCACTAGTCCTGAAATTGGCAGCAGGAGGCCCTTGGACTCTTCCTCTATGGCCAGACCTACTCTCACAAGGCCCGATCCTCCACCCTGCATTACGGCGTCTAAATTTGACGGCCTGGCGGCTGAATCCCTGATTCTCAGGGGTAGAGGTCTGTCTAGGCAGGTAATCCCTACCCTCATTAAGGCTAGAAAGCCGGCCTCCAGGGTAATTTTGTTACAGGGTTTGGAGGGCCTACGTAGGCTGGTGTGAGGCTAAGAGATGGGTTTCCCGCAAGTATACCATTGATAGAGTATTACGTTTTCTCCAGCTAGGAGTGGATAAAGGCCTGGCATTAAGCACGATCTCGGGACAGATTTCAGCCTTATCAGTGTGGTTTCAGAGGCCGCTGGCCGCCCACTCGCTGGTTAAGATCTTCGTACAGGGAGTCTTGCGTGTTAATCCTCCGGTCAAATCACCACTTTGTCCATGGGACTTAAATCTTGTTCTGTCAACTCTACAGAAACAACCCCTTGAGCCGTTGGCTGAGGTACCTTTGGTTTTACTGACTAGAAGGTCGGTATTTCTGATCACCATAGTTTCGGCCAGGAGAGTATCGGAATTGGCAGCCTTATCTTGTAAGGAACCATATCTCATTTTACATAAGGATAGGGCGGGGTTCCGTCCTCATCCTTCCTTTCTACCAAAGGTTATATCCAGTTTCCACCTGAACCAGGATGTGGTACTTCCATCCTTCTTCCAAAACCCACCTCTAGAAAGGAGGGGTTGCTGCATACGTTGGATATTGTCAGGGCCATAAAGGCCTATCTTAAAGCTACAGAGAAGGTTCGGAAAACAGATGTGGTGTTCGTTTTACCGGAAGGGCCCAAGATGGGTCAGGCAGCTGCTTGATCCATCATCGCAAGATGGATTAAACAATTAATCGTTCAGGCCTGCGGTTTGAAGAGGTTGCCTCCTCCTTTGTCGGTAAAGGCCCATTCTACCAGGGCCATGGGCACCTCCTGGGCAGCACATCATCAGATCTCTATGGCTCGAATATGCAAGGCAGCAACGTGGTCGTCAGTCCACATGTTTACAAAATTTTATCAATTGGACGTAAGAAGGAATGCGGATACAGCCTTTGGGCAGTCAGTACTACAGGCTGCGATTCAAGCTCCTCAGGATCTGAGGGGGCTCCCTTGATTTGATTTGAGATTTACATTTCTTGTTTAAGTTGGATTTACTAGTATTTGAGTATACCTCTAAATTAAATCCTTTTTTGGAAGATGTCTCCCTCCCCTCATTAAAGCATTGCTTTCGGACATCCCATATAGTAATGAATATGCTGCTCTGTGTCCCGTGATGTAAGAGAAAGAAAAAGAGATTTTTTAATACAGCTTACCTGTAAAATCTTTTTCTTGGAGTACATCACGGGACACAGAGCTCCCACCCCTCTTTTGGGGAACATTTTTGGGAGGCATACTGCTTGCTACAAAACTGAGGTACTTCCTCTTTGGGAGGGGGTTATATAGGGAGGGGACTTCCTGTTTGAGATTGCCAGTGTCCACACCTGAAGGTACTCCATATAACCATATAGTAATGAATATGCTGCTCTGTGTCCCGTGATGTACTCCAAGAAAAAGATTTTACAGGTAAGCTGTATTAAAAAATCTATTTTTTCACTTATTACTATATTTACCACATATTGTTTATATGTCACTTTATCTTTTTGGTAGTGTTAGGCCGCGTACACACGATCTAATTTGTCCGCTGAAAATGGTCCGATGGACCGTTTCAGCAGACAAATCCGATCGTGTGTACGGGCTAGCGCACAGGTTTGTCCATCGGACAAATTTCAAAGCATGCTTTGAAATTTGTCCGCTACAAACTTGTCCGTCGGATATGTCCGCTGGTTAGTACGGGAAACATGCGTCGTATCCTGTGAATGGATCCGACGCATGCGCGCGGAAGTGTTTACTTCCTGGTGCGGTGACGTAGCGGTGACGTGGCGGCGTCAACGTCACCGCCGCGTCACCACGCTGTCTGCCGGCGGGGATTTTGATCCGATGGTGTGTACACGCCATCGGACCGAAATCCGATGAGACATGTCCGCTCTAAACTGTCCGTCGGACAAGTTTGAGCGGACATATCTCATCGTGTGTACGAGGCCTTAGTGTTTGCGCATTCCCCCTTTTTATCATCTGCATCCCTTTTAGATGTGATTTCATATTGGGAGTATCTTTCCAAAAATGAAATGTATGTTGCAGGGGATGCCTGAATTCTGACTTGTATCTTAGTGCAAACTTCTGGGAAAATCAATAAGCCAATCACACAGGCAGGAAATTATGTTTCCGGAAAGCGTTCTGTACACATTCTGTGTACAGAACACCTCTAGGTAGCCATATTGCATTTCACAGAACATTACGGAGCTGCAGGTTGTAAAGGAAAGGTATTTTTTTTTTTTATATAACACTCAATCACGTTATGACTTGTGTCGCAATTGTATATGCTATATTATTTTTTATTTACTCTTTTCACTAAAAATAAAGCGTTTAAAATAGAATTTCACACTCTCAATCATCATTGACATACTTTTAACAACCCGCTGGTGGCAGGTGCCAGCAAGATTATGTACCTGTACGTGGGCCCTTTTTTCCAGGTTCGGCGGTGATGTGCACGCCCCTTCCGAGCCATACTATCATTGGACACAACATGAGCTTGGCAGCTTATTTCAGCCAATGATTTTGGCTGAAGTCAGCTGATTGGATGTGTCCAATCACTCAGAGTTCTGTGTTTGCAAACTGACTGTATCTTCTCCTTGAAAAGCAGGGAGACAAAACAGCCAGAAATTAAAATAAAAACAGCACCCATTATACATTGTTAGGTACACAGTTAACCCATTGATTGCCCCTAGATGTTAACCCTTTCCCAGCCATTGTCATTAGTACAGTGTCTGTGTACTGTATTATCACTGATCATTCTATTGGTGTCATTAAGGACATCAGTATCAGTTGGTGACCCTCCCAGATGGTGTCCGAGTTGATTGCATCCTATCATAGTTCCACTATAAGTCGCTGATTCACCTCCATTACAGTATAGCATCTATAGCTGTGTAAAATCCAGTAAATACCATAGTTTGTAGACGCTATAACTTTTGTACAAACCAATTAAAATACACTTGTTGGTATTATTTTTATTTATTTTTACCAACGACATGAAGCAGAATACATTTTGGCCTCAATTTAGGAGGAAATTTGATTTTGTTTTTTTATATTGGATAAGTTCTATAATCGCAAATATAATTATTTTTTTCATTTATATAAGTTTATATAAGTTTCATTTATATACCGGTAATAAAAAAAAACATTGATCAAACGCCACCAAAAGAAAGCTCTATTTGTGTGGAAAAATAATAATTTGCTTTTCTTTCTCGTACATCACGGGACACAGAGCGGCATATTCATTACTATATGGGTTATATGGAGTACCTTCAGGTGTGGCAATCTCAAACAGGAAGTCCCCTCCCTATATAACCCCCTCCCCTAGAGGGAGTCCCTCAGTTTTTTCGCCAGTGTCTTAGGTGTTGGTCACGGAATAGCTTTGCTCTACATCCTTGGGATTAAGGGCGGGCTAACCGGATCTGTCCAAGGAGCCTCAGTGCCAAAGTGGACAGTACCTGGGCCCCAAACCGTGGGGTTTTGCCTATAATGCTCCTCTTTGGAGGGCTGGACCCTGGGCCCAGGACTTGGAGTTCGTAAAGACCATAAGTTCCTGTTTGCCAGGGTGCTATATAGGTCCAGGACAGTGGGTACCTTCATAGGACCCCAGGGCCTGAAGGTCTATTACGCTACCCACGGAGATGGGAGAAGATTGGATCGTTTTGCTAGACAAACATCCTGCAGCATGGAGCAGGTAAGAGGGGAGCCTGCGGGACTTGGTTCGACAGCAGGCTCTCCGGGGTAACATAAAAGGGGGGTAGCCTAAGTATGCTCTGCATTGGCAACCTTGCTCACTATGTCTGAGAAGACAGGATGATCCCATTTCCCCCATCACTAGGTTCCCCTGTCTAAGAATGTGTTTGCTAGCTACCTGCTGCTTTCTTCCTAGGGCTAGTAAGGATCCCTATGGGGCCTTTTGGAGAGTCCTACCTGGCCGGGGGTTTGATTCTGCCGCCTGGTACTGCAGTCCTGGGTCTCCAGCAGCGCGGCTCCTCCATGTTCTTCCTGCTCCGGCATACGCGCGCGCGCGCACGTCTTCTAGACGTTTTTCGCGCCGTTCGGAGGGGAGGGTGGGGGGGGGCGTGCCTGCAGCGTCATCAGGGGCGCGCCTTGTGCTGTTATAGATCAGCAGGCCATAGTCAGTGCTCAGTCTGAGACTGATCTCAAAGGGAGAGGACGCAGAGCGGCAGAACAGTGACTCCCGGTGGCGGAAGAAGGGTAGTACATGCTGGACTTTGTTCCAATGCCTTTCTGTTAAGCCAATAAATCCCCCTTTTTTGCAACAGGTTGGAGGCTGGCAAACTAAGTTTGGGGTCGCTGTATGTTTTGAAAAAAAAAAAAAAAGAAAGAGACTTATATATTTAAAAAAAAAAAAAAAAAAAAACATACGGGGCCCCATCAGTTTTTGGGCATTAGTGATCTATTGTCCCCTAAGCTCTAGTTTTGTACTCCTGGCCACTACAGTCTGTTGTTGTTGGCGGAGTCCCTCGATTTTGTATTATGGCTTCCAAAGGTTCGGGGTCAAAGGGTACAAAAAAGACCAAAAAACAAAGGGGTTCCCCCTCTGATTCTGATGATATGCCGATACTTTCCCCGCAGCTTATTCCCATAAAGGTCGCCTTGGATGAGCCATTAGGGGGGTCTGGTGCGGAGGCTGGCCCAGATCAGCCCAGCCCTGTGTTTATCACAGAGGAGATGCTAGCTGTATCCCTAGGGGGGCTAGAAGAGAGAATAGCAGCATTGATCGCTAGAGCTATTCCTGGCAAGAAACGGGTTAGATCCCCATCACCAAGAGGTGTATCCTCAGATGCTGAAATTCTCTCTCCGGAGGAATTGGAATCGCAGGAGGATCAACTAGACCTGAACCAAGAGGGTTCAGGGGTTGAGGGATCTACCTCTGAGGAACCATTTTCAGACTCCCAGACGGAGAGACTGTGGGTACAGTCTTTGACGGACATGGTCCGCTCGGCATTTAATTTACCATTGCCAGAGCCTCAGGTTCCTGCGGTATCCTCTCTGGGCTCTTTGAAAGCTCCTTTAAGCAACGCAGTTTTTTCCGGTCCATCCTCTCTTGGAGGAATTGATCTTTCGGGATTGGGTACGGCCGGACAGGATTTTTCTGCCACCGAAGAGATTTGCGGTCAGTTACCCTATGGAGGAAAAATTCTCCAAGAGGTGGAAGCTCCCAGTGGTGGATGCAGCCATCTCATGTGTGAATAAATCACTAACTTGCCCGGTGGAAAACATACAAATGTTTAAAGATCCGGTTGATAAACGGTTAGAGACACTTTTAAAAGCATCCTTTGCTACGGCAGGAGCAGTGGTACAGCCAGCTGTGGCTGCAATTGGAGTTTGTCAGGCGTTAAAGGACCAGACAAAAGAAATGCTAAAAGACATGCCTACCCAACAGGCAGAAGAGTTTTCTGACATTCCCAGAGCTCTGTGTTTTGCGGTAGATGCTATAAAGGATTCCATCCAGCAGGCCTCTCGTTTATCACTATTTTTGGTGCACATGAGAAGGCTCTTATGGTTGAAGAACTGGGCGGCGGAGCCCCCATGCAAAAAGCTTCTGGCAGGGTTTCCCTTCCATGGAGGACGACTCTTCGGAGAGGATCTGGATAAATACATTCAGACTATTTCAAGTGGCAAAAGTACCCTTTTACCGGTCAAAAAGACATTCCGGGGTCCTACATTTAAGAGGCAGCTCTTTCTGGTCTCAGGGCCCTCAAATTCCAGGCAGTATCGACGGCCGCCTGCACGATCCAACGTTAACAGTAGATCGCAGGGACAGGCCCCTGGGGGTAAGAGACCATGGTATCGCAAGCCGACAAAGCCAGCCCCTAAGTCTGCCTTATGAAGGGGCGCCCCCACTCTCGCGGGTGGGGGGAAGGCTTTGTTTCTTCTCAGAAGTTTGGGAAGCCAAGATCCCCGACAAATGGGTCCGGGCGTCTGTAACCACAGGCTACAGACTGGAGTTTCTAAACTTTCCTCTGCCTCATTTTCAAGAGTCAAGGCTACCAAAGGATCCAGCAAAGAAGGCCTCGATGCTGGCAGCTTTGGATCACCTGCTTTGCCAGGACGTAATAATAGAGGTGCCAGCCCAAGAGCAAGGGCTAGGTTTCTATTCCAATCTCTTTGTCATACCAAAGCCCAACGGCGATGTCAGGCCAATCTTGGACCTAAAGAGGTTAAACGGTTACCTAAGGGTTCGTTCCTTCCGGGTGGAATCCATCCGGTCAGCAGTCGCCACGCTCCAGAGGGACGATTTTCTGGCTTCCATAGACATAAAGGATGCTTACCTTCATGTACCAATCTTTCAGTCGCATCAAAGATTTTTACGCTTCACGGTGGGGCAGCGACACTTCCAATTCAGGGCGCTCTCCTTCGGGCTAGCCACGGCCCCCCGGGTATTCACGAAGATCCTAGCCCCAGTTTTAGCCAATCTAAGGATCCAAGGGGTCACAGTCCTAGCATACTTGGACGACCTTTTAATCATAGATCACTCACGGCCGTGTCTGCAACAGGCAGTAAACCTCACGGTTCAGTACCTCGAAGGGTTCGGCTGGGTCCTAAACCGGGAAAAGTCAGCGTTCCAGCCTACAAAGCAGCTGGAATACCTCGGCATGAGGTTAGACACAGAACAGCAAAGGGTGTTCCTGCCCCTTGTAAAGATCGAGGCTATCAAGGGGTTGGTTCAGTTGGTTCTAAGCAAGAAAAAACCAACTATTCGCCTGTGTATGCGATTACTAGGCAAGCTAGTGGCCACGTTCGAGGCAGTACCATACGCTCAGATCCACACTCGCATCCTACAGGCAGCCATTCTAGCAGCCTGGGGCAAGAGAGCACATGCCTTGGAGTCCCCTTTGACGCTATCATCAAGGGTCCGACAAAGCCTGGCCTGGTGGTTGAACCCTCAGAATCTTCTAAAGGGAAGGTCTTTCAGCCCCGTTGTCTGGAAGGTAGTTACCACAGACGCCAGCCTGGCAGGCTGGGGGGCGGTCTTGGAGGGGTTCTCTCGCCAGGGAACTTGGGTGGAAACAGAGAGGCAGCTCCCCATCAATATCTTGGAGATCAGAGCTGCTCGCCTAGCCCTCCTGGCATGGACCTCCAGATTACAGGGGTCCCCGGTGAGAACCCAGTCAGACAATGCCACAGCGGTGGCATACATAAACCACCAAGGGGGAACCAGGAGTCAAGCCGCTCAAAGGGAGGTGAGCTTGATTTTTCAGTGGGCAGAGGTTCATGTACCCTGCATTTCGGCGATATTCATTCCCGGAGTGGACAACCTGCAGGCAGACTTCTTAAGTCGCCAGATTCTGTCGCCAGGGGAGTGGTCTCTGCATCCCCAGGTCTTTCAGACAATCTGCCAGAAGTGGGGAATGCCAGACGTAGATATAATGGCATCCAGGTTCAACAAGAAACTAGACAGGTTCGTGTCTCGAGCGAGGGACCCTATGGCCTGCGGAACCGATGCGTTGGTTTGCCCTTGGCATCAATTCAAACTTCTATATGCATTCCCTCCGCTACAGTTACTTCCTCGCCTGTTGCGCAGGATCAGAGTGGAGCACAAGCCAGTCATTCTAGTAGCTCCAGCTTGGCCCCGGAGGACATGGTACTCACTAGTCCTGAAGATGGCAGTGGGAGACCCTTGGACTCTTCCTCTACGACCAGACCTACTCTCACAAGGTCCGATCCTCCACCCTACATTACAGCGTCTAAATTTGACGGCCTGGAGGCTGAATCCCTGATTCTCAGGGGTAGAGGCCTGTCTAGGCAGGTAATTCCTACCCTGATTAGGGCTAGAAAGCCGGCCTCCAGGGTGATTTATTACAGGGTGTGGAGGAACTACGTAGGCTGGTGTGAATCCAAAAGATGGAATTCCCGCAAATATACCATTGATAGGGTGTTAAGTTTTCTCCAGCTAGGAGTGGATAAAGGCCTGGCATTAAGCACAATCAAGGGACAGATTTCAGCTCTGTCAGTGTGGTTTCAGAGGCCGCTGGCCACCCACTCGCTGGTAAAGACCTTCATACAGGGGGTCTTGCGTATTAATCCTCCTGTCAAGTCACCAATTTGTCCATGGGACTTAAATCTTGTCCTGTCCACTCTACAGAAACAACCCTTTGAGCCGTTGGCTGAGATTCCTTTAGTTTTACTGACAAGAAAGTTGGTATTCTTGGTCGCCATAGTTTCGGCCAGGAGAGTGTCAGAGTTAGCAGCCTTGTCGTGTAAGGAACCATATCTCGTTCTACATAAGGACAGGGCAGTTCTCCGGCCCCATCCTTCCTTTCTACCAAAGGTTATATCCAATTTTCACTTGAACCAGGATTTGGTACTTCCATCCTTCTTTCCAAAACCCACATCTAGAAAGGAGGGGTTGCTGCATACCTTGGATATTGTCCGGGCCATGAAGGCCTATCTTAAAGCTACAGAAAAGATCCGGAAAACAGATGTGTTGTTCGTTCTACCAGATGGCCCCAAGAAGGGGCAGGCAGCTGCAAAATCCACCATCTCGAGATGGATTAGACAATTAATCATTCAGGCCTACGGTTTGAAGAGGTTGCCTCCTCCTTTGTCGGTAAAGGCCCATTCTACCAGGGCCATGGGCGCCTCCTGGGCAGCACACCATCAGATCTCTATGGCTCAGATATGCAAGGCGGCGACGTGGTCATCAGTCCACACGTTTACAAGGTTTTATCAACTAGACGTGAGAAGGAATGCGGATTCAGCCTTTGGGCAGGCAGTACTACAGGCTGCAGTTTAAGATCCTCGGGATCAGGGGCACCCTTGGTTGTAAAAAAGAAAAAAAAAAAAAAAAAAAGTTTTTTCTTGACTAAGTTGGATTTATTATTATTTGAGTATACCTCTAAATTGAATCTCGTTTGAGAAGATGTCTCCCTCCCCTCATTAAAGCATTGCTTTCGGACATCCCATATAGTAATGAATATGCCGCTCTGTGTCCCGTGATGTACGAGAAAGAAAAAGGGATTTTTAAATACAGCTTACCTGTAAAATCCTTTTCTTGGAGTACATCACGGGACACAGAGCTCCCACCCCTCTTTTGGGGAACATTTTTGGGAGGCATACTGCTTGCTACAAAACTGAGGGACTCCCTCTAGGGGAGGGGGTTATATAGGGAGGGGACTTCCTGTTTGAGATTGCCAGTGTCCACACCTGAAGGTACTCCATATAACCCATATAGTAATGAATATGCCGCTCTGTGTCCCGTGATGTACTCCAAGAAAAGGATTTTACAGGTAAGCTGTATTTAAAAATCCCTTTATAGTGTTGTATGAAGGAGCAATTGCTAAAGTGATAAATATAAATGTAGCGCTAGTGATTGTGGAGAGAACTCAGTGTCTCAATAGGTACATATAGTCACTGGATGAGAAACAGTGAAACAAATATATACAAAACAATCAAAAAAGTGAATATAAATTGTGAATGTGCTAATGATTCCACAAAAAGGAAAAATGACAAACAAATGAATGTCCATCAATAAAACATGTGGGTAGGCGGTGAAGAAAATAAACATGTAGCCACGTAGATCATCATGGGGAAAACATTCATTCCGACTATGTGAAATAGATGGAATACGCTTACCAGAACCAGTAGATCTACCTGTCAGCGACAGCAGATAATGAAGACATTGGAAATCCCAAAGCGGATCAGCTCAACTTGTCTGGCGAATCTGAGTAGTTGGAATGACGAACTTGGCTGTTAGGACCTGGCAGTCCTCGACTGAAGACCCTGGGTGGATAGTATCCTGGTTAGGTGGAATGGAGCAGAGCTCACAGGGTATCCACCCTGCTTCCAACTGGTGTTAATTCATGGAAAGAACACCCAGTGGGAATAGCAAGGCACGATGGAACGGCTCCAAAAACGTACTCCAACAAATCAAGCAAGGAGAAAGAAAAAACGGTGCTCCAATAGTGCAGATCAAAATGGTAAAAAAGGTTTTATTATAATAAAACTAACAAAAACATTAACACATTAAAAGTGATCAAAAATTGAAAATGAAGCATAAAAGCAATATGGTGAGTGGCGTACCAAGCTCTACGCGTTTCGTCCGACTAGGACTTCTACTGGGGCATTCACATAGTCAGAAGGAATGTTTTCCCCATGATGATCTACGTGGCTACATGTTTATTTTCTTCACCGTCTACCCACATGTTTTATTGATGGACATTTATTTGTTTGTCATTTTTCTTTTTTGTGGACTAGCACATTCACTTTTTTGATTGTTTTGTATATATTTGTTTTTCTCCACAATCACTAGCACTACATTTATATTTATCACTTTTGCAATTTTTGTCACATTGTTGTGTAGCAGCGTATATTTTTTTTCCTTTTTTTTTTAGACAAGTGCAATATTTATTTATTTTTATAGGAGCAATTGCTAGTTAAAGTAGCGCAGTGCTAAATAGCAAAAAATGGTCTGGTCACAAAGGCGGTAAAACTTTCCTGAGGTCAAGTGGTTAATCCTTATTCTGCTAGCATTAGTAAATAGGGAAAGATATCATATGTGTTTTTAATCCCTTTTGTTTGTTTTTTTTACATTTCTTCAGCTATTTCCTGGTTTCCAGGCCTAGGCACACCTACCTGTCTGCAATTTTTGAATATGTTTTCTATATTATGCTATGTGAATGAGATCATGCAACAAATATATTGTAGCTGATATTCTAGGGTGACCACATTTCCAAACTGCCATTCAGGGACAATTTTGCCAAGGAGCGGGGAGTGGGGGGGTTAAATATAGTCTCAGGGTTGATGGGAATTTCAGAGTCGAGTGATTTGTCAAGTTAATGGCTGGTTTTAGCACTTATATCATCCCAACTCCATGCTTGATATGGTGCCAGGATCATAGGCATGGGCACAGGGTGTGCCTGGGCACACCCTAATCACCCCGTATGCCGCAGATTCCCCCTGTTTGGACCTCTAATGATGTTCCTATAAAAAAATCTGTAAAAATGAAAAAATAATGATACCGTCCACTGCTCTACCAACACTAACCTTTACCCTACTGACACTGTCCCCTGCTGTACCTACACCATCAATATATTGTAGCAGAGCGTCCCAGAGAGAGCCTGGGAAAGTCCAGTTCGGGGTTTATACCTCTCCCAGGCTCCTCTCTTACACGTTCAGAGATCTCTGA
The DNA here is from genome assembly GCA_029574335.1 of Rana kukunoris. Classification (NCBI taxonomy): domain Eukaryota; kingdom Metazoa; phylum Chordata; class Amphibia; order Anura; family Ranidae; genus Rana; species Rana kukunoris. The sequence goes on along the minus strand of CM056051.1, from coordinate 256,193,933 downwards.
TCCCTGATCCAGGTCAGGTGTTGGCCCTCTCCCCCAGGCCAATTTAAGCTCACCTGAGCTAACAGCCATTGCTCTGTCCTGGGAAACAGATAGTGTGGATCTGTAGGAGCAAGGAGGTTGTTAAAAGACTGGTGAGCAGTTTGTATTTTGAGCTAACAAGCGGTAGGCTTGTTCAGCTTAGTAGTTAGGGCCTACATATCGTGTAGTTAGAGCCGAGACACGGCTAGGTGTTTGTTTAAACTACTTTTGTTTGTTTTGTTTTCTGCACACTGTACAGCACCTGTAAATAGACTTTGTATAGCACCAATAAAAATCCCACTGTTGTTCACTTATCCTATGGACTTTGGTATCTGTGCCTGCTCATCCCAGGGAGCTTTTGTACCCGCTACCTATCCCCAGCTTACATATGGTGGAGGCTGCGATCAGCAATAGTAAGTTACTATTTAAAAGGCCAGTACCTAAAGTGACAACATGGAGGAAATCCTCAAACAAATGGTGCTATTCAATGCTGCGCAACAGCAAGCAAACGCTGCACAACAGCAAACTAATGCTGCGCTGCAGCAAGCCAACGCTATGGTACAGGAGCAATCGCAGAGGCTGTTTGAACAGCTTGCCACTGCTGCAGAAGCGGATAGGAAAACCCTGACTAAGGTTGCAGAGACGCTAGCACAGTGGGCACCTGCGGAAATTAAGGATATGGGAGACAAGCCTTCAGCCATCCATGTGGCTCGCTTTCTGTCTAAAATGACTACGGATGATGATCCAGAGGCCTTCCTGTTAACGTTTGAACGGACCGCTGAGAGGGAATGTTGGCCTAAAACCAAGTGGGCAGGACTGATTGCCCCCTTACTTTCTGGTGAATCGCAGAAGGCCTACTATGATCTGGAGTCAGCAGAAGCAGAAGACTACGAAAAGGTCAAGCAGGAAATTCTGGCGCGACTCGGCGTCACCTTGGCCGTTCGAGCCCAACGGGTCCACAGCTGGTTCTTCAAAATCGAGAGGCCCCCAAGATCGCAGATGTTCGACCTAATCCACCTAGTGCGAAAATGGCTACAGCCTGAGTCCCTGTCTGCGCCACAAATAGTGGAGCGTGTGGTCATGGACCAATTCCTGAGGTCACTCCCAATTCCCCTGCAGAGGTGGGTGAGTCAAGGGGACCCCAAGTCGGCAGATAACCTGGTGGAACTCGTCGAAAGGTACTTTGCTGCAGAGAACCTGGTCACCATCCCAACAACCGCACGGACTTTCCACCCAAAGCCACGGTCTCCCCAGGCAACCGGTAAGACTGTTCCAGGGGAAGTGGGTGGTAAGCATGGCAAGGAAATAGGGGGGAGGATTTTTGGTGCCAGGACTGAAGTTTGGCGTCCCAAGCAAGGGAAACCACTGCCTGTCAGCAAACCAACTTGGGGAAACATCAGGTGTTTTCGTTGCCAAGAGCTGGGACATGTTGCAGCAAACTGTCCATTGACTGATGAACCAATGCAGTGTGATCTGTCTAATAGAAGGCAGTCCATGTTTGCTGCTGTTTCATGCGCCGCAGCGCCAAATGTGGGGAAACACATGTGTCACATGACTGTTAATGATAAGCCTATTACGGCCTTACTGGACTCTGGAAGTCTGGTTACTTTGGTTACAGCTGAGATGGTTGAAACTGTGAATTTTCATGCTAAAAAAGTTGCTGTGATCTGTGTACATGGGGATACCCGGGAGTATCCTATAGCCACAGTTCAGTTTAAAACTGGCTTAGGTACGGTGTCCCATGCGGTCGGACTTGTGCCCCACTTGGTGCACGAGGCCATCATTGGTAGGGACTTCCCTAAGTTTTGGGAACTGTGGGATCGTCCCGACCCGGTCGCAGTACCTGACTCAGTCGCAGAGCCAGAGCTCCTGACTACTTCCGATATTGTGGGTTCAGGGGACTCATCTCAGGGCTCTCCGAGTTTTCCTTTCTCGGTTATGGCAGGAGAGCTGGAGGAGCCTGAGGAAGTCCCCACAACCAGTAGAGCCGGACAGCCGTCTGCCGACTCGGAGCCTATGTTGGAGTTTACTGACCTTAATGTGCACAAGGAAAATTTTGGTACTGAGCAGAGAAAAGACCCTACCCTTGCCAGGGCCTGGGAAAATGTAATGGTGATTAATGATGTACCTGTTGAACCAGGGGATAGGCCCTGTTTTCCTTATTTCAGCAGCAATGATGATTTACTGTATCGTGTATGTAAAAAGAATGATGAAGTTACTGAACAGTTGGTGGTCCCCAAGCCTTACAGAAGGGTGGTGTTGGAACTTGCCCATGGGCACTTGCTAGGAGGCCATTTAGGGGTTGAGAAAACCACTGAAAGAGTGTTGCGCAGGTTTTACTGGCCTGGGATACAGAAAAATATTGAGAATTATTGTCAATCCTGTCCTGTGTGTCAGATGTCAGCCCCCCAGCCCCACTTCCGAAGTCCTTTAGTGCCCTTGCCCATTATTGAAGTGCCCTTCGAGAGGATTGCCATGGACCTTGTGGGTCCCCTCCCCAAATCCGCCCGTGGTCATCAGCATATCCTCGTGATTATGGATTACGCTACCCGTTACCCTGAGGCCGTTCCCTTACGCGCCGCATCTGCTAAAAATATTGCCAAAGAGCTGTTTATGGTGTTCAGTCGGGTGGGCATCCCTAAAGAAATCCTGACAGACCAGGGTACCCCATTTATGTCACGGATAACTAGGGAGCTGTGCAAGTTATTTAAGGTGACGCAGTTGCGAACCTCTGTGTATCATCCGCAAACAGATGGCTTGGTGGAACGTTTCAATAAGACGTTAAAGGGCATGTTAAAAAAGGTTGTTGACAAAGATGGGAAAGACTGGGACTTCCTGATACCGTACCTGATGTTTGCTATCAGGGAGGTTCCCCAGTCCTCTACAGGGTACTCTCCATTTGAGTTGCTTTATGGGAGACACCCTCGGGGACTCTTGGACATAGCCAAGGAAACTTGGGAGGGGGAACAGACACCCCACAAAAGTGTAATTGAGCATATCGCTCAAATGCAGGACAGGATTGCAGCCGTAATACCAGTGGTGAAAGAACATTTACTACAGGCTCAAGCAGCCCAACAGAGAATATACAACCGGGGGGCCCAACTCCGTGTTTTCTCACCGGGTGACAGGGTCCTCGTTTTAGTTCCCACTGTTGAGAGCAAGTTCCTGGCTAAGTGGCAGGGCCCCTTTGAAGTAATTGAAAGAGTTGGGGAAGTCAATTACAAGGTGTATCAACCAGGTAAAAGGAAGCCCGAACAGATTTACCACGTGAACCTGTTAAAGCCCTGGAAGGATAGACTGGCGTTAACTGCGAGGTCCCTACCGGTAACGCCTAAGGGTACTGAATCCCCTCTGATCCCTGAGGTCACGATTCCAGACACCCTGTCATATTCCCAAAAACAGGAAGCTAGAGAGTTCCTAATAAGGAATAGAGAGAAATTTTCAGAGTTGCCTGGCACGACTTCAGCGGTTCAGCATGATATTGTTACTGAACCTGGGGTCCGTGTCAAGCTCAAACCATACCGAATTCCTGAAGCGAGGAGAAAGGACATCAGTGATGAAGTTAGAAGGATGTTGGAACTAGATGTCATTGAGGAATCCAATAGTGACTGGTCTAGCCCCATCGTGTTGGTCCCAAAACCGGATGGCACTTGGAGGTTTTGTAACGACTTCAGAAAGCTCAATGCAGTAACAAAGTTTGACACGTACCCGATGCCCAGGGTAGATGAACTTATAGACCGACTGGGCAAGGCCCGTTATCTGACCACTTTGGACTTGACCAAAGGATATTGGCAAATACCCCTGACTAATAGTGCCAAAGAAAAGACTGCGTTTGTGACCCCGGAGGGATCATTCCAGTATAAGAAAATGCCTTTTGGGTTGCAAAATGCCCCTGCAACCTTTCAGAGGGCCATGGACAGGACCCTAAGACCGCACCAGCAGTATGCTGCAGCTTATTTAGATGACATAGTGGTGCATAGCACTGACTGGGAGTCTCACTTGCCCCGTGTCCAAGCTGTCCTTGATTCCCTCTTCAAGGAAGGTTTTACGGCAAATCCCAAAAAATGTGCCATTGGTTTGGAGGAAGCCAAGTATTTGGGCTATACTATTGGCCGTGGAGTTATTAAACCCCAAGTGAATAAAGTAGAAGCCATCCAGGAGTGGCCACGTCCTGCAAACAAGAAGCAGGTCAGGGCCTTTCTTGGCATTGCGGGATATTATAGAAGGTTTATTCCAAATTTTGCCACTATAGCTGCCCCACTGACAGACCTGACGAAAGGGAAAGACTCCGTAATGATAAAATGGTCCCCAGTAGCAGAAGAATCTTTCCAAGTCCTGAAGAAGGCTCTTTGTGCACAGCCAGTGCTATACTCCCCCGATTTCTCCAAAGATTTTTTGGTTCAGACAGATGCCTCTGATGTAGGTATCGGGGCAGTACTATCACAGGTATACAATGGGGAAGAACACCCTGTGGTCTACCTAAGCAGAAAGCTCAATGATCATGAGAAAAAATATGCAGTCATTGAAAAGGAATGTTTAGCCATAAAGTGGGCCGTGGACGCGCTCAGGTACTACCTGTTAGGGCGCCAGTTTGAGTTAATAACTGACCATGCTCCCCTGAAATGGATGGCCCAAAAGAAGGAGACTAATAGGCGGGTGAACCGGTGGTTTTTGGCCCTCCAGGATTATTCCTTTTCGGTAAAACACAGGCCAGGGGTTGAGATGGGTAATGTAGATGCCCTGTCCCGTGTTCACTCCTGTTGGGCTACAGGTGTTCCAACCCTGGGGTTGAAACAAGAGGGGAGGGTGTGTAGCAGAGCGTCCCAGAGAGAGCCTGGGAAAGTCCAGTTCGGGGTTTATACCTCTCCCAGGCTCCTCTCTTACACGTTCAGAGATCTCTGATCCCTGATCCAGGTCAGGTGTTGGCCCTCTCCCCCAGGCCAATTTAAGCTCACCTGAGCTAACAGCCATTGCTCTGTCCTGGGAAACAGATAGTGTGGATCTGTAGGAGCAAGGAGGTTGTTAAAAGACTGGTGAGCAGTTTGTATTTTGAGCTAACAAGCGGTAGGCTTGTTCAGCTTAGTAGTTAGGGCCTACATATCGTGTAGTTAGAGCCGAGACACGGCTAGGTGTTTGTTTAAACTACTTTTGTTTGTTTTGTTTTCTGCACACTGTACAGCACCTGTAAATAGACTTTGTATAGCACCAATAAAAATCCCACTGTTGTTCACTTATCCTATGGACTTTGGTATCTGTGCCTGCTCATCCCAGGGAGCTTTTGTACCCGCTACCTATCCCCAGCTTACAATATATACACATGCACACGCACGCATATGTGTTTGAGCTTTGGGGTGCACACCCTAATGCAATAGGCTATGCACACCTATGGTCAGGATGATCAAATCATATTATTTCTATTACATTATATATATGTAATATATAATGAAATAGTTCAGCTCACCATAATGCAGAATCATTGGGAACCCTGAGCTTGCCACCAGATGCAGCATGCCACCGTCGCCTGCCACCAGATGCAGCGTGCTACCATCACCTGCCACCAGATGCAGTGTGCCACCGTCGCCTGCCACCAGATGCAGCATGCCACCGTCGCCTGCCACTAGGTGCAGCGTGTCACTTGCCACCAGATGCAGTGCCACTTTCCACCCATAGCCTGCCACCAGTCTGACACACCGGAGCCCAGAGAAGGTGAATGTTCCTACCAGTGGCAGTTTGGCCCGGGACCCCTGTTTTAGAGCATGCTGGAGCGGGCTGGAGAAGATAGCGGAGGTGGGTGGCTGTGGCTTTGCTAGGGTTGGTGTCACCAACTTCTCCGCTTTGCGTACTGGGCAGCAGTCGTGGCTGTAATGTCACTGGTTGTTAGCTAGTGGCTCTAGCAACCAGTGGCCAGCGTCTCAGATGGAGCTGGAGGCAGAGCGAGCGACAGCGCTATGGCGGGGTTTGCACGCTCTGCCAATTTCATTCCGGGACACTGTATTGTCCCGGAATTGAGGTGCCCGGGACCTGGAACAGATCTGCTAATTGCAGGAATGTCCCAGGCAATCTGGGAGATGTGGGCACCCTATGATATTCCTATTTGACTGCAAAAGTGGAAATACAATTTAAGTTAAAAAAAAACATTGACACCTCTTAAGACTGCAATAGTCCTGAAGACGGAAATAATCGGCCTCCAAGGCTGCGTACGCATGATCGGTCAAAACCGATGAAAACGGACTGAAGGACCGTTTCATCGGTCCAAACCGATCGTGTGTGTGCCCCATCGGTCAGTTATCCTTCGGTCAAAAAAAAAAAGAACTTGCTTTAAAATTTGACCGATGGACGCCTGACCGATGGGTCAAAACCAATCGTTGGTATGCAAAAGCATCGGTTAAAAGTCGACGCATGCTTGGAAGCATTGAACTTTATTTTTTTCAGCACGTCGTTGTGTTAAAACACGTAAACGGACCGTTCTCATCGGATGGACTAATTGTGTGTACTCGGCCTTAGAGTAGAACGTTCATGAAAGAGCCATCATTTGCAGTTCTTCATACCTTGAGGATCGCACAGACATCCTAGTCATCACATGGTCTGCCCGATATATAACAGATTTCATAACATGGCAAACGTACAGTATGTACTCTTCCTTTTCTGGCAGTGGAGAGGTTTCCTTCTACAGCTAAGCTTATGGTGACTTTTTGGCCTACCTGCCTTTCCCTCAAAACCATGCCTAGGTCCCTTCTAACTCAAGCCTGGTCAGCAGACTGCTGTATTCTTAGTGAGATAGGCCATGGTGACATGAAATTGCAAATGTGAAACATTGAAGTAATTCTGCTGTAAATTGAGTACTTATATTCAGCGGTCTTCTCTTCACCCTTGACTACGTTCTTCTCTTTCTTCATCTAGAGAAACTCTAATATCCTTCCCATGCTTGTCAATGAGTAGAAGCGTGTGACCAATATTAATGCACTACAAGGTATGGCCCAGAGTACGAAATAATGAAATATATATGAGGCAATTACTTTTTAAACAGATATTTTCCCTTTAAGCACAAGTTCTGCTCATTAACTTCCAGGTTCTGCTTTGGATTCCACAGATTGCTGCTCCTTTCCTAAAGTGAATGAGCTTAGTGGATATTACTAAGCATTTGTCTGCATTCTCTGTTTACAGGGACATCTGTGAAATGACAGCTACTGAAATGTGCAATGATGTTTGAAATATTCATATCAAATCAGTTCAATGCAGTGTCTGAGAAGTGTTTAGCTCATGTCTGTCTGCATCAAGGCTCATTTCATCTGTAACTCCCTGAGGTCCTCTTAAAATATGGAACAACCTCAATAATCCAAAATAATTGCTTAACCAAACAGGTACAAGTGTTTGTTATCAAGTTAACCACTATGTTGTTTGATTCTGCAGAACAACAGCATTATCTGAAACCATTAAAAGGGCACAGCCCCTATAAAATGATTCCATGTGTGTGGAGCTCTTCTCACACCGTCTTGAAGTTATTTATGTATTAATTCAGAAATTGTCAAACATTTTATATGATGTTTTTTCACAAGTTTATGAATGCTGCATTTCCCATCTGTGTTGTTAATTTTAAAATGGATGGAAAATATATTAATAGGTTTACAAGTGCGCATATAAAATCGTATTCCGCAATGCGAAACTCATTTCCTCCTATTTTGTGGATTAATGTGTTTGATTTTAAATGTGGTACAAAGATTTACCCAATTAAAATTCTATATGTAGCAGATCACTGGTTGCACCTCTATGAAGGGTGAGTTGGAGAATAAGACCGAGTACGGAGCTCAATCGTGTGCTGGTATTTGCACCCTAATGCAAATATATATATATATTTTTTTTTTCGAGGGCTGAACAGGCATTACTTAATTTTTTTTTCCTTGAGGCTGCATCATTTTTCTGCCTTCTGAAGCATTTAAATAGAATGTAACAGAGTGGGCACAATTTATATGTGCACAGCTGTCATGGGCTTGCCTCTGCCCTTCTCCTCTCCTCCTCTTTTTGTATGGGTGAAGTGTGCTGGGCTAGTATTGTATTGGCCTAATTCTCTCCCCTTTATTAATTAGGATGCATCTGTGGCAGGTTAATTCTGTTCTAAGGTAACCAAGACAGGTCTCTTCAGTATATTAGGGGCCTTCGGTTGGTGGTCATGCTTTTGGCTAGACGTTTTAAGCAAGAAGAGCCCTGCTCACCTGTCATGGAAGCTTTAGTTCAGCTTCTCCTGCAGAAAGCAGCATCCAGCAGTGGGGAGGAATTGCTGCAGTTGTGTCTGGAGGAGGAACCAGTGGCGGAGCAGTGGGCAGCAGAGACTGGCGGGTCAAGTCCGAGGTACGATCAGGTGACCAGAGGAAGAACGGTGGCGAATCTGGGTCAGCCGAGGGTAGAGGAAGAGGCGAGCCTCATCTCGGTCCCTTCTTAAAAGTGGCAGCAGAGGAATCGATAGGAGGCGGCCATCACCCATGCAAATGTATGGGTCTGCCTGATGCCGCGGAAAGTGTTAACTCTTCCCCGTTTGACAGTGTGGTTGCCGTTAACCCTTCCTCATCCACTAGTCATTAGCCACATTTGCAGGTTGGGGGGGTCTGCAGCTAGGGCTCCTGTGCCAGACATGTTATAAGGAAGCCCTGCCATGTGAGATCTCCCCGCTTGGCTACCATTTGTCCATGACTGTAAAGGAGAGAATTTGGAAAGGGGAGTTTGTGAACCTACTGTCCCTCTTTCCTTCTGCAAAGTAATTTCTTTCCAGGAAACATAGGAAGCCGTATGAGCGGAGTGAGTATAGGCATAAGCCTGTACCAAGAACCTTTAATACCTGGCTTCAGGCCTACTGGATTGTTTCTAGTGTCCTGGGAGTGAAGCACCCAGATAGGTGTAGTGGTTTAGGCAGAAATTGTCAATTTATCCCAGCCTTAAATGGGGGTTGAAGGATGAGGGCCTTTGGCTCAATTTAATTTTGCATCATTGGTCTCGCATGCCCTAGCCGCCATCAGTGGCCCCTAATGTATCTCCTTACAGGAAGGGGTTTTGTTATGCGTTCAACAAAACGCAGTGCAAATGGAACACAACATGCAAGTACAAGCATGTGTTCGCTTTGTTCAGGATCGCACCCCTTGTGAGTGAGTGAGTGTGACTGAGGAACCTGTATAGCGCTGCACATGCAAACTAAATTGGCTCTAGGCGCTTGCAACCATTGTCGTCCTGATCCATCAGAAGAGGTGAGTCTTCAGTTTTTTCCTAAAGGCCCGATGGTTTTCTTTGAGGCGGATGGTCATGGGTAGTGCATTCCAGAGCCGGGGTCCTTGGACTGCAAATCTGCGTTCTCCCTTAGATTTGTACCGTGTCTTGGGGATTTGGAGGAGATTTGATTGGTTGACCGGAGCATGCGATTTGTGACGTAGGGTTTTATTTTCTCGCATAAGTATTGAGGAGCGTTTCCTGCATTTGTGGGTGAGGCAGAGTGTCTTGAATGTGATCCGATCCTTTACGGCCAGCCGGTGGAGAGACCTCAAGCCCGGGGAGATTGGTTCCCACGTTTTTTTTTTATCTGTTACCAGTCTGGCTGCCGTGTTCTGGACGACTTGTAGACGTGAAATCTGATATTTTGGTACTCCTAAATAGAGGGAATTTGCGTAGTCGAGTCGGGAGTTGATGATTGTTCCAATCAAAACTGCTGTGTCCTTTCCCGGGATGAATGGAATGAGTCTTCGTAGCATGCGGAGAAGATGGTGAGAACCGCTGACTACTGCTCCTATTTGTGCGTCCATCGTCATGTCTGAGTCAAAGATGACTCCGAGGCTTTTGACTTTGTTGCTTGGGACGATGGTTTTTCCAAGGATGGTGGGTGGTGTCCTTGTGGTCCTAGAATTAGATTTCCGATTTGCGTGGAAAATGATGAGTTCCGTTTTGGATCCAACATCCAATTATCGATCAGAATGAGGTATTTTCCTAGGTCATGCTATTGGTCTTTTTTGTTGATGATTCAAAAGTAGAGTTGTGTGTCGTCCGCGTAAGAGTGTTAGCTCAGATGCTGTCCGCTGATGATATTGAGGAGCGGACGGATGTAGATGTTACAGGAGAGAGTGGTGATCCTTGAGGAAATCCGCATGTAATGGTCCGTGTTGCTGACGTGAAACCTCCCAGTTTCACGGTCTGAGTGCGGTTTTCTAGGAACGATGCGAACCATGGTAAGGCCGAGTCTGAAACTCCATCTACTTCTTTGAGTCGAGTGAGCAGGGTGTTGTGGTCGACTGTGTCAAAAGCTGCGCTGAGGTCCAGCAGCACTAGGAGACACGATTCTCCGTCATCTGCTGCTTCGAGTGCGTCATTCCAAATCTTGAGGAGAGCCGCTTCTGTCCCGTGGCCTGGGCGAAAAACCTGATTGCAGTGGATCTAGGAGTTTGTTGTTGTCCAGATGGGGTTGTAGCTGTTGTACTACTGCTTTCTCCATGATCTTGGAAATGGTGTTCAGGCTTGTCACTGATCTGCGATGGTTAGGGTCTTTAGGGTCGAGGTTGGGTTTCTTTAAGAGGGGTTTAATTATGCCTTGTTTGAGGGGAATCGGAACAATCCCTTCTTTGAATGATTGGTTTATGAAGTGCATTATGATGGGTGCCAAGATGTCGATGCATTCTTTCAAGAGTTTTGTAAGGATGGTATCATTAGGAGAAGTGTTGTCGCAGAGGCTTCTAATTATGTTTTTGGTGGTGTCGATGGTAATAGGGGCCAGTGCAAAATTTGTCGCTCGTGGACTCTTTGTGTTGATTGCTTCAGTTCAGTAAGCTGTTCAGGCTGACTAACCACCGCTCGGATGATGGTGGCAAGTTTACTGAGGAGAAACAGGAAGTGAGAAATTCAGACAAAGAAAAAAACATTTAGAAGGGAAATCGAAGGAAAAGGTAAGTGAACCAACAATGCACTAGCTTAAAGGAACCTATTTAGAAAATAAAAAAAGCCACAGTTATACGGCGGCAGGTTGGCTCTCCTGGGCGAGAGCCCGTAGCTCTACATCGGCACTTCTGCGCGCGTGCCCCCGAGTCCTGTGCGCGTGACCGGCGGACACGATTGCCGCCGGGCACACACGATCGCTCATTACAGAGCAAAGACCGGGAGCTATGTGTGTAAACACATAGCTCCCGGTCCTGTCAGCGGGGGGAAACGCTGATCTTCTGTTCATACAATGTATGAACAGAAGATCAGTGATTTCCCCTAGTGAGTCCACCCCCCCATACAGTTAGAACACACCCAGGAACATACTTAACCCCTTCCCTGCCCCCTAGTGTTAACCCCTTCATTGCCAATGGCATTTTTCTAGTAATCCAATGCATTTTTATAGCATTGATCGCTAAAAAAATGCCAATGGTCTCAAAAATGTGTCCGAAGTGTCCGCCATAATGTCGCAGTACTGAAAAAAAAACGCTGATTGCCACCATTACTAGTAAAAAAAAAAAAATTATAAAAATGCCATTAAACTACCCCCTATTTTGTAAACGCTATAACTTTTGCGCAAACCAATCAATAAACGCTAATTGCGTTTTTTTTTTACGAAAAATATGTAGAAGAATACGTATCGGCCTAAACTGAGGAAAATTTTTTTTTTTTTATATATATATATTTTTGGGGGATATTTATTACAGCAAAAAGTAAAAAATATTGAATTTTTTTCAAAATAGTCGCTCTATTTTTGTTTATAGCGCAAAAAATAAAAACCACAGAGATGATCAAATACCACCAAAAGAAAGCTCTATTTTTAGGGGAAAAAAAGCCGCCAATTTTGTTTGGGAGCCACGTCATACGACCGCGCAATTGTCAGTTAAAGTGACGCAGTGCCGAATCGCAAAAAGTGCTCTGGTCATTGGGCAGCAATATGGTTCAGGGGTTAAGTGGTTAAACAAGGATGTGTTAGTTCCAGGCCAGGTTTTTGGATTCTTATAATGGTAGGTCCTTTTTTCAGCATGATTTTGTTTTACAGACTTCAGACTATTCACGAATGCTGCGGGGTCTCTGGGGTTTTGCAGCAATTTGGCAATCGCACTGGTATTGTAGGGGATCGCCAGATTCCTGGTTCTCCTGTAAGCTTACCAAAAACTTCCTTTTTAGAACTTTTCCCAGTCATTGTGGCATTACACATTTGGGGCCATTCCTTTGTCAACAAGCGTATGGTCATTTGCTCTAACAAAAAAAGGGGTGGTCATTACTGTTAATGTTTTGTCTTCTAAATGCCCCCTGGTCATTCAATTATTGCTTTTTTTTTCTTTGTTTAAAATTAGATGTTTGTGTAAAGGCTCAAAATGTGCTTGGGAGTGATAATGATGTTGCGGATGCTTTAGCGTGCTTCCAAATGCACAGTTTTCGCAGTCATCATCCAGATGCAGACCATGGTTTGAATTCAGTTGCTGCAGTGGTAAAAACGTACGTTGCCCCCAAAACATGGGCTGATTATTCGGCTGCATGGGTTAAGTGTGGGTGTCTTTATGCACATGCACAGGTTTTTCTTTTGACTCACCCTTGGAAAGCTCAATTTTGGCCTGCTTATTTGAGGAACGGTGTTTCCCATAGCTACCTGTCCAAAGTTTTGGCAGGCATTTCCTTTTTCTTTAAAATCATGGGTTTTCCAGCTTGTGGTAATTTTTACCTGGTCAAACAAGCAGTTAAAAGCTATAAACGTGTTTGTACTGTCCCAAATGACTGCAGGCCTATTACCATTGATATATTGGCAGGCTTGTCTCACGCTGTTAGCTCGGTATGTTTTTCCACATATGAGGCTCTGCTTTTTCATGCCGTTTATGTTATTGCGTTTTTTTGGTGCCCTATGGATATGGGAACTGGTCCTGCACAACAAGAGAGGGGAGTCGGGGTTAATGCTTCATCATTTGATTCTTGGTGGTGCCAGTTTGCGGTTATATATACAGAAATCCAAAACAGACCAATTAAGGAAAAGGGCTTAGGCTTCCTTTCTTTTCTTGCCCAAACAGGCCCATTTGCCCAGTCCTAGTCGTTGGGGAATTAAGAAGTATCAAACCTGAAAAGGTGGGGAAATTATTTATACTCTTGGATGGCTCTCCTGTCACAAAGAACTTTCTCCGGTGTTTGGGTCTGCAAGATTATTGTTTTACCCCTAATTCCTTTCGTATAGGAGCCACGACTGAATCGGCTATGTTGGGTTTGGACGCAGCAGTAATTAAGAAGTTGGGTAGGTGGGAGTCTAAGCAGTTTGGAATTTAAGTTCGGCCTAACCTTTCTTTTTGATTTTAGGTTTAAATCACTATGTCTGGATCATTGGACAATCATTTGTTTTCTGGGCTCAAAGGAGGGCATCTTTGCGTTGGTATTTGGAGACTTTTAATCTCGATCCAAATCATTTCACTGTTTTATGGAAACGAGTAAGAGGCCTCCAGTGGCATAATTTATACTATCATATCTCTCACTTATTTTTGGTCTGGCCCTCTCCATCTGTCTTAGTGGTTCACCTGGGAGGTAATGATGTAGGTAGTACAAAAACTCTAGATTTAATGCATTTGATCAGGTATGATCTTCATCATTTTAAGATGGCCTCACCTAATACAACCATTGTTTTTTCCAAAATACCCTAGGTATATTTAGTTATCCTGTCCCAAGTACAAGGATCTAGAGAAACTCAAAAGGACAATCAAACACTCCATAAAGAAGTTTATGCCCATGATTGGGGAATCTCCTTTGGTCATGTTAACCTTGAGGGTGGGTTTCTGGGCCCTTTATCAGCAGGATTTCCTTGACCTTTCAGATATTGGTCTGGACATTTTTAATTTGGGTTTGTAGCATAGTAGTGAGAAGGCTGCGGGTTTGGGGTAGGCTGGGTAATTGACTTTATTATAAATTAATAGTTATGTTTTGCTTGAGTCGTTATGGCTAATCATTATCTGTTTGTCATATCAAAATATAATGGATTTATATATTCGCAAATTGGTCTGAATTTTGAAACCAATAAAAGTGCCATGGCCAATTTACTCCATTTTCTGTGTTCTGTGTGTTCATTAGTATTAACGTGGTGGTATTTGGTATGTTTTTCTTTTGGGCCATTTCTGCAGAGTGCAATCCCATGCCTTATGGAGCCATTTATGCATTTAGATATGGCATTACTGATAGGAGGTCCAGTCAAAATTAGACAATTGATTGCAAAGGGTGAAATAGAAAAATCAGTGGAGCGATTCATAAAAAAATACTTTTCTGGCATTATGGCTATATTAGAATGTTCTCTGCAAAAATTCATCAAGGCTGTGTAACTTTTTTTGTTGCTATAGTTCTGGCTATTCGGGTAGGTCTTATATGCGTTATTTTTACATTTTGGCATCATGGTTGTTACAAATTCAAGAAGAAATACCACCATATCTGTTATAATACAAGTGTAGTTAACAATGACCACTATTGAAGATTTTGTTGGAGTAAATTGTGTCGCATGTGTAAGTATTGTGTTGCAGACAAAATTCTGTCTGGGGCAGTTCTACAACAAATTCATATACACCTTGCCAACAGTCTCATGAATCTGTCCCAATTTGCATAACTTCTTGCACAAATGGGAGACATTTTTAATGAGTGTCTATGACATGTTTGAACCCTCAGAACACCTAGCCGATCTAGTTTTTTCCATTAAACATGGTTCAGTTTGTTTGAGCAGGGGAAAATAAAACCTTAAGCACTTTCGGACCAGCTCACACCGATAAACATTGGCACTTTGAAGAGGGATATTGTTGTTATGGCAGTTGCTAGATACCATAACTCCAGTATCCTCTTCTTCAGTCAGCGGTCCAATTTCAGATAAAAGTGGTCTCTGCAGTGCATTCACCGCAAGATCCCTTTTATCGGCGGCGGGAGAGGGCCCCCCTCCCGCCACTCTCCGGTGCCCTCCACCACTTACTAGAGCCTTCAGTAGCAGCGGAGGCGATCGTGTCCTCTCCCTGACTTGGTATGGAAACGAGCAAGGGGAAGATGGCCCCCACCCAACTCCATGTCACTTCCGCCCAAAGCTCTTAAATTACATTTAATTTTTATTTAATCTTTATTGCATTTTAGTGTAATTTGATCCCAGATCTCATATTTGGTCCTTGTAATAGGAATAAAAGTGACACATTTTTTTTTTAAAGAATAGTGTAAAAATAAAATGTAAAATAAATAATAAAAAAATCTACACGCGCCCGTACCGCTGAGCTAGCGTGCATAAGAGAATGCTTACGTGAGCAGCACACGCATATGAAAACTGCGTGCAAACCACACGTGAGGTATCGCTGAGATTGGTAGAGCTAGAGCAATAATTCTAGCTCTAGACCTCTGTAACTTAAAACATGCAACCTGTATAATTTTGTTAAACGTCGCCTATGGCTATTTTTAAGGGTAAAAGTTTGTTGCCATTCCGTGTTAGGTTATGCGTAACCTTTTCTTTACAATATAAAAAAAATGGGCTAACTTTACTTTTTTTTTTTTTATTCAAAAAAAGTGAATTTTTTTCCATAAAAGTGCGCTTGTAAGACCGCTACACAAATACAGTAGGACAGAAAGTATTGCAACAACCGCCATTTTATTCTCTGGGGTGTTCGAAATATATATAATGTTTAGGGGTTCTAAGTAATTTTAACTTGTAAACGCCAAATCTCAGGCCGCGTACACACGATCGGTCCAAACCGATGAAAATGGACTTAAGTCTAGTTTCATCGGTCCAAACAGACCGTGTGTACGGCCCATCGGTCCGTCGTTCGTCGGACCAAAGTTTTAAAACTTGCTTTAAAATCGGACTGATGGACGCCTGACCATCTGTCTAAACCGATGGTTAGTATGCAAAAGCATCGGTCCAAAAACCTGCACATGCTCAGAATCGAGTCGACGCATGCTTGGAAGCATTGAACTTCATTTTTTTCAGCACGTCGTCGTGTTTTACGTCACCACGTTCTGACATGATTGGTTTTTGGACTGATGGTGTGTATGCACATCAGACCATCAGTCTGTGAACCGATGAAAACAGTCCGTCGAACCATTCCCATCGGGTTGGACCGATCGTGTGTACGCTGCCTCAGAGGCTCGGTCCTAAATGGGGTTGTAAAGGTACCATTTTTCTTCCTAAATAGCTTCCTTTACCTTAGTACAGTCCTCCTTCACTTGCCTCATCCTTCGATTTTGCTTTTAAATGTCCTTATTTCTTCTGAGAAATCCTCACTTCCTGTTCTTCTGTCTGTAACTCTGTTACAATCCTGTCTTCTCTTCTATTGATACTTAATGGATTTCCTAGATGAGAGGTTTCTCAGACTAAACCACATCCGCACTTTCTTGTAATAACAGAAAGTTTAGGGTTTATATCATCACAACCTCTATCGGGGGAACCAATCTTGGGTGCGGGCACCGTATCAGAAAGGGAATGTAACTTAAATAAAAACAAAGGAAAAATGTCTGACGGTTACTGTAGTAGAATGAGTTGTATACCAGGAAGGTTCACGTCACCTTTACTCAGGTATTCAAATACTGGTGCTTAGCGGTTCTTCATATACAGAGTATAAATGTATATACTAGACTAGGACAACAAGTATGAGATAAAGATCACTGAGATAGGGAGTCCACTGTGGTTACCTTTTTAGTACTCAGATTAGCAGAGATGTGACTAATCACTGTTACTTGTGGTTGTCATACATAAACAATATGTCATACATAAACAATACTGGAGATAATCAGACCAGAGGATTGCCTTTGTTAGTAATTAGATTAGCGCAGACTTGGTAAAACACTGTTACTTGTTCTTATCATACATAAAGAATACTGAAGGTAAGCAGATCAGAGGATTGCCTTTGTTAGTAATTAGATTAGCACAGACTTGGTTAGACACTGTTACTTGCGGTTCTGATGTTCCTAGAGTCCCATAGAGTGTCAGCTCCTGGACAGCAACAGCAGTCTCCTGGGGATAGGGATTCCTTCCTGAAGAGCACTGGGCTGATGTGATGCTGGCTGGTGGGGAGCAGGGATGCTCTGTGGGTCTGAGGCCAGAGGTCCGTAGTGGTGGGTCTGAAGGGTGGCTGCAGGGGTCCCAGGTGACGGCAGGTGCACACAAAATAGTGGAACACCGTGCCGTCATACCTGGGGCTTTAAATAGAGCGCGCGGCGCGGGAATGGATCCGGAACGCTGGGGCGCACTTCCGCGTTCCAGCGTGGATCGCACAACAGAGCGCACCGGAAGTGACGCGCGTAGCTCACTGCGGAGGTGTGGGGAAGTCACCAGCGCAGTGGTTAAGGGGGAAGGAACGCCAGTGGCGTTACATACTCCCCTCCTCAAGGGCACTCCTAAAGTGCTCTTAGCAGGACAAGGTCGGGTAGGGTACCTCTGATGAAATGATTTGATGAGGCGCGGTGCATGGAGATGTGTAGAGTCTTCCCATGAATCTTCGAGATGACTGTAACCTTTCCAACGTATTAAGTACTGGAAAGTAGAGCCTCTTTTCCTACAATCCAAAATTTGTTCAATCTCATATTCACATTCCCCTGAAATGTCAACTGGAGGTGGGGGAACCAAAACTCTGTTGGGGAATGGGTTTGGTTTAAATGGTTTCAGAAGTGAGACGTGAAAAGAGGGGTGGATTTTCCATTCACTTGGTAAGGTTAATTTTACGGCATTAGGATTTATGACATGTGAAATAGGGAAAGGCCCAGTAAATTGTCGGCCGAGTTTCCTGGAAGGAACTTTAAGGCGTAAATTTTTGGTGGATAACCAAACTAGGTCTCCCACTTTGTAAACAGGTGGCTTAGATCTGTGGATGTCATAGTTCCGTTTTTGTCGTCTTTGAGCAGCTTCTAAGTTGTTATGAAGAATTCGTAAGGTATCCTTTAGGATTGAAAGGTATTCCCTTACAGCAGGAACTTTGTTTGACTGCATATTGGACGGTAAAGCTTGCGGGTGGAAACCATAATTTGCATAGAATGGTGAAAACCTAGTAGAAGAGCTGGTGGCGTTATTGTAAGAAAATTCAGCATGGGGTAGTAGATGGAACCAGTCATCCTGTAAGTGTGTGCAGTAACAACGTAGATATTGTTCTAGGGTCTGGTTGACCCTTTCTGTCTGACCGTTTGTTTGGGGGTGATATGCACTAGACATGCGGTGGTCGATCTTTAATGTGGTACATAAAGCCTTCCAGAACTTAGAGATAAATTGAGAACCTCTGTCAGAAATGATTTGAGAGGGGAGGCCATGTAACTTGAGGACGTTGTTAATGAAAGCTGTTGCTGTTTCAGATGATGTTGGTAAATCTTTTAAAGGAATGAAATGTGCCATCTTTGTGAGTAAATCCACTGTGACCATGATAGTATTTGAGCCATTTGACCGTGGAAGATCTACTATGAAGTCCATCGAGACTACCTGCCAGGGTCGCTCAGGGATTGGAAGAGAGGATAAATAACCAAAGGGGGGTTTTCTTGAAAGTTTGTTACTAGCACAGATGACACAGGAGTTGACGTAATCTTGAACCATTCTAGCTAAATGGGGCCACCAATAATCTCTTTTAAGGAGGTGTATGGTCTTATTTATTCCTGGATGGCCAGCTAGTGGAGAGTCATGTAGTTGTTTGAGGAGTGTTAATTGAAGGCTGGGAGGAACATATAACTTATTCTCAAAGGTATATGTACCATCTGATTGCCTAGAAATTCCTTTAGGCAAGGAGGAGGCATCAGTGGATGTGTTCTGAGAGACTAGTTCCCGAAAAGAGGAGGTGACTCCAATAAAGCGCTCAGGAGAGATGATAGATGAAGGCGGACTTTCAATGATCTCATCTTCATTGATGCGGGATAGGGAGTCAGCCTTTAGGTTTTGGGTACCTGGTCTATAGGATATGAGAAAGTCAAATCTATCAAAGAACAAGCTCCATCTTACTTGACGAGCAGAGAGAGTCTTGCATGCCTTTAAATGTTGTAGGTTCCGATGATCAGTGAGGATCATTACTGGGTATGTAGAACCTTCTAGAAGATGTCTCCAGTTTGCCAATGCGTCCTTAATTGCTAAAAGTTCCTTCTCTCCGATGGGGTAGTTCCTCTCTGCAGAATTTAGAGTTCTGGAGTAGAAAGCGACTGGATG
Source organism: Rana kukunoris (assembly GCA_029574335.1). Taxonomy (NCBI): domain Eukaryota; kingdom Metazoa; phylum Chordata; class Amphibia; order Anura; family Ranidae; genus Rana; species Rana kukunoris. The sequence goes on along the minus strand of CM056051.1, from coordinate 256,174,825 downwards.
TAGAGGATCCGATAGGGTTGGTTGTTGTGAAAGTATAGCACCTAAAGCAAAGTGAGATGCATCCACTTCTACGGTGAAGTGACATTGTGGATCAGGTAACTGGAGTATTGGAGCAGAGGTGTAGGAGAGTTTCAGTGTATCGAAAGATTTCTGAGCTTGATTTGTCCAGGTAAAGGGTGTCTTTTTACTAGTTAAGGAATTTAGTGGTTTTACAATCTCTGAAAAATTCTTAATGAATTTACGGTAATAGTTTGAGAACCCTAGGAATCGTTGTAGAGCCTTCCTGGACTGTGGAATGGGCCAAGAGAGAATACATTCAACCTTAGAACGGTCCATCTGGATGCCGTCTGGGGTAATCTGGTAGCCAAGGAAAGAGATACTGGTTTGGTTGAAGACACACTTCTCCAGTTTAGCGTATAGACGATGTGTTCTAAGCCTTGATAGTACCCATCGTACATGTTTGGTATGTTCATCAAGATTGTCTGAAAAAATCAAGATGTCGTCAAGATAAATCACAACACAAATGTCTAACAGGTCCCGGAAAATATCATTAATGAATCTTTGAAAAGTTGCGGGAGCATTGCATAACCCAAAAGGCATAACCGTGTACTCGAATAAGCCATAGCGGGTTTTGAAAGCCGTCTTCCATTCGTCCCCAGGACGGATTCGAATTAAATTATAAGCGCCCCTAAGATCCAGTTTTGTAAAGATTTTGGAGGTCTGGAGTCGTTCAATAAGTTCTGGGATGAGAGGTAGGGGATACCGATCTTTTATTGTGATGTTATTGAGGGACCTGTAATCAATTATTGGGCGAAGAGAACCGTCCTTATTCTTTACAAAAAACATTGCGGCGCTAGCTGGGGATGTGGAAGGTCTGATGAACCCCTTCCTTAGGTTGTCATCGAGGTAGTCTTTGAGATGGATTAGTTCCGGTTGGGATAGAGGATAAATTCGAGCGGTAGGAATGGCAGAATCTGGAATAAGGTCGATAGGACAATCATAAATGCGATGCGGAGGAAGTGTCTCCGCATTAGTTTTGCTGAAGACATCCGAGAAATCATACAAGTAGGAAGGGAGAGTATTGTTGTTTTCAGTTGTGAGAAGCAAACTATACACAGGGTAACAGGTATGTTTGCAGAAAGAGGATTCAAGCATAATTGAATTACTAGACCAGTGGAAGATTGGTTGGTGGAGAAGTAACCAGGGTAACCCTAATACTATTGGGAAAGTGGGTGATCGGATAATATCGAACACAAGCGTTTCAGTATGGCCATTGCCACAGGTAACCAACAAAGGTGAGGTTTGAGTGTGTACTGGCCCATATGAGGAAGTGGAGCCATCAATAAAAGTAAGAGACAAGGGATCTTGCTTTAAAACACTTGGGATATTATTTGAGTTAACAATTTCTCTGTCAATGAAGTTACCACAGGCACCGGTGTCAACCATCGCATCTACAGTGCATCTATCTTGGTCCCACTGTAAAGTAAGTGTAAGAAAAACATAGTTATTAGTGGAAGTTCGGGGCAAAGCAATCTTATTAATGTTGTGGGGGTTACCTTCAGACTTCCTCTTAAGAAGAGGGCAGGTAAGGACAATGTGGTCAGGAGCTGAACAATAGAGACATAAGTTTTGAGCTCTGCGTCTTTGTTTCTCTTCTGGTGATAGTGGTCCTTTGACTGCTGCTATCTCCATTGGAATGTCCTTTGGTGGAGATCTGGACCTCCTAGGTGGCGTAGGTTGATATGAAATCATACGCTCGGCCTTTCTCTCTCTGAGTCTGCGGTCAATGGAGAGGGAGAGATGCATGAGATCCTCCAGGGTAGTGGGAATTTCAACTCGGGCAAGTTCATCTTTCATAGCTTCTGAAAGTCCGATACGGAACTGGTTTCTAAGAGAAATATCCGTCCACAAAGTTTCACGGCACCAGCACTTAAACTCCGAGATGTAATCCTCTACTGGTCTTTTACCTTGTCTAAGGTTTCTGATGGTGTTTTCTGCTGTGAGCTGTTTGTTGGGGTCTTCGTAGAGGAGGGATATTTCATCAAGGAAGGTATTGAAAGTTCCTAATAGGTCACCATGTTCCTCGACGTAGGCGTCAGCCCATACTCTTGGTTCCCCTTTTAGATACGAAGTCAACGTGAGAATTCTAATTCTATCCGAATGGTAGGTGCGGGGGCGTAGATCAAACATAAGACGGCAAGAACTAATAAATTGGCGGAAGTTCTTCCTATCTCCTGAAAAAGGCTCAGGGGGGCAGACCTTGGGTTCAGGTCGATCCCGTGGTTGGGCAAAATTATGGTTCCGAAGTGCCTCGTTTTCTAGACGGAGGTCATTTACAGTGGTGGTGAGAGTATCGACTCGTTGCGAGAGAGCAACCAAATGATTGGCGAGTTCCGCTGAATCCATTAAGTATGTATTGGTTCCACTATTATGTTACAATCCTGTCTTCTCTTCTATTGATACTTAATGGATTTCCTAGATGAGAGGTTTCTCAGACTAAACCACATCCGCACTTTCTTGTAATAACAGAAAGTTTAGGGTTTATATCATCACAACCTCTATCGGGGGAACCAATCTTGGGTGCGGGCACCGTATCAGAAAGGGAATGTAACTTAAATAAAAACAAAGGAAAAATGTCTGACGGTTACTGTAGTAGAATGAGTTGTATACCAGGAAGGTTCACGTCACCTTTACTCAGGTATTCAAATACTGGTGCTTAGCGGTTCTTCATATACAGAGTATAAATGTATATACTAGACTAGGACAACAAGTATGAGATAAAGATCACTGAGATAGGGAGTCCACTGTGGTTACCTTTTTAGTACTCAGATTAGCAGAGATGTGACTAATCACTGTTACTTGTGGTTGTCATACATAAACAATATGTCATACATAAACAATACTGGAGATAATCAGACCAGAGGATTGCCTTTGTTAGTAATTAGATTAGCGCAGACTTGGTAAAACACTGTTACTTGTTCTTATCATACATAAAGAATACTGAAGGTAAGCAGATCAGAGGATTGCCTTTGTTAGTAATTAGATTAGCACAGACTTGGTTAGACACTGTTACTTGCGGTTCTGATGTTCCTAGAGTCCCATAGAGTGTCAGCTCCTGGACAGCAACAGCAGTCTCCTGGGGATAGGGATTCCTTCCTGAAGAGCACTGGGCTGATGTGATGCTGGCTGGTGGGGAGCAGGGATGCTCTGTGGGTCTGAGGCCAGAGGTCCGTAGTGGTGGGTCTGAAGGGTGGCTGCAGGGGTCCCAGGTGACGGCAGGTGCACACAAAATAGTGGAACACCGTGCCGTCATACCTGGGGCTTTAAATAGAGCGCGCGGCGCGGGAATGGATCCGGAACGCTGGGGCGCACTTCCGCGTTCCAGCGTGGATCGCACAACAGAGCGCACCGGAAGTGACGCGCGTAGCTCACTGCGGAGGTGTGGGGAAGTCACCAGCGCAGTGGTTAAGGGGGAAGGAACGCCAGTGGCGTTACAAACTCCACACAGTAATGCAAGGCTTTCTCTCTGGTGTGGAGTGTCGTGCACGATGGGAGATACCATTTCAAAGGCACAAACCTATAAAACCTTAAACCTATACAAACAGCGGGGGGAGACCCTAGTTCTCAGATTGTGCATTGCTGCTGCGGGAGGGAGGCTTGTGGCTGTGTTGAAGGACTGTTTGTATATATTTTGAATGTGTCCGTGAAATTATATCTCCCATCTAAAGATACCTCCTATGATGTTTGCTTGCTCCCTGGTCATGTCACTCCAGCTGATCGGGAGTGCCGCTCCATCCTGCGCATGCGCGGGCACTATTCGATGGGGCGGCACTTCTCGACAGAACACCGGCCATTATCAAGGCGCGCGTGCCCCAGACCCCATGGCGGAAACAACGTACATTTACTGCAGTAAATGTGCGGTGGGCAGTCCGGAAGCAGTTAAAGTTAAAGTATAATATTTTACAGTTTACCAATCATTAGATGTGGTGACTGCATCAGTTTTATTTATCAATGTGTATGGTGGAGTTGATGTCAACTCACTAATTGTTTTTTACTTATTTCATGTAGTAATCCGTTATATGTAGTGTTGATTGGAACATTTATGAAATATTAACATTTCCTGTAACTGAATTTCTATTATTTATCATCCATTCTTGACAATACAGTAATGACCTTCTCTGTAACATAATTGCACAGCTCTAACAATTCATGCAATGCAAGGATTCATAGAATACTGCACATAACATATTATTGTTCGGCTCATTTTCTTTCGATAAATAGGTTTAGCACTAAAACAATAAATTTGTTTATTAGTTGAAAGCATCATAGATATGATGTTTACGCAAAGTGACACTGACTCCTGTCGTGTAATCCAGTCACGTGTTCTGTAGTATAGATTCATCGATACAGCCCTCTGCAGACAACGAATGCAAAATAACTTTTACAAAAATAAATAAAAAATGATATAAATGTTTTCCTTGACCAGCTGGCCACTACATGAAATGAACTGCATTTCTCAGAGAAAGTGTGTAATTAGCAGGGAATTTTAAGTGGATAGTGGGTGAGAAGTGTCAAAATGTGATAAAATATTCAAAGCAGAGTTTTATGGAGAGTATTTGATAGTTTAGAAAGTACATTTTGTTTGCAAAAATAGTGGATATAAACAGCTAGACAATGGTTGCATTTCTGCTGTGCTTAAAGCCCAACTCTGAAAAGCCTCCCTTACAATGAAACTGCACCCACACTGCAAGAGTTAACTGCTTGTTTATTTTTGTGCAGAGAAAAAGCACTTTACTTATCAATCTCCCTAGCAGACAGTGCTCCTCTATGCTTTTATGGTGGACTGTCCCTCCATGTTGTCACATGCAGTGCAGGCTGGACCCTGCATCTGTCATGATGAAGTCAGGACTAGGGATTCAACAATACTTTTTTTAACAGAAAGGTGTTTTTATTCACAAAACAGCATTACAAGATATGTGTCATGGACCGTGAAATCATACTTCATGTATTACATAAGATGAGACATTATGGATATGACATATTGCAGGATGCCTTTGGACATTATGAGGTGTCTGTCTGGATGGGGATTGAACTGAATCAGACTATTGAGGACTATTGAAAGGCTAAGTGGCTTGTGAAAGACATTCATTGTCCAGTGTGTAGAGGTGTTAAGTCAGTCGGCTCTTTGACCTTTCTATTGTGTGATAACACTGTTTTGAGCCTTTTGATTATCAGGAGTATTGGATTAGCATGTCATTATCTAAATAATCAGGCCGCGTACACACGATCGAATTTGTCCGCTGAAAACGGTCCGATGGACCGTTTCAGCTGACAAATCCGATCGTGTGTACGGGCTAGCGGACAGGTTTGTCCATCGGACAAATTTCAAAGCATGCTTTGAAATTTGTCCGCTACAAACCTGTCCGTCAGATATGTCCGCTGGTTAATACGGGAAACCAGCGGACATATCCTCCCGCACATGCGTTGTATCCTGTGAATGGATCCGACGCATGCGCGCGGAAGTGTTTACTTCCTGGTGCGTGACGTAGCGGTGACGTGGCGGCGTCAACGTCACCGCCGCGTCACCACGCTGTCTGCCGGCGGGGATTTTGATCCGATGGTGTGTACACGCCATCGGACCGAAATCCGATGAGACATGTCCGCTCTAAACTGTCCGTCGGACAAGTTGGAGCGGACATATCTCATCGTGTGTACGAGGCCTCAGATGTAGTAATGACCTCCTCTCTATGCGGAGACAAGCTGGCTAGATAACGTATTCTGTTAACTTCACTGATGTCATTGTCTACAGGAATGTCATTCTCTCTGAGGTAGTAGTTAAGTCATGCTAAATACATCGGTGCCGAAATGCCTCTGTATGGAAACCCCAGTGTGTGAAAAGGGGGTGGAGATTTCATTGTTCTTTGATTGATGGAAGCTGTAACCTGTATATAACCAGTTGAGTGTTTCAATAAAGTTGAGTTCTGGTTGAACATTCATACAACTCGTTTGGTGTGTGTTCTTCATGGATCCAATCGGCACATAGCTGTAGGTTGGATCCTGGAATCTTGGATGACTGGACCATCAGATGTTGCAAGCTGCCACCTGATCCGATAGAAGCAGAGGAGTGTCGGGAGAGCAGGACCTGGGCGAGAAAGGGTCTCGTCACATTGGTTGGCAGCGGTGGAATTTGCTCTCCAGTTACTGGGACAACTCCAAACCACCACCATGAATGACCAGCTATGCAGCCTGCAGGAGAACCATGCTAAAAGATTTGCTTAAAGAGCCGTGGAGGGACTGGTGGGAAGAACAAGGCCACCCTGATCATTACGCTAGCCGAGATGGATCAGAGGGATGGTGATGCAGGACCCCGGTCAGTTGAAGACATGTTCCAGCAGCGAGTTCAAAAGCGGTTGGCATTATATGGTGCTAACCCATCAGAGACCGCCAGACAGGAGGCTATTAGAGACATCCAGCTGCAAGATGAGCGACAAGAGAAAGAACAAAAGCGCCAAGAGAGAGAATGAGAGTGACAACAGAGAGAACGAGAGCGACAACATGAGCAGAGAATGGCAGAAATACGGCGATCGGGGACAACGCCTAAAGAAGCAGCACCAAATGAAAGAAGAGGAGAGGTACAGATACCGGCGGTAACCATGGAAGAGGAATTCAGAAGGAGGTTGCGAGAGAAGCAGATACAGTACAGAGGACCAGTATCAAAGGAGGTCCTGCTTGGATGGTCTGATTCGTTCCGCTGCGAACTCTGGAAAGAAGCGATAGCCCGCGAGCAGCGACACCAGGGAAAAGCTCTCCCCTCCATCCATAGAAGGTACTGGTCACAGTATGAAGTAAGAATGCTGTTATTGGGGGAACAACCAAAGCAGGAGTGGACAACAGAGTTAAGCAGGCTGATCAGGGCAGAGATGCGGTTGGACGAGAGCTACAGAGCCCTCCGTGGCATGCAGTCCAAGAGTGCCCGTGGTCAGCGGATGACAGCCCCACGGAAGGCTTTAACTATGATGGCCTGGGGTTGTTGTATTGGAAGATGTCCAGGGATCCCGACTTTGGAAATGATCGGGAGTGGCGCTCGGAGGACATAATGGAGCACAGAGAGGAAAAGTTGAATATCTCGGAAGGCCACTGGTTACAGGAAGATTTGGAATTTCTGGCCATTCAGGAATGGGAGCTGGAATTTGCCTACAAACAGCTGCTAGACTCCGATTAGCAGCAGGATGGGGCTCCCTTTGCCTGGGACTATGAGGAAATATCAGCTGACAGTGCTGAAATCCTGGCTGAAGAATCGGCAATGTGGCAGGGTAACAGTGTGCTTTGCCAACCTGCCCCTGCAGCTATGGACCAGGAGGTCTTATGGCAGATGCAGAAAGTGCCGACTGACCTCGATGATCCTGTTTCTGCATGGGATGATCTTGAATGGAGGAATGTGCCTGTCCAGCAGTATGCCAGTGAATCGGCAGTGGAAAATCTGGAGATTGCCATTCCCAAAGCTGAAGTGTTGACCGCAGGGCCGAGCTCTGCCAACCTCTGCTCAGTACCTATAGCATCTTCTGGGTTACATGGACAGGAGATGGTGAACCTCTATCCCCAGACACCAGTTGCAGAGACGGGGGATTTAATAGATTTTTCTGCTGAAGAAGAACAACCTGATGAGCCTCCAGCAGAACAGCTGGGATCAGGGCCAAACTTCACTGTGCTCTGCCCAGCACCAAGGGCAGTATTTGTGGAGTTACAAGGAACTTCCCCAGCTGAAGCGCTGGTCACGGACACCCCTGTGGCAGTTCCAGAGGCTCAGGGTGAGAAGGTGGCGATCACGTCCCAGCTGCAGATTACAGAATGTATGGACTGTTCAGAGGATGTTACGGATTGTGCACCCCCACCAGGCCAGGCTTCTCCCCAGCGGCAGGCATATTCTCTGAGGGAGGCAGAGGTTGGCGGGTGAGTAATGCTCTGTTTGGGAGAATTTATTTGGGGTACTGTATGGATACCGGCATTGGGGGACTGGAACTACTGACTAAATTCAGAGTCAACCTGCCTGGTGGCTCCTACTGTGTTAGTCTCCTGCCAAAAGGGGAGATGTGTGACTGGCCTAGCCGGGACAGGGGCTTTTGGAGAGGACTGAATGCGAGCCTCTTGCCGTCCGATTATGGGCCAGGGCCTCAAAGCAGGATGGCGGATGGGGTATCCTGGCAGACGGTCCTGGAACCTTAAGACAACTTGTCCAACATCCTCGAGTTGACCCGTGTGGGTCCCACTGCGGCTGTTGGACTATTGCCCAGGGGGAGTAATGTCATGGATCGTGAAATCATACTTCATGTATTACATAAGATGAGACATTATGGATATGACATATTGCAGGATGCCTTTGGACATTATGAGGTGTCTGTCTGGATGGGGATTGAACTGAATCAGACTATTGAGGACTATTGAAAGGCTAAGTGGCTTGTGAAAGACATTCATTGTCCAGTGTGTAGAGGTGTTAAGTCAGTCGGCTCTTTGACCTTTCTATTGTGTGATAACACTGTTTTGAGCCTTTTCATTATCAGGAGTATTGGATTAGCATGTCATTATCTAAAAAAGTGTGATCTCTCAGATGTAGTAATGACCTCCTCTCTATGCTGAGACAAGCTGGTTAGATAACGTATTCTGTTAACTTCACTGATGTCATTGTCTACAGGAATGTCATTCTCTCTGAGGTAGTAGTTAAGTCATGCTAAATACATCGGTGCGGAAATGCCTCTGTATGGAAACCCCAGTGTGTGAAAAGGGGGTGGAGATTTCATTGTTCTTTAATTAATGGAAGCTGTAACCTGTATATAACCAGTTGAGTGTTTCAATAAAGTTGAGTTCTGGTTGAACATTCATACAACTCGTTTGGTGTGTGTTCTTCATGGATCCAATCGGCACATAGCTGTAGGTTGGATCCTGGAATCTTGGATGACTGGACCATCAGATGTTGCAAGCTGCAACCTGATCCGATAGAAGCAGAGGAGTGTCGGGAGAGCAGGACCTGGGCGAGAAAGGGTCTCGTCACAATATGCATCAGTCGACAATAAGGTTTGCAGAGAACCGGTAACAGTCAGAAACAAGCATTATCAGCGTTTGCAGATACTAAAACAAAGGAAAATCAAAAAAGGGGAAATAACAAAAAATAAAAAATAAACAGAGTCCCTGTAGTGCACTAGGGTAAATGACCATCGCCCCTGCGCCTAATCCTCACAAATCCAACCAGAACCGAGAGTAACCCAGCAGTTGATTGAATCAGGTGGCTCCCCGGGAGAGAGGGGGAGGGGCAACGGCCCCCATGCCGGGCAAGGGGGGGGGAGTCCATCACTAGTCCCCCACCTATATTTCCAAATTTACTAAAAAGTTATAGAAGTTGCTTGGATAATCACACGGAAAAGCCCTTTCTCCACCTTATTGCATCAATGCCACTGCAGCATTATGGTTGCAGCTTCCCACTTGGTTGCCCTTCACTTTAGAAAACTGGCCCTGCTGCATGAAAGACACAGGGCCGGCCTGTAAATTGGCCTTTTAGCATTGGACTCCTGTGTGTGGCACTCACATTTGGTACAACAGTGCAGTTAGCTTCAGAGTTCTATACAAGTAAGTTGGGCTTGGCACCTTACACCTGCTCTACAGGTAAGTCCAGCTTGACACCTTCCACTGTGACCCCCCCTCAATTTCTCTCACACATAGGTCTGATGCACCCTTTCTGCTCTGTAAGTCTCTTTACTATTGGATACCCTTTAGTTGATCTGCACACTCTAATGGCAGATGTGAGACAGAAGCAAAAAAGGACAAGGGGACAGACCAGCACGCACTTTGCACAGGGCCATGATGAGGTCCCTCTAATGCGTCTGAGTCTTTGGATCTCAGTTTTCGCAGCTCAGGATCTCCCCACCCAGATTCCCCCATTTCTTCTTTTTAAGTAGAGAGGATAATTTTCCCTCTTTAGCAGATCTAATGGAGAAAGCATCTACACTTATTGAGACTATGGGATGGGCAAGGCATAAAGGCCATATGGAAAAGTCGAAACAATGACTCAGCAAGGAACACCTACTGGCCTCCTTGCTGAGTCATTGTTCCACTTGTCCATTGTTGCATAGTTGCTTCTCAATTAAGCTCCGGGGTAGGAGGAAGTAGACCGGAGGAAAACCATTAAGGTTTGGGTGCAGAAAGTATGATCCTGTTTCTAGCTAGAACCATCACAGAATCTAATGTCACCAGTATGGGATCTTTTCCTAAATACCAAAGAAACCTCCTAGGCGCTCTCTGGGTTATCCACTACTACATGATTTGCTTTAAAAGCGATGGCCGGGAGTAGATCAATTATATATATCTCCCAGGAGATTTACACAGAGGAGATCCGCTAGAAAAAAGGAAAGTGCCTGTGGTGGATTCAGCTATTTCTTGCCTCAAGGAGAAAAGGTTTGAGGCTCTCCTTAAATTCTCATTTGCTGTGTTGAGCTCAGCTATGCAACCAGCGGTGTCTACGGCTGTTTTCAAAGCCCTGTTAGTCTTTGCTAAGCGCATGGTACACAACCCTGGAGCGATCATGATTTATTCCTCAGTGCTCCAAAAACTGTAGCTTCCCCCAGTAGGCTTGCGATACTGCACAGGCAGTATGGCAGACTCCCTGTGCTAAAATTTTCACCTGGCTCTCATGTTAGTACAAATGAGCAGAATCATCTGGTTGTGGAATTTGTCTGCAGAGACTGTTTGTAAGAAACATCTGGAAAAGATTCCCATCGAGAATGGCTCATCATTAAGTCATTAGAAACCTTTATTAAGTAAGTCATGGGCAGAAAGAGCACTTACTCAGTAAGAAGAAAGCTAAGGTGCCCAGAACAAGGTCTGCTGCTTCTGGGTTTTGGATGAGTTCCTTTTGTCTCAGACCTTTATGTCAAAAGCCAAGTCCTTCAATCAGTTTCATCGCAAGTCCTGGACGCCCAAGCCAGTCCCAAGTCTGGCACCAAGTCCTCAGCACAATGAACGGGTGCTCCCACTTAAGTAAGTGGAGGTAAGTCTGCTGGCCTTATTGACTGCCTGCACTTAGAGCATCTTAAATCCATGGGTTTGGAAACCAGTGTCTCAGGGATACAGGCTAATGTTTCTCTTCCTACTGCTTCCCCGATTCATGCCCACAAACCTGCCCGCCTCTCTATTGAGATTGGAGGCCCTTTTTACAGTTCAAAAGCCCAATGATGGCATTCTTCCCATAATCTACTTAAAGGAGATCAACGCCTACTTGCAGGTTCAAAAGTTCTGAATAGAAATGGCCCAGTGAGTCATTGCATTGCTGCAACAAGATAATTGGTTAGCATCTATAGACTGCAAAGATGCATATTTGCACACCTTATTTTGTCCCTCATCAGCGGTTCATGCGGTTTGCAGTGGTCAAGCAGCACTTCCAGTTTGTGGCCTTTCCCTTTGACCTGTCCACAGCCCCCCGTGTTTCCCCTGATCTTTGTGCTGCTGCACTCTCAGGTAATCCACATTTCTGGATATCTGGATGACATCCTCCTGAAGGATCACTCCATCCCAGCCCTAAAGGTCTATGTGCAGTAGATGAAGACATTTTAGCACTTTGGGTAGATTTTCAACCTACAGAAGTATGTTGAATCTGTTGAGTTCCTGGGACTAGACTTGGACAGCCCAAGCCTGGGCTTGGAGCAAGTTGCAACACTGGGCAGAAAGGACAACCTTGAAAGGGGTCCTCTGCTTGCTGAGGGTGGAGGGGCAAGTCAGGATTATCAGATAGGAAGATAGGAAGATGGGTTAATGTAGTTAGAGGGAGTGGAAGGGGCTTGCAGACAAGGAAGGCCACTCCTGTATTTGTGCATCAAAACAAATTTGCCAAGTTGGGTGAAGATGTGGAGGTGGCTAACACAGAGGTGGCAGCCCTAGATGTTACTGCTACCCCTAACAGCCAGGAGAGCAACCCATCTAGTAGAAGTGGTGAGGGGAGTGCAGGTAGGCCTAGACAGTTGGTGGTAATAGGGGATTCTATAATCAGAAGGACTGATAGAATAATTTGTCACCAGGATCGCCTCAACCCGAATGGTTTGCTGTCTCCCTGGTGCCAGGGTTCGGCATGTGGTGGACCGGGTGGATAAATTACTGGGAGGGGCTGGGCATGACCCAGCTGTCTTGGTCCATGTTGGAACCAATGACAGTATACATGGAAGGTGGAGGCTCCTTAAGAATCAATTTAAAGAACTAGGCTGCAAGATGAAGGGAAGGACCTCCAAGGTGATATTCTCTGAAATATTGCCTGTGCCATGCGCAACACAGGAAAGGCAGGGGGAGATTAGAGAGCTGAATGCATGGCTAAAGACCTGGGGGTAGATTCACATAGAGATACGACGGTGTATCTACTGATACACTGTCGTATCTGTGAGATCCGACGCTCGGATCTATGCGGCTGATTCCTCGAATCAGGTTCCGCATAGATCTCCCTTAGAGCCGACTGGTGTAAGTGAGTTACACTGTCGGATCTTAGGCTGCAATCTCCCGCCGTCTGTTATTATGCACGAATATGCAAATGAGGAGAACCGCCGATTCAGAAACGAACGCCCGGCCGTCGCTTTTTTTTTACGTCGTTTGCGTTCGGCTTTTTCCGTCGGATCGTTACCCCTGCTATATGCGGGGTAAGTGCGGCGTATCCTATGTTAAGTATGACCGTCGTTCCCGCGTCAAGTTTTGAATTTTTTACGTCGTTTACGTAAGTCGTTCGGGAATACGGCCATACGTTAATTGCGTTAACGGCGAAAACAATGACGTCCTTGCGACGTCATTTGAAGCAATGCACGCTGGGAAATTTAGCCGGCGGCGCATGCGCAGTACGATCGGCGCAGGGACGTGCGTGATTTAAATAGTAAACTCCCCCTAGCCGCAGAATTTGCATTCCCGCCGGGGGATTTACGATCCGCCAGGGCAACTTACGAGGCAAGGGCTTTCTGAGTACAGCACTTGACTCAAAAACTGGCGCAGGCGGATCGTAAAAAAGATAGATCACGCGGATCAAAAGATCCGCTGATCTATGTGAATCTACCCCCTGGTGTAGGAAGGAGGGATTTGGGTTTCTAGAGCACTGGGATGACTTTTCATTGGGGTGCAACCTATATGCTAAAGATGGTTTGCACTTGAATGGAAGGGGGTCTGCTGTGCTGGGAGAGAGGTTTAGGGGAATGCTGGAGGAGTATTTAAACTAGACTTGAGAGGAAGGGTGAACTAGAATTACATCGGGCTCACAGGTCAGTTAGGGGTCAGACATTAATGGAGAGTGGAATGGGGATAGATGGAGTTGGGGTTATGGCAGGTGACAAGAAAGTTCCCATGTTGCAAACAGCCATTGGAAATTATAGTGCCATTTGCACTACTAAAAATTATATGAATCATATGAAAAACACCAGCGAAAAATGTAACAATACATTTAAGTGTTTGTTCACCAATGCCAGAAGCCTTCCAAGCAAAACAGGTGAGTTGAAAGTTCTGGTGCATGAGAAGAGCTATGATGTAATCGGTATTGCTGAAACTTGGCTTCAATCCTCACATGACTGGGCTATTAATATTCCTGGCTATGCTCTCTTTCGGAAAGACAGGGTAAAAAGGAAAGGTGGAGGGGTCTGTCTCTATGTGAGAAGTGACCTCAAAGCAAGCGTGAAAGAGGACCTGGTTGATGGAGAGTGTGATGAAGTTAAAGCATTATGGGTGGAACTGCATACAGATGTGCGTAGTTCAAAGTTAATCATTGGAGTTTGTTATAGACCACCCAATGTTAATGGGGAGGTGGAGACTCGGCTTCTTGCACAGATGGAAAGGGCTGCAAGGGCTGGGACGGTGATAATAATGGGGGATTTTAACTACCCAGAAATTGACTGGAATAATTAAATTTCTGGGACAGTTAAAGGACAAAAATTTAAAAACCTATTGCAGGACAATTTTATGGTCCAGTTTATTGAGGCCCCAACTAGGAATGATGCTCTGTTGGACCTGGTAATCTCAAACCATGCAGAGCTTATTACTAATGTTCAGATAAAGGAACACCTGGGTAGCAGTGATCATAACATGATTTCGTTTAATGTAAACTATAAGCAAGAAATACATACAGGAAAGATAAAAACACTTAATTTCAAGAGAGCAAATTTTCAAAGCATGAGGACTGCTCTCCAGGGCTTAGACTGGGAGGGAATATTGGCACCGATGAACACAGAACAGAAATGGGAATTCTTCAAAAAAGACTCTTTGGAACCTCACTGCAAAGTATATTCCCATGGGCAATAAGTTTAAAAGGCTAAAGATAAAACCTATGTGGCTCACGGTCAAAGTTAAAAAAGCTATAAACAATAAGAAAATAGCTTTTAAAAAATATAAAAATGAAGGAACACTAGTGTCGTTTAAATGTTACAAAGAATATAATAGAATATGTAAAAAGGAAATCAAGGATGCAAAAATTCAAAATGAACGACAGATTGCAAAAGATAGTAGGACAAACCCCCAAAAATTATTTAAATATATTAATAGTAAAAAGGTCAAGTATGAGCATGTAGGCCCTTTACAAAATAATCTAGAGTGGGTGACTGAAGACATAGAGAAGGCAAATTTATTAAATGCTTTCTTCAGCTCTGTGTATACAATGGAGAATGGGGGAGCTCATGTCCATAATGGGGGTGGGAGTGACACCAGAAATATTTAGACAGAATAAAGGTGGATAAAGCACCTGGACCATATGGCATCCACCCACGGATCCTAAAAGAATTGAGCTCTGAAATTTCAAAGCCACTGTATCTAATATTTAGGGACTCATTAATGACAGGAATAGTACCACTGGATTGGCGTAGAGCCAATGTGGTGCCCATATTTAAAAAGGGAACAAAGGCCCAGATTCACAGAGCGATTACGCCTGCGCAACAGGAGATGCGCGTGCGTAAGTCGAAATGTGCGCGTGCGTTTCGATGCACGGCATCCCCAGAACGAGATACGCAAAAAATCTACTTTTTTTTGTCCCGCGTAATTTCGTTAGACTGGCGCATCCGTCCGCGCAAAAGTGCGCTAGACAGACCATTGATTTGCTAGTCAAATATGCTAATGAGGGACTTACGGGGATCCACAAAAGAACGTTGGGGCAGCGCAGGCGACGCAGTGTGCGCAACAGCAAAATGTCCTGTCTAAAATTAGACCATATAAAAGCTGGTCTAAAAAGAGAAAAAAAGTCTACTTGTTAGATAAAGCAACACTGTTAGTGAGGAGCTCAGCAGTCACACGTGTTGCACAACAATCGCGCATAGCTATACTACTGACTTTAGATGAACAAAGAAGGATGAGGGCACGGAGGATGGCACGGAGGATGGCACGGAAGAGGATATACCGCACCCGCATAGACCTGTTTGGCATGAGTGATTCTGAGGTGTTTCGCATCTTCAGATTCACCCCTCATGTCATCCTGGAATTAACCACAACCCTGCAGGAGGACATCACCAGCCCAACACAACGCTCACATGCAGTGCAGCCACTGGTCAAGGTCATGGCAACACTCCATGTCCTTGCCAGTGGCTCTTTTCAGCGTACAAGTGGAGTGGTGGCTGGGATGTCACAATCCTCCATGAGCAGATGTGTGCACCAGGTTGTCCCTGCAATCCTCAGATGCATGGCCAACCAAATCATCAAACCCACCACTCAGGACCTGTGGCTGAAGGCAATGACAGATTTCTACAGAATTGCCAGATTCCCACGCACTGTGGGGGCCATTGATTGCACACATGTGGCACTCCAGCCCCCCAGGAGACAGAGCACATGTACCGCAATCGGAAGCATTGGCATTCCATCAATGTACAGGTGATAGTCGATGCCCAAGGCCTCATATGGCACGTCCGTGCCAAACACCCAGGGTCCAGCCATGATAGCTACATATACAATCAATGCCACATCCGAATGGAATTCGAACAGAACGTGTATGGGGACACCTGGCTGGTTGGTGAGTGACATGGGAGTCAGGCATGACTATCCCCTCCCATGATGCACACATCACAAGTGGCACATGCATGACTAACATCCTCCTGTCTTTTCCCTTACAGGTGACTCTGCATATCCACTGGGACCCCATCTCATGACTCCTATCCGGAAACCCCCAAACCCCAGGAGAGGAAAGATACAATCAAGCACATGCCCAAACACGAGCAGTGGTGGAGCGCACCTTTGGCCTACTAAAGTCACGTTTCCGATGCCTGGATAAGTCTGGGGGTACCCTCTTGTATTCCCCAAACTTTGTGTGCCAGATCATCGGTGCATGTTGCATGATGCACAACTTCGCAGTAAGAAAGGGCCTGCAGATTGACCTACGTGATGACCTGACCCCTGAACCAGACAATCCCCCCCTAACCGAGGCTACCCCGTCTTCTGAGGGAAGAGCAGCCAGGAGACAGCTCACATTGGGCATCTTTGCACGTTAAACACACACATTAATCATGGCACAATGAGAATGCATGCATGCACACCACTGTGGTCCCTAGCACAGACACATCACATCCACATCAAATTGGATTGGCACCAGTCCACCATGCTGGACTTGTGAGCAGCAACGCCACGCCAAGGCTCCAATTATGTCACTGTACATTCATACACCATTCACACGGACCTGGGGATCACTTCTCCCTGGTCCTGGGGAACCCTACTCCACCAAAATTGAGGGTGACACCCCTTTTCCGGCAGGAATGTCACCCCCACATTCAAACAGCATTCACAACCCAAAAAAAAAAAAAAATTACCTGCAAAAGCAAAAATTTTCCAGCAAAAAAAAAAAAAAGGGGAAAAAACAAATTATTACCCCTTGCGTGAGCCACGCCTGGGGCGCCCCCGGCCACGGCCCCGGCCCCGGCTTCTCAGGGGAGACTCATGGGGGAGGGATAAAACCGGGGAAGGAGGAGCAGCCCCTGATCTCTGCCCACCTGGCGGCCTGCCCTCCAAGGCCACGGCTATTCTGTCCAGGGCAGCATCAAGTGTTGCCGTGTTGGCCTGGATAGCCTGGGTAAGGGCCCTCACATCCTGCCCAACGCCTGCTGATGTCGTCTGCAGTTCGTTTAGGCAGGTTGTGAATGCCCGGGAGTGGGAGTCCAGGTTCCCCAGCGTATCCTTGATGGAGGACAGGCTCTCCTCCATCCGCACCAATGTCTGGCTGACCTGTCCCAGATGGCGGGTCTGGAGGAACTGGTCCCTTCTCAGAGTGGCGGGCAGGAGATCGGCCACCCCCCTGGTGTTCTGGGATGAAATCCTGCCTCCAGCTGATGCTTGTGGCCGGGGAGAAGGGGAGGCCCTTGTGAGGGGAGCCATGTTGGGGGAGGAGGGGGGGGGTCCCCCTTAGGGAGTGCTGCCTGCTGCCAGCCAGAGGGGAAGAGTCCTCAAAAACCAAACGTCCAGTGCCTGACATGGACTCCTCCTCCTCATGATTGTCCTGCTCCTCATGATTGTCCTGCTCCTGTTGAACCTCCTCCGCGGACTCCGGCCTTGTTGGGGGGGCCTCATTAGGCTGCTGTCCTGGGGTTGGTGCGGTCAGGCCAGATGGCCCTGCACCCTCCTGCACATCTGTGGATGACACAAAACATTCACAGGTTGGAGGATCCACACACTTGCCACATATTCCCTTTCACCCCCTCCCCCACACATGCTACACACCTGATATTAAAAAAAATACTTACCTGGCACCACGGGCTCCGGACTTGAGTCAAAGCCGGGCAGGCCCTCAACTTCATGCCGATGAAAGGTTAGGGCCACCGCACACTCCTCCGCTGTTAGCCTAATACGGCATGGTGGGCCCCCTCCTGTGCCCCTGGCATGGGCATGCATTCTGGCGAGCTTCTGTTTGACCAGACGCCGGAGGTCATTGATTTTTTTGTCAATCCCAGACCGGGTCCGTGTCTCCCCCTGCCCCGCTGAATTGACCTGCTCAGTGATCCTATCCAAAATCTCCCTCCCCCTGGCCGGGGTGGTGTTGGCACTGTCTGGGCCGTGGAGGAAACGCCCATACTCGCTAATGGCCCGGGCAAGAATTTGTTTTTCCCCAACTGTAAAATTGAGCTTTCTCTTTCTCTCTGTCATACTTCCCAAAAAACTCACTCCCAGTCAGCAAAATTCACTCACACAAACAAGCACAACCAATCAAGCAAGAACACACACAAAGAGAAAACTACTCAGCAAGAAACCGTCACAAAAAAAAAAAAAAAATACAGCAGGAAAACAAACGAATAGAAATATATCAATCAAACAAACAGTCTCTCAAACACTTATCAAAAAACACTTTCAAAGATCTACTAACAAACACTTGATCACACAGAACACTAATCTGACAACTACAAAACACACCGCAACGAACAACAGGACAAAAGCACTTGGTTAAATGGGAAGGGACAAAGGGATGTACTTTTGCAATGCAAGTGCGTTTGTGTGTGTCTATTTATGCTGTTTGCGTAGTTCACAACGTTGCCCTAGTCCATTTCCAATTTCACTGATTGCGCCGCTCCCGAGTTGTGAGCATGCGCACAGCGGAGCTGACCATGGTCTCCTTCAAGCGCGCATGCGCGAGCCGGCCGGCCCTTCATTTGCATGGGGTCACGGCTCATTTCAATGTAACACGCCCAAATCCTTCCCAATTTGTATTACTCCTCCTTACGCCTCGGGAAAAACGTTACGAATGCGCAATTTCCTGCGCAAAAGCTACGAGAATAGGGGGATTACGCCGCAAAATTGCGCAAGTCTAACGTAAAGGCGGTGCGCTACGCCGGTCCAATAATGTGCAGATGTACCTGAATCTGGGCCAAAGTCTTTACCAAGTAACTATAGACCTGTTAGTTTAACTTCTATAGTTGGGAAGATACTGGATCGTTTAATAAAAGGCCACATGGATGAGTTCTTGCTGGAAACAAAGGGCCAGATTCAGAGAGCCATTACGCCTGTCTAACTGGTGTTAGACTGGAGTAATTTCAAATTACGTGCGTTTTTTAGCTAGTCGAAAACCTCAAACCATGAATAGACGGCTGGGGGCTTCAATTCGACTGGATTACGTGTTCGTACACCTTTGGATCTACGCTGCAATAAAATTGCGGCCTCTGGGTGGACTTCCCGTCGTTTTCCGCGTCGGGGTATGCAAATGAGCTTTTGCCGGCGATCCCCGAAATTACGATCTTCAATCGCAATCTCTTACGGCACCTTTAGTCATCTTTTATTTGCGTAACACTATACCAGCTTTTTGCTGCTCTAATATTAGACAGCCCATGTTAAGTATGGCCGTCGTTCCCGCGTCAAATTTTTACGTTTTCCGACGTCTTTTATAATTTTTTACGTAAGTCGTCCGGGAATAGGAATGTTCGTAAACGACGCTACTCAAACAACGAATGACGTAACGACGTGATTTCGCGCAATGCACGGCGGGAAATTTCTGAACGGAGCATGTGCAGTTCGATCGCCGCGGGGATACGCTTAATTTAAATGCTTCACTCCCCCTAATCGCGTATTTCGATTACGCGGCGAGAAATAGACTACACCGCCGTAGTGTACGGGCAAGAATCTACCAGGATTCGGTGTAGAGCCTGGTAAAATACGGCAGCGTAGAGTATTTCGATTACGCAGCGCAATATTAAGTGTATGTGAATCTGGCCCAAACTATTTAAGCAGCAGACAGCATGGATTCATGAAATACAGAAGTTGTCAGACAAACCTGATTTCCTTTTATGAAGAGGTAAGTAAAACCCTGGACAGAGGCGTGGCAGTGGACGTGGTATACTTGGATTTTGAAAAAGCGTTCGATACAGTTCCACACACATGGCTCATGTGTAAGGTAAGGTATTCAGGATTGGATATAGCAGTTTGTAAATGGATAGAAAACTGGCTGAAAGACAGAATTCAGAGAGTTGTGGTTAATGATTCTAATGCCGTGTACACATGGTCGTTTTTTGCGATGAAAAAAAAACGACGTTTTCTGTGAAGTAAAAAACGACGTTTTTGAAACGTCACTTTTCAAAGACAATTTTGCATACACACCATCGTTTTTTCACAAAAAGCGAGGTTACGTTCACCACTCTTTTCCATTGAAGCTCGCTTAATAACTAGCTTCTGGGCATGCGCGGGTTGAAAAACGTCGTTTTGAAAGACTTTTTGCTACACACGGTGACTTTTTTGTGAAACAAAAAACGACGTTTTGAAAAACGACACAAAAAATTCAAGCATGTTGAATTTTTTTGGGTCGTTTTTTGAAGACAAAAAACGACGTTTTGCCCACACACGATCAATTTAAATGACGTTTTAAAAAACGTCGTTTTTTTTCATCGCAAAAAACGACCGTGTGTACGCGGCATTACTCTGAATGGTCCAAGGTTATCAGCGGTGTACCCCAAGGTTCGGTGTTGGGTCCCTTACTTTTCAATATATTTATAAATGATATTGGGTCTGAGATCCAAAGTAACATTTCTGTCTTTGCAGATGACACCAAGCTATGCAGTGGAATAACGTCCTTGCAGGATGTCTCCAATTTACAAGCCGACCTCAATGCTCTGTCTAATTGGGCGACTATGTGGCAGATGAGGTTTAATGTTGATAAATGTAAAGTTATGCACTTGGGGGCTAAGAATATGGGGAGTTCAACTGGGGGGAGCTGTAGTGGAGAAGGATCTGGGGGTTTTAGTTGATCATAAGCTCAATAATGGCATGCAATGCCAAGCTGCAGTTTCCAAAGCAAGTCCTTTCTTGTATTAAGAAAGGTATGGACTCCAGAGATAGAGATATCATTTTGCCCCTGTACAAATCATTAGTAAGTCCTCATCTGGAATATGCAGTCCAGTTTTGGGCACCAGTTCTCAAAAAGGATATCGGAGAACTGGGGAAAGTGCAGAGAAGGGCAACTAAACTGATAAGAGGCATGGAGGAGCTCAGCTATGAGGAAAGTTTAGAAAAACTGAATTTATTCACTCTTGGCTTCCCAAGAGAATAAAAGGAGAATATTATTCCAAGGAGAATAAAATATATATAAAATAAATATGTAAGAGGTCCATATAGTGAACTTGGTGTTGAGTTATTCACTTTAAGGTCAACACTGAGGACAAGGGGGCACTCTTTACGTCTGGAGGAAAAGAGATTTCACCTCCAAATACGGAAAGGTTTCTTCACAGTAAGAGCTGTGAAAATGTGGAACAGACTCCCTCCAGAGGTGGTTCTGGCCAGCTCAGTAGATTGCTTTAAGGAGGGCCTGGATTCTTTCCTAAATGCACATAATATAACTAGTACTAAGTTTTGTAGGTAAAGTTGATCCGGGGTAAATCCGATTGCCTCTCGGGGGATCAGGAAGGAATTTTTTCCCCTCCGGTAGCAAATTGGATCATGCTCTGCTGTTTTTTTTTGCCTTCCTCTGGATCAACTGTGGGTATGGAGTTGGGTGTATGGGATGTACTGTGTTTTATTTTGTTTATTTTTTTTATGGTTGAACTGGATGGACTTGTGTCTTTTTTCAACCTGACTAACTATGTAATACTTCCTATGTTAGCACTTGGATGTAGGGGTTCAACCAGTAGTGTCCAGGACATGTGTCACCATTGGGGGACGCTTTACATAGATCTATTGGCATCCCAATTCAATAAAGTGGACAAGGTTGTCCACTTTACAAACTGGTCCTGAAGGACTTGATGCCTGGATATCCTCTGACTACTGGAGAAACATTTGCCTCAGGGTCCAATCCACCTTTCTGCTTCATGGTCACTAGCTTTGACGGTATGGCACTCGAAACCCAAGTTCTGAGAGGTAGGCCTCCCTTTGACTCTGTTATTCCTAGAGAATAAGAAAGAAATCAATCTCTCACAAGATTTGTCATTGCACTTAGAAGTCTTACTTTGCATGGTATGAGGCACAAAGTTTCCCCTTACACGATACACTGCAGGATGTACTGTTTTCTAATCTGGGCTGGAGCAACAACTGGCATGGAGTACGCTGAATGGTCATGTTTTGGCATTGGTCATGACACACAAATTAGCTGCATTTTAAACGCCCCCCAATCACTTACCTTAAAACTGAAAAGGCAGCAGACAGGGGTGTTCAAAGGCCCCAGCCATAATGTCTTGCAACCTATCGCAGCAAAAGATATGCCTGATGTCATGCTCGACGGTTAGTACTGCCCAGAAAACATGGCCTATTCACCTCAATGGGGTTGTGCGCCTTCCATCCCTACCCCCAACAAGGTGCAATGTGGTAGTGTGTTAAGGAGGCAACATATCATCTGCTTACCACCTGTCAAATGTCACGTGAAAAGTGATACAGTGTTTTTGTGTAAAGAAGCCTGTTCAGAGAAAGCTGGCCACTCATTCTCTGGTAAAGGCTTTAGATCAGGGGGTGGTTCATATCGCTCCCACGTTCACACACCTGTCCCGGCCTGGGATCATAATTTGGTCCTGTAAATAACCCTCCTTGTTCTTCATAAAGATTAGGTGGTTTTGAGCTCCCAGGCTCCTTTTCTTCCTAGAGTTGTTTTATTTTTTCCTCTAATCAGCACTTGCTGTCTTGCCTGCTTCAAAGCACCCCAAAGTGATATCGCTACATTGTTTAGCTGAATTACACACTGTGCAAGTTTACCACTGCCTCCATCAGAACTAGATTGTTTTTTCTGTCTGCAGATTTGTACAAGGACTGTCGTGCATCTCATAAGGAACCAGACAAAATTCACACGCCATCTTTTGTCAAAGTCCACTAAAAGTGGACTTACACTTTAAACTTTGATAAAATCAGCTCATGCAAATGCACTGTCTGTGAGCAGATGCTAAACCTGCACCACAGATTTAAAGCTATTAACATGCCAATATGTTTTTGAAGAGTGGAAAGACACTAGAGCAGACCTAGAAGAAACTCATGTTAACTCCATGGAGTTTATGTGCGCAGCCTTTGCATTAGGGTGTGCAGCCTAAAGCTTAAACACACACACATTTTATTATATTTTTATATGTATATATTATGCACACATGCCCATTTCGCCCACTGAAACCTAATTGCAGTACTAGAAGAAAGCAAGGAGGATGCAGGATCCACCTTGGGGATATTCCTGTAGTCCTCCTGAGAGCTGGGAGCCCCCGAAACTGCTGGGTAAGAATTTAAGGAAGGATGTTAAGATGGTCATCCATTGAGTCCTGCAGGTTAGGAATATCAGAGGTAGAGGCTCCCCTGTGCTGTGTACATGGCAGGGTTGAGGGTGTAATGATCTCCTCCTGGAGTCCAGGGTTGGGGATGTCAGGGTGGAGTAGCTTCTGTGCTGTGACATCTGATTTCCAATTATATTTGTTCTGTGTATGGCAGGGGTGCCCAACCTTTTGAAGCTCAAGGCCACTTAATCGACTTGGTAACCGGTCGTGGGCCACAGTGAGCGGAGCAGGCAGATGGCAGCCCACTCTACTCTATAGAGCCCACACTAGTCTTTTTTTTTTTTTGCGGATTGGATTGGAGGTAGACGGATGTAAACAAACATCTGCCACTCCTTATGCCCTGTACACACGATCGGTTAATCCGATGAAAACGGTCTGATGGATTTTTTCATCAGATATCCGATGAAGCTGACTTTCATCAGTCTTGCCTACACACCATTGGTTAAAAAAAACAATAGTTTCAGAACGCGGTGACGTAAAACACAACGGCGTGCTGAGAAAAATAAAGTTCAATGCTTCCGAGAATGCGTCGACTTGATTCTGAGCATGCGTGGATTTTTAACCGATGGACGAACCCACAGACGATCGTTTTTTCTATCGGTTAGTTAACCATCTAGATAATTTTAAAACAAGTTCCTAGTTTTTTAACCAATGGATAAATAACCGATGGGGCCGACACACGATCGGCTAGTCTGATGAAAACGGTCCAGTCCACCTTTGGATTTCCTGCCGCTTCTATTATATTCTGCAGGTGTGGTGCATTTTCAGAAAGTGCATCAAACTCCCAGGTTATAAGAGAAGATTATACTGCACTGCTCTAAAGATCAGTTTGAAAGCAGCCCCGTAACCACTGTGTGTTTGTGTATATCTATCTATATATATATATACATTTGCAATAAAAAGTATGTGAACCCTTTTGGAATGATATGGATTTCTGCACAAATTGCCCATAAAATGTGATCTGATCTTCATCTAAGTCACAACAATAGACAATCACAGTCTGCTTAAACTAATAACACACAAAGAATTAAATGTTACCATGTTTTTATTGAACACACCATGTAAACATTCACAGTGCAGGTGGAAAAAGTATGTGAACCCTTGGATTTAATAACTGGTTGAACCTCCTTTGGCAGCAATAACTTCAACCAAACGTTTCCTGTAGTTGCAGATCAGACGTGCACAACGGTCAGGAGTAATTCTTGACCATTCCTCTTCAGACCCTTTTCACACCTGTGGACCATATGTCCGCTTTTTCATCCATTCGTGTGCGGATGAAAAAGGGACATACATTGGTCCCTATGAGATTGCGGGTGTCAGCGGATGAAAATCCGCTAACACCTGATCTCACCCACTTCCGCAATGCAGATGGAGGAAAACCCTATTTTTCCTTCCGTCTGCGGATCGGATCGGGTGAACACGGACATACGATCCGTGTTCATCCGATCCCTCCATAGGGGAGAGCGGAGAAAAGAAAGGGTGGTCCCTACACAGTGTGCAGGGACCGCCCTGTCATCCGCCGGCTGAGCAAGCGGAGGTTCACAGGGCCCTTACAGAACTGTTTCAGTTCAGCAATATTCTTGGGATGTCTGGTGTGAATTCCTTACTTGAGGTCATGCCACAGCATCTCAATCGGGTTAAGGTCAGGACTCTGATTAGGCCACTCCAGAAGGCATATTTTCTTCTGTTTAAGCCATTCTGTTGTTGATTTATTTCTATGCTTTGGGTCGTCCTGTTGCAACACCCATCTTCTGGTGAGCTTCAGCTGGTGGACAGATGGCCTTAAGTTCTCCTGCAAAATGTCTTGATTAACTTGGGAATTCATTTTTCCTTCGATGATAGCAATCTGTCAAGGCCCTGGTGCAGCAAAGCAGCCCCAAACTCTGATGCCCCCACCACCATACTTCACAGTTGGGATGAGGTTTTGATGTTGGTGTACTGTGCCTCTTTTTCTCCACACAGTGTTGTGTGTTTCTTCCAAACAACTCAACTTTGGTTTTATCTGTCCGCAGAATATTTTGGCAGTACTGCTGTGGAACATCCAGGTGCTCTTGTGCAAACTGTAAACAGGCAACAATGTTTTTTTTGGACAGCAATGGTTTCCTCTGTGGTATCCTCCCATGAAATCCATTCTAATGCCGCGTATACACGATCACTTTTTGTGATGAAAAAAAACTACCTTTTATGTGACAAAACAAAACAACGTTTTTCAAACTTTATTTTCCAAAACGACGTTGCATACACACCATCCTTTTTCCAAAATGCTCTAGCAAAGCGTGGTGACGTACACCACGTTTGAAGGCACTCTGTTCCATTGAAGCTCCGTCTTGCTTCTGAGCATGCGCGGGCTTAGAAACGTCGTCTTCAACATAGTTTTGCCCACACACCATCACTTTTTATGACACAAAAAACAACGTTTTGAAAAACGACACAAAAAATTCAAGCATGTTCAAATTTTTTTTGGTCGTTTTTTTGAAGACATAAAACAACGTTTTGCCCACACACGGTCATTTTAAATGACATTTTTGAAAACGTCGTTTTTTTTCATCACAAAAATTGATTGTGTGTACGCGGCATTAGTGTTTTACGTATTGTAGATTCGCTAACAGGGATGTTAGCATATGCCAGAGACTTTTGTAAGTCTTTAGCTGACACTCTAGGATTCTTCTTCACCTCATTGAGCAGTCTGCGCTGTGCTCTTGCAGTCAGCTTTACAGGACGGCCGCTCTTAGGGAGAGTAGCAGCAGTGCTGAACTTTCTCCATTTATAGACAATGGGCCAGATCCACAAAGCACTTACGCCGGAGTATCTCGAGATGTGCCGCCTAAGTCTAAATTTGCGCCGGAATATCTATGCACCGTACCCACAGAACTAGATATGCACCAAAATAGGCTATTCCCAACCGGCCTAACTTGCCTACGCCTGCACATCCTAGACGCACATTTATTCCGCCTAGGTGCACATTCATTCCGTCCACACCATTGATTTCCTATGCAAATATGCAAATGAGGGAGATACGGCGATTCACAAAAGTAAGTTTGTGCGGTGCAGGCTAGGCGCTGTGCGCATCAGCTGCACGTCTAAAGTTAGTCCTTATAAAAGCAGGTTTAAATTTGGACAATCCGTCTACATGTCAGCTAAAGCAACACCGTTAGGGACGAGCTGAGCAGCCACACTTGCAGGACAACAATCTGTATGCCAGCATGCCAGGGGCATCCTTGCTCATAGCTATACTACTGACTTTAGATGAGCGCAGAAGGAGGAGGGCACGGAAGAGGGCACGGGAGAGGATCTGCCGACCACCACTGGGCAAGGTACTGGCAACACTCCATTTCCTTGCCAGTGGCTCTTTTCACCCTAATGGCTAAATATATATTTTATATACATTTTTTCTGTTTAGTATATATTTTAAATTAGTTAATATAATAAATATATAATTTTATTTTTTATATCTAATATATATTTAATATTTTAAATATTATTATGATTATATTATTTATTATTATAAACATGGAAAATAATGGAACACACCGACACGACACAAACCTACAAACAGCAACAGACAACGGAACAAAAGCACCTTGCTTCAGGGAGGGAAAAAAATGCATGTACTTTTGCAATGGAAGGGCGTATGTCTGGGCTTATTTATGCACTGGGCGTATCTCACTAAGTACGCCGTGCCTAGTTTCTATCTCACTGATTGAGCCGGGCCGAGTAGTGAGCATGTGCAGAGAGGCTCTGACCATAGTCGGCGTCATGCACATACCCAGTCTGGCCGGCCCTTCATTTGCATGGGGTCACGGCTCATTTCAATGGAACACGCCCACGTCCTTTCCACTTTGAATTACACCACCTTACGCCTCGGAATTTAAGTTGCGCCGGCGCAAATACTCTGTGGATACGGCACGTCTATAATTTAAGCCTGTGTAAGGTAAAGGAGATGCGATACGCCGGTCTATATATGCGCCAATGTACGTGGATCTGGCCCCATGTGTCTTACTGTGGACTGATGAACAGCAAGGCTTTTGGAGATACTGGACCAGATTCAGAGAGCGATTACGCCGGCGTAACAGGAGATGCGCGGCGTAAGTCTAATTGTGCGCATGCGTTTCGATGCACGGCATCCCCAAAACGAGATACGCAAGAAATCTACTTTTTTTTGTACAGCGTAATTTCGTTAGACAGGCGCATCCGTCCGCACAAAACTGCGCTAGGCACACCATTGATTTGCTATTCAAAAATGCTAATGAGGGAGTTACGGGGATCCACAAAAGAACGTTGGTGCAGCGCACGCTACGCGCTGTGCGCAACAGCTAAATGTCCTGTCTAAAATTAGACCATATAAAAGCTGGTCTAAAATTACAAAATTCGTCTACATGTCAGATAAAGCAACAATGTTAGTAAGGAGCTGAGCAGTCACACATGTTGCCCAACAAACTGTATGCCAACATGCCAGTGTCATCCATGCTCATAGCTATACTACTGACTTTAGATGAGCAAAGAAGGAGTAGGGCACTGAGGAGGGCACAGGATTTTTTTTTTTCAAATTTTTTTTTGGCTTATATCAACTTTTCAATTTAATCTAATCTAATACAATATTCTTAGCTTATACAAGCCCCTCAATCTTCACTCTTCACGGGAGAGGATATATCACACACGCCTAGACATCTATGGCATGGGTGATTCTGAGGTGTCTCGCATCATCAGATTCACCAGCCCAACACATGACACTACCCATGACAGCTACATATACAATCAGAGCCCCATCCCCACAGATTTCAAACAGAACATGTATGGGGACAGCTGGCTGGTTGGTGAGTGACATAGGTGGCAGGCATGACTGCACCCCCCCCCCCCATGATGCACACATCACAAGGGGCACAACATCCTAACATCCTCCTGTCTTTTCCCTTTAAGGTGATTCTGCATATGCACTGGGACCCATTCTCATGACCCCATCTCATGCTAGCTCATATTATGCATCTTTGCACGTTAAACACACACATTAATCATGGCACAATGAGAATGCATGCATGCACACCACTGTGGTCCCTAGCACACACATCCCACATCCTCATCACATTGGATTGGCACCAGTCCACCATGCAGGACATGTGAGATGCAACGCCATGCCACGGCTCCAATTATGTCACTGTACATTCATACACCATTCACACGGACCTGGGGATCACTTCTCCACCACAAATGAGGGTGACCCCCCTTTTCCGGCAGGAATGTCACCCCCACATTCCCAAACAGAACCAAAAAAAAAAAAAAAAAAATGCCCAGCAAAAATATAATTTAAACAAAATAACAACAAAGAAAACACATAAAAGACAAAAATCACTCTGCAAAACAGTCCCCAAATATATCAAAGACACGTCACAAACAAACAAACAAATGCTAAGAAACAACAGAACAAAAGCACCGTGCTGTATATTTATGCTGTTTGCGTAGTTCACTAATTTGCCCTAGTCCACTTCCAATTTCACTGATTGCGCCGTTCCCGAGTTGTGAGCATGCGCACAGAGGTGCTGACCATGGTCTGCTTCAAGCGCGCGAGCTCATTTCCATGTAACACGCCCACGTCCTTCCCAATTCGTATTACTCCGCCTTGCGCCTCTGAAATAACGCTGCGTAGGCGCAAATTTCTGCGTAAAGCGACGAGAATAGGGTGATTGCGCCGCTACATTGCGCCAGTCTAACGTAAAGGCGGTGCACTACGCCGGTCCAATAATGCGCAGATGTACCTGAATCTGGCCCACTTTTTTTTTAACCCTTTTCAGCTTTTTGCAAGTCAACAATTCTTAATTGAAGGTCTTCTGAGAGATCTTTTGTGCAAGGCATCATTCATATCAGGCAATGCTTCTTGTGAAAAGCAAACCCAGAACTGGTGTGTGTTTTTTATAGGGCAGGTCAGCTGTAACCAACACCTCCAATCTAATTTTATTGATTGAACTCCAGTTGGCTGACACCTCACTCCAATTAGCTCTTGGAGATGTCATTAGTCTAGGGGTTCACATACTTTTTCCACCTGCACTGTGAATGTTTACATGGTGTGTTCAATAAAAACATGGTAACATTTAATTCTTTGTGTGTTATTAGTTTAAGGAGACTGTGATTGTCTATTGTTATAACTTAGATGAAGATCAGATCACATTTTATGACCAATTTGTGCAGAAATCCATAATATTCCACATACTTTTTATTGCAACTGTATATATATATATATATATATATATATATATATACTGTGATTTTAGTAAAAACTTGCCTTAATAACACTACTCTAGTCTATCCAAAAGCAGGAGGTTGTGGGCCACATCAGAGGGCTCCGCGGGTCACTGGTTAGGCAGCCCTGGTGTATGGCCATTTAAATTTCTGTGGTGTATTGTGTGTTAATGTGTGTTTTGTCACATATTAACATGCACTGAAATCACTGGGCTGCCAATGTACCAAAAATCAGATGTGTCACACTGCATTGCTTAGTATATTGGGTTGCCATTCAAAATGTATGGTGCAGCAAAGTGTATTCTGGCTACACATAGATGTAAATGGATTCTTCCCATCCCTTTGGCTGAAATTCTGCCCTGTGCTTACC
The DNA here is from genome assembly GCA_029574335.1 of Rana kukunoris. Lineage (NCBI taxonomy): Eukaryota > Metazoa > Chordata > Amphibia > Anura > Ranidae > Rana > Rana kukunoris. Next base: position 256,145,044 of record CM056051.1, on the reverse strand, counting down.
CCCTCCAAAGCCAAAACACTTCCAGCCCAATGACATGCAGCACCAATACTAATGACACAGGAGCAGCATCCAGTCTCAGGCTGCCTTGTGTCATGACTGGCTCCCACCAGCAGAGGGAGTATAGGTCTACCAGCAATTAAAGAGGTTGTAAACGCTTTAAAAAAATAACCTATAAGACAAAGGCATAATGAGCTAGTATGCATCACATACTAGCTCATTGTGAAATACTTCTCTTTGAACAAAGCCTTCCAGTGAGATGGCTGAAATTTTCCCCCTGAGTTTCTTCCGAGTTCGTGGGCTCTGGCGCTGTGAGTGGCCAGAGTTGCGATGACGTCACTCCCGCTCATGCAGCTGGGAGCCTTCATTCATGGCACAGGGTTTGGAAGGAATGGCACCGGTGGCCGTTCCTTCAGAGCGCATGCACCAGTGATGATACTGGCTGCATGTAATGTAAATATCTACTAAACGGTGTACATTTAGGAGATATTTACACTACCTATAGGTAAGCCTTATTATAGGCTTACCTATAGGTAAATGTCTGCAGATGAAGTTTACCTCCTCTTTAAATAAAAAAATAAAAATAAGGGTCTGTCTGTAAAGGAAAGACACAATTATATTTAATTAAGCACATCCCAATGAAAGCTTGGAATAGCATAGCATGATCACTACCTCTCCTGGATTAAAATTCATCCACTCTTCACTGTACAGAGATCACCTTTTCAGCTTCACTCTTAACCTACTCCATTGCCTTCCTCTGCAGTAACCAAGCCTCAATCTGGATGCTGAATACTCAAGCCTCGATCTGGATAATGCAATCACAGTGCAATGTTCGCTCATTGTCCCAGAGCGACTGAACAGCTCTGGCATAGTTGGTATCGCTCCAATTCGACGCTGATGGACCAGCTTTTGTAGCGCACACAGTAGTCCTTCCATGTTGGGGGCCAGATGACATCATGCGAAATCGCAAGTCAGGTGGATTTTGCATTGATGCAGAATTGTTAAAGGCTGAATTGTGATGCATTAATGCGCCAACCAGTTTCAACACCCCTACCTATGATGCAGATACAGTTCTGACTGGATCCATAAAATACAGGATGTAGACTTTCTAGACAGATTCCTTCTTCAAGTCTATTTTCTCTGTATCACACAAAGAAATTGATCACAGGCTATCTCTGAGGCCACGTACACACGATCAGACTGGTCCGATGAAACTGGTCCCACGGATCGTTTTCATCGGACCAGGCTGAAGTGGTCTGATGGTCTGATGTGCGTACACACCATCGGACCAAAAATCCGATCAGACCAGAACGCGGTGACGTAGAACACAACGACGTGCTGAAAAAAAGAAGTTCAATGCTTTCAAGCATGCGTCGACTTGATTCTGAGCATGCGTGGGTTTTTGGTCCGATGCTTTTTCGTACTAACCATCGAATCTGATTTTAAAGCAAGTTTTAAAACTTTGGTCCGACGGACAACGGTCCAATGGCCCATACACACCATCGAACTGGTCCGATGAAACTGGTCTGCAGAAACATAATGTGCCAAAGGTGTTCTTTTGGATTTAGGTCAGGTGAGCGTGGGTGCCATTCAATGGTATCAATTTCTTTATCCTCCAGGAACTGACTGCATGAGGCCGGACATTGTTGTGCACCAGGAGGAACCCAGCACCCACTGCACCAGCGTAGGGTCTGACAAAGAGGTCCAAGGATTTCATCCCAATACCTAATGGCGGTCAGGGTGCCATTGTGTAGCCTGTAGAGGTCTGTACGTCCCTCCATGGATATGCTTCCCCAGACCATCACTGACCCACCACCAAACCTGTCATGGTGAACGATGTTACAGGCAGTATAAAGTTCTCCGCGGCTTCTCCAGACCTTTTCACGTCTGTCACATATGCTCAGGGTGAACCTGCTCTCATCTGTGAAAAGCATGGGGCACCAGTGGCGGACCTGCCAATTCTGGTGTTCAATGGAAAATGCCAATCAAGCTCCACAGTGAGCACAGAGCACACTAGAGGACGTCGGGGCCCTCAGGCCACCCCCAAGAAGTTTCTGATTGTTTGGTCAGAGACATTCACACCAGTGGTCAGCTGGAGGTCATTTTGTAGGGCTCTGGCAGTGCTTATCCTGTTCATCCTTGCACAAAGGAGCAGATACCGGTCCTGCTGATGGGTTAAGGACCTTCTACAGCTCTGTCCAGCTCTCCTAGAGTAACTACCCGTCTCCTGGAATCTCCTCCATGCTCTTGAGACTGCTGGGAGACACAGCAAACCTTCTGGCAATGACACGTATTGATATGCCATCCTGGAGGAGTTGGACTGCCTATGAAACCTTTAGAGGGTCCAAGTATCACCTCATGCTACCAGTAGTGACACTGACCCTAGCCAAATGCAAAACTAGTGAAAAACAGTCAGAAAAAATGAGTAGGGAAAAAAATGGCAGACACCTCCACCTGAAAAACCATTCCTGTTTTGGAGGTCGTCTCGCTGCTCATCTAGTGCACCTGTTGTTAATCAGTTTCAGCTGCTTTGCTGTTAATTGAAATTATCAACCCCCTCTGCTACTTAACTGACCAGATCAATATCCCAGGAGTTCTGATTCAAAGGTGTTCTTTTAATTTTTGTTGAGCAGTGTATTAAATGGTGCTCTTCTCAACCCTTCCAGGGCACTTAGCAGGGTATGGCTGACATTCTAGAATCGAAAGTGTATCTAAACCCAAAAATAAATATTTATTCTAATGCAGTTTACCTGTTCTTAGATATAGTGGGTGTATTCATTTAGTTCAGAGTGGCCGTTTGCGATGCGATCTGTGCGGCGAATGAGAGATGATCTCATATGTAAACATATGAGATCATCTCTCATTGCCGTTTTACACAGAGACAGCGTCCTGTCTCTGGAGAGTAGGAGACCGATCTGTGTCCCTTGGACACAGCATCGGTCACCCCTCCAGTCACCCCCCCTCCTCCCCCCACAGTTAGAACACTATGTAGGGAATACATTTAACCCCTTTCCCACCCCCTAGTGTTAACCCCTTCAATGCCAGTCACATTTATACAGTAATTAGTGCATATTTATAGCACTGAACGCAGTATAAATGTGAATGGCGCCAAAAATGTGTCAAAATTGTCCAATGTGTCCGCCATAACGTTGCAGTCCCAATAAAAATCGCAGATCGCTGCCATTTATAGTAAAAAAATAAATAATAAAAAAAGAATAATTCTGTCCCCTATTTTGTAGGCGCTATAACTTTTGCGCAAACCAGTCACTTATTGATAATTTTTTTTTTTATCAAAAATATGTAGAAGAATACGTATCGGCCTAAACTGAGAAAAAAAATGTGTTTTTTTTTTAAATTGTGATATTTATTATAGCAACAAGTAAAAAATATTGTATTTTTAAAAATTAAAAACCGCACAGGCGATCAAATACCACCAAAAGAAAGCTTTACTTGTGGGGGAAAAAGGACGTCAATTTTGTTTGGGAGCCACGTCGCACGACCGCGCAATTGTCAGTTAAAGCGACGCAGTGCCGGAAGCTGAAATTTCACCTGGGCAGGAGGGGGGGTATATGTGCCCAGTAAGCAAGTGGTTAAGGAAGGGAATCTAGGATCGAGAGCTAGCCCTGGACCCTTCACTGTTAAAATCAAGTCAGGTCCCATTACTCACAGGCTCATTTTGAAAGAAGCAGCATGTTCACTTGTTGGTGAAATTTAGTCAAAGTAAGAACCTATAAACAAAAAGAGGCCAGCATCTGTTAAAAATAATTAATAAAAAAAAAAAGTGTTAAAAAAATTTAAATTGTAAATCATTAAACGTGTCAAAAAATAAAGTCCCTGCTGTTCTGAGTTACATTGAAAGATGCAGCAATCAGCAACCAAAATGTAAATGCAAAAATAAAAGTCTTTTGTTCTAGGTTGAATAAAATATGTGATCATCATTAATCAAACAAATTAAATGCAAAAAAGGTGTTTAAAAGGTGTGCATATCCAGTAAACAAACCACTGTATCCATTGACATAAGGGACATGCTGGAAAACATTTTCCAGTGTATTCTTTTTTTTTTCCACATCAGTCTAGACACAAGGTAACACCGAGAGACCAGCTCACGGATCTTTCCGCCCTTCGCTTGTCATTGTAGTCATTGCATCATCTGTGGTTCTCTTTATTTTCCTTCTGTTTTAATGACTTTTTATTTTTTTATTTTTTTTATAATATATACTATTTTGGTTTAGTATGTGGATTTTCCCCCTCCCTCCCCCCCTCCTCCCTCCCTCTATCTCGTGATTCCACTATCTCTCCCACCCAAGTGTCCCCCCTACGGTTAGATTTATTTCCTTCTCCTTGTTCAAGGTACTCTAAGATTTTCTGCGTAGCTCCAGGTTCTTTTTAATTCTCTCCACGGGCCCCATTTCGTACATAACTCCTCGCTGTCCTCCCCCTCTCTAAGTTTCAACTCCTCCCTCCTATAGGTTTCCTCCACTGAGTCAATCCATTCCCATATCTGTGGGCTGTTCTTATCCCTCCATTTTTTCGGAATTAACCGTTTTGCTGCATTGAGGAGGTGGGGAACCAAGGTCTTTTTATACTCCTTTAAGGGTACCACTCCTCCATGGAATAGGACTTCCCAAGGATCATCTTTAATCTCTTTTTTGGTAATATCCTTAATTAATAGGAGAATCCTGTTCCAAAAGCTTTTAATTTTGGGACATTTCCACCATAGGTGGGCCATGGTCCCCATTGTTGAGCAGCCTCTCCAGCATTCCCCTGTCTCCCCTTCTTTAAAGCGGAGGTTCACCCTAATTTTAGACTTCATTGCAGTAAAACAGATAAGCCTTGAAAATAACAAAGACATTTTTTTTTTTTTTTTCTCCTTTAGCCTTACCCCTTTTCTTCTGTCCATCCTGTCCTGTCAATCATCTTCCACCGCGGGGGAATGGGCGTTTCTATCTATTTTCCCCCGACGGCGCTATGTCTCCTGGGACTCTGTCCTCACAATCCCAGGTGACGCGCTCTGCTCAGTTAGCGCGAGATATCTATCGCTGTGAGGAAAAGTGACTTCACAACAGGGCGGGTCTTCACAACAGGGCGGGTCATTATGACGCCGGCCGTTGCGATGGCAACTAAAGTGTTGACGGCGCGGCTCGCCGTCAACACCTGCCATGTACAGTGTGGCTGGTGGTCCCCCATCCTATGTACAGTGTGGCTGGTGGTCCCCCATCCTATGTACAGTGTGGCTGGTGGTCCCCATTCCTATGTACAACACTCTGCTATCTCGGATTCTGCAGGCAGGGAACAGACGCTATGCTGTTGCTGCTGCTGCTGCCATGAGGATAAAAAGCTCTTCCCATTGGTTATGATGTCGAGGCGGGGACAAACTTTGCATTTTGATTGGTCTCGGCTCACTCCCTTGTCTGGATCGCTGGGAAGCTACGGAGATGCAGATCCGCACAGCTCACCCGGAGCCAGAGGCGGCGGAGCTCAGCGGTGTCACCAGCAGAGAGCAGCCGGACCCGCAGCCATGGACACGGACTCTGGGGACCTCAGCGAGGGGGAGCTTTCAACACCTGCCATGCGCGGGATAGAGCGGTGAATGCTGGGACAGCATTCACCGCATCCCGGATGTATAGACAGGTCGGCTTCAGGAGTGCCCACACTAAAGATGGAAACGTCCATCGCTGTGTTTTATAAAACATAATTTTGATTAAAATCGGGACAAATGTGGCTGCAAGAACGGGACAGGTGAGTGTAAGCTTACATATACAAACAGCGCACAAATGACAGAAAAAAAAAAAAAGTTTTTCCCGCAGAACCGCCGCTTTAAATTTACTAGTTTTATCAGGAGTACCATCCCGTAATAAGTTTGAAATTCATCTCAGCTGTTCTTACATCAATTGCTGAGGAGTGGGTTAGATTCAATATTCTATCTACTGATGTTTTTCCCCTAGTGACTTCAAGTTCCCTTTCCCATTTCATAATATACCTAGGCGTCCCCAGCTCTTCCGCCCTCATCAGGATTTTATACACTTTTGAGATATTTCCTTTTGAACTATCCACCAGGCAAAGTTGTTCCAAGGGTGTGTAGTCCTTCTGTTCCCGGATGGGGCCTGGTAGGGTCCTGATGAAGGAGGAGAGCTGTCTGTATCACCAATCATTCCACCCTGTGCATATGTTCTTAACTTTAATTTCGTGAAGTGTCATTATTTTGCCTTGCTGTGTTATATCTTTTACCTGAGTCCGGTTTTTAATCCAGTTCCCCCCCTCCTCTTCCAACCCCGGTGGGAAAAATACATTGTCTTTTAAATCGATGAGTGGTGAGTTATAAACTGATCCTAGTTGTTTGTGTGTTCTATCCCATATCCTTAGTGCTGTCCGTGTCATTTCGTGGGTGGTAATGTGTAATTTTCTGTACTGTGGTGGATTCCATATCACTCTACCTAATTGTGTTTTTGCAAGTGCACACTCGATCTGAACCCATCTTTTATCGTGCTTTTCTTTGGCCCACTCTATTATACGGGAGAAAATTGAAGCTGCGTAGTATTTTCTGATGTCCGGGACCCCTAGGCCACCCAGTTTTTTTTCCTGTTTTAAAACTTGAAGGGAGATCCTATGTTTTTTTTATTCCATATGAAATTCAATAGGAGTGAGTTCAGTAATCTAAAGTATCCTTGGGGGATGTGGATTGGAATCATCTGGAACCTATACAGGATTTTCGGGACTAATATCATTTTTACTAAATTTACTCTACCGAACCAGGAGATCGGTCGGTTCTTTATTTTTCTGATTTCTCCTTTTATTTCCTCCAGAAGGGGGATATAATTTGATCGATATATATTTTTTAAGGATCTTGCTAATTTTATTCCTAAGTATTTGATCTCTTTCTGCCAGGTAAAGTTGTATTCCTTTTTAAGAAATTCCACCTCGTCTTTATTATTATTTACATTTAATATTTCTGTCTTGGCCATGTTCATCTTGAAATTTAGAGATTTCTCCATATTGTTTAATGTTCGCTATTAAGTGGGGAAGCGTATCTCTTGGGTTTCCTACGAAGAACAACACGTCGTCCGCGAAGGCTGACAGTATGTGTTCCTCATCTCCTGCTCTGACCCCTTTAATGTTGGGGTCATTCCGTATCATGGCCAGAAGGGACTCGAGTGAGAGCACAAAGAGGAGGGGGGACAGAGGACATCCCTGCCTCGTCCCATTTCCCATCTCGAAGGCTGATGATAGGGAGCCGTTGATCTTGACTCTTGCTCGTGGGTGTCGGTACAATGTTTGAATTCTCTCTCTCATCCTTGGGCCTAACCCCACCTTTTCTAGTGATAACATCATGAACCCCCAGTCTACCCTGTCAAACGCTTTCTCAGCATCTACTGAGAGGAGTAGGCTGGGGGTTCGGTTTTCTTTCATTTGCTCTATGAGTAAGAGGGCTCTGGTTCCATTGTCCTTGCCCTCTCTGCCTGATATAAATCCCACCTGGTCCGGGTGAATAATGAACGTCATTATCTCCTTCATGCGGTCTGCCAGAATTTTGGCATAGATCTTTATATCTACGTTCAACAGTGAAATTGGTCTGAACCCTGAGCATACCGTATTGTCTTTCCCCTCTTTTTCTATGACCGTGATATTTGCCATGGCGGCTTCTCTGCTTAGCTCGTAGTCACTCCCAAGTCCATTAAAATACTGGCAGAGTTTTGGGATTAATATGTTTCCGAACTTTTGTATATATCTAGTCGTAAAGCCATCCGGGCCAGGGCTTTTCCCTTTATTGGAGTTTTTTAAAGTTATCCTTATTTCCTCCTCCGTTATAGGCTGGTCTAGGATTTCAGCTGCCTCTTTGTCTATTCTGGGGATTTTGCCTTTTCTCAGTACCTCCTCCATTCTAGCTTCTTTCTCACCCTGCTTCCAGTTTTTTTGTTTTACATTATATAGGCTCTCATAATAGCTTCTGAACTCTTCTGCAATATCACTGGTTTTATAGACTAAGTCCCCATTCTTTTTCCTTATTTTTTCTATATAGTTCCTACTTTTTTTTTTTTCACCATTCTGGCCAGGGATTTGCCGGATTTGTCTCCCCATATGTATCTCTCTCTTTCAATGATATTTAATTCTTTCTTGACCTCTTGTTCTATGAGCGCTCTATACTCATCCCTTTTCATCCTTACTTTGTGCCATGTTTCTACTTTTTGTCCTTTATTTTTATGTTCTTGTTCTAATAATGATATTACCTTCACTAGTTCCTTTAACTCTTTTGTTTTTTCTTTCTTTTTCCTAGCCCCCTCCATAATAAATATTCCTCTTATGTAGGCCTTATGGGCTTCCCACAGTGTGGCCCTGGAGATCCCCTTCGTGTCATTCTCTTTGAAATATCTTTCTAATTCTCCTTGCACTCTTTTTACTATTTTTTCGTCATCTAATAGGCTCTCATCTATTCTCCACTCTGGAGGGTTCGTTTTCTGGTCTAATACATTAAGCTTCATAGTTATGGGTGTATGATCGGAGATTGTCATAACTTCAATACTAGTCTCTACTATTCTTTCTAGGAGTCTGTGGTCCACCATGGCATAATCAATCCTAGAGTACGTCCCGTGCACAGAGGAGTAAAACGTATAATCTAATTTTTTGGGATGTTGCAGCCGCCATATGTCTACCAACTGGGCCTGATGTAGTCCATGTTTTACTAGTTTCCGCTGCTCGTTACTCGTCCCCTGTGCACGGGACGTACTGTCCACTACAGGATCCATGCAAAAGTTAAAGTCACCCATTATTATCAAATATCCCGACTTAAATTGTTCAAGTTTTTTCAAGATTTTAGTCACATAGTTTTCGGAATTATCATTAGGCGCGTATATGTTTGCTAGCGTGTATTCCTCCCCTCTTAGTTTTCCTTTTAAGAAAAGGAATCTCCCTTCGGCATCAGTTAATCTGTCACTCAGCTCGAAGCGTATGGCGCCTCGGATGCCGATTGCGACACCTCTGGCTCGTTTTGTGATTGTATCCCCATAGTACCATATAGGGTGACTCCGAGAAGACAATCTTATATTGGATTCCAACGTTAGGTGTGTCTCCTGCAAAAAGACTATGTCTGCTTTATAAAGTTGTAATTCCTTGAGAATTTTATGTCTCTTTGCAGGAGAGTTTAACCCCTTAACGTTGTATGAAAGTAGTTTAATTTCTGTCATCTATTCTTAGTATTTTTTTGTTTGCTTGTCTAACCCTATCCTCCTTTTCATGGGGTCTTGCTTGGATGTAAAAAATGGATCGATGTGGAATCAACGAGATATCCCCCCCTCCCCAACCTCCCCACCCCCCCCCCCTCCTCCTACCCTCCCCCCCCCCTCCTCCCTCGTCCCCCCCTCCCCCCCCCCTCTCCCCCGATGGCCTGTTAGAGGCCTGGAAGCCATTCTTGATCTCCTCCTCTCCCTTGTCCTCGGCTCCCTTCCCTAGGGTTGGGCCTAGGGAATGCTCCATGGCTGTCACGTCTCCCTACATGGTCCACCCCCCCCTGTTCCCCCCCCGTCCTGTTCTTCCTTTAGGCTACCCACTCTGGGAGATCGGGTACTGGGATATCCATTTTTTGGCAGAACCTCTCTAGATCGTCCGGGAATCTTAATCGGACGGAGGTCCCCCCCTTAAACCCAATCAGGCATGCTGGGAACCCCCATTGATATTTAATGTTCTCCGTACGCAACCGGTCCAGAAGGGGTCTCAAATGTCTTCTTCTTTCTAGAGTTTCTTTTGATAGATCCGAGAAGATTTGAATCTCTTTTCCTTTATATTTGACAGGGGCTGCTCCCCTCAAACTTCCCCAGATTGCGGCCTTGTCCTCGTAGTTCCGGAAGCGTACGATAATGTCTCTGGGTCCCCTTTTCTCTGCCTGTTTGGGGTTCCCTATCCGATGCACCCTCTCAATTTTAATGTGCTTGTCTTCTGCTGATCTTCTCAACAAGGGTTTGAAGAGCGTGTTTATTATCTCTCTCAGGTCCTCCCCCTGTACTTCCTCTATTGCACGAATTCTAAGGTTCTGTCGTCTGCTGCGATTTTCCTGGTCTTCCAGTCTATATGTCAGGATTTTTTGACTCTCTGTCATCACCTGTACTTGTGATTTTAATTTAACCAGTTCTTGGTCTTGTTCTACTATTCTTTTTTCTGCCCCTTCCACTCTTTCAAATAGACCCCCTAATTCTGTTCTTAAACTGTTGATTTCTGTTTTTATTAAATTTTCCATCTTCAGGAGCATCACGTTCATTTCTGCTTTTGATGGTGGTTGTGCATCTTGGCCCAGGTCTTCCAGCCTGCTTTGCTCAAGTTCCCCATCCAGGGTCGTCTCGCCTTTAGACCGGTTCGCCATAGCTTCTCCTGTTCTTTTCTTTTCCGTTTTTTTTGCAGCTACTGGGCTTTTAGCAGAAGATTCCTGTGTCATATACTGCTGTATCGAGCTTATACCAACATTGCTTTTAGGGGGTTTTGAGGCGGCACCTCTTGTTGACCTGCTCATTTTAATTCTATTGTTTGGTCTAATTCTTTTCCCCAGTTTGGCGCTTTGAGGGAAGGAGGGGGGGGGGAGCCCGATCACTTTACTGGATCTTCACGGGTTCTGGAGGGTTCTTGTGATATAATACTGGTGCTACCGGCTTTTTAATTCTGTTGATCAAATGCTTACCGATGTGGGGGTTGTTTACCCTTTTTTTTTTTTTTTTGTTATATCCCCCCTTTAATTGGACTCTCACATTTGCTGGTGATTTCCAAATCACCTACTTGCCCCTAGCCCCCAATCTTTTATATCCCATTCATAAGGATCTATTGCTTAGGGGTGGCTGTTTTTTTACCGGATGGGCCTCCCCCTCTCTCGGGTACTTAAGTACTTTTCCAAATAATTTTAGGGCTGGTCTCTAGAGTCCTGTTGCCTCTCTATTGAGTTGCCCCGTTACGTGGACCAAAAACACCCTGCTAGTCCCCCTGTGGGGCACACAGGCACATCGGGGTGCGGATTTCTGTCTTTCTGCTTTTACCCTCTTAGTGTCCCCAGTCACCGGAGTTGACTCAAACCCCCGACTCAAAGCCGCAGGATATTCGGCACAGGCTTACTGCGGGATCGTACTCTGAGTCGCATTAAGTCGCATGGTCGGCATTACAAACACCACAGACTCTAAATCGCCAGGTCCTCTATCACCAGATTCTAAAGACATCAACCTATGAGATTACGAGGCCATCCAACTCAGGTTCCACTGCCCCACACCGGCTTCAAAGTCACATTTGTTATAGCCAAGACTCATGACTCCATGACCTTACTAATTTCAGTAGTTTTTAAGCTCAGGGTTGCAGTGACGGCTCCCTCCTAGTGGTCGGTACATCATGACTGAGCCAGGGATGCGGGTCCGTTTCTTTCTCGTACATCACGGGACACAGGCGGGCATATCATTCCTATGTGGCGTTATTGGAGTAACCTTAAGGTCGGTTGGGACACTGGCAATCTCAAACAGGAAGTCCCCTCCCTATATAACCCTCCCCTAGAGGAGCCCCAGTTTTTTCGCCAGTGTCTTAGGTGTTGGTCACGGAATAGCTTTGCTCCACATCCTTGGGATTAAAGGCGGCTAACGGATCTGTCCAAGGAGCCTCAGTGCCAAAGGTGGACAGTACCCGGGCCCCAAGCCGTGGGGTTTTGCCTATAATGCTCCTCTTTGAGGCTGGACCCTGGCCCAGGACTTGAGTTTTGTAAATAAACCATAAGTTCCCGTTTGCCAGGGTTGCTATATAGGTCCAGGACAGTGGGTACCTTCATAGGACCCCAGGGCCTGAAGGTCTACTACGCTACCCACGAGATGGGAGAAGATTGGATCAGTTTGCTGGACAAACATCCTGCAGCATGGAGCAGGTAAGGGGGAGCCTGCGGGACTTGTTCGACAGCAGGCTCTCCGGGGTAACCTAAAAGGGGTTAGCCTAAGTATGCTCTGCATGGCAACTTGCTCACTATGTCTGAGAGACAGGATGACACCTTTTCTCTCCCTCATCACTAGGTTCCCCTGTCTAAAGAATGTGTTGCTAGCTAAACCTGCTGTTTCTTCCTAGGGCTAGTAAGGATCCCTGGGGCCTTTGGAGAGTCCTACCTGCCGGGGTTTGAATCTGCCGCCTGTTTCTCGCGTTCCTGGATCTCCAGCAGCGCGGCTCCTCCATGTTCCTCCTGTTTCCGGCATACGCGCGGCGCGTAGCCGTGTGCGCACGCACGTCTTATAGACGGTTTTTCGCCGCCGTTCAGAACAGGGAGGCGGGGGGGCGTGCCTGCGGCGTCATACAGGGGCGCGCCTTTGTGCTGTTATAGACAGCAGGCATTGTCAGTGCTCAGTTCTGAGGCTGATTTTCAGAAGGAGAGACGCCAGAGCGGCAGAACATTGACTCCCGGTGGCGGAAGAGGGGTAGTACATGCTGGACTTTGTCCAATGCCTTTTTGTTAACCAGAAATTCCCCTTTTTGCAGCAGGTTGGAGGCTGCAAACTTAGTTTGGGGTCACTGTATGATGTAAAAAAATATATATATATATTTAAAAAAAAAAAAAAAAACATACGGGATCCCATCAGTTTTTGGGCATTAGTGATCTATTGTCCCCTAAACTCAGGTTTTGTACTCCTGGCCACTACAGTCTGTTGTGTGGGCGGAGTCCCCTCGATTTTGTATTATGGCTTCCAAAGGTTCGGGGTCAAATGGTAACAAAAAAGACCAAAAAAACAATAGTTCCCCTTTTCTGATTCTGATGATATGCCGATACTTTCCCTTTCCCCGCAACTTATTAACATAAAAGCGCCTTGGATGAGCCATTTAGGGGATCTGGTGCGGAGGCTGGCCCCAGATCAGCCCAGCCCTGTGTTTATCACAGAGGAGATGCTAGCCGTATCCCTAGGGGGGCTAGAAGAGAGAATAGCAGCATTGATCGCTAGAGCTATTCCTGGTAAAAAACGGGTTAGATCCCCATCACCAAGAGGTGTATCCTCAGATGCTGAGATTCTCTCTCCGAGGAATTGGAATCACAGGAGGATCGACTAGACCTGAACCAAGAGGGTTCAGGGATTGAGGGTCTGCCTCGGAGGAACCATTTTCAGACTCCCAGACAGAAAGACTGTGGGTACAGTCTTTGACGGACATGGTCCCTCGGCATTTATTTACCATTGCCAGAGCCTCAGGTTCCTCCGGTATCCGCTCTGGGCTCTTTGAAAGCTCCGTTAAGCAACGCAGTTTTTCCAGTCCATCCTCTTTTGGGAGGAATTGATCTTTCGGGATTGGGTACGGCCGGACAGGATTTTTCTGCCACCGAAAAGATTTGCGGTCATTTACCCCATGGAGGAAAAATTCTCCAAGAGGTGGAGGCTCCCAGTAGTGGATGCAGCCATCTCATGTGTGAATAAATCACTAACTTGCCTGGTGGAAAACATACATATGTTTAAAGATCCGGTTGATAAAAGGTTAGAGACACTTTTAAAAGCATCCTTTGCTACGGCAGGAGCAGTGGTGCAGCCAGCGGTGGCTGCGATTGGTGTTTGTCAGGCGTTAAAAGACCAGACAAAGGAAATGTTGAAGGACATGCCTACCCAACAAGCAGAAGAGTTTTCTGACATTCCCAGAGCTCTGTGTTTTGCTGTAGATGCTATAAAAGATTCCATCCAGCAGGCCTCTCGTTTATCACTATTTTTGGTGCACATGAGAAGGCTCTTATGGTTGAAGAACTGGGCGGCGGAGCCCCCATGCAAAAAGCTTCTGGCAGGGTTTCCCTTCCATGGAGGACGACTCTTCGGAGAGGATCTGGATAAATATATTCAGACTATTTCAAATGGCAAGAGTACCTTTTACTGGTCAAAAGACATTCGGGCTCCTACATTTAAAAGGCAGCTCTTTCCTGTCTCGGGGCCCTCAATTCCAGGCAGTATCGACGGCCGCCCTGCACGATCCAACGTTAACAGTAGATCGCAGGGACAGGCCCCTGGGGGTAAGAGGCCGTGGTATCGCAAGCCGTCAAACACAGCCCCTAAGTCTGCCTTATGAAGGGCGCCCCCACTCTCGCGAGTGGGGGGAAGCTTGTTTCTTCTCAGAGGTTTGGGAAGCCAAGATCCCCGACAAATGGGTCCGGGCATCTGTAACCACAGGTTACAGACTGGAGTTTCTAAGGTATCCTCCGCCTCATTTTCAAGAATCAAGGCTACCAAGGGATCCAGCAAGGAAGGCCTCAATGCTGGCAGCTTTGGATCACCTGCTTTGCCAGGACGTAATTATAGAAGTGCCAGCCCAAGAGCAAGGGCTAGGTTTCTATTCCAATCTCTTTGTCATACCAAAGCCCAACGGCGATGTCAGGCCAATCTTGGACCTAAAGAGGTTAAACGGTTACCTAAGGGTTCGTTCCTTCCGGATGGAATCCATCCGGTCAGCAGCCGCCGCGCTTCAGAAGGACGATTTTCTGGCCTCCATAGACATAAAGGATGCTTACCTTCATGTACCAATCTTTCAGTTGCATCAAAGATTTTTACGCTTCGCGGTGGGGCAGCGACACTTCCAATTCAGGGCGCTCCCCTTCGGGCTGGCCACGGCCCCCCCGGGTATTCACGAAGATCCTAGCCCCAGTTCTGGCCAATTTAAGGATCCAGGGGGTCACAGTCCTAGCATACTTGGACGACCTTTTAATCATAGATCACTCACGGTCGGGTCTGCAAAAGGCAGTAAACCTCACGGTTCGGTACCTCGAAGAATTCGGCTGGGTCCTAAACCGGGGAAAGTCAGCGTTCCAGCCTACAAAGCAGTTGGAATACCTCGGCATGAGGTTAGACACAGAACAGCAAAAGGTGTTCCTGCCCCTGGTAAAGATCGAAGCTATCAAGGGGTTGGTTCAGTTGGTTCTAAACAAGAAAAAACCAACTATTCGCCTGTGTATGCGAGTACTAGGCAAGCTAGTGGCCACGTTCGAGGCAGTACCATACGCTCAGATCCACACTCGCGTCCTACAGGCAGCCATTCTAGCAGCCTGGGGCAAGAGGGCACATGCCTTAGAGTCCCCTTTGACGCTATCATCAAGGGTCCGACAAAGCCTGGCCTGGTGGTTGAACCCTCAGAACCTTCTAAAGGGAAAATCCTTCAGCCCTGTTGTCTGGAAGGTAGTTACCACAGACGCCAGCCTGGCAGGCTGGGGGGCGGTCTTCGAGGGGTTCTCTCGCCAGGGAACTTGGGTGAGAGCAGAGAGGCAGCTCCCCATCAATATCTTGGAGATCAGAGCTGCTCGCCTAGCCCTTCTGGCATGGACCTCCAGATTAAAGGGGTTCCCGGTGAGAATCCAGTCAGACAATGCCACGGCGGTGGCATACATAAACCACCAAGGGGGAACCAGGAGTCAGGCCGCTCAGAGGGAGGTGAGCTTGATTTTTCAGTGGGCAGAGGTTCATGTACCCTGCATTTCGGCGATATTCATTCCCGGAGTGGACAACCTGCAGGCAGACTTCTTAAGTCGCCAGAGTCTGTTGCCAGGGGAGTGGTCTCTGCATCCCCAGGTCTTTCAGACAATCTGCCAGAGGTGGGGAATGCCGGACGTAGATATAATGGCATCCAGGTTCAACAAGAAACTAGACAGGTTCGTGTCTCGAGCGAGGGATCCTATGGCCTGCGGAACCGATGCGTTGGTTTGCCCTTGGCATCAATTCAAACTTCTATATGCATTCCCTCCGCTACAGTTACTCCCTCGCCTGTTGCGCAAGATCAGAGTGGAGCACAAGCCAGTCATTCTAGTAGCTCCGGCTTGGCCCCGGAGGACTTGGTACTCACTAGTCCTGAAGATGGCAGTGGGAGACCCTTGGACTCTTCCTCTACAACCAGACCTACTCTCACAAGGCCCGATCCTCCACCCTACATTACAGCGTCTAAATTTGACGGCCTGGAGGCTGAATCCCTGATTCTCAGGGCTAGAGGTCTGTCTAGGCAGGTAATCCCTACCCTGATTAGGGCTAGAAAGCCGGTCTCCAGGGTGATTTATTACAGGGTGTGGAGGAACTACGTAGGCTGGTGTGAATCCAAAAGATGGAATTCCCGCAAATATACTATTGATAGGGTGTTAAGTTTTCTCCAGCTAGGAGTGGATAAAGGCCTGGCACTAAGCACAATCAAGGGACAGATCTCAGCTCTGTCAGTGTGGTTTCAGAGGCCGCTGGCCACCCACTCGCTGGTAAAGACCTTCTTACAGGGGGTCTTGCGTATTAATCCTCCTGTCAAGTCACCAATTTGTCCATGGGACTTAAATCTTGTCCTGTCCACTTTACAGAAACAACCCTTTGAGCCGTTGGCTGAGATTCCTTTAGTCTTACTGACAAGAAAGTTGGTATTCTTGGTCGCCATAGTTTCGGCCAGGAGAGTGTCAGAATTAGCAGCCTTATCGTGTAAGGAACCATATCTCGTTCTACATAAGGACAGGGCAGTTCTCCGGCCCCATCCTTCCTTTCTACCAAAGGTTATATCCAAATTTCACTTAAACCAGGATTTGGTACTTCCATCCTTCTTTCCAAAACCTACATCTAGAAAGGAGGGGTTGCTGCATACCTTGGATATTGTCCGGGCCATGAAGGCCTATCTTAAAGCTACAGAAAAGATCCGGAAGACAGATGTATTATTCGTTCTACCAGATGGCCCCAAGAAGGGGCAGGCAGCGGCAAAATCCACCATCTCAAGATGGATTAGACAATTAATCATTCAAGCCTACGGTTTGAAGAGGTTGCCTCCTCCTTTGTCGGTAAAGGCCCATTCTACTAGGGCCATGGGCGCCTCTTGGGCAGCACACCATCAGATCTCTATGGCTCAGATATGCAAGGCGGCAACGTGGTCATCAGTCCACACGTTTACAAGGTTTTATCAACTAGACGTGAGAAGGAATGCGGATTCTGCCTTTGGACAGGCAGTACTACAGGCTGCAGTTTGAGATCCTCGGGATCAGAAGCACCCTTGGTTGTAAAAAGAAAGAAAAAAAGAAAAAAAAAAAAAAAAAGTTTTTTCTTCACTAAGTTGGAATTATTATTATTATTTGAGTTTACCTCTAAATTGAATCCTTCTTTGGAAGATGTCTCCCTCCCCTCATTAAAGCATTGCTTTCGGACATCCCACATAGTAATGAATATGCCGCTCTGTGTCCCGTGATGTACGAGAAAGAAAAAGGGATTTTTAAATACAGCTTACCTGTAAAATCCTTTTCTTGGAGTACATCACGGGACACAGAGCTCCCACCCCTCTTTTGGGTGACCATTTTGGGAGGCATACTGCTTGCTACAAAACTGAGGGACTCCCTCTAGGGGAGGGGGTTATATAGGGAGGGGACTTCCTGTTTGAGATTGCCAGTGTCCACACCTGAAGGTACTCCATATAACCCACATAGTAATGAATATGCCGCTCTGTGTCCCGTGATGTACTCCAAGAAAAGGATTTTACAGGTAAGCTGTATTTAAAAATCCCTTTTTTCCAGTGTATTCTGACAGTTGGATGAAGGAATCTTTCAGATTCTTTTTATTCGTTCTACCCGGAGGCTGAACGAAAAAAAAAAAAAGTTTTATGGCCAGCTTTAGATATTTGTTTCCAACAGTAACTACACTGCTTCAGGCTGGTTGCTGATTGGCTGCTATGGGTTACATGCAGGGTTGTATTTTGAATACAGAGTACATAATACTGTCTTTGGGCTCTTTCACACGGGCGGACCGTATGTCCGCTTTTTCATCCATCCGTGTACGGATGAAAAAGGGACATACATTGGTCCCTATGAGATTGCGGGTGTCAGTGGATGAACATCCGCTGACACCCGATCTCACCCAGTTCCGCAATCCTCTGATTCTTCAGACGGTGGAAAACCCTATTTTTCATTCCGTCATCGGATCGGGTGAAAACGGACATACGGTCCGTGTTCATCTGTTCCCCCATACAGGAGAGCGGAGAAAAGACAGGGCAGTCCCTGCTCAGCAGGGATCAGCGGAGCGATCATCACTTAAAGAGCCCTAAGGTAGGAATGATGAATCCTTTTGTGCATACTCCAACTTTTTTTACAGTTATTTTAGTAACAATTGAGCATAATGCTGCGTACACACGACCGTTTTTCGGGTTGTAAAAAATAAAAAATTTTCAACCTGAAAAACAGTCGTTAAAAAAGGCCTATAAAGGGGAAGCTCCATTCGTATGGCGCCAACCTTTGGGCTGCTTATGCTGATTTCGTCTTAGTAAAAGACGATTTGCGCTTTTTGATTGGGGAAGGAGATCGATCAGTGTTCCTATATACTAGGAACACACGATCTGTCTCCTCTCCCCTGACAGGACATGGATCTGTGTGTTTACACACACAGATCCATGTTCCTGCTCTGTCACGCATGATCACGGGTGCCTTGGGAACACTGTGGCCGCTTAGGCATGCGCATCAGCTTCTTGGTGACACAGTGGCGCATGCGCGCCCCCTATACCGGCGGGAAGCGGAGGATGTCATATGGCGCCCGGCCCGGGATGGAAGATCCCCTCTGCGGATGTCATATGACTATGGGTGGGATGAGAAGTGGCTAAAGTTTGAAATGTTTTTTTGAGCTACAAGCTTTAGATTTTTTTTGTCCCAATAAACCTAAAGGGGTTCTAAAGGTACCGTATTTATTGGTTTATTGCGCGCTCCAGCGTATAGCGTGCAACCCTAAAGTGGACCCGCATTCCTGTGGAAAAAAGATGTTTGTACTTACAGTTTTGGTGTCTTGCGCGGCGGCCTCGTCGGGTCCGGCGTCCGTCTGCGGCTTCGGGTGTCCTTTTCGTCGGGTCCGGCGTCCTTCTGCGGCGTCCTCCCCGCTCGATCCCCGCTTTCCCGCGCCGAGTTTGAATACTGCGCCTGCATAAACCGAGCGGAGTACACTCGTGTATAGTCGGGCAGGCTCGGCTACTCTCGCGCTCACATCCAGGACGTGAGTGCGTGAGGAGCCGAGCCTGCCTGACTATACACGAGTGTACTGCGTTCGGTATATGCTGGCGCAGTACACTCGTGTATAGTCGGGCAGGCTCGGCTACTCTTGCGCTCACGTCCTGTACGCGGGGCCGAGTAATAGAGTCGGCGGCTATGCCCGCCGCTGTATC
This sequence comes from Rana kukunoris, assembly GCA_029574335.1. Taxonomy (NCBI): domain Eukaryota; kingdom Metazoa; phylum Chordata; class Amphibia; order Anura; family Ranidae; genus Rana; species Rana kukunoris. Next base: position 256,125,949 of record CM056051.1, on the reverse strand, counting down.
ACGGGGGCGCGCCCGCAAAAGCTTTCCACCATGCGAGCTCGCTCGCATGAAGGTGGAAAGCTCTTGGGAGGAGGAGCCGAGACAGCCGCCGAGGGACCCCAGAAGACCAGGATCGGGGCCACTGTGCAAAACGAGCTGCACAGTGCAGGTAAGTATAACATGTTTGTTATTTTACAAAAAAAAAATGTTTTACTTTAGTGTTCCTTTAAATTGGAATGCCTAAAAAGTGTGCGAAAACATGCATATCATGCATTTTTTCCCCAATGCTTGTCAGAAAATAACTAAAAAAACAATACTCGAGCAAAAATGTCTCTACAAAGGCTAAAAATGTTAAAACTCAAACACTATAAAAGGAATGTAAAAACATTGAAGGTGCTCAACTAATGAAATCTCCCTTTCCTCTGATTACTTTTCAGAGACTTCTGACAGGCAGTCAGGAAGCATTGTGATGCCTCCTCACCGTGTGTTTTGACCCCATTTTTTCTGACAAGCACCATTCCGCAACTGCGTGCATTAGGGTCCTTTCACACGGAGCGGACCGTTTTTCTGTCCGCTCTGTGTGTCCGTCAGCTCAGCGGGGGGTCTCCGCTCAGCTGTCGGCGGACAGGGCGGTCCCCGCACACTGTGCAGGGACCGCCCTGTCTCTCCTCCGCTCTCCCCTATGGGGAGTCGGATGGAAACGGACCGTCTGGATGGAAATAGGACATTCTTCCGTCCGCAAAAACGGATGCGGATCTGGCGGACGTTAGCGGATGCATCATCCGCTAACGGATGCGCTCCCATAGGGGCTCATTACAAGTCCGTAAACGGACTTGTAATGAGCGGACGAACGGTCCGCTACTGTGAAAGGACCCTTACTTGCTGCCTGTTACATGTTGAGTAAACTTTGCCACAGACGAGAAGCAAAGCATTGCTCCAGCGGCATGCAAACACAGCTGCTCGATGCCTATTGCAGCCTAAGGGGGAGAGGTTGGTGGATGGAAAAACGCAGATCAACTGAGCATTTTTCCCAACCACAAGTCTAAATGAAGCCTAATGCCGCGTACTCACGATCATTTTTCGGCTTGTAAAAAACTACCTTTTTTTAAAAATGTCATTTAAAACGATCGTGTGTGGGCTTCACAGCATTTTTCTGGTTCTGAAATACGTCCAAAAAAAATTCGAACATGCTCTATTTTTTTCTAGAAGCTGAAAAAACTTTGTTTTTCACAAGCCGAACAATGATCGTGTGTACGCGGCATAAGTGTTCTATATATGTACTGTATATACAGCACTGTGCAAAAGTTTTAGGCAAGTGTAAATTTTATTTCAGAAATAGAAGTGTTAATAGTTCATTTTTTATCAATTAACATGCTATACTATCAGGGAGGCGTGTGATTGGCCCCAAATGTATTCTGCAGCAGGACAACAACCCCAAACATAAAGCAAATATCCTTAACCACTTCATTACTGGGCACTTAATCCCCCTTCGTGCCGAGACCAATTTTCAGCTTTCAGCCCTGAAGCATTTTGAATGCCAATTGCGCGGTCATACAACACTGTACCCAAATTATATTTTTATAATTTTTTTCCCACAAATAGAGCTTTCTTTTGGTGGTATTTGATCACATCTGCAATTTTTTTTTTTGCGCTATAAACAAAAAAAAAGACAGAAAATTTAGAAAAAAAAAAAAACAATTTTTTAATTTTTGTTATAATATCCCATTTTTTTAAAATAAAAATTTCCCTCGGTTTAAGCTGATATACTTATTCTTCTACATATTTTTGTTAAAAAAATCGAAATAAGCGTATATTAATTGGTTTGCGCAAAAGTTATAGCGCCTACAAAATTGGGAATAGATTTAGGATTTTTTTTTACTAGTTATGGCGGCGATCTGCGATTTTTTTTGTCAGGCCTGCGATATTGCGGCGGATGTATCGAACACTTTTGACACAATTTTGGGACCATTCACATTTATACAGCGATCAGTGCTATAAAAATGCACTAATTACTGTATAAATGTGACTAGCAGGGAAGGGGTTAACACTAGGGGGGCATGGAAGGGGTTAAATGTATTCCCTGGGTGTGTTCTTACTGTGTGTGGAGGGCGACTGACTTGGAGAGGTGACCGATGCTATGTCCCTATGTACAAGGGACACAGATCGGTCTCCTCTCTCCCTGACAGGACGTGATGCTCTGTGTTTACACACAGAGCTCCAAGTCCCTGCTGTGTCACCGCCGATCGCGTGTACCCGGCGGACACTGCGGCCACCAGGCACACGCATCGGCTTCCTAGCGATGCGCCAGGACAGTGTTTACCTGCTGCGCGCCCCCCAGTGGCTCGAGAATGTTTCATTGGATTGCATATTTATTTATCGGACCAGAACGCTGTGACGTAGAACATAACGACGTGATGAAGAAACAAAGTTCAATGCTTCCAAGCATGCGTCGACTTGATTCTGAGCATGCGCAGGTTTTTGGTCCGATGATTTTGTGTACTAACCATCGAACCTGTCCGACGGACAGGTTTCCATCGGACAGGTTTTAAAGCATGTTTTGAAACTTTGGTCCGCTGGAAAACTGTCCGATAGGCCGTACACACGATCGAACATGTGTGTACGCGGCCTAAGGGTTAATGGCATACCAATTGATGCATTTACTCTTAAAAATGGTATACGTCACAGCTGTCCATCATCACCAATTCTATTTTCCATTTATTTAGAACCCATTCTATCAATTGTAATAATTAATCCTAATATACATGGCGTAAAAGTGAAGGGAAAGGAACATAAGTTATCGGCGTATGCAGACGATGTTTTATTTCATGTTCAGCAACCAAAGATTACATTACCAAATTTATTGGGGTTAATTTAAAAATATATCCAATTTTAAAATGAATACTACTAAATCTGAAATACTAAATATATCGCTGCCTACGCACAAAGCTGAAATTTTAAAAACCTCATTCTCTTTTAATTGGCAACCAGCCACCTTAAAGTATTTAGGTATCCATCTTACACCTAGCCATACCAATTTATTCCAATATAATTATCTTAATCTACTTAAAAAATGTAACCAGATTTATATAAATGGACTTCCCCTTTTCATTCTTGGCTGGGTGAGATTAATGTTATTAAAATGAATGTTCTACCCCGAGTCTTATATGTATTCCAAATGATACCCTTTGGTGTCCCTATAGGATTTTATCCGATGCTACAGTCATCTATAGCACATTATATTTGGAAGGGACCAGGGTATTAGAATATCTTGAAACATCTTATACTGCTCTAAAAAGCTAGGGGCTTTACCAAATTTTAAATTACATCATCAAGCAATTGCATTAGTCCGTATGGCAGACTGGAAATATGCTAAAAACTGGGTAGAACTTGAAATGGCACTAGCAAATACTGACTTCTCAGTAGTTTCATGGATACCACGACCTCTAAAAGGCCACAATATCTCCCCTGACTAAATCAAGACGGCAATATTGGACTCCCTACATATTCAATACGATTGGGAATATAATTCCCCACTAATGCCCTTGCTGAAACATGAATATTTCATGCTGGGAGTACTTCATAAGGGCTTTGAATTATGGTTTGTAGAGGTAAAACCGATATTACACCAAGCATTAAAAGACTTAAAAATTAAATCAAGTCCTTATGTGGAGTAAGTAGATCAGCCAACATTTATGGACCAGTGGAGATATATACAGTCGTCTCAATTTATTTGGAATCTTCCGCAGCCTATTCGTTCATTAAAAGAACGACTTCCTATTGAAAAAAATATTCATTTTAGTAGTCAACCACAACATTGTATTTTTCTCTTTTTTTCTTAGGCCGCGTACACACGATCAAATATATCTGCTGAAACTGGTCCGTAGACCAGTTTCAGCGGACAGATTCGATCGTCTGTACGGGCTAGCAGACAGGTTTCCAGCAGACAAAAGTTTTAAAGCATGCTTTAAAACGTATCTGCTGGAAAGCCGTCTGTCAGATATGTCCGCTGGTTAGTACGCCTAACCAGCGGACCAAAATCTCCCGCATGCGTCAAATGGATTTGACGCATGCGTGGAAGTATTTTACTTCCTGGTTTGGTGACGTGGCGGCGTCAACGTCACCGACACGTCACCGCGCTGTCTGTCTGCGGGGATTTTGGTTTGATCGTGTGTACACACATCAAACCAAAACATCCCAGGAGATATGTCCGATGAAAACGGTCCGTTGGACCGTTTTCATCGGATATATCTCCTCGTGTGTACGGGGCCTTAAAGCTTTGATGAATATGCAATACCCTGGGTACCCAGATTTCATAGGTCGTAGAAAAAGGAGTTGCAAATTACACTTAAAGGGGTTGTAAAGGTAACATTTTTTCCCCTAAATAGCTTCCTTTACCTTAGTGCAGTTCTCCTTCACTTACCTCATCCTTCGATTTTGCTTTTAAATGTCCTTATTTCTTCTGAGAAATCCTCACTTCCTGTTCTTCTGGTGTGGAGTGTCATGCTCGCCCCCTCCCTTGGACTACGGGAGAGTCAGGATGCTCTCTACGTTTCAAATAGAGAAAGGAGCTGTGTGTAAGTGTGCGTCCTGACTCTTTTGTAGTCCAGGGAGGGGGCGAGGAAGACACTCCACACCAGGGAGAAAGCCTTGCATTACTGTGTGGAGTTACAGACAGAAGAACAGGAAGTGAGGATTTCTCAGAAGAAATAAGGACATTCAAAATCAAAGGATGATGTAAGTGAGGGAGGACTGCACTAAGGTAAAGCTATTTAGGAAAAACGTTTGTACCTTTACAACCCCTGTAAAGATAAACAAAAATATAAGACTATACAATTTTCTTATTTTTCCACCATCTCGAGTAGAATGACAGAGGTAAACTTTAAATCTTTTCTCAATGGCATTATACACCAGTAAAATTACCCCAGTCCAATTCGACCTCGCCTCTGTGTTGGAGGGAATGTGGAGAGCAAACTACAAATGGGAACATTTGGTGGTTTTTGCCCTTAGATCTGCTCATTTTGGGAAGTAGTAACGAAGGTGATCTCTCTGATACTGGGCCGAGTAATTAAACCTGAACCATGAAGGTTTTTACTTCATTGTATAAATGAAACAACAGAGCAATACAAGATGTCTATGACCCCATATTTGTTAAATGCTTGTAAATCTTTGATTCCACTATACTGGGGAAAAAGTTTAATACCTACTATCTCACAGTGGCTACAAAAGGCAGACGAGCTCCGTCTAATGGAAGAAATAACCTGTAGAATTAAGCGGCTGACCAGAAAATATAATAAGGCATGGGCAAAATGGTTTGAATTTAAGGAAGCTAAACTATTTTATGAAATAATATCGGACCCTAATGACTTATTAATTATTATTAATTAACCTTATAGTTTCAGTACCTTTCTGACAGTTCTATATTTACATTTGTCATAGGTACCCCTCCCCAACCTCCCCCTTCTTTTGGATTTGTTTTTCTTTCTCTTTTCTTCCTCCCCTTTTTTTTTGGGTGGTTCCCGCCCCCCTGCTCTATTTCACTATTGGAGGGGAGGGAACGGGAACTGAGAGATAAATTGCATTGTATATGTTTCAAGATAATGTTTGGAATTTTGCTGAAAATAATAATGAAAAAATAAAATAAAAATTAAGAATTATCTTTAGTGTAAAGGAGAGCAAGGAGCCCTGGAAGTGCTTTGGCTCCCACAGAGCCCTGATCTCAACACCATGGAGTCTGGGATTACATGATGAGACAGAAGGATTTGAGGCAGCCTACATCCACAGAAGATATGTGATTAGTTCTTTAAGATGTTTGGAACAACCTACCCGCCAAGTGTCCAAGTGTACCTAGAAGAATTGATTCTATTTTGAAGGCGTACTCACACCAAATATTGATTTGGATTTCTCTTGTTCGTTTACTTTCCATTTTGTTAAAAAAAAAACACAATAACACTTCTATTTCTGAAAGCATTCTTAATTTACAGCATTTTTTCCTTTTTTTCCCCACCTGCACAGTACTGTGTGTGTGTGTGGGTGTGTGTGTGTATATATATATATACACCATATTACCAAAAGTATTGGGACACCTACCTTTACACGCACATGAACATTAATGGCATCCCAGTCTTAGTCCGTAGGGTTCAATATTGAGTTGGCCCACCCTTTGCAGCTATATTGCATTTGCAAGGTCAGGCACTGATGTGGACGAGAAGGCCTGGCTCTCAGTCTACGCTCTAATTCGTCCTAAAGGTGTTCTATTGCGTTGAGGTCAGGACACTGTGCAGGCCAGTCAAGTTCCTCCACCTCAACTCACTCATCCATGTTTTTTGGACTTTGCACTGGTCCAAATCATTTGGTGGAGGGGTTGTTTTTCAGGGATTGGGCTGGGCCCCTTCGTTCCAGTGAAGGGAACTCTTAAGGCGTCAGCATACCAAGACATTTTGGACAATATCATGCTCCCAACTTTGTAGCAACAGTTTGGGATGGCCCCTTCCTGTTCCAACATGATTGCGCATCAGTGACCAAAGTCGCACATCACATCCACTCATAATCCCCGAGGCCATCTAAGCGTCTCCTGCTGGTGAGTCCAGGGATCAAGGTGTAGCCTCTATTATGGATGAACAAAGTTGGCAGGGCGGTAGCAGATTGGTAACCCACTGTGCCCTGGGCATCCATGTAGCTATCTGCCTAGGCCCCCTCTTAACCAGTTAAGGACCGGCTCCTGTACATATTTGTGGGAAAAAAGGACATCAATTTTGTTTGGGAGCCACGTCATACGACCGCGCAATTGTCAGTTAACCACTCCAGCCCGGACCATATTGCTGGTCAATGACCGGGCCACTTTTTGCAAATTTGGCACTGCGTCGCTTTAACTGACAATTGCTGGGTCGTGCGACGTGACTCCCAAACAAAATTGGCGCCCTTTTTTTCCACAAATAGAGCTTTCTTTTGGTAGTATTTGATCACCTCTGTGGTTTTTAGTTTTTGCGCTATAAACAAAAATAGAGCGACAATTTTGAAAAAAATGAATATTTTTTACTTTTTGCTATAATAAATATCCCCAAAAATATATAAAAAAAACATTTTTTTCCTCAGTTTAGGCTGATACGTATTCTTCTACAAATTTTTCGTAAAAAAAAAAAAAATCACAATAAGCGTTTATTAACTGGTTTGCGCAAAAGTTATAACGTTTACAAAATAGGGGATAGTTTTATGGCATTTTTATTAATATTTTTTGTTCACTAGTAATGGCGGCGATTTTTATTGGTACTGAGACATTATGGCGGACACTTCGGACACTTTTAAAACATTTTTGGGACCATTGACTTTTTTATAGCGATCAGTGCTATAAAAATGCATTGATTACTATAAAAATGCCACTGGCAGGGAAGGGATTAACACTAGGGGGCGAGGAAGGGGTTAATTATGTTCCCTGGGTGTGTTCTAACTGAAGGGGGGGTGGGACTGACAGGGGAAAATGACAGATCGCTGTTCATACATTGTATCAACAGATGATAGGTCATTTCTACCCCTGACAGGACCGGGAGCTGTGTGTACGTCTCTCATAATGTGCTAGTATGCAATGCAATGCTGCTATCAGGGCCTGTGCTACCACTAGGCAAACTAGGGTGTCCTCTGAACTCATCTCTATATGAACCTGGGCTTTCTGGTATGTTTGAAACCAATAAGCTGTGCATATCAATGCAACGTATTTACACAAAAGCATAATAATGCATCACACTATGTTCAAATAGAATGTTAACACGCATCAATTCATTTGAATTTAAAGCATTCCAGTGAGGACTAAATCGACAATGTCTTTAATAAAGCAATGAGCTATATGCAAAGTGCTAAGTTAACAATTTGAATTTCCTTTTTAATTTGTCTGGGTATAAGTTATTTGCACTGACTTTTAAGCACACTTTAAATAGTTCAGGCTTTTTAGTTGTGGAGATTGATTTCCAGTTTTAGGATATTTGTACCACTATCATTTTACCTTTTAATAACTAATAAAATAAGTAAGGCTGTTTTGCTGCTACTTGATTTATGGAGTATTTGCAAGGCAGAATTTTTTTACAGCAGGTTTTTGGAATAACAATTAGCTTTTTTTTTTATATATACATATATATTTATTTTTAAATATGATTTATTTTTAAATATTTTTTGGGGTTCTTTCTATAGTGCTTCTCATCTGTAAGCTATTTTTTGTTTCAGTGTAATAACACTCAAATGCCTGTCAGGTCCCCGATTAATATGCTTATTTGAAAAAGGCAAATTAAAAGAAAAAACGGCATGGCAACCAGCAGATTTGTATTTATGGAGGAAATGTTTGCATGAATCTTTCTTTTGCTTTCAATCTGATCTAGTTTATTGAACTTACAGTAATTTAATGTTTATTGGATTTACAAATAAATATCTAAAGCAGTGCTGTTAATCATACACTCCAATTATTTCTAAAAACAAGTAATCCTCTGCATAGTAAAACCCCTTTAATTTAATGTGCAGAAAAAAAGAAAAGTAACTCAATATTTCATTTTTGTCTTTCAAACAATATACTAATGTCTATTCTACAATAAAAATGCTCTTACTGTGACTTTTTTAAAATATGCAAAGAGTGTTCAAGCAGTGCTAACCCTTCAACATCTACTCCTCATGGACAAAACCTCAACTTTTTTTAATTAGCTCTCTATGGAAAGGTAAATCATGCTGGTGTTTTCTCCAGATCTTAGCCCCTTCCAGGTGTAACTTCAACTTGAAAGTGCTAACAACGTCCATATAACACTGAATATTTTTTTCCTATGATTTTTCAGTGGTTAATATGCAAACAATGTTCCAGCAGCTTTCCAAATTACTTTCAGCGATATCCCTTCACCATCCTCCTGGACACAACCTCACCTTTTTTATTGCTTCTCTATTATAGAAAAGAATTCACTCTTGAATGGACTTAATGCCTTTTCACTTTTCTAGTGATTCAAACTTCTTTAGTGATTCTTAACACACAGACTTTATATAGGATTTAGCCCCTGCACCACAACAAGGTAGCTATCACGAAGGGGAATTGACACATGTATGTGCATTTTTTTTGTTTTTGCAGCCACAGTGCTGCACCAGAGGCCAGAAAAATTAGGAATGTACACATGCCTGAAAAAATAGGTATTGTTGCAGTCGCAGCTGCAGCAGCGGCCAGATAAATTTATGTTTTCAAGGCCGAAAGTGCACTAAAACATTGCGGCTTGAACCCTAGTTGGTGGCGGATAAGTTATGCAAGTCATCCGGCATGCAGAGATAAAATACAGCAGCGTGTGGACCGTTTTTAGCCCAAGGCAGCTCATCTCATCAGGCCTTTTTTAGTCAAATGTATCGCCCACTGTCAGTCCCTTCGGGATCCATGCCTCATTCAGTAGTAGATGCTGTAGGCCTGACATAAACACTTGCAGATAACTAACTGCTATTCTCTATTGCAGTCAAAATTGTGTTGTTTTTTTTTACATGTAATCTACTGTGCCACCAGATATGAGTACAACAAAAATGCACAGGCGCTAAACAGGGATAATAAGATACCTAGTAAAAGTAGTTACTTAGTTAGTTCATAAATAGGGTGTAAAGAAGATTAACCAGAGCTGCGAAAATCAAGGTACCCGGAAGTACCCATACAACAAAAAATACACCAAAAATCGCGCTCATGGCACTCAAGAGTTCATAAAAAACAAGGATTTACGATAAAACGTATTATGTAATGAAAGGGTGGTCCATTTATTGTAGATAAACTCCAGATAAACAAAAGAACTGTTAGAAGATTTGCCATGAGCGCGATTTTTGGTGTATTTTCTACCAGATATGAGTGGCACTGGTGACACTGGCAGAGGTTGGCAGAGTAGACGCTGTAGGCCTGACACAAACACTTGCAGACAACTAACTGCTATTCTCTATTGCAGTCAAAATTTTGTTTTTTTTTACATGTAATCTACTGTGCCACCAGATATGAGTGGCACTGGTGACACTGGCAGAGGCTGGCAGAGTGGACACTGTAGGCCTGACACAAACACTTGCAGACGACTAACTGCTATTCTCTATTGCAGTCAAAATTGTGTTTTTTTTTACATGTAATCTACTGTGCCACCAGATATGAGTGGCACTGGTGACACTGGCAGAGGCTGGCAGAGTAGACGCTGTAGGCCTGATACAAATACCTGCAGACAACTAACTGCTATTCTCTATTGCAGTCAAAATTGTTTGTTTTTTTTACATGTAATCTACTGTGCCACCAGATATGAGTGGTGGCACTGGACAAGTGGGCACACTATACGCTGTGAGCCTGACACACACGGGCTAGCAGGCAGATTACAGAGAAAAAAAAAAAAGCAGACTGATGTACTAGCCCTATACAGGCTGTCAGTATATTAGGAAGAGTGGATCTAGTCTAGCTAAACTCAATACAGTGTATAAATATATATACAACTCCTGGGACGCATATATATCCTCTACACACTGTAACTCTAACTGACTAGCCTGCCTGCCTGCTCTATCTAACTCCAAAAAATTACACTCTCTCTCTCTCTCTGTCTCTCTCTGTACACCACTGCAACACACATTAGATTACAGAGAAAGAAAAAAAGCAGACTGGTGGACTAGCCCTAAAAAGGGCTTTTTGGGGTGCTGTCAGGACGCTGTCCTTACAGCAGAGATCAGATGAGTCTTTCAGGACTGGAGTGGACACTGAATACACTGGCCTAGCTAGCAATTTCCCTATTAAATCAGCAGCAGCTACACTGTCCCTCCTCTTACTAAGACTGCAGGTTCCGAATGAATCTAAAATGGATGCTGTACAGGAGGTGGGAGGGTCGGGGATGGAGGGTATACTGCTGATTGGCTGGAATGTGTCTGCTGACTGTGAGGTACAGGGTCAAAGTTTGCTCAATGATGATGAATAGGGGGCGGTTCGAACATCGCATATGTTCGCCCGCGGCGGCGAACGCGAACAAGCGATGTTCGCCGGGAACTATTCGCTGGCGAACAGTTCTGTACATCTCTACAGCTAAGTGAAAATATTACACCTATAGAAGCCATGATTTTGTATATATTTGTGTTGATTTTTGTATGACTAAGGCTATTGCCAAATCGCATCAGTTTCATTGTATTATTGTCACTCTGATGTACCAATAAACGACAGTTAGAGGATTACAGTTTTGTCGGCTCGTCTTACTACTGTTATATTTGTATTGATCACATTTGGTCCTAAGAAAAAATGTACTTACAATTTTTTATTAGGTAAATACAATGAATATTGATATTTTTTTATATACCAGAGCTTCTGCTCTACATTTCCATAATGCTGTCTTAATTGATATCATTTGAATAACCTTCTTCATGAACAGACCTGAATAGCAGGAATTCAAATTACACACAGCTGAATGAGAGACTCCCTCCACCTATGCTCAGTAGATACTCAGGGAATTCATATAGAACCCTGAAGACAATTATAGAAATCTTCTGCCTCTGCTGCTTTTGCCAGATTTATGTACCTGTCAGAAACAGGTCAATGAATCTGCCAGAGGTCGGGGACTGATGTTGGACATTCGCTCCTTAAAGCGCTCTCCCCCCCCCCCCCAGCCAATGCACCTTTCACACAGACGGGCCCATGACTGAGGTATTTTGATGTGGGGTGGGCGCAGCTTAATAAGAGAACTCAAAGTGCACAACAGTGGGTGGATCCATAGCCGCTATTCAGTCCAATAGCATAAAATAGTGAGTCAAATCATCACAGAGTGGGACTGTGGATGTCAGAAAAAAATAATAAACTGCCAGGTCCTGATAACTAGATTTATATAAAAAGTACACACATATATATATATATATAAATACATATATGTATACAACAGATCAGTGGCGTAGCGTGGGTCATCAACGCCTGGGGCAGGGCAAGAAATTTGCTCCCCCCTAACCCGTGTTTTTTTTAGCACTCCCTTCCACTAGTACAGTAGTACTGACCAACCTGATTTCTACACCGATCTACCTGATCACTATACTAACCTACCTGATTCCTACACTGACCTTGCTCTACTGACCACTACACTGACCTACCTGATTCCTATACTGACCACTAAACTGACCTACCTGATTCCTATACTGACCACTACACTGACCTACCTGATTGCTATACTGACCACTACATTGACCTACCTGATTCTTATACTGACCACTACACTGACCTACCTGATTCCTACACTGACCACTACACTGACCTACCTGATTCCTACACTGACCACTAAACTGACCTATCTGATTGCTGTACTGACCACTACACTGACCTACCTAATTTCTATACTGACAACTACACTGACCTACCTGATTCTTATACTGACCACTAAACTGACCTACCTGAATCCTATACTGACCACTACACTGACCTACCTGATTCCTACACTGACCACTAAACTGACCTACCTGATTTCTATACTGATCACTACACTGACTTACCTGATTGCTATACTGACCACTACACTGACCTACCTAATTTCTATACTGACAACTACACTGACCTACCTGATTCCTATACTGACCACTAAACTGACCTATCTGATTTCTATACTGACCACTACACTGACTTACCTGATTCCTATACTGACCACTACACTGACCTACCTGAATCCTATACTGAGCACTACACTGACCTACCTGATTCCTACACTGACCACTAAACTGACCTACCTGATTTATATACTGACCACTAAACTGACCTACCTGATTCCTATACTGACCACTAAACTGACCTACCTGATTCCTATACTGACCACTACACCGACCTACCTGATCACTATACTAACCTACCTGATTCCTACACCGACCTACCTGATCACTATACTAACCTACCTGATTCCTATACTGACCTACCTGATTTATGTATTGACCACTACACTGACCTATCTGATTGCTACATTGACCTACCTGATTCCTATACTAACCTGCCCTCCTCTTTCCCCAGTCTCCGCACGGTTACAGTCCCTGGGATCATCATGGATGGTCTTCAGTGTACATTTACTCACTGCTGTGTCAGTGTCACCGCTGGAGCCTAAGCCGAGACTGCACCGCAACTTATTTCTCATAGCGAAGCGGAAGAGCTCACAGTCTCCTAGACTGCACAGCGCAAGAGAAGCGCTGCAGGTAACCTACCGCCCCTCTAAGTTTGACCCTGGGGCAACCACCCCCCTGGCCCCCCAACGCTGCACCACTGCCTCTACCTGCTTCCTTGTAGTCTCACGGATGCACTCATCAATGCCCATGATCAGGTGGGGACTTTAGTAATAATCTGTCACTACACACTGCAACTTGAATGTTTGCTTTGGAAGGGACGTGCTGAGCCTGAACCCACTCCACCAATCCAGTGTACCTCTGTTACCTCACTCCCAGTACCAGAATATGGTCCCTCCCGGACCTCATGCGTGCTCTCACCTAAATCCTTACTACCTTGGCCAGGCCATAGAGCTCTGTGACACTAGTCTGCTTTCCGGTTGCCATGGGAAGCGGATTGCTAGGGCAGGAGCCAGAACACTGACCCCCTCACTACCGTAGACCTACTACTTCACCAGGTACCACGTTTAAGGACTGGTTGGTTGTTCCTTTACTTGGTTACCCATAGCAACTACATTTCTCTTCCTTGCCTTTCCGAGGTAACATTTTGTAAGCCTTTGTCGTACGAGAATTTTCGTTCATCGGTCTCTGGTCAGCTGGTGGAACCACCAGCTGCATTCTCAGACTCCCAGAGAAAACCATGGAAGATGGTGGGGGGACGGGGGGGAAGTTCCCTCCCACTGCTTGTAAAAGCAGTCTAAAGGCTAATTAACCACTAGGATCTTTTTTTCATGAAAGTCGACCGATTGACTGAAAAGAATGATGCCAAGATGATATCCTCATTCGATCCAGCGCCGTGCATGCCTGCTGCTCTTCTCTCCCCTCAATTCTGAGTCTTGCTGGCTTTGCTGATGGATGGAGAAGATGGATGCATTGCTTTAAAGCAGAAAGTAAGGGTCTGGAGGAGGAGCAGAAGAGAGCTGGAGGTGCAAAGTCCACATGAAATGCCCTGGAGGGCTGGATTCAGCCCGTGGGCCTTGTGTTTGACACCTATGCTGTACAGGATATAGCCAAAAGTAGATAACCTGAGTTGTTAACCTGAGAAGCAAAATGTTATTGGTTACCATTGTTACCATTGTACTATTGGAGTCTTTTTTTTTAAAAAGAAAGTGCATTAAGGTAAAAAAAACTTTAAAAAGTGCCCAGTCCCCCCTTAATACTCAATTGAGCACATCTGAAGCAGCTCTGGGTGTTAATGTATTTAACCACTTGCCGACAGGGATGGACTGGACATTGGGACTACAGGGAGTTTCCCGGTGGGCCGATGGCTCAGTGAGCCAGCTTCAGTGACAGTGGACCGCCGCCCCTCTTCGCTCCTCTGTCTCTCCCTTCCCGCAGTGCTCACCTCCTCTCCCTCCCCGCAGCGCTCACCTGGGGGGAACAAAGAAGCAGGGGAAGGACCAGAGGAGCAGGGATGACGACAGAGGAGCATGGGGGAGGGGACAGACAGCTGACTCAACAGCTATGGCATGGGAGTTTCTCACTTTTGCCTAATCTTGCACCGAACTTATTCTTTGCCCCAGATGAAATAATGTCTAGCTTCCCCACTGGTACTGCCTATAAGAGTGCCAGTACCAGCCGTTCTACTCTAATAAAGTAGAATGGCTAGTGAAGGGGGAGAGGGGGCTTGGGTGGTCGGGGCGGGGGGGGGGGTGCGGGAGTTGTTTGGCAGCCATGGGAGAGACCTGTCCCAGTCCAACCCTGCTTGCCGACCGCCACACAAACATATATGTCGACACAATGGCACGGGAAGGGAAATGGGCGTACCTGCCTCGTAAGTGTGCTCGCGGGTCCTGGGAACTCGATGTTCTTGGGCGGCCTGTGATTGCGGTCGGCAAAGGCAGAACAGCGGGATGCCTTTTGTAAGGCCGGGTTCACACCTATGCGAATTGGTTGCGGCTTAAACCGCATCCAATTCGCATTACATTATAAAATAGTATACCTTGATTTCAATGAGGCTGGTTCACATATGTGCGACACATTCGCACTGCGCATTGCTGAAAAAACATGTGCATTTTCTAGGCATTGCGGTGCGGCTCAGGTGCGAATTCAGGCCCATTATCTTCTATGGGCACGCATCTGATTCAAACATGTGTTAATTTCCCTTCAGGATTTTTCTCATCACCTCAATACACTTCCCCCTCCCCCATCCTCTCCCAGGTCTCCATATTTGCAGCTAAAACAGAGATGATCTGCTGAACAGTTCTCGTATCTCTCTGCAGAGATAAGAGAGCTGAAATTTTCTAGTGTGAATCCGGCCTAAACAAGGCATTCCCCTGTTCTGCCTAGTGATCGGGAACAGTGATCAGTGACATGTCACTGGTAACTCCCCCCCAACAGTGAGAATCACTCCCTAGGACACACTTAACCCCTTCAGTGCCACCTAGTGCTTAACCCCTTCACTGCCACGACACTTGCACGACAGTTCACACTGCCATATACGAACTGCTGGGGAGTGTCATTAAGACCCCTTTCTCACTGAATCGTTTTTACAGCGTTTTAGCATTAAAAATAGCGCTCTTAAAACGCTCATAAAACGCTCTCCATGCATCTCAATGGAGTCCTGCAAGCAGCATCTTTTGGAGCAGCTTTTGAACGCTGAAAAAAAAAAGCTCCAAAAACACCACTCTCCATTGAAATGAATTGAAAGCACTGTAAAAACGGCTTACCCTTTCAAACTGAGGCGTTGCATTGGCAGGGCGTTGAGAAAAGTCCTGCTAGCAGCATCTTTGGAGCAGCTTTGAGCGCTGAAAAAAAATGCTCCAAAAAACGCCCCTCTCCACTGAAATGAATTGAAAAGCGCTGTAAAAACGCCTTACCCTTTCACACCAAGGCACTGCAAAAATGCCCTAAAACTTTAGGGTCTAAGACCCCCTTTCAGACTGGGGCGGGAGCCGCGGTGACGGTATAGTGGCGATAAAAATAGTGGCGCTATACCGTCGGATTTGCCATGGGATTCGGCCGCTAGCAGTGCGGTATTAACCCCCGCTAGCAGCCGATAAAGGGTATTGCCGTGGTTTCCTATTGTTTTCAATGGGAAGGAGCGGTGAAGGAGCGGTATACACGCTGCTTCTCTCACCGCTCCAAAGATGCTGCTGACAGGAGATTTTTTTCTGTCCCGCCAGCGCATCGCCTCAGTGTGAAAGCCCTCGGGCTTTCACATTAAGTATGCAGTGAAGGAGTTTTTCAGGCGGTATAGCAGCGCTATTTTTAGCACTGTACCGCCTGAAAAACTCCTCAATGTGAAAGGGGTCTTAGTGGTGCTTTACCAGCACATTGGGATTGCAGATGAGGCTTTGCTTGAATAACGCTCGAAAAACGCTTGAATAACGCTCGAAAAAAAGCTTGAATAACGCTCGAAAAACGCCCTAGTGTGAAAGGGGCCTAAATGTTAACGACACCCATTTCAGCTCACATATCGCACTTAGAACTGACTGTTCGGACATGAATCGGATCACATATGTGTGAACACCCATGCGATCCGATTCTGGTCCGAATAGAAAAAAGGGTTCTGTGCGCGTTTGGACCGAATGCGATGCGTTATCAGCCATACTAACGGTATGGCTGAAATCACATCGCACAGACATTGCATGTAATGTGAACAGCAGTGCACTGTGAATCACATGCGATGTCTGGCATGGCACAAGTGTTAACCGGGCCTCGCGGTCACTTTTTAAAATTGAGAATACAAGTCTAAAGTATAGATTGAGAGGGCAGAAAAACACATTTTCTGAATAGAGCAAATCCTCTAGCCGTGGATAACAGGAAAGAATTCCCTATATATTTTGTGAGGGGAATGTGTAGGAATATAAAATTCATAAAAAATAAAATAAAAAACCTATTACACATCCCTACATACACCAGAAGTGGAAGACGTAGCCATAGAGCCTCTTCCAGCTTTGCAAATGTGGGCCCGTGCATCCAAGTGGTAATGATCCCCGGGTCATGAAAGGAATAAATAAAAGAGGAAGCAATTCAAATGTAAATATACCAAATTTTTATTGTGTGTTTATGAAATTATAATTATGGATCTATTTAGGCACGGACTGGCCATTGGGACTACCGGGAGATTCCCGGTGGGCCGATGGCTCAGTGGGCCAGTCAGATGCAGTCTTCGAACCGCTCCTCTTTGACAGTGAGTAATCGCGACGCTGATGGGGGACACTTTGATGGGGGACACCCTGGTGCAATGGGGGACACTCTGATAAGGGACACTCTAATGCAATGGGGGACACTCTGATGCAAGGGGGGCTCTCTGATGCAATGGGGGACACGCTGATGTAAGGGGGGACACTCTAATGCAAAGGGGCTCTCTGGTACAAGGGGGGACACTGATGCAAGGGGGCACTCTGATGTAAGGGGAGACACTCTAATGCAAAGGGTGCTCTCTGGTTCAAGGGGGGACACTGATGCAAGGGGGCACACTCTAATGCAAGGCGGGCACTCTGATGCAAGGGGGAACACTCTGATGTAAGGGGGGACACTATAATGCAAAGGTGCTCTCTGGTACAAGGGGGGACACTGATGTAAGGGGGGCACTCTGATGCAAGGGGGAACACTCTGATGTAAGGGAGGACACTCTAATGCAAAGGGGGCTCTCTGGTTCAAGGGGGACACTCTGATGCAACGGGGGACACTCTGATGCAAGGAGGGCACTCTGATGTAAGGGGAACTCTCTGATGCAAGGGGGGACACTGAAGGGGAACACATAATGCAAGGGGGACTCTCTGCAAGGGGGGACACTTTAATGCAAGGGGGGACACTCTGATGCAAGGGGGGACACTCTGATGCAAGGGAGACTCTGATTGGGAATACTCTGATACAATGGGGGCTCTGATGGGGGGACACTGATGTAAGGGGGACTCTGATGCAAGGGGGACACTTAAAATTAAAGTGGGCCAGTCTGGAAGAAGTCCATGGCCATATTTCTGTCCCAGTCCAGCCCTGGGCCTATACACATTTTTTCCTTTTCCAACTATATACACTCTGATTAAACCAAGAGTCCTTTGGTAAAATCAATTGGCCAAAAGTGAAGATCTAGTGATCCTCTCGCATGTTTGCTGGCACACTGTTGACCAAGAGATTCCAAGCCTGCCCACCACGGCAAGGTAGACTCTTCTAGGGCAGGACCTACACTAACTACCCTAAGCTACCCTTCTGGATGCTAGTCATCCTTTTCTCTGATGTTGAGTGTATGTTTGTAGTACTGCCTCATCCTATAATCTGTGTGTGCAATCTACTCTCTCCTAATTTGGTTGTCTGTCTGTGAGCATCTCTCTAAAGCATGGAGCGGTCAGTTTATGTACATCTGGACGTCGTCTGTTAGTGTCGGTCAGTGCATGCCGGTCATTGTATGTTGACCAGTGTGTGTCAGTAAATAAATGTTAGTCCTGTTTTTACCTGGGCATGTAGCACAACTTATCTGCAAGGCACCCCATTTTCTCTGGACCTTCTTGGTGGTAGATGAGTGCATATAGGTGGGGCCAGGGGGTAGTACCATTACGCTGGGCGTGGGGGAGTGAGGGCAGATAAAACTTGGGGGGAAGTTCCACTGGCCACACTCACCCTCTACCCAGGGTGGTAGCGTCCCCTCTTGGTGGTAGATGAGTGGGTGTATTGGGTTGTGAGGCAGTTGATCCAGAGGAAGGCGAAAAACCCCAGCAAAGCATGATCAATGTGCTCCAGCTGGGGAAAAAATTCCTTCCTGATCCTCCGAGAGGCAATTGAATATTTCCTGGATCGGCCCTGTGTGTGGGGGAGGGCGGAAATTGGAGCCCCACCCTCCGTGGTAAGTGAGTGGAGATGTGGGTGTCGGTCTGTGGAGAGCGGGAGAGGAGAGACAATCCCCCACACAGAGCTCCGGAGGGAGGAGCCATTTTCCAGACTACAGGCGGGTCACGACGTGTCGGTGTAATCTGCCGCCTCTGCACGGGCTCTGAGGGACTACAACTCCCAGCAGTACCTGTCCGAATGGGGAACTACAACTCCCAGCATGCACTGTGTAAATAGTGGGGGTTCAACTCCCAGCCTGGAATAAGATGCTGTGGGACTACATATCTCAGCATGATTTTTTCTACGGAGATATTACAGGTCCCAGTGATCTCTACATATCCCAGCCTGCTCCCCTCCCCCTCCTCATGGGGGATTGCATCCCCCCAGTCCCACCACCCCACTCATCTCCCACCGCCCTTTACCCCTCCCCCGCAGGCCCAACAGGCCCACCCTTATCCTGGGGGGAGGGGACCCACCACCCTTGGTGGAAGAAGAGTGAGGGTGAAATTACCCCTGAGGAGGGTGAGGGGAGCAGGCTGGGATATGTAGAGATTGCTGGGACCTGTAGTACATCTATAGAAAAAATCATGCTGGGACATATAGTCCTGTAACATCTTATTCCAGGCTGGGAGCTAAAGCCCCATTACATACACAGTGAATGCTGGGAGTTGTAGTTCCCCATGCGGACAGAGATTGCTGAGAGATATAGTCTCTCTGTCCCCTTCCCATGGCGTCCCTCCGGCCTACAGACATGAATTTTCTCCTCACAAGATGGAACATCGATAGAAGATGAAATCTCGGTTTAGAATTCTGGCAAGCAGCATCTTTGGAGCAGTGAGAGGAGCAGTGTGTATACCTCTCCTTCACCGCTCCTTCCCATTAAAAACAATGGGCTACCGTGGTAATACCGCTAGCAATACGCCTCTGCAGAAGCGCATTGTGGGCAGTATTAACCCTTTTTCGGCCGCTAGCGGGGTTTAATTCCACACCGCTACTGGCCGAACATTGGCATAGCGTGGGTTGTCAGCGCCTGGGGAGAGGCAAGTAATTTGCACCTATCTGACCCATGGACTTACCTATTTTCAGCTAGCTCCAATCTGGTCACATGATCCACTGTGTGAGACAGTGGTGGCTGTAGGGAAGAGGAGAGTGTGCTTGATAATGACTGAAAAATCCTGGAGTGGTGACATCTGTTCCATCTGTTGTTGGTGCTCCCTCCTCTCCAAACTTGTGACAGCGCCACTCTAAATTTTGCACCGGGGACGGTGGCCCCCCTGGCACCCCCCACGCTACGCCACTGCAACAGATGATGCACTTTAAAGGCGTAATAAGTTAAAAAATTGGATATTTATTTGAGAAAATACAAAAGTTTATAGAAAAATATAAATTGCATAATTAAGGCAATGGTAAGACCTAAAACTACATAACCACTGGCATGACAGACCACCTACTACACCTGGGTATAGTATACAAAAATAATAAGAGTGGGAGACTAGCGACCACTTCTCATTTATGGGTTAAAAAAGACCCTTGAAGTTTTCAGAAGGTGAAATGTCATACGATGCTCAGTCGACATGTTGCGTGTTGAGAAAAACGCTTCTTCAGGAGCTTAAAACAAATTCTACAAAGTAATAATAATGATAACAAATTTTACAATGGACAAAAAAAATAAACAATAAACAATAAAATTATTGTAAGTCTCTAACTTAGAACTGCTTAATTACTCTTGCATAGCCCAGAGAGATGGTTCAGGCAGGAGATGAAACAAGGAAGAACATAGTAAGAGAAGAAGAAAAAGAAAAGAGAAGAAGAGAGGAAAAAGACGGAGGAGAGAACAGTGTGAAAAGGAAAATAAATGAGAAGTGGTTGCTAGTCTCCCACTCTTATTATTTTTGTATACTATACCCATATGTAGTAGGTGGTCTGTCATGCCAGTGGTCATTTTAGGCCTACAATTGCCTTAATTATGTCATTTATGTTTTTCTATAAATTTTTGTATTTTCTCAAATAAATATCCAATTTTTTAACTTATTATGCCTTCAAAGTCCATCATCTGTTGTATTTTAATGTTACAATCCACTAATAATTCTATCAAGGACCATGCCCACTATGCCAAACCCCCACCAGGGTAGTGCCCCTAGAAATAGAGGTAAAGCTAACTATGTTGGGAATGATTTTGGATATACTGATGAGAACACTCAATCCGACTCATCTGTTTCTACCTCTGCTCTCTCCCTACAGCCCACAACAAGACGTGGAGCACCTACATCAACCAACAACACCCAAGGATCACGTAAGCGGAGTCATGGTGGCGGGTACTACACACCCTACTCTAAAAAAACGTTCCACTGAGGGTAACCCTGGGTCTAGGAATCACACTCAGGAGGTGGCAAACACGTCTTATACTGGTGGTGGGAATAGCTCACAGATGAAATACATGGGCGCTATTGCTCAGCAAGCAGCCCAAACACTCAACATTCAACCCCCTTCTAGGAACCAGAATCTTAGTCAACAAACCAATTCTTCCAATGTACCAATACACAACTCTGCTGTGTCTGGTGTACATTCTCAGATTTCCAATCCTAATACTCTACCTCCTTCCAATCCCCCCCGCTCCTGTGGTACAGGTTCAAATGTTTACCAAACAAAGTACCTTGGACCCACATCTGGCCCAACTGGGGCTGTCATCTCTGAATTTTCATTTGCGGGGCCTCTTTCACCCCCAACATAGCACTTGACATCATTAACCTCACACCCTACCAATTTTCAGATAAGGAATTAGAGGTATTAAAACTTGGTTTGAGTTTTTGTCCTTCAGGCCAATTTGGACAAATATGAACTCATTAAAGACGTTTATATGTTTGCAAGGAATCTGACATGTACAGTAGATATATGTTCGATCAAGATACTGTGCGGGCTAGACAAGAACGAGAATTCTTCGAAAGCAATAAACATTATACCATGGAGGACTTTCGAGCCCTCCGTGATCTAATGCTGCTCTTGGAGGAAAATAGTGATACCAATGACTCGATAAATACAAACTCAGAACATATGCCTGATACAATTTCTCAGCATCCTAGCTCATTGATAACCAACACAGTACCCTCGGTTCCAAACAAGTTCAAACCCAAGTCCCGAAGATTTCCGGATCTGGCGATGAAGTCCTATGTCTGGGCGTTTTTGGTGGGGGTAGTTAGTGACATCAAACAAATGCAGATTACATCCCACCCAAGTAATCTTACATCAGCACAGAGAAGAGCAATTTCGAAATTAAGTGAACACCCAGATCTGATAATCAAGGCATCCGATAAGGGAGGCAATGTTGTGTTGATGACAAAACCTCACTATGAGAAAATGTGTTTAGATATACTTTCCAACAAGAACTGGTATCGCACTATTTCGGCATCTATTATTCCTACATTCAAAGCCAAATATCTAAGGATCATCAACGATGGCTACCAAAGGGGCTTGATTGACCAAGCTGCCTATGATTATCTTAAAAACAAACACCCTAGAGAGGCAACATTTTATTCTTTGCCCAAAGTTCACAAAAACTCCAAAGACCCACCGGGCAGACCGATCATTTTGGGAATCGGTTCCTTGACTGAAAATGCAAGTAGGTTAATTGATGCCACCCTTATGCCCCACGTCACTGGCCTGTCATCTTACATCAACGATACGCTCGATCTCCTCAAAAAAATAATAATTGAGGGGGTGGTGGTCCCTTCCACCACCCTGCTCGTGACTTTGGATGTGGAGTCTCTTTACTCCAGCATCCCTCACGAGCAGGGCGTTGGGATGGCTCGAACCTTTCTATATGAAGAACCTCATACCCAGTGGAAATACAATGATTTCATACTTACACTTCTTGATTTTGTTTTGGCGCATAATTGGTTTGGTTTCAATGGCTCCCACTACCTCCAGGTACAGGGAGTAGCCATGGGCACTTGTTGTGCACCGGCCTATGCTAACCTGTACCTGGGGGGGTGGGAGCGTCACATTTTTCAGGTTGATTTGATGTCTGTGTACGCAGACCAGATCATGTGCTGGATGCGTTACATCGACGATATTTTTTTGATTTGGACGGGCACAAGCGAGGCACTTTCATCCTTCATTGATTCATTGAATCACAACACATTCAATCTCAAATTTACCCTCAATATGGATATGGCTAAAATTACGTTTTTAGACTTAACTTTTTTTAAAGATCAGGATGGATGTTTGGCTACTAGTTTGTTTCGTAAAGAAATGGCTGGCAATACTATGCTACACCCAGCAAGCGCACATCCAACAGCTCTAATACAGAGTATTCCCTATGCGCAATATATAAGTCTTTGCCGTAATTGCATGCATCTACCTGTCTTTAACCACTTGTTACCCGCCCCACCGTCATATGACGGCGGGTGGGTAATTCCATTGTCCTGACTGCACGTCATATGACGTGCAGTCATAGAAAGCTGCTAGGCGATGGCCGCCGGGCACACGCGATTGCCGAGTAACTGAGCTGGGACGTGCAGCTCTGTGTGTAAACACAGAGCTGCACGTCCCTGTCAGGGAGAGAGGAGACCGATTGTGTCCCTTGTACATAGGGACACAATCGGTCACCTCCCCAGTCACCCCCTCCCCCCACAGTTAGAACACAAACTAGGACATACATTTAACCCCTTCCCCGCCCCCTAGTGGATAACCCCTTCCCTGCCAGTTACATTTATACAGTTATCAATGCATATTTATAGCATTGTTCACTGTATAAATGTAAATGGTCCCAAAAATGTGTCAAAAGTGTCCGATGTGTCCGCTATAATGTCCCAGTCCCGAAAAAAAATTGCAGATCGCTGCCATTCCTAGTAAAGAAAATAATAAAAAAAGTCATAATTATGTCCGGTATTTTGTAGGCAATGTGGCCCAGATTCATAAAGCAATTATGCCTGTCTAACTGGTGTTAGACAGGAGTAATTTCAAATTTCGCGCGCCGTATCACTAGTTTGAATCCTCAAACCATGATACGGCGGCTTCGGGCTTCGATCCGAGAGGCTTACGTCTTCGTAAGCCTCCGGATCTACGCTGCGATATTTTTGCGGCTGCTGGGAGAAGTTCGCGTCGTTTTGATGCGTCGGGATATGCAAATGTGTTTTTACGGCGATCCACAAAGATACGAGCGGTCTTCGCAATCGCTTACGTCTGTTTTTTTTACGTACTGTTAGACCAGCTTTTTGCTGGTCTAACGGTGCGTAGCCAATGTTAAGTATGGCCGTCGTTCCCGCGTCGAATTTAATTTTTTATTTTTACGTAAGTCGTTCGGGAATAGAAATGTCCGTAAACGACGCTACTCAAACAACGAATGACGTAACGACATGATTTCGCGCAATGCACGGCGGGAAATTTGCGAACGGAGCATGCGCAGTTCGATCGCCGCGGGAACGCACCTGTTTTAAATCCTTCACGCCCCCTACTCGCGTAGATGGATTGCGACGGGAGAAATACACTACGCCGCCGTCGTTTACTGGACAAAATCTACCTGGATTCCACGTAGAGCCAGGTAAAAAACGGCGGCGTAGTGTATTTCTGATACGCTACGAGAATCTAATTCTCTATGAATCTGGGCCTATAACTTTTGCGCAAACTAGTCACTATACGGTTATTGTGATTTTATTTTTACATTTTTTTACCAAAAATATGTAGAAGAATACGTATCGGCCTAAACTGAGATAAAATTTTTTTTTTTTTTTTAAATGGGATATTTATTATAGCAAAAAGCAAAAAATATTGTGTTTTTTTTCAAAATTGTCGCTCTTTTTTTGTTTATAGCGCAAAAAATAAAAACCACACGGGGGATTAAATACCACCAAAAGAAAGCTCTATTTCTGGGAAAAAATGGACGTCGATTTTGTTTGGGAGCTACGTCGCACGACTGCGCAATTGTCAGTTAAAGCGACGCAGTGCCAGAAGCTAAAATTTTGTCTGGGCAGGAAGGGGGTGTAGGTGCACAGTAGGCAAGTGGTTAAAATAGAAGCACAACAACTACATACAAGACTTTCTGCCAGAGGGTACAGCAAGTCCCTTCTCCGCAGGGCTTACAACAAAGCTCTGGGTCGGTCAAGGGGTGACTTGCTGTACCATCAGTCCAAATCATCCACTGATTCCAAACCAACTCTTAGAATCATTACACGTTTTTCTTCTCAGCACTAAGAGGTACTGGATATTTTGACAAGCCATTGGCAAACACTACATGAAGATCCCACTATTAGGAAACATATAGGAGCCAGACCTGAATTAACGTTCAGATGGGCTAGCTCGTTGCGTGACAGACTAGTGTCTTGTCACTACTCTGCTACCCCACAATCCAGATCTGATAACAAAGGTATCCACAGATGTGGCCAGTGCCAGTTCTGTCCCCGAGTTCATACAGGCAGTGAATTCACCCTTCCCAACGGTGAAGTTTTTCGCCCCACTTTTAGAGCTGACTGCAGTACACAGGGAGTTGTTTATTTAATGACATGTGTTTGTGGCATCTTTTACGTCGGCAAGACGATTCGCCATTTTTGGCAACGCATCAAGGACCATGTCTACCTATCTGGGAATGGGAAGATGCTCACCCCAGTATGTAGGCATTTGGACCTCTATCACAGATTCAACACTACACTGTGTCTCCTTTATTGTTCTGGCTGTCATACCAAAAGGACCCTTGAGGGGGGAATTGGGATACATTTATCTTACAAAAAGAAACACTATGGCTAGAGAGATTGAATGCTACCCATGCGCCAGGTATCAACGAGGCACACACTAATACAAACCTTTTCTATAACTTCTCTCCATTTAGTGAATCTCATGTAATTGGTATCTCAACATACAAACGTAGACATATTGGGGTACATATGTATGGTAGTCTTTTGTTTTCCTTTTTCCATTTCTGTGTATACAATTTTTTCTTTTTCTTAGACATATGAATGCTTCCTATATACTACATGTTGACTCAATTATACTAATTATATTTGTGATCATATATATCTTTTACTATTATGAATTATTCCTCTTTTAACATTTCAGTCAACGCTTATTATTGTTCTACTTTAAGTTTTATATTAACTATGGGGCGAGAGCTCATCTCCTTTAGGGTGACCTGCTCTCTTGGCATATTGATTATTTAGCATTGTGTATTATATACACATTGTGAAATCCCTACAAAGGATACCTTATTGTAGTCTCTCACTACCTGTTACTCTATTGCATGCGTTACCAGTTTAGATTTACAGAGGAGATCTAGTGCTAGATTAGTTGCTGGCACTCTAACGCACGCGGCGATACCTCACTTATGTGGTTTAAACGGCGTTTACATATGTCGGCGGGACTTACGTGTGCGTTCACTTCTGCACGCGAGCTATTGGGGACAGGGGCGTTTTAATTTTTTTTTTATCTTTTATTTATTTTTTTGACTTATTTTTTATTTATTTTTACACTTTTTTTCAATTTTTTTTCCCACTTTTATTCCTATTACAAGGAATGTAAACATCCCTTGTAATAGGAAATGTGTGCGACAGGTCCTCTTTAAGGAGAGATACGGGGTCAATAAGACCTCACATCTCTCCTCCAGGCTGGAAACCATGAGATTGGTGAAAAAAATTCACAGATCTCATGAATGGTTGCTTACAGCTGCAATCGCGGCTTTGTTTACTTACGGGGACCCGGGCGTGACGTCATCATCAGGTCACCAGTCAGGGGGGATGTCCCATCCCGCGGCCTGTAAGAACGATCAAGCGGTGGAACCGCCGCTATGATCATTCTTATGTCGTGCAGAATCGCCGGCTGAAGAAGAGGATATCTGGATGATGCCTCTGGCTGCAGGCATCATTCAGATATTCACCTGCAAAGCCCAGGACGTCAATTGACGGCCACTTAGGATGGGAGATCCCATCTCTGGCCGTCAATTGTCAATGGGCCAGTATTGAAGTGGTTAAACACACATTTTGGCCCTTTAGCACACATTTTGGCACAGGTTATTTTTAGATCCATTTTGGTGTGGTTTGTAATGCACACTTTGGAGCTTTTTTTAGCATATAGTTTGAAACCTTTTTAATGTGCACTTTGATTTGCTTTTTATGCGTATTTTGGCAAACCGCACATTTGCTAGTCACTTTTGGGATGCCATTAACAATTAATGACACCGCAAGCATATCATTCATTTTGCATGTGTTTCTGGAACGCACTCCAAAACGCAGGTAAAGAAATTAGTCAAAATACATGTTAAAAAAGCACCAAAATATACATAAAAACTTTCCTAAAATGCATTTAAAAAAACAAGCCAAAATGTTTGTTCAAAAAAAGCAGCAAAAAGTGTATCAAAAACAGTACCAAACAGTACCAAAATGCACATAAAAAAGACCCAAAAAGCCAAAGTAAATTTTTTTGGGGCATGGAGCATTGTGCAATTTTTCAATGCATTTTGGCAAGTTGCTAGAGTATTTGTCAAATGACAAAATGTGTGTCAAAATGCATGTTTGCTAACTGAATTTGGGGTGCCATTAACAATGAATGGCGCCCAAAAACGCATTGCGTATTTTGACAGAATTTTAGAGCAATTTGGAATTGTATAAAGAATTGCACAATTCTGTATTGCTCAGATGTGAATGGGTCCTAAGAGAAAATACATTATAACTATACTGTGTATGTGTGTAATACATTTTATATATATATATATATATATATATATATATATATATATATATATATATATATATATATATATATATATAAATATCTATACATACACAAACATATATAGTTATTATTTATATCAATCTTTAAGCTTGTTTTTGCTAAAATTAAGAGGAAAGAAACTTCCTTCTTCACATCACAGCAGCTTCTCACCCATATTCTCAACCTCTGAGCTGGAGAATCTGGGACTGAGATATTTTACTGAGATAGCCAGTGAGATCCTCAGATCTCACTTTCATAAACTGGTCATCTGTGTAAAAGTGAATGAGAGAAGGGTGTGTCTTGAGATGAGAAGTGAAAAACATGTTCTCCACTCCTCATCTCACTTTCATAAACTGGCAAACCTGAGAAATCAGCCATGATCATCAGGATCTCAGCTCTTCTCAGTTTGATAAACGTACACCAATGAGTGAGTTGTTTCTAGATATTTGGCGATGGTTGTATCTGGGAGTATTAGATGCTCGGCTGCATTTATGCCCTAACATAACACAATCCTTTTATTAATTATTATGTATTATGCCCACTCCAGATGCTGGATTTGGTGAAGCATGTCATATAGTGTCTATTCCTGCTCCATGAACCTGACACTCATCAGTATTCATCAGTAAGCGAACCTGTTTTAAACTTACCTCCCTAAACATTTGATCAAGAATCCCTACCAGAGTTTAGGTTTAAATGGTGAGCACGTAAGTGTTTATGCTTTGGTTCTAATACTATCTCTCTTCTTCATCATATGGTCCCCTCTTTATGGCTGGTCATTTTGGCCAGCCCACTAACAAAGGGTATTTTCTTTATACACAGAACTGGTGTTACCTGGAGCAAGAGAAGGACTATATTTTTCTATGCTTTTAGTCCGTTTTGTGTGTATTCACCCTTCCCAACGGTGAAGTTTTTCTGATACATCCTCTGCCTATCCTCTGCCTATATTGTTTCTTTATCTTCCTTATTTGGAATGTAAGTAATCTATACTGATAATTATTTGTATATACACCAATAAACTGGTGGTTATACTTTTGGAAGCTCGTTGACACTATTATCCACCCTATTAATATTTTCACGTTTCCATGCAGATATTATAGCTTGGGCAATTATTTTGTCTTCCCCCTTTTCCTTTTCCTTTTCACACTTCTCTCCTTTCTCTTACTGTACCTGGGTGTATTCTTGGTCCCAAAGCTGCAGCCTTACCTATTGAGCTACAGAGGAGATCTGGACTTTTGGAAATGTCCTTGCAATGTTAAACGTTACCTTGGACTCACTAGCCCCACCTGCTGCCAGCTGTGGACAATTTCCAATCAATGCAGCCCATAAATAGGAAGTGATGCCATCACTCAACGTCCATTTACGTGGATTAGTTCCCTGGGTGTTGTGACTGCTTTGTAATCTTGATCATCGTGTTGAACTTCTGCCTGAATTCCTGACTACTCTCTAGCCTGCTGATTTTGTACTTCACCGCCAGTTCATGTATGACCTTTGCCTGCCTGACCACTCTCTGGATTTTGATCGTGTACCGTTTTGCCTGATCTAAAGTATTGCCAACCTAATCTGCCTGACTAAGTTTTCGCCTGAATCCTCAGCACACAAGCTCCACTTTGGACATTACCTTTCACAGGTACAGTGCGGAAAATAAGTATTTGAACACCCTGCTATTTTGCAAGTTCTCCCACTTGGAAATCATGGAGGGGTCTGAAATTGTCATCGTAGGTGCATGTCCACTGTGAGAGACATAATCCAAAAAAAAAATTCCAGAAATCACAATTTATGAATTTTTAACTATTTATTTGTATGATACAGCTGCAAAGAAGTATTTGAACACCTGTCTATCAGCTAGAATTATGACCCTCAAAGACCTGTTACTACTAACATGGCCAAGACCAAAGAGCTGTCCAAAGACACTAGAGACAAAATTGTACACCTCCACAAGGCTGGAAAGGGCTACGGGGAAATTGCCAAGCAGCTTGGTGAAAAAAGGTCCACTGTTGGAGCAATCATTAGAAAATGGAAGAAGCTAAACATGACTGTCAATCTCCCTCGGACTGGGGCTCCATGCAAAATCTCACCTCGTGGGGTCTCAATGATCCTAAGAAAGGTGAGAAATCAGCCCAGGACTACACGGGAGGAGCTGGTCAATGACCTGAAAAGAGCTGGGACCACCGTTTCCAAGGTTACTGTTGGTAATACACTAAGACGTCATGGTTTGAAATCATGCATGGCACGGAAGGTTCCCCTGCTTAAACCAGCACATGTCAAGGCCCGTCTTAAGTTTGCCAATGACCATTTGGATGATCCAGAGGAGTCATGGGAGAAAGTCATGTGGTCAGATGAGACCAAAATAGAACTTTTTGGTCATAATTCCACTAACCGTGTTTGGAGGAAGAAGAATGATGAGTACCATCCCAAGAACACCATCCCTACTGTGAAGCATGGGGTGGTAGCATCATGCTTTGGGGGTGTTTTTCTGCACATGGGACAGGGCGACTGCACTGTATTAAGGAGAGGATGACCGGGGCCATGTATTGCGAGATTTTGGGCAACAACCTCCTTCCCTCAGTTAGAGCTTTGAAGATGGGTCGAGGCTGGGTCTTCCAACATGACAATGACCCGAAGCACACAGCCAGGATAACCAAGGAGTGGCTCTGTAAGAAGCATATCAAAGTTCTGGCGTGGCCTAGCCAGTCTCCAGACCTAAACCCAATAGAGAATCTTTGGAGGGAGCTCAAACTCTGTGTTTCTCAGCGACAGCCCAGAAACCTGACTGATCTAAAGAAGATCTGTGTGGAGGAGTGGGCCAAAATCCCTCCTCCAGTGTGTGCAAACCTGGTGAAAAACTACAAGAAACGTTTGACCTCTGTAATTGCAAACAAAGGCTACTGTACCAAATATTAACATTGATTTTCTCAGGTGTTCAAATACTTATTTGCAGCTGTATCATACAAATAAATAGTTAAATAAAATCATACATTGTGATCTCTGGACTTTTTGATTATGTCTCTCACAGTGGACATGCACCTACGATGACAATTTCAGACCCCTCCATGATTTCCAAGTGGGAGAACTTGCAAAATAGCAGTGTGTTCAAATACTTATTTTCCGCACTGTACCTTACACCTTCGTCTTTTTCTCTCTTCTTCTCTTTTTTTTTTTCTTCTTCTCTTACTATGTTCTTCCTTGTTTCATCTCCTGCCTGGACCATCTCTCTGGGCTATGCAAGAGTAATTAAGCAGTTCTAAGTTAGAGACTTACAATAATTTTATTGTTTATTGGTTATTTTATTTATTTTTTTGTCCATTGTAAAATTTGTTATTATTATTATTACTTTGTAGAATTCGTTTTAAGCTCCTGAAGAAGTGTTTTTCTCAACGTGCAACATGTCGGCTGAGCATTGTATGACATTTCACCTTCTGAAAACTTCAAGGGTCTTTTTCAACCATAAATGAGAAGTGGTCGCTAGTCTCTCACTCTTATTATTTTTGTATACTATACCTATATGTAGTAGGTGGTCTGTCATGCCAGTGGTTATGTAATTTTAGGCCTTACAATTGCCTTAATTATGCAATTTATGTTTTCTCAAATAAATATGTTTTCTACATTTTCTCAAATAAATATCCATTTTTTTTTAACTTATTACGCCTTCAAAGTCCATCATCTGTTGTATACATATATGTTTTTATATATATATATATATGTGTGTATACATTCAGTCTAATAGCAGTTTTAGAATCCACCCACTACCACAGGCTACCTATTGAAAGCAAGGTGGACCTGAAGGGGAACAATTCACCTTGCTCCACATCAGGCTTTGCCCACTCAACAGGTGCTGGGGCCATGGGGACTAATTCTCCATCAGGTCTGCCTCCCATGACATTGGACGTTGCCATATTTGGGTAATGACATCACCAGTATCCCTGGACCCTGTTTTCATTCAACTTTAGGCCAGGGTCCACTCATGAAAGCTTCCCAGAACAAAATGCCCCACTCTGAGCACTTGAACTCCATGCACCAGCTTAGAGCTCTTCTTAATTACCACCAGTTTCCCGTTCTGCAAAATAGTGGTAATTCATTAAGAATCTGTTGCTGACATAGCAACAGGTTCTTAAAGTGGTGGCCAGAACTACCTAAGCTTGTCGCATATTTTGGTACTTGTACTTGTCAGAATTAGGTGCAGGTATATTTAAAAGGACCAGAAAATGTATATGCTTTATTGAATGCCCTAGTTTAGATTTGTGGTTAGACTGCAAATCCAATGTCATGGATGCACTCTTTATACGGTTTTAAAAAAAATATATATAATTTAAACATGATATAAAATTTGTATTTAAATCATTGGCTGCCACCTGAGATCACGCCCTCAGATGAAGTCAGAAACGCATCAGGGGTGTGATCTTGGTGGCTCTGACAGGAAGTGACACGTGTTCCATGGACTGCAAGAAAAACCAGGAAACAAAACATCAACGGCTGATTTATACAGATGTTTGCTCCTGGTAACTGTGGTAACCGAGCGATCACACTCTAAACTTCATTTTGCTTGAGAAATTGCATCTTTGGTACGCATATTATGTAAGGGGGATCGTAAATAAACTTTAAAAAGAAGCAATATCGCACTATGTGGGCAATTTTTTTATTTTTTCCACTATCATAAAGTGGATTGTATAGCGGTGGATGATCAGTGAGATTATGTGCATTTTATTCAGAATTGGTGAGTGCATCCCCTAGAGGGGAGACCCCCGCATGTGGTGAAGTCTTGGTGAAAGGTGCACGGATTAAAACTGCTTACCATTTCCAACACTACTGTACTCCTCCACATCATCTAATTTCCCTGTATTAACTATATATGGAAGTTATGTCAAATCTAGAGTTTGACTAAAAAAGCACTGCTACAATATTACCGAGGACTCTTTAATTTTGAGTGTTTTAATATTGTGTGTTTACATATTTTTTTATTTTTTAAGTAGCTGCCATTTTATAATTTTGCAAGTTAATATTGTACATGATTAAGATTTGTGGACATCCCTTATATATAATTTATATTTATATATTCTTTATTCTTAAACTGGAACTGCTTATCCTTAAGCGCTGAGGGTTGCTTTGGTAGGTAGGGCGTTTATAAGCATTTATCATATGATCTAAAATTGATATAAAAAATCGATTTGTAAACTATCAATAGAAAAAATGATGACAAGATTTGTGTTTCATCCAAATGATAGTCCATGTTAGTTGTAAAGGTAAAATCATGGACTCTGGTTGATATAGAAGTACATTATTTTTTATCCAATTTTCACACATCAATCCCTCTAGCATAGTCTTATTAATAAAATAAACATGAATAAATACAAGCCACAACACTTTGGCATATGCTTCTGGAGAAAGCACTGTCTAGAGAAAACACTTTTAGTATGGTGTATCTCTTAGGTGTACATTATATTTGATGTAGTCATTCCTCTTTAATACTTTTGGATCCTTTATACCACAATTACTGTAAAAAATTATGTACGCTGTAAATTGCAGCTTGCCGAAATTTTTCTATATGAAAAAATAATGACTCATTCTGTATCATGTTCACAGTTTATGCGAATTCAATATTTAGCATTTAGAACAGCTTGTGTTGTCATTGTTCCACTGGTAAAACTTTTAAGGATATAACCCATATATTTAATGTTCTTTCAAGTGATCCCTTCGTACATTTTACAAAGTAATTACCGATAAATGTATGTTTGCTCATAAAATTCCTGACCAGCTGTTACATTTTTTTTTTTCAAGCATAAAATTAAATATAGCAAAAATTAAAAATAAAACCCTTTCTTTTTTTTTTTTATTGGTATATATTTTACCCTTGATTACATATATGCAAGTCCATTTTTATAAAAGATGCTGCTTAATAGCAAGAGCTAAGTGAATGATAGCTCCTGCTTTGCTCTTTTATAAGAAGCTCTATCGCCACAGCACTTCCCTGTAAAAGTTACTGTCTGTTCACTAACTTCTACATTGCAGCCTACACAGCAGCTGTGCAATAGGAGATTTCATAAAATAGGTTACTGAATAGTGTACAGTATCATGGCCCGGAATTCACAGTAAATCTGGGAAAAAACATTACACTGGCATACAGAGCACAGTAATGTACAGTTGTGTACATGACAGAACTTTGCAGTGGTTAAATATTGTCATCATGACCAACAGTGTTATCTTAAAAGATTTGTATAATCTTTTTAATGTTTTTGGATCTACTCTTTAAAATAAGCTTAAAGGGTAACTCCACTCCCGCGGGGAAAACAATAGCAAATAAAGGAAAAATAATATACTGTATATAATTGCGACACAAGTCATATTGTAATTGAATGTTATTAAAATTGATCTTTCCTTGCAATGCAATATGACTACCTGGAGGTGTTCTGTACACAGAATGTGTACAGAACAACTTTAAGAGACATAATTTCCTACTTGTGATTGGCTCACTGATTTTCCTAGAAGTCTTCATTAAGATATAAGTCAGATATCAGGCATCTCCTGCAACAAAAATTTAATTTTTGGTGAGATATCCCAAAAGGAAATCACGTCTAAAGGGATGCAGGCCGATTAATAATTATGAAACCACGCCCATTAAACTCACTTTCCCGCATGGATACAGAGAAACACATGCATTTCTTCAGAAAAAGTAGCAATCTGTAACAAAGTTTTTTACCCGGTTCCCGATCATGTCACGCAGATATACTGCTGCACAATGGCTCTCCTGGGCGAAATCCCTTTTTTTTTCACCCACCAGTGCGCCCGCTGCATGGTTGGACCTGATGCACATGGCCGGTGGACACGATCCCTGTGCTGTTAGAGAAGAGGAACTTTTTATTAAATTATATGCCTCCTCTCCTGGTCAATCCATTCCCCATACAGTTAGAACACACTGAGGGAACACACAATTAACCCCTTTATTGTCCCCTAGTGTTAACCCTTTCCATGCCAGTGACATTTACACAGTAATCAGTGCATTTTTATAGCGCCGATCGCTGTTTAAAATCCAAAAGGTCCCAATAAAAAGTTTCAAAAGCCTCCGATTTGTCCGTCGCAATGTCGCAGTACCGCCAAAAATCACAGATCACCGCCATTACTAATAAAAATAAAAATGCCATAAATCTTTCCCATAGTTTGCAGACGCTATAACTTTTATGCAAACTAATCAATATACGCTTACTGCGATTTTTTTTTTTTTTTTTTTTTACCAAAAATATGTAGAAAAATATATATTGGCCTAAACTAATAAAAAATAAAAAAAAACGAATGGAATATTTATTATAACAAAAAGTATTTTCAAAATTTCGCACTTTTTTGTTTATAAGGCAAAAAATAAAAACCACAGATGTGATCAAATACCAGCAAAAGAAAGCTCTATTTGTGCGGAAGGGGATAAATTCTTCCGGGGCTGACTCCCTCACCAACACACCAGCAAGCAGGCTCATGGAAAGCGGCTCATCTTCCTTATGTGGACTGTGGCTTCTCCTCCTTC
This sequence comes from Rana kukunoris, assembly GCA_029574335.1. Classification (NCBI taxonomy): domain Eukaryota; kingdom Metazoa; phylum Chordata; class Amphibia; order Anura; family Ranidae; genus Rana; species Rana kukunoris. Next base: position 256,090,872 of record CM056051.1, on the reverse strand, counting down.
TCCATCAGCAGCCCAGCCAGCAGGCTTGTGGTGAGCAGCTTTTTCCTCCTCCTCCAACAGCACGACACCCAGTCAGCTCACAGAGTGCCAGTGAAAGGGCTCAATGTCCGGATTGGGACCACTCTGTGCAGCGGGGTTCTATGGTGCGCCCCCCATGCCCCACCATTCCATTCCAGTGAAACCGTAATCTTTTTCCAATTTATTTTAACATTTATCCAAATACTCGTTTTAAGAACTTAACCTCTTCAAGAAGTACTTTATCATTATTATTGTTACTTAATAAACTTGTAATTTTATCACTGCCAAGGAAGAGACTCACTTGACATTATTATCCACCCATTGAGTGCTGACCATCATTTGTTTGTTTTTTTGCAATGTACATAGATCACCCAGCTTCATGTGTATGGTTATATCAATATGTGTTCATTTATTATTAACCATGCGTCTATCCATATATTGTAATTGTATGGGGAGAGCTGTATTTGTTATATAAAGGTTCTGCTTTGCCAACAAATTGGAAAAAATGCTCTGATTGTGTGGCTGATATCTGGTAGAGTTATAGGTTATACAGCTTGCTGACAGCCCCAGAGGACCAGTGTTGATTTGTTCAAACATGAAGAATTTCTTTGTCCCCCCCTTATTCTTAAAAGTATTATTTGGGAGATTTAGGAGTTGTTAAAAGAGAAGCAAAGGAATCAAACCAGACAAGCACACATACTCACCTAGATAGAAGATATAATAATTTGAATAGTCCTTATGAATGTGCAAAATTGTGTGCTCAGATTCCTATACCCAAAACAAATATCAAAATACTTTTTCACCACATGCTCTTGTGATATCCACCTCACTTACCCGATTCCATTGACCCCCTTACTGTACAGCAAGATGAGTCAATGACACTTTTTTTGGTCACTATGTGGCCTGTGGGCCCTTCTTCTAAAGCAGGGGTCCGGCGTGCCGGCACTTTTTTTCACGTCGTTTACGTAAAACGCTCGCGAATAGGGCTTTGCGTAAGTGCCGTTCACGTCGTTTACACGTCGAATTGACGTCGAGATTTGGAGCATGCGCACTGGGAACCAATTAAATGATACACGCCCCCTACCCGCCGAATTTGAATTTGGCCGGTGATTTACACTGCACCGCCTCAACTTTACAGGCAAGTGCTTTATGAATAAAGCACTTGCCTGAAAAAATTGCGGCGGCCTAGTTTAAAACCCAGACGCTAGGCATGCCTAAAGATAGGCATTTCTACCTGAATCTGGCCCAATCTGGCCATTATTTGTAACAGTGTAAATACATTTTAACGGTTTCACACTATGAGAGGATCCTTTCTTCATTTTATTTCTTGCCTATTGAATCAAGTGGAGGAAGACCAGGACCACAATAAGACAAGCACATAATCCAAGACAGAGTCTGATGGAAAGACCAGCACAAGACAAAACAGTAATGAACATGGATATAAAATATAAAAAATAATAAATGCATCCAGTGAAACTAGATTCCTTGATAAGTGAATACAAAGTCCCAAAGAGTGTCTTATGACAATCTAGTGGATAAAAGTCCAGTGGTAAGTAGGATTCTTGCAGAGCCTGGAGCTCTGAGCTGTCCACTGACAGTAGGCTGTAGCCTGCTGTTGGCTAAATCTGGGTCACAGGAGTGCAGAACTAAGGCGGATTGGATGCAGTTTTAGCCGCATCCAATTCGCATAGCAGGAGAATGTGACCGGCTCTCTATGGAGCTGGTTCACATATCTCCGAGGCAGCTGCGGAGCGCACTGCACAGAAATGCTGTACGTCTTTAGCTCTGTTTCAGGGCCAAATTCAGACAAACATTCAGCCCTGATTCGTCCCTGAACCGGAGAACGGGGAACGCACAGCGTTCCTGTGAGATCAACAGCCGGTTCCAATGTGAACCGAGCCTAAGTGCGTTCTTGTGACCCACAGGAGAAGTATGGCCAAAAGAGCTTTGGCCATACTTCTACTTTAAGGAGGAAGCAGGATAATATTACTGAGTTATTAAAAGTTCTATCAACTGGATAATCTTCAAATCAGCATTACACTCAAAATGTGTTATATTGCAGTTTACCAATTTTTAGATCTGGTGTTTACATTTGTTTCCTTTTTTTAGTATTTTTTTTAATTTTATTTTCATTGGTGATTCAGCCCGTAAGTCTGATATATTTTTGGTATTTTTCAAATTCCTTTACAAGCTGTTTAGAAAAAGTGGCAGTTAGAGGGTTGCGACAAACCAGTTAACGCTGATATTGGTGCTTACAATGGTGCTTTATCCTAAAAGGGAAAAAACTGTTGCTGTAACTGCTGATGCTTGGCAGAGAGATTAGTATCCAGTCTCCTGGGTAAGCATCAATTGGCGTTTGAGAACACTGAGAGTATCTTTCAGTTTCAGCTGGCTGGGAGACAAAAGTCGATGAGCTACTTAGAAGTCTATGAGGCTAGAAAGAGAGGACTTGCAGCACAGGATGTAAGTAAACAGTGGAGGCTGGAACAGTCTAATCTCAATAACTATACATCTGTAGAGCTTGGGCAAAAGCTATGTGTTGCCTCATACTCCTGACACACAGCCCATCATGGGTGCCTCCTCAGCACTAGGCTTTGTTAGGAAGTACTCTGAGCAGAGGGAAGGTGACGATGCATGTGCGGGGGGGTTGCCAGAGGAGCAGAAGACGATGCTTTCTGTGCACAGAGCAGGTGATTACAGAAAGAAGGAAGTGGTGTTGGCTAGATACATATATATTTGCCAACATCTCCAACATGTGCATGTGAGGTATCACAGCGAATGTCAGTCTAGCAGTAGAAGTTCTCTGTAAATCTAAAGTGCTAACCGGTAAAGGCTTTTGAAGGCTTATAAGAATGTATGTAGTTTGATGCCGCTGCATGGTGTGCGCAATTTTAAAGCATGACGTGTTTGGTATCTATGTACTTGGCATAGGATCATCCTTTATATTTTACCAAACATTTGGGCAATATAGTGTGTTTTTGTGAATTAAGATTCAAAAAATTTTTTTTCTTTCCAAAAGAATTACATTCGGAATATCGCTGTGCAAATACTGCAAATTTTTTTTTGCAACACCCATCATTTTATTCTGTAGGGCCTCTGCTTTAAAATATATTTTGTGATGGTTCGACTCCGTCCTACCTGAAGGATGGCTGGTTTTCGCCATACTTTGGAGAGACAGACACATTAATTACACAGCTGTGTGTTCAGCTATTTAGTACTGGCCTGGCTGTGGCTCAGAGCCCCACCCCACCCCACAGACAGGAGGTCTGTGCTGGGAGTCAGGTGACTCCCAAATCTCACTGAGAGAAGTCAGAGAGTGGATGCATCTTTGCAGGAGGCAGATGTCATTAAGGACAGGAGAAAAGCGAGGTTTGAGCTTGACTCCCGGAAACTGTTCTGAGGGACAGAAATTGCGCAGCAAGACGCTGACAGAAGAAGCTAGCTGTGTGCTTACCGTTAGGAAACGGGTAGTTCTGAGGAGCAGAACTTGGGCCTAGGCTACAGGCCTGAAACAGCCGGATGGCAAGAATAAGCTAGGTGTGTGCTTAAAGTTTAATAGCCAGGAGGCTAAACTGTTGAATTGACCACATAGAGGAATGGTGGAACCCCCCTGCGAGGGCTACTACTTGTATTTGTGAACTTTTAAATAAAATTGGGCTACCAGGCCCTTAAAAAACTCAGTTCTGGATTGACGTACTCACTGGAAAACGCATCTATCACTGGAGTCTAATAACCCCTATCTTACAATATATAAATACTGTTTGGGGTTCAAAGAAATGTTATAGCCAAATAAATGACCCCTTTTTGAAAAGAGGAAACCCCAAGGTGTTTGCAATTGCAATCCTGAAGGTGGTGATTGATTTTCAGCACCCTTATGTGGCTAGGCTCGCAAAAAGTCTCACACACGTGGTATCCCCGTACTCAGGAGAAGCAGCAGAATGCATTTTGGAGTGTAATTCCACATATACCCATGCAATGTGTAAGCAATACATCATTACAGTTACAACTTTGTGTAAAAAAAATAAGTTTTGGGGTAATTTTACAATCATTTGTGACAATAAAATGAAATATTCATGGGCTCAACATGCATCTCAACAAATTTATTTGCGTGTCTACAGTCCAAACAGGGGTAATTTGGGGGGGGGGGGGTTGTACTGCCCTGCTATTTTAGCACCTCAAGAAATGAAATAGGCAGTCAGAAAGTAAAAGCTGCGTAAATTCCAGTAAATATACCATAATATGTAGATGCTTTGCGAATCGGGCAGTTTGGGCGTGCTTAAACGTTTGTATTTCCCATAGAAAGTAATGGAAAACGCTTGATTCAAGCGTCTAGCACGACAACAAGCGTTTCTATGGGCGTTTTATCGCTTTAGTCAATAGAAAATTTCACCCAGGCAGAAGATAAAAAAAACTACAAAGTGATGAAAGAGATGATAATTTTTCCTATTGGCTAAAATAAAAAACGTCGAAGTTCAAAAACGTCGGACGACGCTGTATGCAAACGCTCGAATACGCGCGACAAAACGCCGGAAAAAAGGCTGAAAAAAAAAAAACGCTACGCTCAGGTGTGAATGCAGCCTTAATGAATGACAACAATTTAGTTTGTTGGATATTTTTTATAACAAAAAGTAGAAAATATATATTTTTTCAAAATTTTCGTTCTCTTTTTGTTTATATCGCAAAAAATAAAATTCCGAGTGGGGTTTAAATAGCACCAATAGAAAGCTCTATTTGTGGGAACAAAAGGAAGCACATTTTGCTTGGGTACAGAGTTGCATGACCACGCAATTAATAGTTAAAGCAGTGCAGTGCCAAATTGCAAAAAGTTATCTGGTCAGGAAGGGGGTAAAACCTTCCGGATGTCAAGTGGCTAATATGTCTTTTTACATTAAATTTTAGCCACCCATGTTTAACCTTAGCTCTTTTATATAGCTTTGCCTATTGGAATGCACTTGCTAATACCTCTTTTTAATATGTTCCTAAAGTACTCCCACCTATCCTCAGTGTTCATTGTTCATAGGATTTAGTCCCATTTAATATATTGTAGTATTGAGCACAGTTTAGAAAAGTTAGCTCTTTTGAAATGTGTGTTCTTGCACTACCCTCATGCCTCAGTGTTAAAAGCGTCAGTGGCCAGCTTTTATTTTCATTTTTTTGCTGTGACTTGTAGTGCTGTCCTGCTTTTAATAAAGGCTACAATTTGTTCAGAGAGCGGCTGTCCAGAGACAATTTTTGTTCCTGCCTCATTTTCCTCTGATTTATGCTGAATGTAATTATCTTGTAATCGCTGTATCCCAAGTTGTCCCTGTTTTTCACATCCGTGGTCAGATCTATTTCATTTGTAATTATTGGTTTCAAAATTCATAATTTCGAGTCAGGGCATCCACCAATTGACACATTTAGTTGTCCTGTAAGACATTTAGGAAATGACAGGCCCTAAATTAGTGAGTTGTTCCTACCGCCCAGTAAATATGTGGATAGTTGAAGTCCCCCATTATGATGACGTTGCCCTGCTTTGCCGCCATTTCTACCAGTGACAGGAGATCCAACTCCACCTCATCTTTTAGGTTAGACGGCCTGTAGTATATCCCCACTATTATTTCCCCACTTTCTTCTCTTTGAAGTTCCACCCATAGGGACTCCACCTTCCCCCTTGCAATGTCATTCTTCATGTTTACTGGTAAATAATTTTTTGTGTACATGCCTTTTAGTGTACAACCACATATTATTTCCTCATTACTTGTTCTGTGGCTGTAATTTTGTTTTGCAAACCCACTCACCCAGGGTTTAGGTATTATGGTTATAACACCCCCTGACCTTCGCTCACTGCTGGCTATGGCTTCCTCTGATCCCTCCCTCCTGCCACCTAGCACCCATTAAAGTACAGTGTGTTCCCACCATAGAGCTGGTAGCCAACTGAGAACTTTTTCTCCAGGTACCCAAAACCCTCTTTCCTGCATCAATTTCTCAGACACTTTTTAGGTTCCCTAGCATGATTGCTGGGTCCTCTCCAGCCCCACCTAGCAATCTGTTTATTTGATCTGCAATCACAAGGATTAATTAATTTATTTCTTGGGAAAATCAGAGTGTATTTTTTTCTTCTAACTACTGTATACAGTATAGTGGTAGGATTGGTTATTTCTTGCAAAGGGATGTCCACCAGTTACTACATGGAAGGAATTCTCTTGGTAGTCATCAGTGTTACTACATAGAGGGGTCTCCCGGGTGCTCCTTAGTGTTACCAAAGGATGAGTTTTCCAGGTTGTTCTCAGTGTTTCTCATAGAGGGGTTTCCTAGATTATTCTTATTTTTGCTAGATTCAGGGCCCCCCCGGGTAGTCTTCAGTTTTAATAGATGGGGGGATTCCAAACACAAGCGCGCCCCCTGTGTTCGGAGGATAGCGGTGACTACTCTTTTATGTTCTTTGCAAGTTGATACATTGTACGTAGATAGGAAGTGGGTTGTGGTACACAGTTTTTTTTTATATAATTAAAGCAGAATTACACTATGTCAGTGCCTTTGTGTTTTATATGGACCGTGAGTGGAAATTATACTGGAGTTTGTATACAAGGCTCAGTTTATTCAGTTATCTGATGAGTGTGAACCCCAGAGGGGGAGTGTGCCTCACTTTTGTGGTGAAGATTGGGAGCTGGTGTAGGGTGCACTACTATTCCAACCCTAGAAGCACTTACCACTTTCTGAACTGTGTTCTGACAAACCACTTTGGGACTTTCATCATTCATCTATTATTTATTTATATGATTTTGGACTTCATCCATTCTTAGCGCTGTTTTATCATTTTTGATCCAGATTTGGGTCTATTTGTTTGATACATTTTATGGGCCAGATTCTCATTGAATGGCCGCTGGCGTAGCGTAAGCCATTTACACTATGCCGCCGCAACTTAATGGAGCAAGTGCCGCATTCTCCAAGCACTTGCTCTGTAGTTTGCGGCGGCGTAGTGTAAATGACCCTGCGTATCCCCGCGTAATTCAAAGGGGGTGGCTTGTATTTAAATTAAGCGCGCCCCTGTGTCGATCGAACTGCGCATGCGCCGGCAGGGGAAAAAGCCCAGTGCGCATGCTCCAGCTCACGTCGGAAAGCGTCATTGAAACCGACGTCAAAACGACGTGATCGTCACTTACGCAATGCCCTATTCGCGAACAACTTAGTAATACGTCGTAACCGACGGAAAAAGACGACGCTGACCCGACGCCATACTTAACATGGCAACGACGGAACTTCGTAAACCTACCCCTCATATAGCAGGGGTAGGTTTACGCTTACGGAAACGACGTAAACGACGACAGGGCGGCGTAAAAACTTTTGGGAATCGGTGTATTAGGCTCATTTGCATAGGCAAATGAGAAAAAATGTGAAGGCCACCTAGCGGCCAGAAAAGTAATTACATCTACGATCCGACGGTGTAAGTGTTTTACACCTGTCGGGTCTTCACTGTATCTATGCGTAAGTGATTCTAGGAATCACACGCATAGATACTCAGTAAAAAAAAACAGAGATGCGATGGTGTTTCCCGCGATACACCGTCGTATCTCTTTTGAGAATCTGGCCCTATGTCTTTTTATACTGTAGATGAGTTTTCATTTATTTTAAACAGCTGCTGCAAATGTTATCATATAATACTTTTTGGTATTTGATATTGATTGATTTATATATTTATCATATGATTATTTCTATACTCCATTAAAGGAACCTCATCAACAGTTAATTCACTTTCTTTGGCACCGAGAATTGCACTTTGGGCCCCTTTTTAGTGTGCACCTTTTTTATAAGCCTTAATATAGGTTTACCTGTAGGTCTAAGTGGTCTGTAAGGCCGTGTACACACGATCAGTCCATCCAATGAGAATGGTCCTAAGGACCTTTTTCATCGGTTAACCGATGAAGCTGACTGATGATCTGATGTGCCTACACACCATCGGTTAAAAAACCGATCGTGTTAGAACGCGGTGATGTTTACGTGTTTTAACACAACGACGTGCTGAAAAAAACGAAGTTCAATGCTTCCAAGCATGCATCGACTTGATTCTGAGCATGCGCGGCCTGTTAACCGATGCTTTTGCATACTAATGATCGGTTTTGACCCATCGGTCAGGCGTCCATCGGTCAAATTTTATAGCAAGTTCTCTTTTTTTTGTCCGAAGGATAACTGACCGATGGGGCCCACACACGATCAGTTTGGACCGATGAAACGGTCCTTTAGTCTGTTTTCATCGGTTTTGACCGATCATGTGTACGCGCCCTAAGGGTTTACAACCACTTTAATACAAAAACTGATATTGAGCATTCAAAGAAGAAGCCACACATTGTTGAGCAGAATTCTTTTTTTTTTTTACTATGTGCACATTCACATGTGCGTATAACATTTTTGGGTAAATTAAAACATCTTTTTTTTCTAAAGTTTTACAATTAATTTATTTTTTGCATAAACAGTCATGTTTTAAAACATAACATACACAACTCTGGAACTTACAAAGTTCAACCTTGAAAAACTGAAGGCAATATCAGACATTATAGTACAGGGGTCCTCAAACTATGGCCCTCCATTTGTTCAGGAACTACATTTCCCATCATGCTCAGTCATGTCTGTGAATGTCAGAATTTCACAATGCCTCATGGGATTTGTAGTTCCGCAACAGCTGGAGGGCCGTAGTTTGAGGATGCCTGTTATAGTATGTAAAAACTGTGTTGATCTTGCTTTCATCAGATGGGTGATGTCACCCTTTAAAAGCCACATTTTGAAGATGCACCAAAATTGGGATTCAAAATGGGGATTTCCTTTCTGATCCCATGCCTAATGTCAACATGTGCTATCTCCCATCATGGGGGATCAATTGACGTGTTTTGGGGGTGCAACCGCTTCCTCTCACCTACTTGAATTGCGAGAAAGGGGTTGCACCCACAAAACACGTGCATTGAAATCCCCTGATGGGAGATAGCACATGTTGACACACATGGGGTTATATACGAAAGGCAAATCCACTTTGCACTACAAATTCACTGCAAGTGCACTTGGAAGTGCAGTTGCTGTAGATCTGAGGGGATCATGCAAGGAAAATAAAAAACAGCATTTTAGCTTGCACATGATTGGATGATAAAATCAGCAGAACCTCCCCTCATTTCAGATCTTCTGCTCAGATCTACAGCGAACTACAGTGACTGCATTTCCAAGTGCACTTGTAGTCAGACCCGATCCTCCCTATACGCTCACTACGCAAGCTGCGTAGAGCCCCCCGAAAATTACTTAGGGCCCCGCCTTCCACTTGTGTCATAGGACGGATCGGCTCTGCCTGAGTCTAGTTTGCGTGTGGTAAGATAGCTGGAGAGAAGAGTGTGTGTTCTCCTCCCTCCAGCCTGCAGGGGGTGGCAGAGAGCTGACAGCTTAGTGTGTCAGCGTGGGATAGCGTGGGATAGCAGGGAAGTGATGTGCTCAATATATGATTACTGAGATTCCGTGAGTGATCGTAATTCTTCCCTAAGCAATGCATTGTTGTAGAAGCCCCTTGTACTTTGCTCCCTGTACTTTGAATCTCACCACCTTCGGATCCTTCTAGTCTGATCGTTCTGTTTGTTTTTTTAACTGTCTGCTGTGTGACTCTCATCCTCTCCTCTCATTACTGTTCCCTCTGGAAGTGCTGAGCAGCCTCTTCACCCTGAGCCCTCTGTGACTGACTTCTATAAGATGTCTCTTTTCATGCAAAGTGAACAGGCAGCCCCCACTGCAATAATCTTTTACAAGGCTTGTGTAAACACTGAAGTAACAGATGACAGGCAGAAAAGGTGCATTCTGTATTGTGTGTGTTTATAGCAGGGGTACATATAGTGATTCTAAAGTCTGCAGAAATCAGAAAATCTCTTGGTGTATGTATGTACAATTCACCATCACAAGGGACAAAGCAGAGCTGAAATGGCTGAATTGCAGAATTCACCAATGTGTGGGAAATCTGCAAAATGAAATCACCCTCCACCATGACTATGGTATAACTAAACATGACCCTTAACTGCTAAGCACCCACATTTTACCCAACCTCTATTTTAGTAAATAACCGAGACCACCACTTAATGTTGGAGTAAAAAACTGGCCGTAGCAGCCTCCATTTATTTTAAATAACTTCATAAATATTAAATAACCTTTATTAACAAAAACATATATGTAAACCTGAAATATAATCACATTTTCTTTTAACCCTACTAGTGCTGGACTTTGCAGGAACATTAACACAACTTTTTAACCCTTGAAAAACCTTTATGAGCACTGCGGTACCTAACCTCTGGTCCTAGGCCTCAAGCCGACAAGCTGGCTCAGAGACGACCACTGACCGCAGTGCCCCCATTAAGAACCTCCCAGCTACACCTTGGTAAACTGGACTAACAGCCCCTTCAGAACCCATACCACCTCTGGGTAATGGCATCCACTTTAGGGTAATTTCTTCTCCTGCAAAGTCCAAACACCCGCCGCCACGACATCTTAATTCCGCACCTGTGTGAGAGAAACAAAACAAGGAAAGCACCAGAAACACCAACAACCGCACAATTAACGTAACATCCTAAAAGGCACATTACCCCTTATCCCAAACATACCCACCAAAAACCAAAAAAGGGAGGGTGGGTGGGAAAACTTCCTCCACGTGTGTTAGCCCGGGAAGGAGGAGGAGGGGGAATTTAAAACCTCCCCTCCCCTCCCTCAGCCAACACACAAAAACACTCCCACCGACCAGACCAGGGCTTAGTTAACCCTGTCATGGCCGGCACTCCACTTAATGGCTTTGCCATTGCTGCGTGCCTTACTTGACTATGGTATAACTAAACATGACCCTTAACTGCTAAGCACCCACATTTTACCCAACCTCTATTTTAGTAAATAACCGAGACCACCACTTAATGTTGGAGTAAAAAACTGGCCGTAGCAGCCTCCATTTATTTTAAATAACTTCATAAATATTAAATTACCTTTATTAACAAAAACATATATGTAAACCTGAAATATAATCACATTTTCTTTTAACCCTACTAGTGCTGGACTTTGCAGGAACATTAACACAACTTTTTAACCCTTGAAAAACCTTTATGAGCACTGCGGTACCTAACCTCTGGTCCTAGGCCTCAAGCCGACAAGCTGGCTCAGAGACGACCACTGACCGCAGTGCCCCCATTAAGAACCTCCCAGCTACACCTTGGTAAACTGGACTAACAGCCCCTTCAGAAACCATACCACCTCTGGGTAATGGCATCCACTTTAGGGTAATTTCTTCTCCTGCAAAGTCCAAACACCCGCCACCAGCACCCAAAGGTAACTCCTTACCTTTGGGCGCACCTCCACACCCTAAGTGCCCGTTGCACACCGTCCTGCAGGCCCAACACCCACATGTCAATCCCCACATCTGTCAAATGAACTCCATCTCCCCGCTGGTACCTCCACGTATCCACCTCCAACTCCGGATGCCTGACCACCAACCCACCATTTCTGATAACAAAGCGTGCCACGTCCCGGTTAACCTTCCTCCTGGCCCTGTTCACTCCCTCTACCGACCTGGCCATCCTCCAGGATGACCGGGGAACAATATCTGACCACACGACTACCGTGTCCGGGTAGGCCATGCGGATCCTTAAAAAATCAAACTTAATGTCTCTTGCGACGTCCAACATTGTACGAACCCCAAGGTCGTTGCCCCCCACGTGTAGTAATAAAACATCCGGCGAACGGTCTAATTGTGCAAACTTGTGCACTTCCGGAACCACCCTGCCCCACAACATACCCGGAAAACCCAACCATCGAACACTCGCTTCATGTCTTGGTACCCCAAGCTGACGACCATCCGGTCGCATGTCCGCTCTCCTAGCCCCCCAATGAACGAAGGAGTGGCCCATTATCCAAACCAGTCCCTGTCCCGTACCTGAAAGACATGAAACAAAATTACGTCACCACCAGACTTTCAAGAGACGCTCCCGTCCCCCGTAATCACATGGTCCCTTACCAAAAACAAACCCTGGCCCCCCTGAGCCTAGTGAGTGACCTCCCCCCCCCTTGAGACCCTCCAGGTTGCCCTGTGTGGCCTGTTCTCCCATTGACCCCCAGGGGCACTAACAACTGTGGTCTCACATACAGCTGAAACCTCCTCGACTCCCACCTGCCAATCCTTTTTACCATCTCATCGGTCATGCCGCTACGTGCAGCCTCCGTCGCGGCCCCGATGCGAAAAGAATGTGCTGAAAACTCCCTTGCCACGAGGCCCAACGCCCCCAAACACCTCCTGAACACCGCCACGAACTGGTACCGTGACAACGGTGTACCATCCTCATGCACCAGAAATGCACCACCCAACGTCGGACGGACATCCAAAAATTCCCGCACCACTTTAACGGGACACAGCTCCGACCCCCCAATAGGGAACAACCGCACAAACCTGCCCTTCCCCTTTTGATCAGTTTTTGACTTCCGTAAACACAAACTGACCCCTTCTCGTGCCCACCGCACATCCATGGCTAACATGCCCCCCTGTGTTGCCCTCGAGGGGCTGACCAGCTCCCCCACCCGAAACGCTCCAAAGAACGCCAGCGCAAAAGCAGCCCTGAACAATAGCGCCTCGTACCGTGACGTGCACAGCGTAGCCAATTCCCCCATAATACCCCTTAATATTTCGAATGACACCGGGCAGGGGGCGTCCGCCCGCCGTCCCTGCTTTCTGTAACCTTTTAGTGCCTGCCGCACACAAAACTCCTTCGTAAAGTCTGTACACCCCTGCAACTTCAACCAAAAGGCCAAACCTGCCAATTTTTTATCCAACACCGATTGGGACACCCCCGCCTCCATATTCCTAGCCACAAAATAAAGCACCAGACCCCTTACCTCAGGACCCACCGGGTCCACCGCCGCCTCGCGAACCAGAGCCTGCCACTCTAACCAGACCTTCTCGTAGGCCACCCATGTGCCCACACTTACCGACTTTTTGATCCAATCGGAGATGATTCCAACGGAATCTCCCATAGCCACTCTGGACAGGGTACCCCATGCTCCTCCGCGTCCGGCACCAATTCCCGGAACCTGTCCCACTGAAAGCGAGACAAGGCGTCAGCCACTACATTTTCCACACCCGGCAAATGCACCGCATATACAAATACATTCATCTGCAAACAGCGCAGCACCAGGTGCCGCAACAGCCGAATAACCGGTGGAGAAGATGCCGTGACCCTGTTAATCACCTGCACCACACCCAGATTGTCTCCATGGAAACGCACTTTCCGATCCCGGAAGGACGAACCCCATAGCTCCACTGCTAGCACCACTGGAAACAATTCCAGTAGCACCAGGTTTTTGGTGAACCCCGCTTCCAGCCATGACTGGGGCCAAGGCCCAGCACTCCACTGACCCTGAAAATATGCGCCAAAGCCCGAACCCCCGGCCGCATCTGTGAACAACTCCATATCGAAGTTGCTGACCGGACCGGACATCCACAAGGCCCTTCCATTAAAGGACTCCAAAAAGAAGTGCCACATCAACAGGTCATCTCTGTGATCCTGCACCAGACGAACCTAGTGCCTAGGGGACCTGACCCCCGCTGTACTAGCCGAGAGGCGTCTGCAAAAAACTCTCCCCATCGGCAGAATGCGGCACGCAAAATTGAGCTTACCCAGGAGCGACTGCAGCGCTCGGAGCTGTACCTTCCGCAGACCTAACATCTCACTAATCTCCGCCTTGAGGCCGTTCAATTTGTCTAGCGGCAACCTGCACTCCATGGCCTCTGAATCGATCACAATACCCAAAAATTGAATGACCGACTTAGGTCCTTCCGTTTTCTCGGGCGCCAGCGGCACGCCGAAGCGCTCTGAAATGTGTTCCAGCGTGGCTAACAATATTGCACAAATGCGCGACCCCGCCGGGCCGACGCACAGGAAGTCATCCAGATAATGTATCACGGAGCTCACTCCGGACACATCCCTAACCACCCATTCTAGGAACGAGCTGAACTGTTCGAACAAGGCGCACGAAATGGAGCAGCCCATCGGTAGACACTTATCCACGTAGAACTCCCCACCCCAGTGGCAGCCCAACAGCCGAAAGCTATCCGGGTGAACCGGGAGTAGCCGAAAGGCGGCCTCAATGTCCGACTTGGCCATCAGTGCCCCCCGGCCGTACCGGCGAACCCATCCCACCGCGGCATCAAAAGAAGTGTAGCACACCGTACAATCGCCTACGCTGATGGCATCGTTGACCGACCCACCCTTTGGAAACGACAGGTGGTGGATGAGCCGGAATTTGTTCGGCTCCTTCTTTGGCACCACTCCCAACGGGGAAACCACCAACCCTTCCAAAGGAGGGGAAACAAAGGGGCCCCCCATACGGCCCAGCGCCACTTCCTTCCGTAGTTTCTCCGAAACCACTTCCGGATGTTGTAACGCAGAACGCAAATTTTTTGCCACTGGGGGAACCACCGCCAAGTTGCAAGGAATCAAGAAACCCTCAGAAAAACCCCTTTCTAACGACAGAGCAGCCGCCCTGTCCGGATACCTACCGAGAAACGGTCGCATCCTTTCCACCATCACCGGAGTCCTCCCTCTTACCCGCAGAGTCTCCGGGACGCCCCCTGCCTTGCTTAAAACAACGGGAAGAGGGGTGATTACCCCCACAGCCAGAGCACTCGTGCTTGAACCGGCAGGACCCTCCAAACTTACAGTTACCCTCGTTGAACTGCCAGCAAACCCCCTTTTTCTTTCCGGCCGACTGACCTGGGGAAGAGGTTCCGCCGCCCCCCCCCTGAAAAAACGGAGCAGACGTCCGCGGGGCCGACATAAGCCGCATCCAAAGGCCGATGTCCTTGGTATCCCACCTAATATCTGGCCTAATAGCCCGGCGCTGCCGGAATTGCTCATCGTATCGGAGCCACCCCGTGCCCCCGTAACACCGATAAGCCTCGCTGATGGCCTCCTGATAACTGAAAAGCGCCGAACAGTGTTCGGGGTTTTTCTCGCCAATCACGCTAGCCAAGATCGAATAAGCCTGCGACCAATTCGTAAACGTCCTGGGAATAAGCCTATAACGCCTCTTCTCTTCATCCTCCTTCTTGGATTCCTCCGGCTTAACCCTGTCAAGGTTAAACTTCTCCAGAGGCAACAGCGCAAATATTTCAACATATTCGCTCTTCCAAATTTTCTCCCTCACTTCCTGCTTCAAATGCGAACCCAGGGGCGCCTCATAACAAGTGTAAACTTCTCCCCTGGCCGCGTCCGCCAACCGGACCAAGTCCCTTTTTTTTGCAGAGTCACCCCCTGCATCACCCTTTGCACTCGGCTGTGCAGCAGGCAAAGCCACATCCACCGCCAAACTCGTCCCTCCATCCACTGGCACCACTGTCCCAGTCACTGAAGACGCCACCACGGGTGCTATCGCCCCGGCTCCCAACGCCGGCGCCCAGGCGGCCTCCGGGCCCATGGCAGGGCTCTCCCCCCCTTTCAACTGGCTCACCAATGCCTCTAAACCCACTAAAAAACGCTGCAACCCAGCGCCCTCACCTGCCTGCACCCCCTGTGCCCCAGACATACCCCCATTACCCCCCGCCGCCGCGGGGACTACCAACCTACCCCGGGAGCCCCCCCCCGGCCCCCAGACAACACACCATCATTACATAAGACATCAGAAAAAACCGAAAACGACTTACCGGGCTGTCTGGAAGCAATCCCACCAGCCGCACGCCTCGTCTCCCGCGCTGTGAACTCCGTCCTAGGAACGAACTCCTCCTCCGAGCCGGACAGCTCACCCTCCGAAAGCATTCCAGGCCGGACGTCTTCTCCAGATGATGGCCCACCAGGCGACTCGGGCCTGGCAGCCGAGGGCCCAGAGCTGGCCTCGCTCACCCTGCGCGCTCTGGACCCATGCACCGATTTCCCCGACGCTTTTCTGGGTGCCGCACATTCTCTGCCGTCTTCCACTCCCCCACGCCCATCGTCCCCCGGGCTGGATTGGTGGTGGCTGGCCGCGGAGGGAGACAGGCTAGCCACCGCATGTACAGACCTCCCCCGCCGAGGCTCCCGGACCTCCGGTGCACAACCGGGGTTGGAGCCCGCATCCCTCTGCTCCACACGCTGGGCGTTCATGGCCGCCGCTTTTGAGCCCCCTGGCCGCCCCCCCCCTGCACCCCGCTGCTGTCTGGCTGCCGTTTCGTGTCCCCCCCTCCCCCCCGCCGCCCTGCGCTTGGTGGATGGGGCCGGGGGAGAACGGATGGGGCTGCCTGCTCGCCTCCGGGACGTGGAAGGAGGACCCGGGGAGTAACGGCTCGGGGGCCGAGAAACGCGGGTGCGGGCAACACTAACACCCCCCTCCCGGACCGGAGTGTCATGCGGCGCGTCCCCCCGCAGGAGGAGAGGCCCCAGCGCGGCCTGCAGCCACCCCTCCCCGCGACGCTCAGCCTCCTCACGGAGCTGAGAAAACAAGAGATCTGTGCCAGACATGACAGGCAGGGAAAAGGAACCGAGCGCTGGAAAGAAAAAACAAAAGCCGCAGGTAATTACCCCTATTCAGGCAGAGCACCAGACCCCAGCAGCACGTCCTAACAAAACTTCCTCCACGTGTGTTAGCCCGGGAAGGAGGAGGAGGGGGAATTTAAAACCTCCCCTCCCCTCCCTCAGCCAACACACAAAAACACTCCCACCGACCAGACCAGGGCTTAGTTAACCCTGTCATGGCCGGCACTCCACTTAATGGCTTTGCCATTGCTGCGTGCCTTACTTGATTGCCGATAGACTAGGGGATAACTGGGTGCTGTGTTCTGCCCACATCTTTATCCTCTGGTCTCCCTGCTGGGTGCTGTGTTCTGCCCACATCTTTATCCTCTGGTCTCCCTGCTGGGTGCTGTGCTCTGCCCACATCTTTATCCTCTGGTCTCCCTGCTGGGTGCTGTGCTGTGCTCTGCCCACATCTTTATCCTCTGGTCTCCCTGCTGGGTGCTGTGTTCTGCCCACATCTTTATCCTCTGGTCTCCCTGCTGGGTTCTGTGTTCTGCCCACATCTTTATCCTCTGGTCTCCCTGCTGGGTGCTGTGTTCTGCCCACATCTTTATCCTTTGGTCTCCCTGCTGGGTGCTGTGTTCTGCCCACATCTTTATCCTCTGGTCTCCCTGCTGGGTGCTGTGTTCTGCCCACATCTTTATCCTCTGGTCTCCCTGCTGGGTGCTGTGTTCTGCCCACATCTTTATCCTCTGGTCTCCCTGCTGGGTTCTGTGTTCTGCCCACATCTTTATCCTCTGGTCTCCCTGCTGGGTGCTGTGTTCTGCCCACATCTTTATCCTCTGGTCTCCCTGCTGGGTGCTGTGTTCTGCCCACACCTTTATCCTCTGGTCTCCCTGCTGGGTGCTGTGTTCTGCCCACATCTTTATCCTCTGGTCTCCCTGCTGGGTGCTGTGTTCTGCCCACATCTTTATCCTCTGGTCTCCCTGCTGGGTGCTGTGTTCTGCCCACACCTTTATCCTCTGGTCTCCCTGCTGGGTGCTGTGTTCTGCCCACATCTTTATCCTCTGGTCTCCCTGCTGGGTGCTGTGTTCTGCCCACATCTTTATCCTCTGGTCTCCCTGCTGGGTGCTGTGTTCTGCCCACATCTTTATCCTCTGGTCTCCCTGCTGGGTGCTGTGTTCTGCCCACATCCTTATCCTCTGGTCCCCCTGCTGGGTGCTGTGTTCTGCCCACATCTTTATCCTCTGGTCTCCCTGCTGGGTGCTGTGCTGTGCTCTGCCCACATCTTTATCCTCTGGTCTCCCTGCTGGGTGCTGTGTTCTGCCCACATCTTTATCCTCTGGTCTCCCTGCTGGGTGCTGTGCTGTGCTCTGCCCACATCTTTATCCTCTGGTCTCCCTGCTGGGTGCTGTGTTCTGCCCACATCTTTATCCTCTGGTCTCCCTGCTGGGTTCTGTGTTCTGCCCACATCCTTATCTTCTGGTCTCCCTGCTGGGTTCTGTGCTCTGCCCACATCTTTATCCTCTGGTCTCCCTGCTGGGTGCTGTGTTCTGCCCACATCCTTATCCTCTGGTCCCCCTGCTGGGTGCTGTGTTCTGCCCACATCCTTATCCTCTGGTCCCCCTACTGGGTGCTGTGTTCTGCCCACATCCTTATCCTCTGGTTGCACTGCTGGGTGCTCATTCTGTTCTATATTGTACTTATTCTTTGACTGTTTTGTTTAAAGGAGGGAGAATTGTATTGGGAGCACTGATGTGTCAGGTGTGACTGTGTGGCAATGGCAAATGGTTTACATAGCTTACGGCATTACGGGTCAGGTAGAGGGCCCCTTGGCAGAATTTTGCTTAGTGCCCCAGGGAGGTCAGGATCGGCACTGCTTGTAGTGCAAAGTGAATTTGCCTTTTGTAAATAACCCCACTGTGAGCATCTTCAAAATTTGGCTTTTAAAATGTCATAACAGTTTTGAAATTTAGTCCCAAAAAAATCTAAAATGGTGGCAATTTGTTGTTATTTAGAATCTCCCCAAGACCTCAATCATGTTCTTCATTTTTGTTCAATATCCTTTGTTTTTTGCTTTATGATGTCTAAATCCTGACTACACACAATTATGTAATGGATTGGTATTTGTGCACTTGTACTGGTGAAATGAGGAGATTATTTTTCCACAACCAGCACATCACCTAAAATAAAAAATACAAACCATGTATTATAAATATGCAGGTATACATCTATTGCCTGAAGCTGTGGTCTCAGACACTGACTTGTTGTGGTCATTATTTCTCCCACTTCTTCCACCTCTCCTCTCTCCACATCTACAGGTTGGGGTGTCCTCTGTTCCCCTTCTTCGTGAGGTGTGGGGTTCCTGGTATCCTCAGATGTCCCCAGTCTTTTCTCTCCTATGAGAATAAAACAAAAGGTATACTTAATTGTTTTTTTTTTTTTACCTTACCAAAGCTGGAATACTTACCTTTTTAGGACAAGTTTCACACATGACCAAATGTAGTTAACCTGTATCTGCCAAACACATCGTATTTAGTGGGCGAACAATGTTTACTGTGCCCACAAACCTGAAAGTTGCTATTTTAAACTGTACAACAGTACAGAAAAGAACATGGAACAACATGCAAGTAACAATAATAGTAACACAGGAAAATAACTTAGTTTTAAAAAGTATTTTCTGGATCCATATGTACTGATCGTGCTCCCTCAATTTCAGGTCTGACCAGCGTTTCCTCAATTGCTCCTTGGATCGATGTACCCCAAGATTGCTTTGCAGACTCCTCACAACTTTACTAATGATCTTGGCCATTCTCAGATTTTGGTTGGGGTACGGCCGATACTTCCTATCATAGTCGGTCCTCTTTAAGATATCCACCATCTCCGCCATCTATACAAAGGACATATTTGAGGCCTTATATCTCCTCTTGGGTCGGGATGTTTCTGGTCCCGGGCTTTCCTCCCCATTAGTGCTATTATCATGCACCTGCTGGATCTCCGCCATGTTCCTCTTGACAAAAGAGAAGGGAATATACTAGAAAGAACGCCAGGGGCGGGCGACGTGTGCGAAGTATCATGCATGCGCAGTGTATATAAAGCTGTGTCGTACCTATGTTCTGTGTGTGGAGGAAGGAGGAACGGAAGTGTTGTACGTTCTAACAAAGGTAAAATTTTAACTTGGGGCATCAGTGGCCTATACTGCTTCTAGATTGAGGCCTATATTGGGATAAGATTATGAGAGTTTAGGCTGACATTAGTGTTTTTGTCTTGTGTTTTGTCTTGCAGCAAATATGAATCTGTTTAAGGAGACAGAATTCATGGCCAGGTTCATAGACCGGTACAGGGAGCTTAACAATTTATGGGAGGTTAAAAACCATTTATATTATAATAAACCAGCTAGGAAGGCAACGGTGGGGCAGTGGTGTTAAGACGTCGGTCCACGATGCAGACATTGTGTTTGTGGAAAAGAAAATTGGTACCTTGAGGAGCATGTATAAGAAGTAGGGCTGCGCATCTTCACCGGTCTCACAATTCGATACGATTACGATTATCAAGTGCACGATTCGATTAGATTCGATTCCGCGATGCATCACGATTGCAGCACAAGTGCGCATGGCTCTCCCCCTAAAAATACTAAAGGAGATGATCAGAGACTGCAGACGTTGTACAGGAGATGATCAGAGACTGCGAAAATAGTACAGGAGTTGATCAGAGACTGCAGACATGCTACAGGAAATGATCAGAGACTGCAGGCATGCTACAGGAGATGATCAGAGACTGCAGACATGCTACAGGAGATGATCAGAGACTGCAGACATGCTACAGGAGATGATCAGAGACTGCAGACATAAAACAGGAGATGATCAGAGACTGCAGACATAATACAAGAGATGATCAGAGACTGCAGACATACTACAGGAGATGATCAGAGACTGCAGACTTAGTACAGGAGATGATCAGAGACTGCGGACATAGTACAGGAGATGGTCAGAGACTGCAGACATACTACAAGAGATGATCAGAGACTGCAGACTTAGTACAGGAGATGGTCAGAGACTGCAGACATAGTACAGGAGATGATCAGAGGCTGCAGACATAGTACAGGAGATGGTCAGAGACTGCAGACATAGTACAGGAGATGGTCAGAGACTGCAGACATATTACAGGAGATGGTCAGAGACTGCAGACATAGTACAGGAGATGATCAGAGACTGCAGACATAGTACAGGAGATGATCAGAGACTGTAGACATAGTACAGGAGATGGTCAGAGACTGCAGACATAGTACAGAAGATGGCCAGAGACTGCAGACATAATACAGGAGATGGTCAGTGACTGTGGTCATGCTACAGGAGACGTCAGAGACTGCGGTCATGCTACAGCCTTTCTACTGATCTGAACCTAATCTTTATCAACATCATCATCATTATCCACCTATTTTTAGCACTAGTGTTTCTTTTTTTTTTGATAAATCTTTTTTATTACATTTCTGAACAATAGACAGTTTTTAAAAAACAACAAAACAAAACAACAAAAAAAACCAGAAAGCGTGAAAATCTTGACAGGTACATAAGCAGCAGACAGATAGTGCTTAACAAGTCATGACAGTTTTAGCATGTGATCTGGACAGTGCATGACAGGTATATGCGTACTCGGGACACAGCTGATATCCAGTGCGTCAGATATCTCCTCCATAACCAGGAGCAGCTATTCCCCAATCAGGTATACAATGCTCCCGTACCCCTCTACAGCAAGGTATCCATAACTATTCCGTAACCTCGCCTCCTGACAATCAAGCCGTTGTAGGTTCCGCTAACCAGGTATGCCAAATTTTGTTATATTTCAAGGGGCACCCTCTATTTTCATATGTATCTTTATATAGGGGAAGGTTCTCGTTTACAAGACGCTTCCATCGAGCCAGAGAAGGCATCGTGAGTTTCTTCCAATGCATAAGCACTAGTGTTTCTTGCTGTTTTTGTTGCGTTATGACATAAGGGCGAGGCGGGGCCCCTTGCCTAGTGAGCATATAGGATCGGCCCTGGTTGGACACCCATTAAGTTATGTCTTAACGCAAAACACATGTTAACATGTGCAAAAACACCAGAGCGCCAAAGTGTGAATAAGCCCCCCAATGCAGCGCTTAGCTCCTTTTCTGGTCACTAGTCTGTACAGTACATGATACACAGAACACATTTATTAGCACACTTGACGTCTGATAAGTCCCCCCTCTCTGGTAATAAAATAAAGGTAAACAGGCACTAACTATGGGACAGTCCGGTGATGAGCTCTCTCCTCTTCTCCTCCTCTGTGCTCTGCTCTGTGCCGCACACTCCTCCAGCAGTCAGGAGCGGAGAGGAATCCCGGCGCTCTACACCTCGCTCTATGCCGTACACTCTCAGAACCAAACACAGGCACCCGCCCGCCCTCAGCACCGCCCCTGACAAGACCTGTGTGGCGGGGATACAGAGCTTCTCTCACACCTTCCTAGGTGATATGACAGAACCCAGTACAGAAGCGCACACACTTCTATACAAACGAGTGAGAGGCGAGCAAGCTATGACACGAGGGGGGGGGGGGCGGGGTACTACGCAGCTTGCGTAAACTGTGTATAGGGCGGATCGGCCCTGGTTACAGTCATTGGGCGGGGCTGACGCCAGGAGAGACGTGAACGTAAGAGGAGAGAGGCGGGCCGGGCAGTCACATGAGCGCGCCTCAAATACAAACAAAAGGCACAAGGTACGGAGCGCTCTCCCCGGGAGGGGCGGGGCACACCCGAATCGCAATGCAGCGATCAAATTTGACACCCCTAATAAGAAGGAGCATAATAAGATCCAGAAATCCCTCAAATCAGGAGCAGCAGCAGAGGATGTGTATGTACCCAGTTTGTGGTACTACAACATATTGCGGTTTCTGGATGACCAGATTGAAGGCAGGGAATCACTTTCTACACTTCCCTCCACCCTTCCCTCCACCCCAGCTGAGGCTTCCGAGGACCAACCTGGACCTTCCATCGTGGAAGAACTAGAAGAGCCCAGCTGGAGCCAGGTATAGTATTTTTTACCATATTATTGTCCTAAAATATTGTTAACTAGATGTTATTATTGAGAACAAATTCATGATTTAAGAAAAAGTGTCTGACATATCAATAGACAGTAGTGACCAAAAATTTTTGGGACAAGAATGAAAACTGCTGGGGTCAGAATGATAGTCTCTTCTATTTATTAACATTCAATTTGCAACAGTCATGAGCTGAAAATTGTGTGTGATTGATGAACCAAAAACTAAAACTATGTCCATTTTTTATACACAGGAAGACCTCAGCCAGGATGAGGGTCTGGAAAGTGTCAGCCAGGAGGTGGCAGGGGAAAGTGTCAGCCAGGAGGTGGCCGGACCCAGTGGCCTCACCCAATCCCAGGTGCCTCCCCTCTGCCTTTCAACAAAAAGCCAAGGAAGGGGAAGAACTTGGATGAGGCAGCACTGGGCCTCATTAGGGAGGCTAGTGAGGCCCTCAGACCCCCCCCCCACGCTGAAGAGGCCTATGGCTGCTATCTAGCTAGTAGATTGCAGAAAATGGAGGAGGGCCAAAACCTCATCTGTGAGGGAATTTTTTTTCAGGCCCTTCATATGGGGTTGAGGACCAGCTGACTGACAACATGTACATATGTGCGATTGACCATCCTCCTCTTCTTCCTCCTCCTGCCACAAGTCCACCTCCAGAGCCACAGCCTCCAAGGAAGCGTGCAGGGAAGGCTGCAAGGAAGACAAGAAAGTGATGCAGGCTGTTGTAGTATATATATATATATATGTCATCTGTTGCTGTTCCTGATCTCTGGGAGTCTTGGACCAGATTGTGCTCCCTGTTATATGGACTTCTCAGGCTACCAATTTCCTTTTCCACAGAGTTGATGTTTGCCCTGGGGTCCAAAGGCTTTGCAAATTCCAGCAGTTTCTCCAGCGTTGCCTTCCTCTTTATTTTGTTATTATGAGCCTGAATTTTTTTCTGAACATACTTGCCTATGTGTTTTTATTCAAATAGGACAGTTTGGTTGTGAGTAGGCAGGTACATTTCAAAAATACAATGTCAAATTAACAAAGGACACCAACCAACCTCCTTGAGGTTGAAAAATACAAGAAAATAATGTTATTGTGGTAACTTTTTTGTGGACACACACACAAAAAAAAAAAAATATATATATATATATATATATATATATGGAGAAAATAATTTTTAAATAATAAAAAAAACAGGAGATCTTAATTAAAAAATAAATAAATGACTATAAAAAATAAATCTAAACATTAGAACAAAGATCTGGCTTTAAAAAATAAAAAGATTATTCATAAGATTACGAGAAATAATAAAGAAATACGTTTGGCAGAACTCTGTATGAATATCAGCAGCAAAACAACTTCATTATTCTAGCATTATAACGAACAAAAGAATGCACTGCATTAAAAGATCCCAGAATTTGCAGTGTGATGAATGTGTTATCTCCTTTATGAACACTAGTTTTACCAGACCAAGCGCTCCCGTCTCGTACTTGCTTCAGAGCCGCCGCAGGTGCAGATTTTGGTGGTAGTAGCAAATATTCAGATGAGAACTTTGAAGGCCAAAGTGGAGAAGGCAGTCTTCAGTATTACTACATGTATGGGTTCCCAGGTAGTGCTCAGTTTTACCAGATAGAGGGGTCCTCAGGTAGTCTTTAGTTTTACTACATAGAGGTGTTCCCCATAAAGTCCACAGTAATACATGGAGGGGTTCCCCAGATAGTCTTTAGGCCTCGTACACACGATCGGACATATCCGATGAAAACGGTCCGCGGACCATTTCCATCGGATATGTCCGATCTGGAGTTTGATCCGATGGCGTGTACACACCATCGGATCAAATTCCCCGCCGGCGGACGGCGCGGTGACGTGTCGGTGACGCGGCGGTGACGTTGACGCCGCCACGTCACCGCTATGTCACGCACCAGGAAGTAAACCCTTCCGCGCGCATGCGTCGGATCCATTCACAGGATATGACGCATGTGTGGGAGGATATGTCCGCTGGTTTCCCGTACTAACCAGCGGACATATCCGACGGACAGGTTTGTAGCGGACAAATTTCAAAGCATGCTTTGAAATTTGTCCGATGGACAAATCTGTCCGCTAGCCCATACACACGATCGGAGATGTCTGCTGAAACGGTCCATCGGACTGTTTTCAGCGGACATATCCCCTCGTGTGTACGAGGCCTGAGTGTTACTACATAGAGGGGTCCCCCTGGTAAATTTTACTGTAGAAAGAAAATGTTTGGACCGTCGCACTCTGGAAAAACCTTCTTGGTTGCCTTTATTTGGGAAAAGTAATCAAACACTGCACATCACAGCAAAAATAGGGGCATACAGCTGACGTTTCGCACTATCAATCAATATAAGCTATGAGTAATCACTGATTGATAGTGCGAAACGTCAGCTGTATGCCCCTATTTTTGCTGTGATGTGCGGTGTTTGATTACTTTTACCAAATAAATGCAACCGAGAAGGTTTTGCCAGAGTGCGGCTGTCCAAACATTTTCTTTCTACAATTGCTTCGTGCATTGCCGGCACCTGGGTTTCTCTGAGAGGACACGGATCCATCCCCATACCTTATTGGAGCGGTGACTATCATCTCCCTAAATTTTACTAATATTACATAAAGGGCTTGTTTACACTTGCTTCTGCTAAGCTTCATTAAAGCTTTAAAAAACGCATCAACAAAGCATCATGGAAGCACAATCAAAGCATTGAAGAAGCATCAGAAATACATTAAAAAAAACACGATGAAGCGATAGGCGTTTTATTGTGTGTTTAAGTTGAAGCAAGTGTAAATAAGCCCAAAGAGTTTCCCCAGGTAGTCTTTAGTATTACTACATGGAGGGGTCCCCCAGGTATTTTTCAGTTTTACTAGATGGAAAGGTCTCACTGAAACAAGAAATTTTAATTCATCAGGAGTTCTTTTTAATGTGAAAAGCTTTATGATCAGCTCAGCAGCTTTACAGTGCAGAACAGACGGCCAATTTGTCATATAAAAAAATGTCTTAGGAGAGGTTAATGTACATCAACAATGTAATAACTCCCTTTATCTCGGCAAGCTATCACATGTAGATGTTTAATGCTCTCGAAGTGAGCATTAGGTTATTTTAAATGTATTTTTAACACTTAACAAAAGTGTCTTTATGTATGTATCTTAATAATTGTCAAAGACAGTGCGGTAAAGTGCTGTAAGCAATTTATAATGGCATGTATACATTAATAAAGTATGGCATCCAGGGTTCAGCTCATAATGCCGAATTATTATATTCATGGGAAACGAATTGTTACATACAAGCAATCTCTTTGTTTTGAAAAATACATAACGTCTGTTCTATTAAACTAAAACACTCTGTCACATTCCCATCTGACTACAACAGATCATGCTCTGAAATGACAGGGATTGTAGAAGGAGGCAGGAGTTCAATGTGAAGAATATAATCTTTTTCATTTTCCTGTTCAGACAGCATTATACACTGACAAGAATTAATGCTCTCTAGCACCTGCTTTGTTCCAGCAGCACAGCCTTTCTATACACACACCATGCTTGCTTCACAGACTCCAGGCAATGTTCCATGTCCTGCAATAAAGACAACACAACTCTCTCTCTTTGTATAACCATTGAGTACTTGTCTTATGTTTCATTATCTTCAGCCTGTTATAGTTGCAATTTACTTACTTTATTTACACATTATCAAAACATCATCCACCACTTTATAAAGAACATTTTAGCAGGGGTGTTGCTAGGTGGGAAAAATACCAGGGGCTTCAGCCCGAAGTTGAATTTGATAACCCCTCCCACATTTTAAAGTAAGTCCAGCCCAAGCTCACCTCTGTCCAATGCGCACTGAGATTCAGCCTGTTCCAGTGACAGTACACTGAGTCTGGACTGAGGGCTCACTTGAGCTGGCTGTGGAGTGTGGGCTGCTGTGGCCTGTTGCTGTGCTGTCCCGCGGGCAGCAGATCACAGTACTACAGATAAGGAGTGGAGGGCTTTAAAACAGACCCGGAAGCCGAAACCGAAACTGGATGAATGCCGCACTAAAGCCGCTGTAACCGGCCCCCCTCCCCCAATAAATGATTAATTTGGTTTCTGACATTCTCATACTGGGAACTGCCTGCTGAAGGGTGATGTGTGCAGGACCAGACTGAGAATCAAAACCAGAACTGGAAATAATTTCATACTAGCCCTATAACATTATTATACCAGTCCAACGGCAAAACAGCATTATTTTCTTGTTTATAAAAGGGGAAAACCATGCATTTTAAAGCACATTTGAAGGGTGTACTATATATAGAAGAGACAGATATGAAAGCACACAGGGCTTTATATATATATATATATATATATATATATATATATATATATTTATTGTGGAGATGTGACCCCATGTCACAGGTGAATGTGTACCTGATTTTGGCAGGAATACTGATTGCACGCCTGTAGGCTGGGTTTATATTGCTCTCGGGAAGCGGGAAGACAGCTCAGGGCTCGCTCACACTTGGGAACAGCTCCACCCTTACAGCAGGTGGCCTGGTGTAGAAGTCGGGAGGGCTTTCAGGTGGAGACGGCTCCACGAGAGAGAGACAGGCGGTTTCTGGGAGTCTAAGGCTGCAGGTGGCAGTCTGAGAGTGTATGTCTGCAGGAGGCAGATATGACCCACAATCAAGCAGCATGAAGCTGAGCAAGTAAGCTCCAGGAGGGAGTTTTGACTAAGTAACAGTGAGTGAGCCAGGGGGCTGACATTTATTTTATACAGTGACGGTGGAACCCCCTGCGAGGGAAGATTTCTCTGTGAAGTTTGTTTCATTTAAATACAATTGGGCTGTGCTACGTCCTTAAAAATGCAGGGCCAGATTCAGGTATAATAACATTGGCGCAGAGTATCAGAGATACACTACGCCGCTGTATTTTACCTGGCTCTACAACAAATTCAAGTAGATTTTGGCCCGTAAGGTACGGCGGCGTAATGTGTATTTCTCGCGGCGGAATCGAAATACGCGATTAGGGGGCGTGAAGCATTTAAATTATGCGGGTCCCCGCGGCGATCGAACTGCGCATGCTCCGTTCAGAAATTTCCCGCCATGCATTGCGCAAAATAACGTCGTTACGTCATTTTTTGTTTGAGTAGCGTCGTTTACGTACATTCCTATTCCCGGACGACTTACGTAAAAAATAAAATAAAACATTGAAATTCGACGCGGGAACGACGGCCATACTTAACATGGGCTGTCTAATACTAGACCAGATAAAAGCTGGAATAACTTTCCGCAGCAAAAAGATGACTACAGATGCCGTAAGAGATTGCGAACGACGCTCGTAACTTCGTGGATCGTCAGAAAAATCTTATTTGCATTCCCCGACGCGGAAAACGACGGAAACTCCACCCAGCGGCCGCAAAATTATTGCAGCATAGATCCGAAGGCGTACGAACACGTAAGCTAGTCGGATTGAAGCCCGAAGCCGTCGTTTCATGGTTTGAGGATTCAGACTAATGAAACGACCCGCGTAATTTGAAAGTACTCCGGTCTAACGCGAGATAGACCGGAGTAAGGGCTCTGTGAATCTGGCCCACAGTCTGGACTGACTGGTGTTCCTTAAAATGCATTATTTAAAATTAGTTCCAATAAAGCCTATTTTTACTTCCTCCGTTTTTTTTTTCTAACTAATATTAGTATGCAATTTATTTTCTGATTATTACAAAAAAAAAAATGGAGCAACATGGTGGTCTTAATAATATGCTTTGGGTGTCAATAGGCTGGGTAAGCCACTGCTTATTGTGCACCCCAACTGGAATCTGAGTATTATCAGGTAAGCTGGTCGATCCGATCATAGTCATTGGGTGAGAGGCAGACAGATGCTTTAAGCACTGCTTTTTTTTGTAAATGATAGGATCATTCTAAAATCAATGCTAAAATCATTATTGCTTCTAGAGCTTACTGGTGGATTATTAAAGGATAATCTCATTATGGAGCACAGAGAAATCTCATTTAGTTAGTGTTGTTTGGATGAAGCTGAACTAATTGCAGTACACAACACATCTTAAGAAAGTTTGGATAGCTTGAAAAAACGATTGTTGCCTGCTTAGAGCAGAGAAATATCATTGTACGCAGCTCCAAACTTGGAGAATCAAGTAATTTTTTAAGGATTCCAAACCATTTTTTACACTAACTTATCCTTGGAAAGCTCATTGTTTGTTTAAATCTGCGCAAAGACCCCATGGTAAAACACAAAAAGTAATGTACTTAGGCAGATTTGAAATAATGTTCCAAAACATGACCCTATAAGAGGTAGTGTGGAGACAATTTGGAAACAGCATTAAAAATTAGATGGGTCATTATTCATCGCAAGAATGTGAAGAATAATCATCCAAAGCACATTTGTAGGGCAAACCCATGCCAAGAACCAATACTGTTTGTCTTCTCATTATGCACAATCACTATAAACAATCAAGACGGGAACTATTACATCACGCTAATGCAGCGAGACTGTAATGAATGTCTAAAGCGCTTTCCACATTTAAGAGTTATCTTCTAAGGAGGCAATTAAAAAAACACCCAATTAGTTTTGAAAATGTGTT
Source organism: Rana kukunoris (assembly GCA_029574335.1). NCBI lineage: Eukaryota > Metazoa > Chordata > Amphibia > Anura > Ranidae > Rana > Rana kukunoris. The sequence goes on along the minus strand of CM056051.1, from coordinate 256,061,763 downwards.
TTATTCCACATTCAAAACACTAACAGGTTTATGTTTGCTGCTCTCCTTTAAACATGAGCCATTCAACGAGGAAACAAAGAAAGTAACTCACAAAATCTAAAAAGCTATCATATGGTACTAAATTGTTTAAACATGTGTAAATTGCTTCATACACACAATAGTTTTTTCCATTGGAAAAAGATCGATGAAAGCTTTTGGTTCGGGAATCCCGACCGTGTGTATGCTCCATCAGAATTTTTCCAACGTCAGGAAAAAATCTGATCGTAATTTCCTTTCGCGTGTACTAATTCCGACGCGCAAAATTCCGACGCATGCTCGGAAACAAATCGATGCATGCTCAGAAACATAGAACCTAATTTTCTCGGCTTGTCATAGTCTTTTACGTCACCGCTTTCTTGGCAGTCTAAAGTTCACCAAACTTTTGTGTGACCGTGTATATGCAAGGCAGGCTTGAGCGGAATTCCATCGGAAAAAACATCCAACTTTTTCCCGACGGGAATTCGGCTTGTGTGTACAGGGCATCAAGTTCGGGTACTTAAAATATCACTCCAGGCTGCCACAGCTTTATTTGAATACATCTTCCTAACATAATTACAATTGCAGCATGTGGCTAGGCCTCCTAAAGTCTGGGTTTCAACTGCTCCAACATGGAAGTAGCCCTCTAACTTCATGTCCGACTTCTATGTGACTTCAATGAACGGGATCCAACTTTTATCTGACCATACAAGGCCCTTTGAGTCTGGAATAAATCTTCAGGGAAAACCCTACGCCAAATTAAAAAAAATGGTGTGGGGTCCCCCCCACCAAGACTATACCAGACCCCCATCCACTGCCCAGGGTTGTCTGGAAGAGGTCACATGAAGACAAAGGCCCAGATTCATAAAGCAATTATGCCTGTCTAACTGGTGTTAGACAGGAGTAATTTCAAATTTCGCGCGCCGTATCACTAGTTTGAATCCTCAAACCATGATACGGCGGCTTCGGGCTTCGATCCGAGAGGCTTACGTCTTCCTAAGCCTTCGGATCTACGCTGCGATATTTTTGCGGCCGCTGGGAGGAGTTTGCGTCGTTTTCATGCGTCGGGATATGCAAATGTGTTTTTACGGCGATCCACGAAGATACGAGCGGTCTTCGCAATCGCTTACGTCTGGTTTTTTTTACGTACTGTTAGACCAGCTTTTTGCTGGTCTAACGGTGCGTAGCCCATGTTAAGTATGGCCGTCGTTCCCGCGTCGAATTTAATTTTTTTTTTTTTTTTTGCGTAACTCGTTCGGGAATAGAAATGTCCGTAAACGACGCTACTCAAACAACGAATGACGTAACGACGTGATTTCGCGCAATGCACGGCGGGAAATTTGCGAACGGAGCATGCGCAGTTCGATCGCCGCGGGAACGCGCCTATTTTAAATCCTTCACGCCCCCTACTCGTGTAGATGGATTGCGACGGGAGAAATACACTACGCCGCCGTCGTTTACTGGACAAAATCTACCTGGATTCCACGTAGAGCCAGGTAAAAAACGGCGGCGTAGTGTATTTCTGATACGCTACGAGAATCCAATTCTCTCTGAATCTGGGCCAAAGTGTCCCAAAATACCCACCCCCCATGTTGAGAGCCTGTGGCCTGATATGGTCTAGGAGGGGGGATTGCTTGCTCACCCCCCGTTTCCTGACCTGTCGGGCTGCTCGGATAAGTGTCTGGTATAGATTTCGTGGTAACAGAACGCCGTCTTTGTAAAAAATTATTTTGACGCTGGGTTTCCCCTCAAAATCTATACCAGACCAAATGGTCTAGTATGGTCTTGGAATGACCCCAATTTTGGTGTGGGATTCCCCTTTAAGATCTTTAAAACACAAGTCGCATGCCACAAGCCAGATCAGTTAAGATGATAATTTGACTTGTGCTCTAAAAGTCGGAGCGTATTTTGGACCAGTGTGAACTGACCCTAAGGGTGGGTAAGCAGGGGCCAGCACAGTGGCAATTACAGGAACCAACCCCCTGTGGGTCTCTCCCTGCAGCAGCTAAAGATAGCTTATCTCCCTCGCTCACTGTGTTCATTTATGAATGAAGCATAGTAAACTGTGTTTTCAGAGCGCTTTCTGGTCAATCACTGTCCAGTACAGCTGAGGCTGCTGAGAAAGGGACTGAGGGGTTTATATCCTCAGTCCCTTTTCATGTCTCCAAAGTTAAATGTCAGGGGTCTGTTTCGACACCTGATATATCACCAAGCCCCCTCTTCATCCCAACAGCATTGTGACAAAGTAAATAAATATATACCCTATCACCAGGTGCAAAGGAACGGACCTGGGCCCCACGATTGTCAATCCTCTGTTGAGCCAACTGGGCTTGGGCTAAATGTGCCTTCACAATCGGCATCACTTGGGCAATTCTATCTTGCATTTGGGCCACATGTTCAATCACACTTCGATGAGGAGAACTCTCACTTTTCCACATTTCCCTGGCAATGTCCAGTAGGCCCCGGGGGTGCCTCCCATACAGTAGCTCAAACGGAGAGAACCCTGTGGACGATTGGGGAACCTCTCTTATGGCAAACATCAGATAAGGGAGCAGATTATCCCAGTTCTTTCCATCTTTATCCACCACCTTCCTCAACATTTGTTTTAAAGTTTTATTAAACCTTTCCACTAACCCGTCTGTTTGAGGGTGATATACTAATGTACGTAATTGGGTCACTTTCAGGAGTTTACAAAGTTCTCTGGTCACCCTAGACATAAACGGGGTGTCCTGATCAGTTAGGACTTCCTTAGGAAGACCCACACAGCTGAAAACCTGAAATAACTCTTTGTCAATGGTTTTAGCAGAGGTGTTTCGGAGAGGAATCGCTTCTGGGTAACGGGTGGCATAGTCCATTATTACCAAGATGTGCTGGTGCCCTCTAGTGGACTTCAGTAAGGGGCCAACCAAGTCCATGGCGATCCTCTCAAAAGGGACCCCGATAATGGGCAGGTGTACCAACGGACTGCGGAAGTGTGGCATGAGTGCAGTAATCTGACACACTGGACAGGAAGAGCAGTACAATTCCACTTCCTTAGTGATCCCAGGCCAATAAAACCTCTGGGTGATTCTCTCCCAGGTTTTTTCTGCTCCCAAATGTCCCCCAAGAATGTGCCCATGGGCCAGATCCAAAACCATCTTGCGGTACGGTTTAGGCACTACCAGTTGCTCAATGGTGTCCTCTATCCTCTGTGACACTCGATATAACAGGTCCCTTTCAATAATGAAGTAAGGGAGAGCAACCCTCTCGTCAGGGTTAACTAACTCCCCATCTATCTTCACTACATTCTCCAGGGCTCTTAGCAATGTGGGGTCCCTCAATTGCTAAGTGATAACATTTTCTCTGTGCACCTCAAGGTCATCAAACCCTATCGGCCGCTGTTCCTCTTCTAAGGTAGAAGGCTCCTGCCTAGGGACTGGTGTTTCCCCTGCTAAGACTGAGAACGGAAACTCAGGAGAATCCTCACAGTTAGCGGATTCTGGAGTAGATGTTTCAGGCTCAGAAGAACCATTTACTGGGGAATCTGGGCAATCCCAGAGCTCCCAGAACTTTGGGAAATCCCTTCCCACAATGGCGTCATGTGGCAGTTGGGGAACTAAACCCACCTGGTGACACAAGTTACCGAGGGAGGTTTCAAAGGAAACTGTAGTCACCGGATATTCTCGAGTGTCCCCATGTACACAAATTACAGCCATTTTTCTAGGATGTAAGGTTTATCCCACCACTAGGTCACTTTTCACTAAGGTGACCAGGCTACCTAAATCCAACAATACCACAACATCTTTACCGTCTAAGAAAATTATACATAAAGGTTTCTCATTCCCCTTTACTGCAGTGCATGTGGTTGCAAAGAGGGACTGTTGTCTGTCTCTCTGTCAGAAAGTCACACTGCATGGGTTCATCAACCGCTGGGCAAACCGCTGCTACATGTCCCTCTTCCCGGCAACGTAAAAAAATCAACCTTCTGGTCCTCTCCTGTGGGATGGGTCTTCCAGGCCGCTCTCGCCAAACATTAGCAGTAGTCCTGATAATACCTGTAGTTGCTCTTTGGTCCTTCTCTCCACCCCCATCCCTTAATGCAGTCTTACCTATAGGTGGGGAGGATCTGGTCATGGGGTGAAAAGTCTGTGCGTATCTGGGTGAATAGGACAAATTCTCTGTTGTTAGGTACCTTTCGACCTGGTCTACTAGTTTGTCTGTGGTTTCAGGACCACCATGGCTTACCCATTTCTGCAAGGTGTTAGGAAGAGATCTAAGAAATTTGTCCATGACTACTTGCTCCAAAATTTTTGGTCCGGACAGAGTTTCTGGCTGCAGCCATTTCCTAACCAAATGGATGAGGTCATACATCTGCGACCGAGGTGGCTTCCTCACATGATAACTCCAATTGTGGACCCGCTGAGCACGGATATCCAGGGTCACACCAAAACGTGCCAATATTTCCTCTTTTAACCAATCATAGTTTTTTGCATCTGCAAACTCCAAATCAAAATATGCCTTTTGGCCTTCTCCAGATAATAGGGGGCCACTAGTCCAGCCCACTGTTCTTTAGGCCCACTCTCTTTTTCCGTTGTTCTCTCAAACGTGGTCAGAAACATCTCAGGGTCATCATCTGCAGTAGGGATGAGCTTCATGTTCGATACGAACGTATGCTCGACTCGAACATTGTCTGTTCGTACGTTCAACGAAATTCGAACAAAATCGGTTGTTCGCGCCAAATTCAAGTGATGCAAAACGGCCCATAATTCACTACGGCATTGCGCGCTGATGATTGACCAAGCATGCTGTATGTCCTGCATGCTTGGCCAATCACAGCGCGCAAAAAACTAAGAGCTTGGGAGGCTTTAGCCAATTATGGCTCAGGGCTTTAGCACACGTCCCACACTATATAAGGCCGCCTGCTGGGCGGCCTCATGTAGTGTGTTTCGGCTTGTTAATGAGAGCAGTCAGAGAGACAGAGAGACTGTATTTTTAGATAGCTAGATAGAGCAGGCAGGCTAGTCAGTTTAGCTTCAATTACAGTGTGTAGCGAATATATATACATTCCTAGGAGTTGTACTTCTATTTATACACTGTATAGCTTAGCTAGATCAGCTATTCCTATTTGTCAGGCAGGAGATTGCGCTAGCTGCAGTGTTCTAACGTGTTGTATTGCCTGTGTGCTGTTTAGTTTACACCTAAACGTACTTGGTGTTACTGCACTTGTCCTGTTTATTTGCAACTAAACACATTTGCTGTAACTGCACGTTTGCTGTTTAATAGCACCTAAACGCATTTGGTGTTACTGCAGGTTTGCTGTTTAATAGCACCTAAACGCATTTGGTGTTACTGCAGGTTTGCTGTTTAAAAAAAAAATGGGGGCGGGGAAACTCATGCTATTTTTTTCAATGATGTGTATCCATATTGCAGGGACCAAACATTACATTAAAGCTGCAAGCAGTATTAAATTAATTTTTTCTTATAGGCCGCGTACACACGGAGGGACATGCCTGCTGAAACAGTTCGACTGACCGTTTCCAGCGGACATGTCTCCTCCGGATTTTCATCCGACAGGGTGACGTGGCGGTGACGTTGACACCGCCACGTCACCGCACCAGGAAGTAAAAAACTTCCACGCATGCGTCGCATCCATTCGACGCTTGTGCGGGCAGATATGTCCGCTGGTTAGTGTACTAACCAGTAGACATATCCGACGGACATGTCTCTGGCGGACAAATTTTAAAGCATGCTTTAAAATTTGTCCGCCGGTCAGACATGTCCACTAGCCCATACACACGATCGGATTTGTCCGCGGCCATAGTAATCTCGTGTTGTGCAGGGACATTTATAAACACGTGCCACTACTATAGACACCCAGCAGGTACGATATTTAAAGGAATTTTTCATTTTTTTTTTTCACTTTAAGCATCATTAAAATCGCTGCTCCAGAAAAAACGACCGTTTTTTAAAACTTTTTTTCCATTGATACATGTTCCCTGGGGCAAGACCAGGGTTCTGAAAGACGTTTTCCAACATTGAATTGAATATTGGTCTTTAAAATTATCGTTTTTGAATTCGGACGTTCGAGTCCCATAGACTTCAATGGGGTTCTAAATGTTCGCGCGAACCCGCGGTCAGTTTGAACGTTCTGGTGCGAACCGAACGCGGGTATGTTCGGCTCATCCCTAATCTGCAGTCATCTTTGGCAATAAGTGGCTTACCCGAAAGTCGGTATTTTACTGGCCTGACTCCCAGTCTCGGTCTGCTGTCTCTGAAGCTGTTTCACAATGGCCTCCATTTGCTGCTGGTGTCTCTGTTCCAATCCTGCAATGCTCTTTTGGTGAACCTGTTGTTGAGCTGCAATGCTCTCTTGGTGAACCTGTTGTTGAGCTGCAATGCTCTTTTGGTGAGCTGCAAGGCTCTCTTGGTGAGCCTGTTGTTGAGCTGCAAGGCTCCGCTGCAAACCTGCACCTGTCTGCTGTTGAATTGCATTTGCTTTAGCCAGCTGTTTCAGTATCTCCTCCATTTTGGGTTTACTTTAACTGCCCGCGGCACTCCACCATGTTTGAGGGATTGGCTTGGTAGCGGGTGTGTGTGACTCCCTAGATGGGTTCACTACACGCTGAACTATACAGAGAGGCAGTTGAGGGTGTTTGAAAACAAAGGATATGGTTTATTCCATATTGCTGGATACAAGTGCAAGCTTTAAAACAGCATAAACAAAACAAAACATAAAATAAACCCTTGCCACTTGGGGCATCTACCTTCACAACACAGGAACCTACCTATGGAGTCTGGCACAGCCTACCGCTGGTCATACAGCAGAAAACAAAAAGTCTCTTTAATATTTATCACAGAGAAATACTGATACGACCTCACCTTCAGAAGTCTTTCTCAGTCCACTGCTCTCCTTTACTCAAAGGCCTCAGGATACAGCAATCAGTAGTGATCCTCTGGATAACTTGTAGAGGCCTTAACCACTTAAGGACCGCCACACGCCTATGTACGTCCACAACATGGCTCGTACAGGCACAAGGGCGTATATATACGGCCTCGCCTTTGTGCGATTCGGGGGTCCGATCGGGACCCCCTCCAAGGCGTGCGGCGGTCCCCCTGGCTCTGGGAGCGATCGCCGACGGACGGGCGGATGTCTGTTTTTTTCCGCCCCCCCCGCGATCGCTCCCAACCAATGGGAGCGCTCCCCCTTCATGACAGTTCCTCCTCTTGTGTTTACACAGGAGGAGGAAATGATGTCATCTCTCATCGCAGCGGTATTTGTCACCGCTGCTGATGAGAGAAGACATCCACAGTAAGTGTGCACCAACACAACACTGACACACACACACATAGGCACATTAACCCCTTGTGATCACCCCCCCCACCCGCCTGTCACAGTGTCACTGAATGCAGTGATCTAATCACTGCATTTAGTGTCAGTGTGACAGACAGTGTGAAAGTTAGTGAGTGTTAGGTTCAGGGTAGCCCCGTACCCCCCCCTAATAAAGTTTTAACCCCCTGATCACTGCCCTAGTTAACCCTTTCACTCCCTATTGCCAGCGTCACTAAGCGATCATTTTTCTGATCGCTGTATTAGTGTCGCTGTTCCCGCTAGGTAGCTATTTTTTTTTTATTGTGATTTTTTTTTACTAAAGACATGTTGCTGAATTAATTTTGGCCTAAATGTTTTACTAAAATTTAGTTTATTTGATTTTTTTTATAACAAAAAGTAAAAAATATTGTTTTTTTTCAAAATTGTCGCTCTATTTTAGTTTATAGCGAAAAAATAAAAATCGCAGAGGCGATCAAATACCACCAAAAGAAAGCTCTATTTGTGGGAAGAAAAGGACGCAAATTTTGTTTGGGAGCCACGTCGCACGACCGCGCAATTGTCTGTTAAAGCGACGTAGCGCTGAATTGTAAAAACACCTTGGGTCATTTAGCAGCATATGTGTCCGGGTCTTAAGTGGTTAATTGCCTTATTCTCAACAGCTGAAGCTATCCAAGGTCCTTAAACCTGATAGTAATTGGTGAATTGTCTAAACAAGGCAGAAATGTATCTCCCTTCTGTGACAACACCCACAGATTTACTTGACTTCCTGTCACAATATATATATATATATATATATATATATACATACATATATGTAGCGCCCTGCTACAGTACTTCCATAGCTGGTGCTGCTTTAAATTTAGAGGGTGGTCAGAGATTTAGTTACCTTTGACAATGTTATTTTGGCCAAATTTGGGCCTCTGTTTCAGTCATGGCTGTACTGTGAGTGACCACTATTGCTGCCTGGGGTGCCTGTACCACCCCAGGCTAAGGGTGGCAGCGGTCAAGTCAGGGTGTATTGGGTGTTTTTCCTCAGCAACCAATCAGTGGGTGTTGGTCGCCTCGCTGTGCATGCTGGAGGAGAGTACTTAAGGGACAGATGTCATTGGTTCACGGTCGTCGATCGCGGGTCTGTCGTCTTACCACCCTCATGTGTGGCCCTCATGGCCGGGGGTGCGTGTTCAAGTGTTCCTGGCTCTGGGACCACATTGGTCCGGGGCAGTAATCTACCTTGTAGGCCCAGTAGTCAGACTGGTTCTGCAGTTGCAGAGTGTTCCTGTGCTGTCTGTCCTAAGGGAGGAAGCCGCCCGATGAAGAACCTGTCTGGGGGAGTACCGAGCACAAGGCTGATATCTCAGTAGAGGCCCTAGACTTCATCGAAGGATGCACCATTACTGAGAGGCTGGATGATGGTCTCCTGTCAGTTCTGAATTTACCCAAGTTTATTCAAGAGAGATCCGAGTGCTTAATCCTGTGTTAAGAAGGATTCTGGACCGAGAATATCTCCATCTTTGGGAAGGTCTGTGGCAGAGACTTTGCTAAAGTTGCGTCTGACACTCTGGCTGCTAGGCTAGTGAAAGAGGCCTATCCAGGTGCACAATACCCACTCTGGCTAGAGTGGCGACGAAAGTTTATCACTAAAAACAGGATTGTTTCAAAACCAAGTTATACTCCTAAACCTACTACTTCCTATTTCTTCTACCTCTTCAGCTACTACTATTTTAGCCCGTTGGGTAATAAAGCACAGAAAAAGACATCTAAAGTGTGGACATTGCAATTCTTCTCAGCTCTCATCGTGTACCCTAGACGGCGGAGGAATAGAGATAACATGCCACCCAAAGCTAACCAGCAGCTCCTTCGGGGGTAGTGCTACACATATATAAAACATTTTTTTTTAAAAAGGGGACCTCATTTGTGTGGGTTTTCTGGCCCATACAGTGTGAATAAGCTGTCTGTGTGGCTGGAGCTGCATATTACTCTGTAAGGACACAGTGACTGTAAGAACACAGCTGAAGGGCCTAACAGGCCTTGACAGGTGTGGGAGAATGGCCCTGAATGCACACTGTCTGTGTTTGGGGCAGTAGACCTGTACCCATACACGTGTCAGATTAGGACCTGCAGCTGTGTTTGTACAGCTGCTGCATCCCAATAGCATAAAATAGGCTGCTTGCACACAGCTTCAGACAAAAAAAAAAAAAAAAAAAGACACTGATTCACACTGTACATGCCACAGCACCCATGTAAATGAGCCCCAAGACCTCATTCACACACAGAGTTTTAATATTACCGCTATACAGTTTTATCTTTTAGAATTGGCAATAATTGTGTAAATCATATTGTGTTTGTGTCTATTAATAATGATTTTAGTGTACTTTTAGTGAAAATACCCATTTAATATTTTGGGGGTGGGGGGTAGGTTGTACGGGGCCCATGATTTCTAGCAGCAGCCTTGGTCACACCTCTTGAGAACCAGTCAACAGACCTGTCACCATGACTATACAATAGGTTATATTAGGAGATGTGGTTGGAGTCAGCGAGTGGCATGTGGCCTGCAAATTATTTGGTTAGGTATCACCTATCTAGATGAGCTAGTAAATGTGCTGCACCAAGGGTTGTAAATGTCCCTTCAGGAGGAAATATGCTTGGGAATGAGAACAAGAGAAAGTTTTTAGGGGAACAGATTGAACATTAGGATAGTTGATGAAAAATAGTCTTGCCACCTTAAAATGTATTATATTGCCACTTGTTAAGGTAACACTGTAACGGAACTATGTATTCTGCCTGTACATCTATAATAATGATATCTGGGACTACCTGAGATATGGATTATCCACATTATATTCTGAGATATCTGTAGGGCTGTTTTGGGTTTGTTAGGTCTGAGCTCAGAAGGTTAATTGTAGAGTGAGTCTTTTACTGCTAAATTCTAAATGTCTCTTCTCTCTTTTGTGTATTGTATTACAAATTAACTCCTGTCAGTGTATTGAATTAGCATGTCAATTATAACTTTTCAGGTTTTGCGGTGCCGAAATGTTTAGCTACTGATGGGATTATCTGTGATTGAGTATTGTTCTGGGGGTTGATTGAATTCTATAGAGAAAGGAATGTGGTTTCTTTGGCCTGGTGCCAGAGTGTCTACCTTGGGGCCCCCCTATGGAGGTGAGGGGGCGGAGAGTTCCATTGTTCCTTGAGTACTCACCAGTTTGTAACTAGATATAAACTAAGAGATGTACCATTAAAGCTGTTATACTTGACCCTTCAAAACGTAGCACCGTCTCGTTCTTGGAAGGGAATGCGATGGGATATTTATTCTGTTCGTCTTACAACTGGATCTGACTCTCCCTTTGGCTCTCGTGGATGAGCTTATACCGGACTTACTTATATAGCAACTTGCCAGGGAAAAGGACGTCTCCAACGGCTGATACCCTCTCCCTACTTGGGTAGCCGTTACATTGGTTGGCAACGGTGGGATGGTCCTTTTATCCAAAGAGGCAAGTTCTGAATGGAGTCTCAGTATGCCAGGCTGAAAAGAACCACACTAAAAGATTTATTGGAGAGTCGTGGTAGGAGTGCCAGTAACAGACCACGGAGGGAGCTGATAGCGGATCTGCTGGAGGTGGACCAAATGGATGGATTCATGGAAGGAGCTGAGCCTCTAGCACCTGTCAGCGAGGAAGATGTAATTATGGATATTGTACAGCGGAGATTATCCTTGTATCCAGAAACGTCCACGGAACTAATAAACCAGCTGTTCCAGGAAGCAAGAGAGGAGATTCAAACCAAGAGGGGACAAGAACTGGAACTGGTAAGAGCTAGACAGCACATTACACACGCAGTTCCTACTTCCCCACCCGCTGCTACAGGAAAGAAAATACCGTTCACTGCATTTAAAGCTTTTGTAGAAAGTGAGGAGGAAATAGATGGATATTTGGCTGATTTTGAGAGGCAGTGCTCACTACACCAGGTACCACCAGACCAATGGGTCACTATTTTGTCTGGGAAATTGTCGGGCAAAGCCAATGAAGCCTTTCGGGCTCTTGCTCCAAAGGATATTTTACAATATCAGCAAGTGAAAAAGGCGCTGTTAACCCGATATGCCGTAACTCCAGAAACCTACCGCTGTCGCTTCCGGGAATCCAAGAAGAGGGCTGTGGACTCCCACATGGAATGGGCCAACCAGTTACAAAGGGTGGCATCCCATTGGATCCAAGGGTGCAAGGCCAACTCCGGGGAGGAAGTATTGTAGCTCTTCCTAATGGAACATTTCTTCCAAGACCTGGCCGCAGACATACAGGACTGGGTACGAGATCGCCGCCCCGCTAACTTAAACGAGGCGGCACAGCTAGCAGATGAGTATGCAGAAACAAGGAAAGTAAGCCAGGGTACTGCACGGCTGGCTTATGAGGTAGAACCGCGTACTCCAACCGGCACCCCAAGCCCAGAGTTTCGGGCTCCAGTCCCACCAGGACCACCACGTCCTCAGGAACCCAACAACTACCCCTGGAATTCGTATAGGGTGACGTGCCATCATTTCAGCAACACGGGACATATTGCTCGTTTTTGCCCTTTGAGAGCTACAAATAACAACTGGAGACGCCCAACACCCAACACAGAGGTCACTCCATCACGGCCCTCTGCGGCCCACTGCCTAGAGACCGAGGTGGGCCCTAAGGAATGTCTGGGAATTTTGTATGAGGCAGACCCAATACAAGTGGCCTCTCCAGATAACCGTCAGCATCACCGTCAGGAGGTACGGGTGAATGAACAAGTAGCACAAGGCCTAAGAGATACCGAGGCTACTATCACTCTGATTCAAAAACAACCAGGGCACAAAAAGTCAGACTGTCCATTAAATCCACTCAGGCAGTTAGAGTCATGGAGACAGCCAGAAAGGGGGAACCCCCACACATCCATGCCTGCGGCCCATGGCGTTGGGGAGGAAGAACATTGGGGCGTTCTGCATGAGGCAGATCTGATACAAGCAGCTAACCAGGACAACAGGCAGCAACACAGGCAGACTGTCTGGGTCAATGGAAAGGCAGCCAATGGGCTACGCGATACTGGGGCCACGATGACACTGCTACAGAAGAAACTCATCCCAGAGAGCCAGCACACTGGAGACACCGTAGCCGTAAGAGTAGCAGGAGGCACCGTCTTCCGGCTACCCATTGCCCGGGTTCACCTGGATTGGGGGGTTGGTTCGGGACATGTGAATGTGGGGGTGATGAAGGATTTGCCAGCAGATGTACTACTGGGGAATGATTTGGCCCCCCTTGTTTCTGCATACGGCCTGATGTGCCCCGCTGAAGCCCACACAGTGACTACCTATGCCCCAACCCGCGTTGCTGGAACCAACTTGCTTGCTGCTGAGACCCGGGTAAGACTACCTTCCCCGACATGTACTGTAGATCCGGCCCAATATCACAGTCTAAAATAGGAATGTGACAAGTTGACCAGTGAGAAATCAGAGATGCAACGACACTACGTCATGTATTATGAGATGTCCCGTGGCTTGAACATTGAAATGCACAAACAGGCTGAAATTGTCAAAAGGTTAAATGGGATTTGCGCTCAGGTGGTGCCTTATCTCTCCCAAGAGCATCAGCAACAGGTTTTGGGAGCCATTGAGAGGGCAAAGCAAGTGACTGTTCCAGAACTGAATTCCATTATTCACCTTCACCATCAGCTACCGACCTGGTAAGCCAGATGGCAATGCTGATGGTTTAACCCAGCAAACAGACGTCATCCCGGCCTCCTAGTTCCGGACATCCCCAAGTTGACCCGAAAAGGATCAATCCGGGTCTGCCGGAGTGTTCCACAAAAGGGGAGCAGTGTAACGGAACTATGTATTCTGCCAGTACATCTATAATAATGATATCTGGGACTACCTGAGATATGGATTATCCACATTATATTCTGAGATATCTGTAGGGCTGTTTTGGGTTTGTTAGTTCTGAGCTCAGAAGGTTAATTGTAGAGTGAGTCTTTCACTGCTAAATTCTAAATGTCTCTTCTCTCTTTTGTGTATTGTATTACAAATTAACAGTCTCCTGTCAGTGTATTGAATTAGCATGTCAATTATAACTTGTCAGGTTTTGCGGTGCCAAAATGTTTAGCTACTGATGTGATTATCTGTGATTGAGTATTGTTCTGGGGGTTGATTGAATTCTATAGAGAAAGGAATGTGGTTTCTTTGGCCTGGTGCCAGAGTGTCTACCTTGGGGCCCCCCTAGAAAAATAGTCTTGCCACCTTAAAATGTATTATATTGCCACTTGTTAAGGTAACACTGTAACGGAACTATGTATTCTGCCTGTACATCTATAATAATGATATCTGGGACTACCTGAGATATGGATTATCCACATTATATTCTGAGATATCTGTAGGGCTGTTTTGGGTTTGTTAGGTCTGAGCTCAGAAGGTTAATTGTAGAGTGAGTCTTTTACTGCTAAATTCTAAATGTCTCTTCTCTCTTTTGTGTATTGTATTACAAATTAACTCCTGTCAGTGTATTGAATTAGCATGTCAATTATAACTTTTCAGGTTTTGCGGTGCCGAAATGTTTAGCTACTGATGGGATTATCTGTGATTGAGTATTGTTCTGGGGGTTGATTGAATTCTATAGAGAAAGGAATGTGGTTTCTTTGGCCTGGTGCCAGAGTGTCTACCTTGGGGCCCCCCTATGGAGGTGAGGGGGCGGAGAGTTCCATTGTTCCTTGAGTACTCACCAGTTTGTAACTAGATATAAACTAAGAGATGTACCATTAAAGCTGTTATACTTGACCCTTCAAAACGTAGCACCGTCTCGTTCTTGGAAGGGAATGCGATGGGATATTTATTCTGTTCGTCTTACAACTGGATCTGACTCTCCCTTTGGCTCTCGTGGATGAGCTTATACCGGACTTACTTATATAGCAACTTGCCAGGGAAAAGGACGTCTCCAACGGCTGATACCCTCTCCCTACTTGGGTAGCCGTTACATTGGTTGGCAACGGTGGGATGGTCCTTTTATCCAAAGAGGCAAGTTCTGAATGGAGTCTCAGTATGCCAGGCTGAAAAGAACCACACTAAAAGATTTATTGGAGAGTTGTGGTAGGAGTGCCAGTAACAGACCACGGAGGGAGCTGATAGCGGATCTGCTGGAGGTGGACCAAATGGATGGATTCATGGAAGGAGCTGAGCCTCTAGCACCTGTCAGCGAGGAATATGTAATTATGGATATTGTACAGCGGAGATTATCCTTGTATCCAGAAACGTCCACGGAACTAATAAACCAGCTGTTCCGGGAAGCAAGAGAGGAGATTCAAACCAAGAGGGGACAAGAACTGGAACTGGTAAGAGCTAGACAGCACATTACACACGCAGTTCCTACTTCCCCACCCGCTGCTACAGGAAAGAAAATACCGTTCACTGCATTTAAAGCTTTTGTAGAAAGTGAGGAGGAAATAGATGGATATTTGGCTGATTTTGAGAGGCAGTGCTCACTACACCAGGTACCACCAGACCAATGGGTCACTATTTTGTCTGGGAAATTGTCGGGCAAAGCCAATGAAGCCTTTCGGGCTCTTGCTCCAAAGGATATTTTACAATATCAGCAAGTGAAAAAGGCGCTGTTAACCCGATATGCCGTAACTCCAGAAACCTACCGCCGTCGCTTCCGGGAATCCAAGAAGAGGGCTGTGGACTCCCACATGGAATGGGCCAACCAGTTACAAAGGGTGGCATCCCATTGGATCCAAGGGTGCAAGGCCAACTCCGGGGAGGAAGTATTGTAGCTCTTCCTAATGGAACATTTCTTCCAAGACCTGGCCGCAGACATACAGGACTGGGTACGAGATCGCCACCCCGCTAACTTAAACGAGGCGGCACAGCTAGCAGATGAGTATGCAGAAACAAGGAAAGTAAGCCAGGGTACTGCACGGCTGGCTTATGAGGTAGAACCGCGTACTCCAACCGGCACCCCAAGCCCAGAGTTTCGGGCTCCAGTCCCACCAGGACCACCACGTCCTCAGGAACCCAACAACTACCCCTGGAATTCGTATAGGGTGACGTGCCATCATTTCAGCAACACGGGACATATTGCTCGTTTTTGCCCTTTGAGAGCTACAAATAACAACTGGAGACGCCCAACACCCAACACAGAGGTCATTCCATCACGGCCCTCTGCGGCCCACTGCCTAGAGACCGAGGTGGGCCCTAAGGAATGTCTGGGAATTTTGTATGAGGCAGACCCAATACAAGTGGCCTCTCCAGATAACCGTCAGCATCACCGTCAGGAGGTACGGGTGAATGAACAAGCAGCACAAGGCCTAAGAGATACCGAGGCTACTATCACTCTGATTCAAAAACAACCAGGGCACAAAAAGTCAGACTGTCCATTAAATCCACTCAGGCAGTTAGAGTCATGGAGACAGCCAGAAAGGGGGAACCCCCACACATCCATGCCTGCGGCCCACGGCGTTGGGGAGGAAGAACATTGGGGCGTTCTGCATGAGGCAGATCTGATACAAGCAGCTAACCAGGACAACAGGCAGCAACACAGGCAGACTGTCTGGGTCAATGGAAAGGCAGCCAATGGGCTACGCGATACTGGGGCCACGATGACACTGCTACAGAAGAAACTCATCCCAGAGAGCCAGCACACTGGAGACACCGTAGCCGTAAGAGTAGCAGGAGGCACCGTCTTCCGGCTACCCATTGCCCGGGTTCACCTGGATTGGGGGGTTGGTTCGGGACATGTGAATGTGGGGGTGATGAAGGATTTGCCAGCAGATGTACTACTGGGGAATGATTTGGCCCCCTTGTTTCTGCATACGGCCTGATGTGCCCCGCTGAAGCCCACACAGTGACTACCTATGCCCCAACCCGCGTTGCTGGAACCAACTTGCTTGCTGCTGAGACCCGGGTAAGACTACCTTCCCCGACATGTACTGTAGATCCGGCCCAATATCACAGTCTAAAATAGGAATGTGACAAGTTGACCAGTGAGAAATCAGAGATGCAACGACACTACGTCATGTATTATGAGATGTCCCGTGGCTTGAACATTGAAATGCACAAACAGGCTGAAATTGTCAAAAGGTTAAATGGGATTTGCGCTCAGGTGGTGCCTTATCTCTCCCAAGAGCATCAGCAACAGGTTTTGGGAGCCATTGAGAGGGCAAAGCAAGTGACTGTTCCAGAACTGAATTCCATTATTCACCTTCACCATCAGCTACCAACCTGGTAAGCCAGATGGCAATGCTGATGGTTTATCCCAGCAAACAGACGTCATCCCGGCCTCCTAGTTCCGGACATCCCCAAGTTGACCCGAAAAGGATCAATCCGGGTCTGCCGGAGTGTTCCACAAAAGGGGAGCAGTGTAACGGAACTATGTATTCTGCCAGTACATCTATAATAATGATATCTGGGACTACCTGAGATATGGATTATCCACATTATATTCTGAGATATCTGTAGGGCTGTTTTGGGTTTGTTAGTTCTGAGCTCAGAAGGTTAATTGTAGAGTGAGTCTTTCACTGCTAAATTCTAAATGTCTCTTCTCTCTTTTGTGTATTGCATTACAAATTAACAGTCTCCTGTCAGTGTATTGAATTAGCATGTCAATTATAACTTGTCAGGTTTTGCGGTGCCGAAATGTTTAGCTACTGATGTGATTATCTGTGATTGAGTATTGTTCTGGGGGTTGATTGAATTCTATTGAGAAAGGAATGTGGTTTCTTTGGCCTGGTGCCAGAGTGTCTACCTTGGGGCCCTCCCTATGGAGGGAGGGGGCGGAGAGTTCCATTGTTCCTTGAGTACTCACCAGTTTGTAACTAGATATAAACCAAGAGATGTACCATTAAAGCTGTTATACTTGTTATACTTGACCCTTCAATGCGATGGGATATTTATTCTGTTCGTCTTACAACTGGACCTGACTCTCCCTTTGGCTCTTCTTGTGGATAAGCTTATACCGGACTTACTTATATAGCAACTTGCCAGGGAAAAGGACGTCTCCAACGGCTGATACCCTCTTCCTACTTGGGTAGCCGTTACAAACACTAACAGTGGAACCTCGGATTACGAGCACAATCCGCTCCAGGAGAATGCTCGTAATTCAAAGTACTTGCATATCAAAGTCAGTTTCCCCATTGAAGTTAATGGAAACAAAAATAATTTGTTCCGCATTGACTTTAATGGCATGCAATACCGCATGTGGCCAGAGGTGGGGGGCGCCAGAGAGCCTTCGGAAACAGCCATAAAGGCCCGAGGACAGTTCGACTGACCATGACAAACCTTGGAAAGGCTCGGGAACATATTATTTCTGAATCTTTCCGAGCATTTCCGTTCAGCTCCGCTCAGCTCCGGCACCCCCCACTCTGCCAGCCCCCCTGGCTGCAGCAGCCTGACTTCAACACCAGTAACATCACAGTATCTTCCGCTGGTTCTACAACCACTCCTGGCATGCCTCTCCCAGCTCCCCCAACTGTGCCTGTCACTCAACAACACATGGTGGATCCCTCCTAAAGACTTGCCTGGCAGTGTTCCCTGCTGTCCTCTCCTGCTCCTGTTCAGGACACCCATTGGGTTGCATGGGGTTCCTTCACAGCTCCGAGCCCTTGGCCCAAGGTCACCCCCCCTAGACCGGGGGGGCTCCCTCCAAGGCCCCGACAGCCTAGCACTCTATCTCTAAGTTCTTCCACCTGAACAACTCCTCCCCAGCTGGGCTGACACAAGGTATTTAAGGAGACCTAGTTAGGGATCGGTCAGGGCTCCTTACCAGACCCCAGACAGCTCCACCTCTCTTTCCTCCTTTGCTTCCAGAATCTTCTGAGAGCCAGAGGGAGGTAACCAAGAAGTGACACTGCCCGTGAGTCACCAGCCTACTTTAAAGCACTCCCAACCCCACAGATAGAAACAAACAGGCCAAGATTCCAGCTAAGCCTGCCTAAATTTACCTGCACTGACCAAAAATCTAACTCCAGCCCCTACCTAAGGTAGAGGGTGCTACATGAATAACCCTTAGCGAGAATCCCATAAAAAATGTGGTTTCTTTCAAAAATCTGACTTATATCTTAGTTCAGAGTTCTTCACCCAAGCAGGAAATTACATTTCTGGAAGTGTGTACAGAACACCTTCAGGTTTAAATTTTGCATTGAATTTTACAGATAATGACAGTGCTGCAGTTTAAAAAGGAAAGGTAATTTTTAACAACATTACATAAATTGTATATGCTGTTTGTTTTATTTGCAATTTTTTTCCACAGAATTAGTTTCCCCTTTCAAGGAATTTTGCATTTTTAATGTTACCCTTAATGCGCTATTAAAATTGCTGTTCTCTAAATAGTATTTATACACATTTTTTTTGCTTTGATACTTGTTCCCTATGGCAGTGTCCAGCCTGCCATTTGGTTGATAATCCCTTGTCTGTTGGCTTAAAGAATGGTTGTTATTGTATTTTACAAGATTTAGGTCTGATTGACTTTTGATTCGGCACCCAAAGTTTTCTCATGTTCTGAAAAACCTGCCTCAAACTAAACCCAGGTACGTTCAGCTCATCCATAGTCTATATTTAATATATTTAACAATTCTCATAGCATCATATTAAACTCCTAGGCCGCGTACACACGCTGAGACATGTCCGCTCAAACATGTCTGACGGACCGTTTGCAGCTGACATGTCTCATCGGATTTTGGTACACACCATCGGACGAAAATCCCCTTGATCTGAGGACGCGGTGACGTGGCGGTGACGTTGACGCCGCCACTTCACCAAACCCGGAAAAAAAATGCTTCCGCGCATGCGTCAAATCCATTCGACGCATGCGCGGACAGTTCTGTCCGCTGGTTAGTGTACTAACCAGCGGACATATCCGACTGACATGTCTCTGGTGGACAGATTTCAAAGCATGCTTGGAAATTTGTCCGCTGGGAAAACATGTCCGCTAGCCCCTACACACGATCGGAGATGTCTGCTGAAACGGTCCGTCGGTACTAGAGTTTGGGACATGAGCACCTTTCTTTTTTTAGGATTTAAGTCTTTTTTTATTTGAATATAAAATAATAATACATGTACAGGTAAATACAACTAAACCTATAATATACGACAATACAGTACATACTGTCGTGTGCCTCTTTAAACCTTGGTCATCATCATCCTTACTTCCCAGCCCTATTTAAACCCTCCCTCCACCTGGTTATCTGGGGGAAACAACAGCACTACCTGAAACCTGAAACCTGAAACACGCACCACAAAAAGGAAAAAAAAAAAAAGAAAAAAAGGATAAAAAGCAAAAGAGGACCACAAAACAAAAAACAAGAGAAAAAAAAAAAAAGAGATGGAAAGGAGAACTCCCTCCCCTCCCTGTTATCCTCCCTTTATACCTATCCCTCTCTATCGTAGTTGCCCTTACGTCACTACCCTAGATACCAGGAAGGTTTCCCAGGAAGACCATATTTTTAAGTATCTTTCTTGTTGGTGTCGTGCTGTCAGTACAAGTTCTTCTAGCTTACTAATTTCTTTCACCTTATTTATCCACATCTCTATAGTTGGTGGGGCTGGTGATTTCCACCTCTTTGTTATACAGGCTTTTGCCGCATCTAGTAGGTGGCGTATACTTATCTCTCTATATACTTTTTCTGGGATTTGATTCATATGTAAGGCGGCGTACACACGGCAGGGAATCTCGACGGGCAGAACACATCGTTCCGCCCGTCGAGGTTCCCTGCCGGCCGTCGAAATCGGCGACCCGCCTGTCGGGAATGGCAACCAGCCATTCTTCCGGGCGGGCCGTCGAGGAAATAGAGAGCGTGCTCTCTATTTCTGCTCAACGGGCTTCCCGACGGGAAGCTCGCCGAGACCGTACACACGGCCGAGGTCCTCGCTGGAATGTGCATTCCAGCGAGGTTCTCGCTGGTTTTCAGCGAGAACCTCGGCCGTGTGTACGGCGGCTCAGAGGTAAAATTCTGGATCTTCAGGTATCTCATATTCTGAGCAGAATTGGAAGGCCCTTTTGATCTCTAACCAAAAAACCCTTTAACAAGGGACAGTCCCAAAATATATGCAGCATCGTTCCTATACTTCCTTGGCACCTCCAACATTTATCTGACACTTCTGAGAAGATTTTATTTAGTCTTTCTGGTGTCCTGTACCATCTTGCAAAAATCTTATAATTTGTCTCTTGGGTCCGCGCGCAAATTGAAGTTTCATGCGTTCGTTTGTATATACGTTGCCGTTGTTCCGTATTGAATGTCTTTTTTAGTTCCCGTTCCCAGTCTTGGACACACTTCGGGGGGCAACTCCCTGATCGTACTAATATTTCGTAGCTCCTCGATAGGGTATGTAACAGTGTTCCCCTCTCACTACACATTTTCTCAAATCTCGTGAGTGGTCTCTCAAAAACCCCGGGTTTGGTAATGTGTTTAAGAAGTGAGCCATCTGAAGTGCGTTCCAAAACTTTAGACAAAATACATTCCCTTGTTCCATCAGATCGACTATGGTAACCCATTTTCCCATTTGGATAAAATCAGCCACCTGCGTGTGTTCTCTGTCCCGTAGGTGTCGGAAGGCCCCATCTTGATATCCCATCGGAAACAAAGGGTTACCTATTACCGGGTATAGTGGGGAGGTCCTGGTGTCAATACCAATCATAGGAAGCGCTACTGCGCATATCTTCACTGTATTTCTCCATATTGGGTTCTTATTTGTTTCTTTAGGTAGTGAGGCAAACCACCATGGTGCTCTTTCTAATGGTACTTTGGATTGGGACAGTTCTATTTGTACCCATAATTTTGTACCTGAGTGCCTGTTCCAGTCTATTAGCCTACTCAGGTGTACAGCATAGTAGTACTTCCTTATGTCTGGGACCCCCAGTCCTCCCTGTTGTTTGGTGTACATTAATTGTCTCCTTTGTATCCTGGGATTTTTGTGTGCCCATACAAACTCAAAGATAACTCTCTGACATTGTTTAAAATACTGTACTGGGATGTGTATTGGTAGTGTTTGTAGTAAGTAGAGAATTTTCGGGAGTATACTCGTCTTAATGATATTGCATCTGCCCAACCAGGTATGGAATCCTTGGTTCCATTTGTCAAGCAATAACTTCACCTTTTGCAATAATGGTGGGAAGTTTAGATCGAAAATCTTGTCCACTTTCCCTGGTAATTGTATGCCAAGACATGTCAGTGCTCTGTCTGTCCATTTGAACTTAAATGTTTTCTTTAGATGAGTTATAGATGTTTGTGGGACATTGACTCCCATTGCTTCTGACTTGTTAAAATTGATGCTTAAGTTCGAAAGATATCCATAATTCTCAAATTCCTTCATCGAATTCGGAATTGAGAGGGTAAACAGCATATCGTCTGCATATGCTGTAATTTTGCAGTGGTTCTTCCCTATTTGTATTCCTGAGATATCTTGGTTCCGACGCAGAGTACACAGAAATGGCTCTAGTGACAGGGCGAAGAGGAGTGGGGATAGGGGGCAGCCCTGTCTAGTTCCATTCGATATCTGTAGAGGCTCAGATAATATTCCGTTAGCCCTTACCTGGGCCGTTAGGCCTGAATACATGGAGAATATCCATTTTATTATTTTATTTCCAAAGCCTCCGTGTTGTAAGACTGCCTGCATGAAACTCCAATTCACCCTGTCAAAGGCCTTCTCTGCGTCTGTATTTAGGAACACACATTGCGTCTGAGTTATGTTTGCTATCTGTACCAGGTTGATGGCTTTAATAGTATTGTCGCGTGCCTCCCGTGTGGGGACGAATCCCACCTGGTCCAGATGTATCAGATCTGGGATATGCTGTTGTATCCTGTTTGCCAGGACCTTGGCAAAAATCTTCACGTCTAGGTTTAACAAGGAGATCGGCCGGTAGCTTCCGCATACTTCCAGATCTTTCCCCTCTTTTGGTATAACCGAAATGTAAGCTAATAAAGTTTCTTTCATTAAGTTAGCCGCCGTCCCCAGCGCATTAAATAATTTAGTCATATATTTCGATAGCGAGGGGAACAAAATTTTATAGCATTGACACGTGTAGCCATCTGGTCCCGGAGCTTTCCCCATTTTAATTGAACTTACTGCCATTTTTAGTTCTTCTTCAGTTATAGGGGCATCTATGCTGTCTTTGTCTAATTCTGATAGTCTTGGGATATCTGATTCTTTCAGATACCGATCTATCTGTTCTAGGGTCGGGTGTTTACTCTGTATATTATAAAGGGAGCAGTAATATTCTTGAAACTCTTTGGCTATTTCATTTGGCTTAGTGACCTTCGGTTTCTTTGGTGGCTTAATCTGTGGGATATAATTACTCATTTTTTGTTCTCTTAATAGTCTAGCAAGTATTTTCCCGCATTTATCACCTGATTCGTATGTAAACTTCTTGCATCTCTGTATTGCTGCTTTAGCTTTGTAGTACAGTAGATCTGTAATTTCCTTTCTCTTCCTAACCATCTCTTCTTCAACTCTAGTTGATCTTATTTGCTTATGTCTGCTCTCTAGTATGGCTAGTTCTTCCAAAAACCTTTTTAATTTTTCAGTACGTTTCCTTTTTATTCTAGATCCATGCTTAATTAACACCCCTCTGATAACCACCTTATGAGCCTCCCAGACAACGCCTGGGTCGCATTCTGGGGTGTCATTAGTGCTGAAGTAAAACTCCAGCTCTTGGATTACATCTTCTAGCACCTCTTTATCCTGCAACAAGCTTTCGTTTAATCTCCATTGATTTGGTCTAGTCTGTCTTAGATCTTGTATCTCATACTCCAGGAAGATCGGTGCGTGATCTGACCATGTAGTATGTCCTATTTTAGCCGATTGTACTGAGTGCAGGTGGGCATGTGGGATTAGGAAGAGGTCTATGCGAGAGTATGTTTTATGTGGGACAGAATAGAACGTGTAATCTTTTTCTTTGTTGTGTAACAGCCTCCATATATCGATCAACTGGTTTTTGTGCAGAGTTTGAATGGTACGGTTTCTCACACCATGTGGGGTAGATGACTTCCCGGATGATGTATCCTCTTTAGGAGCTAGCGCGATATTCAGGTCCCCTCCCAGGATCAGATGGCCTTCTGTAAAATCTTGCAGACGCGTGAGCGTTTTGGCTAGGAAGCTGTCCTGTCCTTCATTCGGTACATATACCGTGGCAAATGTTACCCCCACTTCCCCTATCCTGCCTTTCACAAATATATATCTTCCTCTCGGGTCTCTCAAAGAGTCTACATATGTCCATTTAATTCTCCCTGCTATCAGGATAGACACCCCCTTAGACTTGGCCTCCTGATTTGTCGCGTGATATACTGTTGGATATATTCTATTCTTTAAGATGGGAGTTTTATCTTCTTTAAAATGTGTTTCCTGTATGTATGCCACGTCTACTCTCAAACTCTGCAGGTCCTCCATAAGTACCCTCCTTTTTTCGGGTGTATTTAATCCCTTTGCGTTCAGTGATAGTATCTTTAGTGTTTCCATTCTCCTTTCCTGTTTCCCAACCTAAATTTTTATTATACTTATAGTGGGGAAGATAAACCTTGAGGGGGAGTGGTTGGGGGGAGGGAGGGGAGAGAGGAGAAGAAGAAAAGAAAAAAAAAAAGGGGGGGGGAAAGGGGGGGGAGGACAATCACCCACTGTGGTCAAATGGGAGGTCCCCCCTCGCTAATGTTAGCTATCTTGCTACAAAACACTCACCGTGTTACCGGTATTGAGCGTCGTCCTATGTGTAAGGGCGTGCGCCTTAGGTGGCGTCTATGTTATTCCTATGTCCTTATCCTTTATCTTAGAAAGATTAAGTGTTTTCCAGACAAGGAAAATAAATATAAGAAAATCTGAATCTCAGGGCATAGGTGTTCCCTTTTTACGGGACAAATAGAAACGGTTCTTCAAAAATCTAGAAAAAATAGGAGAGACAAAAAAAAAATAAAAAATTTGCAGCTCCAGGCCTCACCATGTCTCCTGTATGATCAACCAAAAGGACCATCTGGTACAGACATTTTGTTCCCCTTGAGGGGTATCCATGGGAGGAGGGGAGGGTATGCGGGGGCCGTTCCGGAAGAGGCCTCCCACAAAGTAAAAATAAGGGAAGGAGGAAAGAGGGAGAGGAAAGAGGGAGAGAGGAGGGGGGAAAAACCCTCCATACAGTTGACATCGCCTATCGAGAGGGGACGAGGGAGGAGGAAGAGTATAAGAGTGACGGGTTCTCACCGAAGATCCCTGACTCTGTCTATTCTAAGACCAAAGCTAAAGCCATAAATCATCCTAACTTAGATCCTCAGTTCCGCCTCCCCTTTCCTCCCGCCCCCCTCTCCCTCCTCCTTGCTCTCCTCCTCACCGTCTCCACCTAGAGGGGGCACCAGGTGGGGTGGCCCCCCCCACCAGTAGATAAAGAAAAAAAAAGGCAAATTAGGGGTGCAGCCACCCATGCCATAGGCTTCTCCTACATAGTGAAAGGCCGTTCTCCCCTCCCCTCCCTCGCCCCTCGCCCCTCTTTCCCTACCGTGCAACAGTACCAGACAGAAAGGGAAGGGGTACTAGGAGAAGCAGAGGAGATCCCTTTTAAATAATAACAAACAAATAAAGAATCAAACATATATATCCTTAACCGTGGGCATTTGGTTGTCATGATTTGTCATAGGTTACTATGGGCATTATCATAGACATAGTAATCAACATTGCATTCACCTTTCCATTAACCCTCCATCCTTCATCTTTCTCTACCCCCTAAAAAAAAAAAGAGAAAGGGGGGGGGTGGGGGAAGGTATTCTCTTCCATGTCTACTAGTCGGTGAATAGTCTAGGAAAAAAAAAAGTACAGGGGGGATGGAGAGGAGGGGGAAAAGACAGAGAAAGAAAAGTACATGCTGTATACTAAGTTTTCCCAACATTCCCTCCTCGTAAGTATCAAGTTACACTATTTGTTCCGTTGGACTTTGTCCTCCATATACCACTTCATGAGTTGTCTTGGAAAAAAAGTGAAGTTGAGGTTAGTATACTGGTAAGAGGACCCCCTCCCCTATCAGTGTTGTGATATAAAGTGTGTGATAATATATTGTGGTGTGTAAAGCTCTGGTGTGTGTGTGTTATCTTGTATGATAGATTGTTAGTCCAATTGTTTGTGTCGTGATATTTGTCCTAGTGTTTGTGTTTGTGCTGTCAATACTCCAAGTAGTGTCTCAGTGTTTTAAGAAGGAATATGGTACGTATCCCTGGGGTGTCTGAGGTGTCTAGGGTAGCTGAGCTTCAGCCCCCACAAAAAAAAAAAAAAAAAGGAAAAATCCCCTGTATTAAGAAGAAAAAAAAAAAAAAGGGATAGGAGAAGAGACCCCTATAGGTCTATCCCTCTCCCCCCCCCCTACCGACCCGATTTGGCCCATTGAGAGATGGGCCTTCTTCTTACTATCCACCTCCTATACATTGTAGGCAACATAATGAACAACTTTTTTTTCCACATATTACCCAATTAACACATTGCCAAACCTGTTCATTGATCTGTTAACCTAAAGTCCTGTATTTTTTCCGATAATCAGGTCCCTAGTTCAGTCCTCTTCAGGTCATTTGATTTATCCCCCCTACCCCATAACCCCCCCACAGAAAAGAAATGGGTGAAGGGGGTAACCCCCCCTCTGTCCAACCCCACCCACCAAAAAAAAAAAATTAAAAAGAGAAGACCGTGGGGGAGGACCCCCTGCTTTACCTCCGGAGCTAGAGTCCCACAAAAAAAAAAAAGGGGGGGGAATGAAATTCGGTCCCAGTCATTCCAGTCTCTCCGCCTGTTTGATTTATTATTTATTCTAAGTATATATATCTCATCCGCAGAGTCCGGCTATCCTGTTATCTAACAGTCTGTCCCTTCCTTCTCTTGACCCTTTGAGAGGGCACCTGTTCTCTTAGCCTCCGCCTGGGAATGAGTTAGTGTGGTTTTCCCTTGTCCTTGTCCTTGTCCTATCCTCGTTTGGGGTCCTCCTCTGTTATATGTTATGGGGAATAGCCAATTTGGTATCGGAATGGGGGGTGTTTCCAAGAACAGAAACAGGTCCGGAAGTTCCGATGGGGTTCTGAGCATAAACGATATCGTAGACTTACGAAATGTCACTGCGAGTGGGTATCCCCACCTATATGTGAACCCCTTTTCTCTAGCTAAGTCCAATATAGGTCGCAGACATGCTCTTCGTTGAAGTGTGGCCCGCAACAGGTCGGGAAGAACTTTTATATGTGCACCATCGTATTCTACATCACCCATGTCCCATGCCATCCTCAGAATCATTTCTTTCTGCTGGTATCTGTACAGTCGACAAACTATGTCTCTTGGTCTCTCTGGGTTAGAAGATTTGGGGCCGGGGGCTCTATGTACCCTCTCTATTTCGATCTCCTTTTGCGGTAATTTTATTATACCCTCAAAGATCGCCTTAATTTTAATGTCCAGATCTTCATTGTCTACTGTTTCCGGGACACCCCGTAAACGCACATTACACCTGCGGCTCCTGTCCTCTAGGACCTCCATCTGTAGTTGTAAATCAATTATTGTTTCTGTTATCTTCTCCGCTTCATTGCCTTGTTTTGCCCCCATTGCTTTCTCAATAGCTCCCACTCTTTGCTCTATAGAGGTTATGGTATCTTCTCTCAGCATTACCTTCTCTGACAGCGTGTTTAGGTCATGTCTTACCTCCTGTAGTTCCTGACGCTGGGTCTCTTCCACCTGCAGTATCAGTGCCTCAATCTCCTGTCGAGTAGGGAGTTTCTCAATATCCTGACGGGTAGGGAGAGCTGCCAGCATTGCTTTTATCTCCTTGGCGTCCGCGGTCTCCATCCCTGCAGCTCCTGCCTTCAAACCACCCGCGGGAATCCGTGCGTCTGCCGACGTCTGTGTCTGTGCTTGAGGACTCCCTGCACCCGAAGATCGGCGCTGCAATGCTGACTTCCCCCTGCTGACGTAACACTCACTCCCCCGTCCTCGGGCTCCTTTGTTGATAGACCCGCTCGCTGCTATAACCACGGGAGACGCTGAGGTGAAGTATCGCTGGATGTCTGCTTGAGCACTATTTACTGCTTGGCTTGTTGAGTTGCTGGTAGCCAGGTCTGCCTTCTTGGACTCTGCTCGCGTTATGCGTTTGTGGCTACTATGCATGCCGCGCTATAGTACTTCATCCACTGCAGCCTGGGACACACAGCTTAAGCCGCTCAGGTGGAGGTGAGGTGAGGTAAGGTACCTGCTAGATTGCTAGATTGCTAGATTCCTGAGTTCATGCTGAGTTGCCTCATAGAGACATGGAGAGAAAGCCCGGAGCTCCAAACCAACGTGTCTCTCACACCGCCATTCCTAAACCAGTTAAACCCAACAACGTCTTCTTTCCTTCCTCACATGAGCACCTTTCTATGCAGAAAGCAATGTGTTGTGATAATAATATGATGGAGCCAACCATTGACGGGGCACCATCAGTACAGATGTCAATGCATCCCTTCCAAGACATAGCTTTGCTTCCACATACTTCTCGTCTATATCACTTCTCCTCCTCAGAAAACACCACCGTGGGCAAAGAGCCATGTTTATAAGACACAGGCTACTTCTACTGTGAATACTAGCACTGACTGTTGTTTATACCATCCACTGCCTGCAGATCAGTCTGCTTAGGAGTACTTTGAATCCATTTAACACTCTACCATTTTACCCAGCCGAGATAAATAGGGATAGTGATAGTGTGGCCCCCAAAACGCATTCGCTGTCTTTTCCCCTGTTTGTTGTAAACATTTGGACAATAAAGACTTTGGACGGATGTTGGTTCAAACTTGTCTTGCATATGTAGCATTACCCCCATTGGAGCTGATATATTTTTGGGCGGCGTGTTACCTCATGGCTCCTTCGAAATTCCTAGGGGTGAATGATGCGTATTGCATGTAGTAGAAGTAAAGGAATGTCCAGACAGGTGCTCTTTGCTGTGCTCTTTATTACCCAGCCTGGTAAAAACAGTAAACTTGTGGTGAGGAAAGTAAAGCTGAGGAAGATAGGAGAATAGCAGATTCAGGCATAATGATAGGAAACAGTCCTGCTCCCAAACGTAACACTTCTTAGCACCATCACTGACCTGGCAGCCGGAGTATCACTCGGACAATTGTAGGATAAAGTCTCTGCCACAGACCCTCCTTGGTGAACTTGAACTTGGGAGAAAGTCTCTGCCACAGACCCCTCTCAAAGAGCCTCAGAAGATACCTCTGCCACAGGTCCCCTCTGGGTTGAATTCTTGGAGATGTGCCTCCTTAAATGAGTTACGTCTGGATCTCCTTCAACTTGTCGCCCAGGTACCGACTGACAGATGATTAATCCCTCGGTGTCCGGCTACCTCGATCCCCAGGCGGTTTGTCCAGGCCCTTTTGGACCATCAGCCTCTCAATGGCGCTCCTCAGACCGACTCCCCACAGAACAGCAGTACAGCTTGGGATCCTCAAAGTGGGAAGCACTCACTGGGTCCCCACCGCTGTTCAGATGCTCCGGGTCAGAATGACCCCGGAACCAGGAACACTGCGTGGCACACACGCCCCGGCCAGGTAGGCCATAA
Source organism: Rana kukunoris (assembly GCA_029574335.1). Lineage (NCBI taxonomy): Eukaryota > Metazoa > Chordata > Amphibia > Anura > Ranidae > Rana > Rana kukunoris. The sequence continues at coordinate 256,032,915 of CM056051.1, read as the reverse complement.
CCCGGGGCGCCGTGATGTGGCTACCCTAAGGGTGGGTGCCACACTGGACGAAGAAGACCCAGAACCAATGGCGTCTGCCCCATAAATACCCCTCCCCAACATGCACAGCTAAGACAAAACCTTGTGATTGGCTGCTGGGAAAGAGCACAAAAACCTTGACTCCACTGCTGCCACCTGCAGCACCGGGGCTGGAAGAACACCCCAGCACAGCAGAATGGGCTCACAGCCAAGCTAAGACAGAGATAACATTTAGCTACTAACAATCTGTATCAGAGTTTAATTACACTCTGATCTACCCTTAAATTTAACTAGCACCAGTACTGTAAAGTACATAGGCGCTACACATACACATGGTCACACAATTGTTGTTGGAAATTCCGAATGTCAAGAACGTGGTGACGTACAACACTACAACGAGCCGAGAAAATTAAGTTCAATGATTTTGAGCATGCATCGAATTGATTCCGAGCATGCGTAGAATTTTTGTTTGTTGAATTGTGTACACACGGTTGGAACTTCAGACAACAACTTTTGTAATCGGAAAATTTGTTGTTGGTAATTCCCACAGCAAATGTCCGAAGGAGCATACACACGGTCGGATTTTCTGACAACAAGCTCACATCGAACATTTGTGGTTGGAAATTTCGACAGTGTGTACACGGCATTAGGGATTTTTAATTTATTGCTCCCTTTGACCTAATACACTTGGATTTCTCAACTCTGGTGAATGTCCTCTCCTTGGGGTGGTCCCCTGCTTTGTGGTGAGCTGCTGACAACAGACCAATTGGACTCAGGTACTGACTTCGTCCATATTTTGATAACATTTAAAAATCTGTGTCCAGCACCCCTCTACTACTACCTCTAGGATAAAAGCTACAGATCCTGGTAAGTAGTAGATTATAAAAACTAGGAAAGAAGCCAGAGATCAGTGCAGGCAGCAGGCATGGAAAACCAAGAATAAGCCAGAGGTCAGGGCAGGCTACGGACATAGAAAACCAGTATCAGTTAAGACCTTAGTACACAGGAATCAATAGGTAAGATCAGGGGTCTCCAAACTTTCTAAACAAAGGACCAGTTTACTGTCCTTCAGATTTTAGGGGGGCCGGACTGTGGCCAGCGGGAATAGATTTTTTTTCTGGCATCAATGGGAGTAAACAGTGCCCCATCTTTGGTCTTAGGGGGAGGAGTAGTGCATCATTGTTGGTGTCTGTGGAAGAAATAGGTCCCCATTGTTGATATCAGTGGCTAGAATTATGCCCCATTTTTTGGTGTTAGAGGACAGAATGGTGTCTCATATAATGGGCCGGATAAAAGCAACTGAAGGGCCACATCTGGCCCCTGGGCCTCAGTTTGGAGACCCCTGGGTAAGATGCAGGCTGCATTGCAGTAAGGCTTAGCAGGGGCTCAGCAGCTAGCTTGCAAAATCGTGATGATGTCAGGGGCCAGAATTATAGGAGTACCATCAAGCTGATATCATTGCGCCTATTGGTACTCATTAAGACACGTATGTAAGGATCTACTGTTAGCTGCTGATATCACAGTGTTATGTATAATTATGTATTAGCACTTCCTATCTCTGGGAGACTAGCTTAAAAAAAAAAACACAGAGAGAAGGAGGAATTGTCACCACACGTCCACAGCTGCATTACTGCATTATTGTATTTTATCCAGGCCAGAAGCAGAGACTATTAGGTCATTATTCCTGTGTTATGGCTGTTTAACTGTAACTGTACATTGCTTCTTGATCTGAATCCTAGTGACAGACAAGTCTCTGTCCTTTTGTTATTATCTCACAGGCACAGTGCCAGGTAGCTAGGTCTGTGCCACTTTGTGTGTAGAGGTCACCTTACAATATATTATTGGGTGAATCTCTTAGATTTATGCTAATAGAGTTTATATGGGAGTTCTCCTATTTTAATTAACTCTGTTCGTTCTGGTCTGAGATTTTTATAGCTAGTTTTAGCTTAGGGCTATATAACCATCATAGGCTAGAGCCTGTTTAAGCATCCGATGACCACTTCTGGAAGTTGGATGTCTGGTTACATTTAGATTAGAAACTACTAGAAAGGGACAAAAATGCAGGGTAGTACTCTAAAGCCCTGTATACAAGATTGGTTTGTCTGATGTAAACGGACCGTTTTCATCGGACGAACCGATCGAGTGTGGGTCCCATCATTTTTTTTTATCCATCGGTGAAAAAAAATAGAACCTGTTTTTAAATTTTCTTATGGTTAAAAAAACCGATCGTCTGTGTGGAAGTGCATCAGTCAAAAATCCACGCATGCTCAGAATCAAGTCGCGCATATTCAGAAGCATTGAACTTCATTTTTCTCAGAACGTTGTAGTGTTTTATGTCACCGCGTTGGACACGATCGAATGTTTAACTGATGGTGTGTAGGCAAGACTGATGAAAGTCAGCTTCATCGGATAGGCGATGAAAAAATCCATCGGTTTAGATTCCATCAGATATCGATCCAGTGTACAGGGCTTGAGTTACAGTGCCACACCACAGTTTATGCGGTGAGAAGCTGTGTCCCAGGCTGTTAGACTATAGTTGGAGGATCTTCCCAGCACTGCTGATCTTTTTTTAAGGTCTCTGACACAAAGATGGATGCTGCATTGCAGTCATCCTCAGGCCCCTGCAATTGGACTTTGCTGCAACAGTCATCTGGAGGCATCTGTATTAATAACTAAAGTATACAGGCATGGGCATCCGCTGAAATTTTTTCAGGGAGGGGCGATCCGCAGTTACATTTAACCCTTTCTTCAAACGCTAGCGGGGGTTAAAAGCGACCCGCTAGTAGCCGATTAGCGCAGCTAAAATGGTGTTAAAACGCCACTTTACCGATAACGTGGCCAGCTGGCAGTGTGAAACAGCTCTTGAGATAATTCAGCTTCACTCCATGGCCATATAAATATAACCTAGAGAATGTACAAAACCCCCTTCAGCACAGATGGACCCCACCTTCAGCACAGACCCCCCTTCAGCACAGACCCCTCAATTCAGCACAGATGGACCCCCTTCAGCACAGACCCCCCATTCTGCACAGACCCCTCCATTCTGCACAGATGAACCCCCTCTTCAGCACAGACCACCCCATTTCAGACAGACCCCTCCATTCAGTACAGACCCCCCTTCAGCACAGATGGACCCCCTTTAAGCACAGACCCCCTTCAGCACATACCCCCCTTCAGTACAGACCCCCTTCAGCACAGATGGACCCCCCATTCAGCACAAACCCCCCCTCCTCCATCCCATTCAGTACCTCAGATCAGCCGTCAGCGCAGCACAGGCACAGCAGGTTCCCTCCCCCTGTGTACACATAAACACTGGAGGGGAGGCAGCTTCACTCTGCTCGCTGTGACTGTGTGACATCCAACCCGGGACTGCTCAGACAGCCTGTGGCCGCAAAACTCTTTAACACCTTCCCGATTTTCCAGGGGGGGTCAATTGCCCCCCTTGCCCTATGGAGCGGACGCCCATGTATACAGGACACCTATTGGGTTTTTTGTTGCTGATATCTGCTTGTACATTGGATGTATGTACAGTACTGTTATTAATCTCTCCTTATGTACAGCTCACATTATTTCCATACTGGTGTGCATCTATATACCTGTAGTTAATGTTATATGCTGATTACAGTTGTTCCTTTGTTTCCAATTACTTTGATTAAATTACTGGTCAATTTCCCAGGAAGGAAATCCCTCTGTTCACACTTTCCTTTATTATCATACCCACTTTCCCCCTTATCAAAGGTTATGGTTCTCTTATTTACCTACAGATTTAGCATCATATCTTAGTTGGGGAGGGTTTCATTACCCCCAAAGTAGGGCTACATTTAGAAGAAGCAACAGAAGGCACTGTTGGGTGAATATATCTCAGCTGCAATGGTGACTTGCCACAGATCCTCAGGGGACTTCTTGCAGACCTCTAGGGTTCAGTGGAACCCAGACTGAGAAACCCTGGATTGAAAATGCTTCTTAGAATGTAATTACATGTTTTCCCACATGTCCATTGTCCCCTATCACTCTAGTTTACCATTAGAGGTATGCAGAATAGTTTGGATAGTTTGGAAGCAAAGCAGTTCTGCAGAATTAAATATCAAAAGCGGTATAACCCATCTTTTATAGCAGATATATGTTTCTACTCCCGGTTCTCTAGGGAGCTGCATTCTGCACATATTTCAAACATCTAACATTGTTCTTTTTCCAGCCACAGTAAAATACATTGACTGGATGGCGTTATTTACTTTTCCTGCAGGCATTTCTTCAAACGACAGCCTCCTGGGTCCCTGAGCTTTTCACAAACATCCTCCTATAGAGCTTAATTTATACTTGTCTTCAGAAAATGCACTTATTTTTTTTCCTTAACTCAAGTTGGATTATCCTGTCACATGTAGAAATCGTACCAAAGTCATATTTTATATGCAAATCAATGCATTAGCAATACAGAAATGTTGAGAAAAAAACTTTTCTTGCGGTCACAAATCCCTGTCACCTTACCAGATTCAAATTGTCACACTTCCTCCGCAATGGCTGATACATAAGACCCTTCTTTGCTAAAAACAAATTTTTTTTGCTTCAATGGTGGTTATTATTTGGGCTTAAAAAAAAAAAAAAACTGTGTACGGTATATGTTTTTTAATATACTTTGAAGAAAAAAAAAAACGATATTGATATACATACAGTGCCTTGAAAAAGTATTCATACCCCTTCATATTATTTACATTTTGTTATGTTACAACCAAAAACGTTTTTTATTGTGTTTTTTTTTTATGTGATAAACCAACACAAAGTGGCACATATTTTTCTATTTTTTTTTATTAGCGTTGCCCACATAATCCCAACTTTAGAGGTTATTCATATCTATATTTATCAAGGGATGATGGCAACTTCATGTGTATAGGCTGATTTATTCATATATTTGTGAAGTGGAAGGAAAATGATAAATGTTTTTCAAAATTCTTTACAAATAAATGTAGCGCCCTGCTCCCAAATGACTGGGCGCTATGTCAAATTTAGTGGGTGTCTGAGCCGATAATGTGGCTCAGACTGTATGTATTATTCTAAATTAGCCTCTGTCCTGGCAGTGGCTGTGCCTGATAGCATTTTCCCACTGTTACCTGTAGGTGGAGATACCCCCACAAGCCAGTGTTGCAACACAGCCAAGCCATAGGTCATTGAGTGTCTTTTCTCAGGAGCAGCCCAGTGGGAGTGGTGCCCCGCTGTGCATGCCGGGAAGGGATACTTAAGGAGCAGATTCCATGCTTTGAGGCACTTCGCCTCGTGGCCTTCCTGGCGCGAGGTATGTGTTGTGTGATTTCCAGCCCTGGGACCACGTTGGCCTGAGGCTGCATCTCTACTAGTAGGCCCAGTTATGCTGGCTGGGGCCTACGTATCAAGAGAGATCCTAAGCTGTCCATCTAAGTGAAGGAAGCTACACTTAATGAAGATAACTGGAGGAGGACCTGCCCTGGAGGAGACCAAGCGCAAGGCTTATGTCTCGGGATAGGCCTAGTGACTTTATTAAGGAGGGATCCACATCTCAAATCGTCCTACAGTTCACCGGTTTGGCTTAAAGGCTCTTTAACTGTATGGCTGAAAGTTCGGGTGATACATCCTGTGGCAGAGGATTCCAGACTATTCAATTTGTTCCCAAGCAGTCTGTGGTAGAGACTGTTTTCGAACTGGTTCGTGTTTCATTCCAGCTGCTGGGCCAGGTGAGAGGTGTCTATCCGGATGAGCAATACCCACTCAGGAGGGAGTGGCGAATGAAGTTTAGGGGTTTTCCCCAGTTATCTGTACCGTGTACCTGAACCTTCCTTTCCCCCTCATCCTTCTACCTTCTCTGCAAGTTCAGTTATAGGTTTTACATCTTGTGTGGACATTGAGTCATTACAGGCTTTCTTCCCCTAGACAACAAGTGTTGAGGTAACGTGCAGGCCCAAAACTAACCAGCAGCTCCTACGGGGGTAGTGCTACATAAATATGTGAAAAGTGTGGCGTGCATTTGTATTCAGCCCCCCTGTGTCAATACTTTGTAGAACCACCTTCCGCTTTAATTACAGCTGCAAGTCTTTTTTTTTTTTTTTCCAACAGCTTTGCACATCTAGAGAGTGGAATTGTTGCCCATTTTTCTTTGCAAAATAGCTCAAACTTTGTCAGATTGGATGGAGAACGTCTGTGAACAGCAGTTTTCAAATCTTGCCCAAGATTCTCAATTGGATTTAGGTCTGGACTTTGACTGGGCCATTCTAACACATGAATATGCTTTGATCTAATCTATTCCATTGTAGCTCTGGCTGTATGTTTAGGCTCTGGCTTCTGGCCTCCTGCTGGAAGTTGAACCACTGCCCAAGTCTCAAGTCTTTTGCAAACAGGTTTTCTTCTAAGATTGCCCTGTATTTGGCTCCATCTTCCCACCAACTCTGACCAGCTTCCCTGTCCCTGCTGAAGAAATGCATGCCCACAACATGATTTCATGTTTCATGGATGGTGTGTTTAGATTGATGTGCAGTGTTAGTTTTCCACCACACATAGCGTTTTACTTTTAGGCCAAAAAGTTACATTTTGGTCTCATCTGACCAGAGCACCTTCTTCCACATGTTTGCTGTGTCCCACACATGGCTTCTCGCAAAATGCAAAAGGGACTTCTTATGGCTTTCTTTCAACAATTGCTTTCTTCTTGCCACTTCCATAAAGGCCAGATTTGTGGGGTACATGACTAATAGTTGTCCTGTGGACAGATTCTTCCACCTGAGCTGTGAATCTCTGCAGCTCTTCAGAGAGTTACCATGGGCCTCTTGGCTGCTTCTCTGATCAATGTTCTCCTTGCCCAGCCTGTCAGTTTAGGTCAGGGGTGGCCAACCAGTGGCCCGGGGGCCACATGTGGCCCGCGGAGCCCTCTGATGTGGCCCGCGACCTCCTGCTCTGGAATGGTGGATTGGCAAGCCCAGATTGCAGGTTGCCGACCCGTCATACCACAGCATCAGTGTTGTGAATGAAGCTGGTGGTAGAAGAAAAAAGCAGCTGCAGAGCCCCATAAGCCAAAGCTTCCTCTACAGCGCCGGCTTTTGCACAGGTGGGT